>OU466858.1:51307879-51932879 GCA_911865555.2 Thlaspi arvense | reverse complement strand
ATGTTAAAGGATGAGTTTCTTTGATTGTTAGGAATAGGAGAGTCATGATTTGAATTTCTTGGTGTGATGAGTATGGCTAAGTTCTTTGGAGTATGAGTGTAAGCATAGCATTTTAGAACTGTTAACTAGGACATTGGGATTGATTCACTTGAAAGGCACCTTTGCAAGAAGTTTAAACCCCCATTCGTTTTTCTGAAAACCTCTCTTCCTTACTTATTTTCTTTTGCTTGATCGACACGTTGTCTGCAGCTCGAAAAAACTGCAATTGTTCCACATCTGAAGGCTGCAACCTTGCCTCAATGAGGTATATATTCTTCTCTGGCAGGAAATCATAAATGGGGACGTTGTCTTCAATCCTGATTCTTGAGAGATGAGCTGCTACCCCATTCTCAATCCCTTTCTTGTCTCTTATCTCAATGTCAAACTCTTGGAGCAACAAAATCCATCTCAACAGTCCTGGTTTTGCATCCTTCTTCTGCATCAAGAACTTGAGAGCAGAATGGTCTGTATGCACAATCACCTTAGCTCCAACCAAGTACTGCCTGAACTTCTCAAATGAAAATACCACAGCCAACAATTCCTTCTCTATAGTTGCATAGTTCTTTTGTGCTTCATCAAGAGTTCTACTTGCATAGTAGATGGCATGAAGTTTCTTCTCCTTCATCTGACCCAATACAGCGCCCACTGCAAAGTCTGAAGCATAACACATCACCTCAAATGGTAGATCCCAATCAAGAGGTTGCACAATAGGGGCGCTCACTAAGGCTTGCATGATTTTCTGGAATGTTGAAAGACACTCTTCAGTAAACTCAAACTTCACATCCTTGCAAAGCAGAGCTGTGAGTGGTCTTGCAATCTTGCTAAAGTCCTTTATGAATCTCCTGTAGAATCCAACATGTCCCAGAAAGCTTCTCACTGACTTCACACAATATGGTGGCTGCAGACTTGTCATCACTTCGATTTTGGCTTTGTCCACCTCAATTCCTTCTCCAGAAACTCGATGCCCAAGAACAATCCCATCCCTGACCATAAAGTGGCATTTCTCCCAGTTCAGAACTAGGTGCTTCTCTTCACATCTTGCAATCACTTGACAGAGATTGTCAAGGCAGTCTTTGAAGGAGGATCCATATACTGAGAAATCATCCATGAAGACCCCCATGTATTTCTCAATCATATCAGTGAAGATGGAGACAATGGACCTCTGAAATGTTGCAGGAGCATTACAGAGTCCAAATGGCATCCTGCGATATGCAAAGGTGCCATAGGGACAAGTAAATGTGGTCTTCTCCTGGCCATCTGGGCGAATGGGGATCTGAAAAAAAGCCAGAGTAGCCATCTAGGAAGCAGTAGTAGGAGTGATTTGCCAACCTTTCCAGCATCTGGTCAATGAATGGCAATGGGAAGTGGTCTTTCCTTGTTGCAGCGTTGAGCTTCCTGTAGTCAATGCACATTCTGTGTCCAATAATGGTCTTTGTAGGAATCAGCTCATTCTTATCATTTTTCACCACTGTGACTCCTCCTTTCTTTGGAACCAATAATGGACTGACCCAAGTGCTGTCTGAAATGGGATAGATGATCCCAGCAACTAAAAGCTTCATGATTTCCTTCTTAACCACATCCTACAAATTCGGATTCAGTCTCCTCTGGTTCTCAATTGATGACTTTGACTCATCCTCAAGGTGTATCCTGTGCATGCACAACTCTGGAGAGATACCTGAAATGTCATTAAGAGAATAGCCAAGAGCCTTGCGAAAAGTGCGCAGCCTTCTTAGCAGTCAAGTGAGCTCCGCATTGTTTAAGGTAGCACTAGCTATAACAGGATATGTAGAGTGAGGTCGCAGAAAAGTATAGCTTAGACCTGCAGTGAGCTGTTTGAGTTCGATTTTAGGAGCTTTTTCTTCACTCCAATCGCCCAGTTTTGCAGCCTTTGCAGAGGTTCTAACTCGCTCCTGTTGTGCCACTAGCTGCATGACTTGCTCACTTGCATCCATAATTCTGACATAACCAGCAGCAATGTTGTCTAGATGCTCTATTGCTTCTGCAGAGACTGTCAATGCCCTCTCCAAAGGGTCTGTAGGATGCATCTCCTGAAAGATCTCTTCTACAAGACTGGTGAGGGAGTCAACATAGAATGTGTGGTCATCTATAGTTGGCCTCTTCATAAACTTGTCCATGTCAAATTTCAGCACTAAATCGCCCACATTCAGATCAATGCTCCATTTGCTGACATCTATGATGGCGCCTGCAGTAGCTAGGAATGGCCATCCCAAAATTAAGGGGTCTTTTGGTTCTTCCCCATAAGCTAGAACCACAAAGTCTGTGGGAATCACATAATCTCCCACCTTAACTGGCGCATCCTCTAAAATGCCTTTAGGAATTCTCACAAATCTATCTGCTAAGATAAGAGATATTCTGGTTGGCTGGAAATCAGTCATGCCCAAACTGACAGCAGCTGAATGAGGCATCAAGTTAACACTTGACCCCAAATCACATAATGACCTCTCAAACCTTTCAGAAAATATTGTGCAGTCTAGAACAAAGCTCCCAGGATCAGTCAGCTTCTCTGGTATCTTGTTCTGTATCACTGCACTCACTTGCTCTGAAATCAGCATTGTCCCTTGCTCAAGCCCCAGATTCTTGGTCATCATTCTTTTCACATATCTCTTGATCACTGGAGTAGTCCTTATAGAATCTATCAAAGGAATCTCCACAACAAGCTTATCCATGATAGCTTTGATCCTTGCATCCTCCAATTCTTGTTTATTCTTCTTCTGGTTCCTTGGATAAGGCACCTTTGGCTTTTAGACCTTTTCTTCTGCACTTTCTGGAGTCTGAAAAATCGCAGCTTGCTTCTGTAGTGGGTGTCGATCGACACCAGGGGGTGGCTGTCGATCGACACTAGCATATGTGGGTGGTGTCGAGCCTCCATCGAGCTGCTTGTCGACCTCGCTCGATATCTCTTCACCTCGAGTCGAAGAACCGTGAAATTCTTCTGGTGTCGATCGACACCGAGGGGTGGGTGTCGATCGACACCCTTCAAAACTAGCGAAGCCTTCATCTTCAAACTCCTGCAGCTGCTCGAAATCCTCTGTACTCAGGCCCTTTTTCTGCACTGGTTGCAGATTCTTTCCACTCCTCAGCGTGATGGCATTAACAGAGTGTCTTGGGTTGGTATTTGTTCATCCTGGAAGAAATCCATCTTGCCTTTTCATAGCTCCAGCAGTTTGAGCCACTTGAGTATCCAATGTCTAAACATGATTGATCAGAGCTTCGATTTTCCCATTCAGGTCCTGATAGAGGGCGTCAATCTTGCCATTGAAGTCAACTGTGATCTTCTGCTGACCCTCTAGTAACTGCTCAAGCATGGCTTCCATCTTACTTGAAGTTGACGGCGCTGGTGTAGGTTGATAAGATGAGGAGCCATAGTTCCTGCTGAAGTTGTTGTTCTGGTAAGGCTTCTGGTATTCAGTCTTCTGAAACTGAGGCTTGGGAGTGTATCCAGAAGAACTCTGGTTTCCTGTGATGTTGTTTCTCTGCATGTTCCCACTAAATCCTCTGTTTCTTTGCTGATTGTTGTACCTTTGACCCTGAAAACCAGCTCCATTGATGTAGTTCACATCTTCTACTTCAAACTCTTCAGCTGGCTCAAATGTCATAAACTCAGCAGCAAACTGAACAGACTTCTTACCCACCAAGAGGTTATGAATAGAATCCAGCTTAGCCTTCATCTCAGCAGCACCTGCATTTCCAGCATTTTTCTGTCTCTCAAAATCAGCATTCTTTGTGCTGTTGCAGGAAGCTAGGTTCTCTATCAGTTTGATGGTGTCAGCTGGGACTCTAGTATTGAAGTTCCCATTGCTTGCTGCATCTAGAGCCATTTGGTACTTCCAATAAACACCTCTAAAGAAAATACCCAGCAGTTGTACTTCATTGAAACCATGGTGTGGACAGTCCCTTTGGTACAGCTTGGATCTCACCCATACTGCTTTGAAAGCTTCAGTAGGACCTTGGAAGAATGTTGCTATTTCCGTCCTCAAGTCCTCTGACCTTGCATCATCATAGAAGTTGTTGAGAAAAGCAGATTTGGTGTCCTCCCACGTGGTCAAAGAGCCAGCTTCTAGCTGTTTCACCGAAGAAGATCGAGACCCGGATCGAGCCGAAGACACGATGGCCGGATATGATCGATAGAACAACTCGATCCAATGGTCGATCTCTGTCCTTTCAACCGTTTTTGGCTGTTAGCGAAGGGGGGACCATTGGACTGTTTGGACGTTTTAGGCAAAGCGGCGAAGGCTTTTTCGATAATTTTTAGATTCTCTAACTTTTTCCTTCAAGTTTTCTCTCTCGTTTTCGGAAGAACACCATTGTTAAACCAGTTTTTCTTTTCAAGCTTTTGGATTCTGGAACCTTATCGTTTAATCTAGTCGTTGTTTCATGTTTATTGTTTCATCTCTTCCACCTTGCTTGATTTACTTTATGTGTAGTGAGTAGTTTACTTTGGGTTAGGGGTTGAGAGGATTAAGGGGTAGAAAAAGGTTCGATCTTGGTTTGTTTTCTAAACGTTTAAAGGCTATCTCTTCTAAGGTGTTGAAAGCTTAATGCTTGAAGACTCTCACGCCAAGAGTTTCATGATCCGAGAGGTCCCTTACCTTGACAGGATCCAGGGGCCTCGGAAGATCTCACCTTAGAGACTAGTTACCCCTTCCCAAAAGCCATGGAAGTTTGGGGGACTAGTTAAGCCATTGTTCGAAATCTGTTTTCCTTGCCTTTCGACCTCTCTTTCCACCAAAAGCCATGGGTTTGGAGGAGAGGATGAAAGAGTGATCTATACCGAAAGCCACAGATAGATCTTGTTTTGTTTTCGAGGCTTAGAGATCCTCACCAAGTGAGTCGATCCAAAGTTTCAAACCCAAGATCGTTCCTTGAAACCCCTTATATGAATCTCAACCCTCAAGCTCTCTCCTCTAGCATATTTACGTCTCATATCATCTTTAGCTTATTACCTGATAGCATCCTGGTCTTTAGATTCATTGTTCTTACGGTTTTAGACGAGATCGATCGTTTCTGCTCGATCTAGTGGTCGATCTTGTGGTCGATCCACTAGTCGAATTTTAACAATTCGAAGCTCTTCTTTTTAATTTATCTGTTTGTTCCTCGTGGTAACTGCTTCCTTTCTAGTATTTTTAAAATAGGTTTCACTCCATTTAGATTGTTGCATTTAGTTTTTAGATTATTTCTCATAAACTGTCTCATTTGCTTAGATTTGTCTTAGACCTTGCATTCTCTGTGGATTCTCTATCATCTAGAAGTGGATTGACACTCTCCTGCTTGCCTTACTACAACATTGCTTGCATTAGAGTTTTGATAACCTCTCTGCTGGATTAGACCATAACCAAAGCGATTATCAGATTCACTGGTCGATTTTTAGTTTTTAGTAGCTTTGCATTTTACATCTTTTGCTTGTTCCTCGTGGTAGTTAACCCTCTTCCAGGGATTTTAAAGTTGTTTTGCATTGCATTAGATCGTTGTATTTATTTTTCCTAGATTTTACCAATCATTTATCATATTTGCTTATATTCACTAGATCCTTGTATTCTCATTGCTCTTCCTGCTCCCATAGGATTGGATTGATACCTCTTGCTATACTACAACTGTGTATTGCTTGAGTTTTGATAACCTCCTTGCTTGCACTCATAAAAATCCTGTTATCAAATGGCGCCGTTGCCATCTTAGGGTTGTTAGGAAGCATTATGATTTGGGGTTTAGTAAAGACTAAGCCTTTACTTTAAGTTTGGTTACTAATCTCTTTCTCTTCACACTTGTGTCTTTCAGGTACATGAATTTGCGTTCTAGGGGTGACAACAACTTACTTACACCCCTGGACAATATTCACCGACTCGGACATTCAAGAACAAGAAGAGCAAGAGAGCAAGCTAGAGCCTTTGAGGAGATTGTTCAAGCCGGTTCAGTAGACTTTGAAACAATGGCTGAGCATGAACATCCTGAGGGACCTCCACCAGCTCACGCTGGTGTAGGAAGGGGCAATGGAAACCCAATCCACGCAGCTAGACCCCCATGGATCATAGGAGCTGGAGATGCTCCTAATAGCATCACAATCGCTTTGGGATTACTCCTCCTCCAGTCCAGAATAACAACTTCGAGATAAAGCCTGGATTCATCTCAATGGTTTAGAATAGCAAATTCCATGGGCTGCCTATGGAAGACCCCTTAGAGCACCTTGATAACTTTGAGCAGGTGTGTGGGATGATCAAGATCAATGGGATCTCGGAAGATGCCTTCAAGCTACGGTTCTTCCCATTTTCTCTCGGTGACAAGGCTAGGCATTGGGAGAAAACACTTCCACAAGGCACCATCACGTCTTGGGCTGAATGTAAGAAAGCTTTTCTCTCAAAGTTTTTCTCAAGCACCAGGACAGCTCGGTTGAGAAGTGAGATCAGCGGCTTCAATCAAAGGCAGAACGAGACATTCAATGAAGCTATGGAGAGGTTCAAAGACTATACCATTCAGTGTCCTCACCAAGGCTTCAGTGAAGAGACTCTCCTAAGGAAAATATACCGAGGAGCATTGCCCAAGATCCGAATGCTACTTGATACGGCAAGCAAGGGCAACTTCCTTGGTCAAGAAGTGGAAGAAGGTATGGAGCTGATAGAAAACTTGGCATTGAGTTACGGGAATTACGCCGAGGATTATGACCATGCACCACGAGGTTTCGAGCTAGAGTCTCACAAGAAAGAGCTTAAGTCCCTCCATGAGAAGATAGACAAGCTAGTGCTTGCTAATCAGAAGCACGTTCACTTCGTGGGAGAAGCTGAAGATGTCTCCGAGGAACTAGAGCTGAGTCAAGAAGAAGCTAACTGGATTGCTGGTCAGAACTACAACAAGCCTCAAGGGTATTCACAAGCCTACCAGGGGAACAGCAATCTCTCTTACAGGAGCACGAATGTAGAGAACCTTAAAGATCAGGTGTACCCCCCTCAGCAAGCAAAGCCCTTTGTACCTAATAACAAGGGTTTTCAACCAAATAGTGGCTTTCCAGGGCAGAGGCAAGGTAACTTTCAAGGTCAGCAGCAACAGCAAGGCAACAAAGGTTACACTCCTATGTTTCCTCCAGGCTTTGTTCCTCAACAACAACAGATGCAACAACCTCCTCAAGATCCGGTTCAAGCAATATTTCAGCAGTTGCTTCAAGGTCAAGCTTCAACTAATCAGAATTCTGCCGAGATGAACAACCGCCTTGACTCCTCTCTTACTGACGTCTCAACTCAGATAAGAAACCTGAACAACAAGATCAAGCAGTTAGAGAAGGGAAAGGTAGTACAAGCGGTCAGAACAGCTTACCGTGCAAGTGTGAGCAGAATCCCAAAGAGTATGCAAACGCTATCACCTTAAGGAGTGGTAGAGAGCTTCCTCCGCGTGTTGCTCCTATGAACAATGTGAACATTGTAGTCCAAGAGGGTGAGGGTAAGCTTTCAGCGGATGAGGAGATCAACTTTGATAATGTGTGGATTGAGAGACCAAGAAAGGGTAAAGAGGTAGCCGTAGAGAAGAAAGTGGAGCAAGCTACTAAAGAGAAAGATGTTTATGTGCCTCCACCGTATGTGCCTAAGCTTTCTTTTCCTGGTCGTTTCAAGAAACAGCTGATAGAGAAGCATAGAATTTTGTTTGAGAAGCATCTAAAGGACGTTGAGATCAAGTTGCCTCTTGTGGATTGCCTAGCTATGATGCCAAAGTGTGCTAAGTTCTTTAAAGACACCCTTAGAAAGAAGACTAATGAGAGTAAAGAAGTCTTGGTGCTTAGTGAAGAGTGTAGTGCCATTATTCACAGAGAAATAGTGCCTAAGAAGCTAGGAGATCCAGGATCCTTCACCATTCCTTGTGCTTTGGGTCCATTGGAGTTCAAGGGCTGCTTATGCGATTTGGGGGCAAGTATCAATCTCATGCCCCATTCTATAGCAAAGAAGCTCGGTTTCACACGTTTCAAAGAGTGTAGGATCTCCCTTGTGATAGCTGACAGAAGCGTGAGACTTCCAGTGGGTATGCTAGAAGATCTTCTAGTAAGAATAAGCGATGTCAATGTACCAACCGACTTTGTTGTGCTTGAGATGGATGAAGAGCGTAAGGATCCGCTTATACTTTGAAGAACAATCCTTGCAACCGCCAGAGCAATCATTGATGTCAAGAATGGGAAGATAGCTCTACACCTTGGCAAAGACATAAAGCTTGATTTTTATATCAACGAGGTCCTGAAGAAGCCGACCATAGAAGGACAAGCATTCTACATAGAGACGTTGGATGCTTTGACGGATGAATTGCAAGAAGAGTTGGCACAAGAGGATCACTTGAAGCTAGCATTGACTAAGGAGCCAGGGGAGTTTGGTTTTCTGAGTAAGATGACTCAAGAGTACTTTAATCTCCTCGATTCTAGAAGAGTTGTCAAAGAAGATGAAGGCGGATGCCTAGAGATCGATAAGGAAATCGAGAAGATCACTCGATCCAGAACAGCAATCGACAAGAAGATCGTGGAGGCTTGTCGATCCAGAGAAGAGAACGATGAGAAGATCGAGAAAAGCAAATCGATCAGTTCAGAGAACGAGTCAGGGACTCGATCTCCTGCTCGATCCCAATCAAATCAAGTAGGTGAATCGAGTGAAATTGCTCGATCTGGACCAGAACGAGCGGAAGATCGACTGGATGACTCGATCTCGGAGGGGACAACGGTTCAAGAAAGCAGTCTTTTGGGTCATGACTCGGGTTCTAAGGAGGCTACCAAGGACAGCAACGCCAACACTAGCCACGAGGATGACGGGAGCAAGCTGCTAGCCCCAAAGGTGGACCTAAAGGAGCTCCCAAAAAGGCTAAGGTATGCTTTCTTAGGGCTTAATGATACTTATCCCGTGATTGTGAATGAGAACTTAAGTGATGATGAGTTGCACTCGCTCCTAACTGAGCTGAGAAAGTATAAGAAGGCCATTGGGTACTCTCTAAGTGACATCAAGGGCCTTTCACCAATGCTTTGCACTCATAGGATTCACTTAGATAATGAAAACTCTTCTTTTATTGAACATCAAAGGCGCTTAAATCCGAACTTGAAAGAAGTAGTTAAGAATGAGATTCTTAAGTTGTTAGAGGCTGATGTGATCTACCCCACCAGAGACAGCACGTGGGTATCTCCTGTCCACGTGGTGCCTAAGAAGGGGGGGATCACAGTCATTAGAAATGAACAAGATGAATTGATACCTACTAGGACTATAACTGGTCACCGTATGTGTATAGACTATAGGAAGCTCAATTCTGCTACTAGAAAGGATCATTTTCCTCTTCCTTTTATTGATCAAATGTTACAGAGGCTTGCTAATGGATTATTGATGGTTATAGTGGATTCTTTCAAATACCAATCCATCCTAACGATCAAGAGTAGATGACTTTTACATGCCCTTATGGTACCTTCGCTTATCGAAGGATGCCATTCGGGTTGTGTAATGCACCGACTACATTTCAGCGGTGTATGATGTCGATCTTCTCTGATCTTATAGAGGAGATGATAGAATTGTTTATAGACGACTTCTTTGTATATGGTGCATCTTTTTCTGCTTGTTTGTTGAATCTTTGCAAGGTATTTAAGCGTTGTGAGGAGACAAACCTTGTGCTTAACTGGGAGAAGTGCCACTTCATGGTGAAGGAAGGGATCATGCTTGGCCACAAGATATCATAGAAATGGATAGAGGTTGATAAAGACAAGGTTGAGGTCATGATGAGTCTTGAGCCGCCTGTTAATGTGAAAGGAGTATGGAGTTTCTTAGGCCACGCAGGCTTCTACAGGAGATTCATAAAGGATTTCTCCAAGATAGCAAGGTCCCTCACACGGTTGTTGTGCAAAGAAGCTGAGTTTGTGTTTGATGAGGATTGTCTTCGTGCTTTCAAGAATATCAAAGAGGCTCTTGTATCCGCGCCAATAGTACAAGCACCGGACTGGATTCTACCGTTTGAAATCATGTGCGACGCGAGCGACTACGCCATAGGAGCTGTTCTTGGTCAGAAGAAAGACAAGCGGTTGCGTGTAATATACTATGCCAGCTGAACCTTGGATCACACGCAAGTGAAGTATGCTACAACCGAGAAGGAGTTGCTGGCCGTTGTGTTTTCCTTTGAGAAGTTCAGATCATACCTCGTAGGCTCTAAGGTTGTTGTCTACACAGATCATGCAGCTTTGAGATACATATATTCCAAGAAAGACACTAAACCGAGGCTCTTAAGGTGGATTCTCCTTCTACAAGAGTTTGATATGGAGATAAAAGACAAGAAAGGGGTAGAGAATGGTGTTGCTGATCACCTCTCAAGGATGAGAGTCAATGAAGCTTTGCCATTAAATGATTCACTTCCTGAAGAGCAGCTCATGATGATCACCACGGTGGTATGTGAGAAGCTTGAAGACAAGTTTGATGAAGTTTTAAGTTTCAAGGAAGAACACTTACCTTGGTATGCTGATATAGTGAACTTCTTGGCTTGTGGAGAGGAGCCTTCTCATCTTGATCATTATCACAAGAAGAAGTTCATGAGAGATGTCTCCCATTACTTTTGGGACGAGCCATACTTGTACAAGAGGGGCATGGACAGCTTGTATAGAAGGTGTGTAACAAGGGAAGAAGCTAAGGACATACTCCTACATTGTCATGGCTCTTCATATGGTGGTCATTTCGCTTCCTTCAAGACTGCTACAAAGGTGTTACAAGCGGGTTTCTGGTGACCATCTATCTTCAAGGACGCTCACGAGTTTGTCAAAAGCTGTGAAGCTTGTCAACGGGCAGGGAACATCACCAAGAGAAACGAGATGGCTCAGGTTCCTATCTTTAAAGTTGATGTCTTTCACGCTTGGGGAATAGATTTCCTGGGACTGTTCCCATCTTCTTACGGCAATAAGTTCATCTTGGTGGCGGTTGATTATGTGTCTAAGTGGGTTGAGGCTATAGCTTCCCCAACAAATGATGCAAGAGTGGTGATAAAGCTCTTCAAGACCATCATCTTCCCACGGTTTGGAGTCCCCAAGGTTGTAATCAGTGACGGTGGCAGCCATTTCATCAACAAGGTGTTTGAAAGTCTCTTAAGGAAGTATGGTGTGAAGCACAAGGTAGCAACACCTTATCATCCTCAAACTAGTGTGCAAGTAGAAGTGTCTAACATGCAGATCAAGGCTATACTAGAGAGGACAGTTGGGGCTACTAGGAAAGATTGGGTGGTTAAACTAGACGATGCTTTGTGGGCTTACCAAACCGCTTTCAAGACCCCTATAGGCACGACTCCTTTCACTCTTCTTTACGACAAGGCGTGTCACCTTCCTGTTGAGTTGGAGCATAGGGCATTATGGGCAGTGAAGCAGCTGAACTACAACCTCAAGACAGCTCAGGAGAAGCGGTTGATTGAGCTACATGAGCTTGATGAGCTACGGTTGGAAGCCTACAAAAGTGCTAAGATCTACATGGAGCAGACCAAGGCGGTTCATGACAAGAAGCTTGTCCACAAGGAGTTAAGAGAAGGCAGTCTGGTGCTACTCTACGACTCGATGTTGAAGCTGTTCCCGGGCAAGCTCAAATCAAGGTGATGTGGACCGTTTGAGATCAAAGAGGTTCTACCCTACAGAGCAGTTACATCTGTTGGCAAGAGCGGCAATGCTTTCACAGTCAACGGGCACAGGGTTACATCGACCGAGTCACTCGATTCATAAAGATAAATCGAATAGTCTACTCGATCTGCCACTCGATCTAAGCCAAAACAACCCCCAGATTGATCATGTGGCTCGATCCAAGGAATACAGCCTAGTTAACCAAAAGTCAAGGAACGAGAGGGTATAATCGATCTAAGACTCTATGCAATTTGAATCGAGTCCCTGATCGATCAAACCTCTCGATCCTAGCCAATATGGGCATGAGATCGAGTCCTAGATCGACCAAATGGACTTGATCTCGTGCCGAGGTAACAATTTATTTTCCCTATTTTCTTCTTTCCCTCCTGTTTTTAAATTCAAATCTTGGTCAAGGCAGGAATCTTTGACCATGAAAGATGTACACTGACCAAGATTTTTGTCAGAAACCACTAGTTTTACCCATGGTTTTCTATTTTTGTTAGCCTTTATATTTTCAAGCAAAAACACACTCTCCCATCTTTTGTGTTTCGAGTTTCCTAAGCAAGAGAGAGTGTGATTTCCTTTTCCTAAAGGCTAACAACATCTGTTTTCAATCTCTGCAAAGGTATTTTCAAATCATTGTTCAAATTATTTTGGAAAATTTACTTTTTATTGCTTTGCTTGAATACTAGATGTTAGGGGGTTTAACGATTTTTTTAAAACTAGCTAGATATTAGGAAAAATTCTAGATTTGATCCTATCTCTAGATTTCTCTCTCTATTATCTTGCTAGAATTTTTATAAATCCCCCAAAAAATCTAGGGTATTAGTTATAAGTTTTTCTTTCTTGTCTAGTCTTTCTCTCAATATTCGCCGCCTTTGCTCATTCTCTT
Organism: Thlaspi arvense; assembly: GCA_911865555.2. NCBI lineage: Eukaryota > Viridiplantae > Streptophyta > Magnoliopsida > Brassicales > Brassicaceae > Thlaspi > Thlaspi arvense. The sequence goes on along the minus strand of OU466858.1, from coordinate 51,920,349 downwards.
GCTTAAGAATTGTGTTTCAGGTATATGGCTCCCAAGAGAACGAGAGAAGAGACAGCACAAGAAGGAGAAGGTCAAGAAGTGGTGGTTCAGGAGAGGGTTAAGTGGACCAAAGAGGAAAAGCAAGCCAAGAAAAGGCTGGAAAGGCTTAGGTTCGATCCCACGAAGTTTGCAAGCAGAGATCTGTTGGCTAAGATGGGGATCTTGGGAGACTTCGATCAGCTTCTCAAGAACATAGGGCTCCAGTGTTTATCTCGTATGGATTGTCCAACATATCCCGAGGTGACAATCGATTTCCTAGCCACCGTGGCGTTCACGTATGAGAACCCGAGTCTTCCTACTCCTTCCCAAGGCCACATCAGCATCAAGATCAGGCGTCAAGCTTATCATCTTTCGATACAGGAGCTTTGCCAAGCATACAGTTTGAAGGCTGATGCTAAACAAGTGGAGTTCCCATCATTCACTCAAGCTAACGGCCTGTGGGACCTCATAAGCAATGATGATTACAAGGCGAACACGACGGAGATCAAGAGAGTGAGGAGTCCAGTGCTAAGATACACACTCAAGCTGATTACTAACACCTTCAGTGGATGGTCCGTGGCTCCCACAGTCACCAAGACCGAGCTTTGCTTCCTGTTCCAAGGAGTTAAGCATCTGCTTTGTGATCCTAAGGAGAACGACGAGCCGATGGAAGACGAGCTCGGCGATGGCGTGAACTATGGGTGCATCTTAGCCGCCTCCTTGGTGAAATACAAGGCGTACGCCTTGCGATGCAAGGCAAGTTCAGCTTTGATCGGAGGCTTCCTCACGCCTATGTTTGTGCAAGCTGGCGTACCGCTTCAAGACTTCACTCCTGTTCCAGAGAGAGCTTACATGGACGAGATTTATATGAGGAACACGGACAGCTTGTGATGCACGCCAGCCGAGGGCTTCTTCGCTTATCTGTTCGTCGACTCTGACAATGAGAAGAGAGTGTGCATACTACCAAACAAGGAGGAAACTGAGCTGCAAGGAGTTGGCAACATCGAGTTCATGCCGAGTGTAGATGAGTGCTTCGCCCCTTTAGGAGCTACAGCCGCCCTTCAACAAGCTGCTCACCCGCGATCAGAGTCTCCTGCCTCGGATGATGAGATGCCCGAGAGCTTTGTTCTCTCCAAGATCGACTTTGAACCGCGGACTAAGACAGAGAAGTTCCTTGCTTCTGTTGTGGAGATGCAAAGGAAAATCAACAAATGGCAAAGCAAAGTAATCAAGAAGCTTGCCAAGAAGGTCAAGGCGCTTCAAGGGACCTCACCTAAGAAGGCTATAAGCGAAGAAGTCGAGCAGCCGGAGAAGAGGAGGAGATCGACTGGTGGGATTATTTTACGTGAGCCTCAAGGAAGCACCATCCTACCTGCTTGCCACTCGGTTCATAAAGGAGCTGCAAAGGACAAAGGCAAGGCAGTAGCTCACGATGATCCTAAGAAGAGCAAGAAGTCTAGAGCAACCTCAAGCTCCAGCACTACTTAGCTCCGAGGTACCAACAACCATCCCTTGTATATACCACACATGTTTTAAGTTTTTGCTTTGTGTTTTGAGCTTCTCTAGACTTTGTTTGCCACCGAGACGGTGTCATTCAAGTTTGGGGGAGTGTGTGGTGTGTTTGACATGTTTTCTTTCTTCTTATTTTCTGTTATCATCCTTTGAGTCTTGCGTACAACCTAAGGCATATAAAAGAACAAAATTTTTTTTTTAAAAGTTTCAAAAAAATTCATGTAGTTGCATTCACTTTGTTAAACATTTTAGGATTGAGTCTAGAATTTTTGAGCATTTAAGTTGTTTACATTTGCATAATGGGTAAAAGTTTTTCTTAAAAGGTGTTTTAAGCTCATGAATTGTTTCAAGGCCCTAGTTAGTAGTCCTTTGATGCATTGTACACTCTTTGAAAGTACGCTCTAACCATACTTGGATCATGTGTTTTGATTTTCGTGGCTTAAGTTCAACATTCATGAATTGAATCCTATCCTAATAAGTGAGAACCTTAATTTGAATCCTCTTAATTATCATACTTATGCATTTGAAAAAGGATACATGGATTACTTATACATATTTAGGCTTTCTTCTTCCTTTTACCACTCTCTTGTAAGCCTAAATAGGTTTCCCCACCCTTACCTTATCTTCCTTTCAAGCCAATGTTCTTGTGTTTTAAATCTTTGTGAGGCCTCTTTTCGGTTGAACTTAGCATAAAGTGTTAGGTTTATACGACATGATTAAGCTTTCATATTGATACTAGCTTTGCATTTTGAAGCTAGTTTTAAGCTTAGGATAGAGCGGGTGTTCTTGAGGATTGCTTTGTTTTGGTTCGGTTTAAAGAGTTTGATATTTGGAAGTTGAATTAAAAAGGTTTCAATGGTTTAAAGTGGAAGGCTTGCTGTTTAAAAATAAAAGCTCTAAGTTTAACTAAGATGGTAGCTCTCAAAATAAAAAGAAAAAGAAAAGAAAAGAGCCAAAAGGCCAAGTGTTTAAAAAGAAAAGAAAAGAAAAAAAATGAGTAGAGAGCTATCAAAGTAAAAGAAAAGAGCTAAGTATGTTTTCAGCCTTTCCACTAGCCTAAAGAGTTTTAAAATTATGCTTTTACTTGGGTTTTTGCTAGGCGAATTGCCTTGGTGATAAGGGTAGTCTTTAGGAGGGTGAGTGAGCTTTAAAAGATAAAAAAAATGAGAGAGGGTTCTAGGATCTTTGATTAGTATGGATGGGTAGATGAAGGTTTGATCATGTATGCACCAATTGTCTTAACATTTAGCATTATGTGAAAGTTCAACCATTCTTTGAGATAACCCCTTGTTTGAATAGCCCTTGTAAGTGAGATCATTTTTATCTCGCAACCCTTGTCCCTTAGCCAAGTGTATCCGGTTTAAAAGTGCATAAGTGTTATTCACGGTTTTGAGCTTAATGAATGTTAAAGGTTAGGGTTCTTGGATTGTTTGTGATATGAGAGTCGTGATTTGAAATTCTTTATGTGATGAGTATGGCTAAGTTCTTTGGAGTATGAGTGTGTGCATTGCATCTTAGGATTAAGAACTAGGACCATTGAATTGATTCATTTGAAGAAAAAAACACTTTTGCAAGGAGCTTAAACCCCCGTTTTTATAACCTCTCTTCCTTCTTGAATTTTGTTTGCTTGAGGGCAAGTAAAAGGCAAGTTTGGGGGAGTTGATATTACCATATATTCTGCATATTTTGCATGCATTTAGAGTAGTTTTTCATGCATTCATCTTGCGTTATAGGCTAGTTTGTTCCATTTGTTGCATTTTAGGTTCTAGGTCCCCTTGCATTCGCATTTTGCATATTTCTTGCATATATGCGTCATTATCAGTTTGTTTGGAGCACTATGGAGTTGTGGAGGCTATGTGGACGTGAGGAGGTTCAAAGTGGAGCTCTTGGACACTTGGAGAACTTAGCTCGGCATGAGAAGTACCCGATATCGAGTAGCGGATCAAGCAAGTCAGGTCGATCTAGATGAGATTGACCAGAAGATCGAGTGCACCAAGTCGATTCAAGAGGAAGGATCAAGACCGAGATCGAGAGAGGAGATCGATCTGGAGTACGGACGTAAATGACGCCATGCAGAATGAGAGCCAGATCGAGACCAAGACTCGATCATCCAAAGACCGAGAAGTAGATCGAGGAAGATACTCGATCCCTCCAACCAGATCGACCAGAAGATCGAGCAGAGCAAGCCGATTCCTGAAGATGATTGAGCACATTGGTCGATCTCAAGGTCGATCCCAGACGAGCCTTATCCGCCCAGCTGTCTTTGGCAGCTAGCGAAAGGGGGACCAGCTAACGGTTAAGCCATTTTTGGCAAAAGCAGCCATCACCTTTATCTTATCTTCATTCTGTCTTTTCTTTTTTCTCTCGAAGTTAGGCGATTCGCCATTGTAGAACAGCTTAAGCTTTTTCGTTTTTGAACCTTTGAATCTTTTAATATCAAGCAAGTTTTTCTTTAATCTTTCGTTAATAATGCTTAGCTTATCGTTTATTGCTTTTGATTCGATCTTAAACATGTGTAGTGAGTAGTCTTCTTGGGTTTTGGGGTTGAGGAGATTCAAAAGGGTTGAAAAGGTTTAAAGCTTTGTGTTTTCTTTGTTCTTTATACCTTCTCTTCTAGGATCTTGGGATCTTAAGGCCTAGAGAGCCTTGGAAAAGGTATCTATGAACCAAAGGCTGTCTTACCTTGACAGGATTCAGATGTCCTGGAAAACCGGATCCTAGAGGCTAATCTTTCCTTTCCCACATGGCATGGTTGTAAAGGGGATTAGTTAGGTCATTATATTGAAATCTGCTTTCCTTGCTCTTCCTTCTCTTTTTCCACCAAACGCCATGGGTTTGGAGAAGAGATTGAGGAAGTGAACCATACCAGACGCCATGGATGGTTCTTGTTCTGTTTTCAAGGCTTAGAGAAACCTCTTTTAAGAGTAGATCAAAATGTTTTCAAACCAAAGCTTGAATCTTTGATACCCTTGAATATGAACCTCGACCCTAAACCCTCCTTTTTAGCATATTAAAACCTTAGTTCATCATTCGCTTGTTATTTAGCTTGCATCCTGTTCTTCAAAGTCATTTGCATAAGTTAGTTGTTAGATTGATCCATTCTGCTCAATCCAGTGCTCGATCCTGTGGTCGATTCACTGGTCGATTTTTAGTTTTTAGTAGCTTTGCATTTTTCATCTTTTGCTTGTTCCTCGTGGTAGTTAAGCCTCTTCCAGGGATTTTAAAATTGTTTTGCATTGCATTAGATCGTTGCATTTAGTTTTCCTAGATTTTACCAATCATTTATCATATTTGCGTAGATTCACTAGATCCTTGTATTCTCATTGCTCTTCCTGCTCCCTAGGATTGGATTGATACCTCTAGTTATACTACAACTGTGTATTGCTTGAGTTTTGATAACCTCCTTGCTTGCACTCATAAAAATCCTGTTATCAGGGTGATCGATGTGAAGGACATTGATCAGGCTTGCTCAATGTAGCTGGTCGATGTGCTCCTCTGGTTCTCGACATCGATCAGTTGGTGATCGATGTGCTTGATCAATGCTAAGGTCTCGTAGCTTCTGCTCGGTTACGTCAAAAATTCCTGATCGATGCGTGTAATCGATGCAGATGTCCTGTGGCTTGACATCGATCAGTCTTGACCGATGTGAGTGACCAATGTGAACTCTGTTTCTTTCTGCTGCTTTACATCGATCACTCCTGATCGATGTGGTTCGTGCCTGATCGATGCTAGACCAAATCTCCATATTTTTTACTCCTCTTGCTCCTCTTTGATTGGGGGAACTCCTTGGATCACTTCCACACTTTCTCTTTGTCGTAAATGGCTCCTTAAGTACCTAAAAACATCCCTTATGCAAAAGAAATACAAACTACAACCTAAATGCAAGCTAAGTCTGAAAACAAGGAAGAATGGGACAAAAGCAAAGGAAAACATGCAAAAGAGGACTAAAACATGAACTAAATGCAAGCTTATATGAAGCAATTATGAGAGATATCAATGCTCCATTCTTCTTTCCTATTCTAAGTTGGCTGTTGGATCTATCTTTCCCGCAAATGTTGGAGCAGTGAGCATTACTTCTGGTGGCAAGTTTCTATCAAAACCAGAGAGGTTTGTTAAGCATTCTTGTCTTCCCATTGAATCTCCAAATGAACAAGTAACGAGTGCATCTTATCTTGAAATGCTTTAGCCATTGAACATGTTATTGGACCTAGTGGGATGTATAGATCTTCCCTGGCTTCAAGCTCTTCTTTAACTTTTTATTCTTTATGTTCTTCTTTAGCTACAAGTCCTTCTTCACCAGCTACAAGCTCTAAGTCCTTTGTATGGTCCATGATCATATCAACCATGGTTCATTGGGGTTGGAGATTCACCCAATTCTTATGCAAATCGCCAAGATATTGTTCCTCAACCTGTTGAAAGCAACAACTTTGAGAACAAAGCAAGCATTATATGTATGGTGCAAGACTGCAAATTTTATCATTTGGTTATGGAAGAACCATTAAATCATTTGGATCAATTTTTATTGGATTTGTGGTATGTCCAAGATCAATGGAGTCTTTAAAGAAGGGTCCAAGCTATGATTATTCCCTTTTTCACTTGAAGATAATCCTCACTTATGGGAAAAGAATCAATTATAAATGATTAGTGTAATTATAATAATGTAATTATTTTATATATAATTTTATATTAACTTATTATTATTCTATTGTTATAATAATTATTATTTAAATTATAATTAAATGTATATGTATTATAATAATAATTAATATATGATTATAATAATAACTAAGTGATCGGTCTACACCGTGTGCAGGCTATATAATATTTGATATGTTTAATTATGATTAGTATAATATTAAAAATGTTTCATTTGTATATAATTAATTATGTATTAATAATAAAATTATAAATATTTAAAAATAAAAATGATAAATTAAATATAAAACGATATAGATTTCAAAAAAAGGAAGAAAAAAATATTAACTAAAATTTTAACATTTTCCTTAGATAAAAAATTATAAATATAATAACTAAATAAATGGGAAAACATTAAAATCTATAACAATTTATTAAATTTTTTTTTGGCCCGCACGCATGAGCAGGTATAATTTGTTTTTAGACATAATTAGTTATATAATTTAATTATTGATTAATTTTCTTATACATTATGTAAACGTTATATTTTTTTTTTACATATACAATTTTAGTGTCTTAACAACAATCACACAAACGTTTCCTATCGTTTTGTGCCTTTTGAAATTTTTTATTTTTCCTTGCGTTTACAAAAACATATAATTGCAAATGTGATACAAGTCTTTTTGTGACTTTGTTTCAATCACCCTTGTACTAGTCAGTTGTAGTAAAGGTTTTATGTCAATCCAATGGGAAGAGTTGAAAACAGAAGAGTTGAGAGTAAAGTCTCTAAGTCAAGCAGGCAGAGAATTTGTTTTGTTGCCTAAGCAACAGTTCTAGCAACCTAGGTGAAACAAGTAGCAAACAAAATGAAAGCAAAAGCAAATTAAGCAGTTCTAAACAAGAAAAACAAAGTAAAACAGAGCAAAATAGAGCAAATCCGAAATTCATATAAGAAAAAGGCAAGTCTCTAGATGTGGTTATTGACTTTGGGGAATTTCAGGCATCAACTAAGGCTGTTTCAAACTACATTGATCAAGCAAACAGGCAAGCAATGTTGATTCCCAGACATAGAGTTCACACTTAAGCTAGTTAGATCCAATCTATTGGCAAATAACCCTTTGCTAAACATTCTAACAAGAACTAACTCTCATTAGTGCTAAAACATCAAGCAAGCATGATTAAACAACTCTATTCAAGTCAAAATGCTCCTCAAATAGTCAATCTCTTGAGCCAAGGCCAGCAAATCCTCTATTAAACAAGATCAGCATTTCATCAAACACTTGGTGGGCATAAGAGAAAGCTAACAACTTAGACAAGTTTGATCAAGACTAATCTAGCATGAATAACATATTAATAGAGAGGAACCCATAAAATGAAGAACATAACAAGCCTTAATCAAGCCTTAGATTCCCCTAATCTACAACATCTAGAAACCCTAAGATCACTACTCACTCATAATCATGTTTAACACCAAATCACGAAAGGAAAGGATGCTAATCATCATTAAAAGAAAGATTAAAGAAAGATTAAAGCAAATACTTGATTATATTAAACAAAGCAAAGAAATTGTCTTACAAACTTAAAAGAAATGCTAAAGAATAGTAAAATGACATGACTTGTCGAAAATCTGAAAAAATAGGCTATTTATAGCCTAGAAAAGAAAACCCTAGAGTAATGGCATAATTGTAATTAAAAATAGGTTCAGGCTGGGTCAGTATCGGTCAGTCGTGTCGATCTCCAGTGACCGAAATGGGTCCCTATCGGTCTTCAGTGATCGACACACATGACTGAAATTAATCCGATGTGTTTGTGTCGATCACACTTGACCGATACTGGTGACCGATATGCTTCGTATCGGTCACCCTTGACCGAAAATCTCCGTGCTATGACCGAAAACTTCTGCAGAGATCATCTGCTGTGATCCTTCTTGCTCCCTTTTTCCCAGCTTGCATCTTGTATCATTCCCAAAACTCCTCCAAGCTCCTTTAAGCTCCAAAAGCACCTAAAAACATCCAAAATGCAAAGAAAATGCAAACTATACTCTAAATGCAACTAAGTCTAAAAGGAGAAGAAAATGGGACAAAAGCAAAGGGAAAACATGCAAAAGAGGATCAAAATATGTACTAAATGCAGCCCTAAATGATGTAAATATAAGGGATATCAACACCCCCACACTTGCCTTTTGCTTGTCCTCAAGCAATCAAGAACAAATGGGAGAGTGAGGTTTGAAAGTGGGCATTCAGATTCCAAAAGTGCAAAGATAAAGAGATTGTTTTAGTGCTTAAGTGCCTAGTTGTAGGATGCAAACATAATCATCTATGCTTTAAAGATCCTAGCCATGCTCATCATGTTTCAAAATGATCTCAAATCTCAACTTAGGCAAATGCTCAAATCAATCAACTCTTTAACATTCAATTAAATTCAGAACATGAATCATGCTTATGCAAATCAAGTGAAGACATTTGGTTGAAAAGGGTAAGGTTATGAGATAAGAATGCTCTCATTTAAGAACAAGGGTTCAAAAACATAAAGGATCACTCAATGAAATAACTTCATCTTAGGCAAAATGTTAAAGGTAAAAGCACACTTATGCATGCAATTCAAAGCTCTCTTCTACCCTTACTTCCCAAAGATGAGTCCTAAGCATTTCTAAACCCAAGAGTGAACCCTCTAAGTCTACCCTTTCCTAGATTCTACCCTTTACCCATCTTCATGGCTGGGGAAACTTCTTCTTTTGCTTGTGTGGCTGCTTCTTTTTGGTTAAGACTTGCTCTTCTTTGTTGTGTTGGCACCTTCATCACCTTTGGTGGATTGCTCCTTGGTCAGATTTTTCTTCTTTTGGACCCTTCTGAGCATTTTTGTTGGCGCCAATCCTTCTTTTTAAATTTAGAGCTTTTATTCCCTTTACTTAACCACAATACTAGACTGTTTCCCCTTTTCTACCATTTCAGATCTTTTCCCTTTCTTTCAAAACATAAAAACATGAAGATCAAACCACTTATACTACCCTTTTTAAACCCCAAAACTCCTATCCTAGAATCAAGCTCAAGATGCAAGCTGATATCTACAAGAGAGCTAATCATTGCCACCCTTATTCCTAACACTTTTTGCCAAGACTAAATCGAAAATGCAATGCAAAGGCCTCACAGCTCTCACAATAGTGTTTAGGCTCAAAAGGAGGTTTTGGTTAAGGGTGAGGATGTAACTGTCCCATAATTATGAGGATCAGCTATTTGGATCAACAAGAGTGGTAAAAAGGAGAAAGATGATCCAAATATGTATATGGTAGCCATGAATTCACTTTTCAATGCATAAGACATGATAATTAAAAGTCCAAATTAATGTTCAAGTTGATAGAGTTGATTTTCAGAGAACAAATGCTTTCAGAATGAGATGAGAAGACCAAATCTAGCAATCTAAGCATGGTTCAGCCTTAACTTCTAGCAATCAAATGATGCATCAAACAACTGAGCACTTAAAAACTGAAATCATCTCTAAACACTAAGCACTTTACAAGGAAAATTCATCATAATGCCCTATGCAAATGCAATGCAACCTATATGTCAACACTAGACTCAATCTTAGAAGAATGAAATGCAACTACATGCTCTCTTTTTGGTTTGCAAAAATGCAAAAAATTTCAAATTATTTCGATTTTTTTGTGTTTTTCTATGCCTTACATGTATGCATTATATGCATGAGACTCAAAGTGAAAAGAAAAAGAAAAACTAAGAAAACAGAAAACAAAGTCAAACCCCAAATCTCTCCCCCACACTTAAATTACACAGTCCCTTGTGTAATGAAAGCAATGGAAGAGAGAAGCAACAAAATATATTACAAAAATAAAAAAATGCAATGGTATAGAACAATGGAAGGGCTGTGGTACTTGGTTCAATGGTAGGAGTTGTGGGATGATCCTGAGGTCTGTGGAGACTTGCTAGCTCTCCTCTTCCTTCTCTCATAGACTTTAGTGGAATGCTCTGCTTCTGGAGTTGGTTGAACCCAGCTTGACCATAGCTGTTCAGCTTGTGAAGAAGTCCCTTGTGTGCCCTTTTGCCATGTTTCTTGAATTACACAGGAGTTGGGGGTTGGCGCCTCCCAAGCTGATGGAACATGGGCTCTTGGCTCATAAGATGAGGCCCTTGGTTATGCGCATGTACCCCCATTGATCACTTGGTTGTGCATGGAATTAGTGTCTTCCATGGGGGTTCCATACAGCTTCCTCCTCTTCAGTTTGCTCAGCTTGGTGGAGTTGCTCTTCTTGTTAAGAGTTGAGCTCTTGGGTGTGGCTGTGGTGGGAAGTTTTTGCTGATGTAGCCTTGTTCTTCCTGAACTTCCCCTTCACCATCTTCATAAGCCCTTTGATGGCTTTGTCCTGCCACTTGCACCACTTCTATAGTGTGTTAATGTGCTCATGAGCTGCTCTCAAAGAGCTTCCTTGGTTAGGAGCTTCATAGGGCTGGAAGTGGAACTGCTTTGAGCTGTAGTTCAACACTTCTTCTTCTTCAAGCTCCTCTTCTTCATGGGTTCTTCCTTGGCCTTCAGCGCCAGCAGTAGCATTCCATTGTTCTTCTCCTTCTTCTTCTCTGATCTCTTCAGTGTGCTCCTCTTCTTCTTCACTGTCTTCTTCTTCTTCTACTGTAGGAATAGGGCTGCCTGTGTAGAGCTCCTCCTCACTCAAGTTGAAATCGATGTTTGATGTTGGGGTGAAGGAGGTAAGCCTTGGGTTTGGGAGAAGGACTCTCACATGCTCCAAGTCGTTGTTGAGGAATTGATAAACATACTTGCCCTGGATGCTCTTCTCAAGAAAATGACTCCTCGTCAGGTACTCCATATCTATCCAGACATGAATCGAAGAAGAGCATGGGTGAATCGCAGAAAGGGAAAGGGAAGGTTATCGAGGAAAGAGAGGTACGTAAGACTGCTAATCAGGGTGACAAAGCGAGGAGTGACAAGTTGGGGGTTTCAAGGTTTGCAGCAAGGCCATTTCCCTCCCGAGAGGGAAGACACCGAGGTAGTGGCTCTTCCCAAGGTATTCAAAGGAGTAAGGAGGGTTATTTGATGAAGCAAAAAAATCTGGCAAGTGCTGATACGAAGGAGGGGACTTCAGAGACTAACCCAATGAGTCCTATCAAACAGTCCGCTAAAAGAGTTCGTAAGGGGCTTGATTTTGAAACAGTGGTGCCCGAGCTGGATGACTTGGGGAATATAGTTAACCGAGTGGCAATGGTGGATTCGGCAGAGATAAATTTAGATGATTCAGAGGCACATGAGTATCAGGGACTTGAGGAGCTGGATTGTGTCTTGGAGTTTATGGAAGCTGAACAAGATAATGGAGAGAAGGAGAGGGGGGTGCTAGTTCAGAAGGATACAGAAATGGAGATGCAGGACACAATGGTGGGGCTGGGGGACTTAAAGCCTTATGCACTTACCGTTGATGCAGAAGAGGAGGTGGGGGATCAGGGGATCAGTATTGAGGTCTTGACGGGTTCTGGGGAATATAACGGGATTTTAAAACTATCCTTTAAAGTCGGAGCTACGAAGAAGCTCTTCAAAGGGTATCTTACAGTAAGAGGCGGATCAAAGAAGTTACTAAAGATTACTACTCCACGGAAGAAAGGAATAACCCGTGAGTCAAAAAGGCGGTTGAGAGAGGTATGATAGGTTCACGGAAGACTGAGGGAATGGTCGAGGGAGTGGATCATAAATCTTTTACTTATTGCGAGTGTTGAGTTGGAATTGCTAAGGCTTAGGTAACAGGTACACAGTAAGTTATCTCAGAGAGATTTGGAGAAAGTTTAGACCAGATTTTCTTTTTCTTTCAGAGACTAAGCAATGTTCTGAATTTGTCGAACAATTCATTGTTCACGGTTGTTCACGGTTGATCCGTGTGGTGCAAGTGTAGGACTTGCTTTTTTTTGTAATAAAACGTTTGATGTTCAATTATTGTTTGCTAATAAAAGACTTATGGATATTGAGGCACATTTTTAAGGGAAAACAATTTATTTGTCATTTGTATATGGGAATCCGGTTCTAAAATTATGACACCAAGTCTAGGAGAGGTTAACCCGAATTAGTATGACCATAACAGATCCGTGGTTTTTAATCGGAGATTTCAATGAATTAATGGGTAATCATGAAAAACAAGGAGGAATTCTTAGACAAGCATGTTCTTTTACCAGTTTTAATACTATGATTAACGATTGTGGATTAATTGATTTTCCGAATTGTGGAAATATATTGTCTTGGAAAAGGAGAAGAAATGGACATAATGTTAGATGTAGACTGCATTGGGATATAGCAACAGAGGACTGGCATGATAGCCTATAGTAGCTACACTTGATGCAAAAAAATCAAACGACGAAGATAGTTTCTTTTCGATAAACGGTGGGTTGGTCAAGAAGGACTAATGGAGGCAATCACACAAGGTTGGTCTTTTGATCAAATGGACGGGGGGAGAACGATAGTGGACAAAATAAGTACATGTCAGAATGAAATATCCAAATCGCGGAAGGATAATCAACCTTATGGAAGGGATAAAATTGAGGAATTACAAAGGATTCTTGAGGAAATGCACGACGCTGATAGCCGCACACAAGAGGAGCTTAATGACATACCACTCAAACTCAAAACCGCATATCGGGATGAGGAACTCTACTGGCAACAGAAGAGTCGTAATATGTGGAATAGGTGCGGGGATCTAAATACAATGTTTTATCATGCGACTATAAAACAAAGGCAGACAATTAATAGGATTGTGGGACTACATGAAAAACAACGTGTCTGGGCAGAAGGGGAAAAAAGGTGGAAAAGGTTGCGGTAGAGTACTTTGATAAATTATACAAGACAAGCTCTCCAACGGAGTTTGGCGATGATTTAGCGGAAATAACCCGGGTAATAAATGGGACAAACAATTTGGAACTTGTCAAACCGGCAACAGAGGAGGAAGTCAGAAAAGCGTTATTTATGATGCACCCAGGAAAGGCACCAGGCCATGACGTTATGACTGCCCTGTTTTTTCAGAAATCTTGGGAGATTATAAAAAGCGATGTGGTGATGATGGTAAACGATTTCCTTATTAAGGGCCATTTTGATAAAAGGTTAAACGCAAAGAATATTTTCTTAATACCAAAACGGATCGGCCAACCAAGATGATAGAACTAAGACCCATCAATCTTTGTATTGTGGGTTACAAAATAATCTCTAAGGTCTTTATGTTAACGCCTAAGAAGGTGGTTAGCAAGGCTGATCTCTGAAACTCAGTCAGCTTTTGTGTCGGGCGGCTTATCTCGGATAATATCCTAATAGTCCAAGAAATGCTTCATGGTCTACAGACAAACAAATCATGCAGGAAAGATTTTATGGGGGTAAATACAGACATGAGCAAAGCATATGATTGTGTTGAATGTGGTGCATTCAGTCGGTTCAGTATAAGGTTTTGGTTAAATTGTCACCCACGAGGTCAGATGAAACCTAAACGGGGTCTCAGACAAGGAGATCCTTTATCTCGGTACCTATTTATATTATGCACGAAAGTCCTGATTTCGAATCTAAAAAAGGCAGAATGAGACAAATTAATTACGGTACTGAGGATAGCTCGGACTAGTCCATGGGTATCCCATATGCTTTTTGCTGATGATAGCCTTTTTTCTGTAAGGCAAGTCTGGAAGAATCAATTAACCTGTTGCACATACTGAAATAGTATGAATCAGTTTCAGGGCAACAGATTAATTATGATAAGTCAACGGTTCAATTCAGACATAATGTGGACCCAGATATCAGAGCCCTAATCCACAGAAATTTAGGCATCACAAATATTGCAGGGATGGATACATATTTTGGGATACCGGTGATATGATTATGGAAGGCTCTAACTTAGAGTGTGAGCTTGTAGCTGAGGAGGAGCAAGAAGAAACTAAGCTTGAGGATGAAAAGGAGGATCTTGAGGTTTCAGAAGGACCAATGGCCCGGTCTAAGACTAAGGCATTTCAAAATGCCTTAGAGGTTCTAGTTAATCAGTTTAAGTATGAACCAAAAAATAAAAAGGCTATACATTCCACCCTGGTTTGTATTATAGTCGATGACTAAGCTAATGGTTTGTGGGATATTTCGTGCTTTTTTTCCCTTAGTGAGTTTTGTCCCATTGGGTTTTCTCACTAAGGTTTTTAACGAGGCAAGTGTTCCCACATCGTCATTGCCCATTAAGCTTAGCATTGTCCAAGCCCACTTCTTTCTACCATCCTTGGCTTGGAAGGTCTTGAGTCAGTTTGTACTTAGCCGTTTTTGTGTCTTAGTTCTTTTGTTAATTTGTTTTTGAATTGAGTCTTTGCATGGTTAGTCAAGGGGATCTGTCCCGAGACTAACTTATTGCTTCTTGTTGTCTGTGTCCCCTCTTTTCTCCTTAAAACCATGTGTGGAAGAAGAGTGGAGTTCATCTATCTCTTTAATAAAATCATTTCAATATAGATCAACCTCTCACGGTGTGTAATATCCTTGAGAAAACCTGTTTGAATCATTGGTGCATCATATCGTTTGCTTCATTCAGTTGTTTACAAGAGTTAGCCGCACCTCTTGTCTACATCCATCATTCGCTTTTTCACCTTTCATTCCCCCCAAATCAGAACAAAAGTCACTGAGTCCGTCTTCTGTGTTCACCATCACCGGATCTATTTCCTTCCAGTGATAGCTTGTAAGGTTACAGTCAAGAGGAATCATATTACGTGGTATTAGAGCAAACCTTTTAAAGCTATGTTTTCTGATCCGATCTGTTCTTATTTTCTCGATTCAATTTTTGTCTCTTCATCTACTTTCAATCACAATTTTAAAAACCTTGTTCATCATGGATTTAGTTGCTTATATTTTTCAAAATGTTGTTTTAAATAGTTTAGAATTTATATTAATTCTAATCTATCAAAGAACTATTTACTGCGAGTTGTTCATTATTTTTCAGGTACCGTGGCCGGAGAAGATGATCCAGAGAGTCAAATGGGAAGAAGTCAAAGGATATTGATTGAGGCCCTCACAACCGAGTTGAAAAAGATGTTACACTCGGAAGTGGAGAAGATCAGACAGGATTTTGAACAAAGAGAGCCAGTCAATAAGCGTCCGGGCAAAGAAAATGTGAGAGAAGACGATCAAGAAGATCAAGGCAGCGGACATCACACAGACCAATACCACAAAGGCAGTGGTTCTTCAAGGAGTGGCTGGAGAAGCTCTAGACAGGGCAGAGACCGAGTGTAGGACAACTAGGCCGGGCTTAAGTTGAAGATTCCCTCCTTCCATGGCAAGTGTGATCCGGATGCTTACCTTGAATGGGAGAAGAAAATAAAACATGTCTTCAACGTGCAGCACTATACGGAGGAGAACAGAGTTAAGGTCGCAGCAACAGAGTTCTATGACTACGCTTTGAGTTGGTGGGATCAACTTATCACAACTAGAAGACGCAACCAAGAGTACCTGGTTACTACATGGAACGAGATGAGAAATTTAATGAGGATGCGGTTTGTGCCTAGCCATTACCACCAGGACCTCCATCAAAGACTTAGGAGATTGACACAAGGCAGCCATACAGTGGAAGAATACTTTCAGGAGATGGAAACACTCATGCTTAGGGCGGACATCTTAGAAGATAGAGAAGCCACAATGGCCAGGTTCCTCGGAGGGCTTAACCGTGAGATTCAGGACCGCCTTGAGACCCAACACTATGTGGACCTGGAAGAAATGCTCCATAAGGCTGTTTTGTTCGAGCAACAAGTAAAGAGGAAAGGGTCGTACCGTACTGTTCTTGGCAACGGTACCAACAACCGGTCAGTCTACCCGCGGGACTATAAGAACCATCCGAGAGAGGTCAGGCCATCCGTTCCAAAACCAGAAGCTACATCTTTATATGGAAAAACTAAGGAGGCTGGTACTAAGGTACATGATGTGAAGTGTTTCAAGTGCCAAGGCCGAGGGCATTATGCCAATGAGTGCATAAACAAACGAGTCATGGTCTTGCTTGACAACGGTGATATAGAATCAGAAGATGTGAAGCAAGAGGAAACTAAGGAGGAAAATGAATTGCTACCAGTCCAGGGAGAGTTACTTGTAACAAGAAGGACTTTGACCGTGCAAAGCAAGCCAGAGGAACAAGATCAGAGAGAGAACCTCTTTCACACCGTTGCTTAATTCAAGTAAAGGTTTGCAGTTTGATCATAGACGGTGGACGTTGTGCCAACGTTGCAAGTAATATCATGGTCAAGAAGTTGGGGTTACAAGTTACTCCTCATCCGAGCCCTTATAAGTTGTATTGGCTGAATGAGAAAGGAGAAATGAAGGTCACCGAGCAAGTGTTACTCCCATTGGCGATTGGAGAATACAATGATGAGATACTATGTGATGTGCTACATATGGAAGCAAGTCACATCCTGTTGGGAAGGCCGTGGCAATCTGACCACCGAGTGATACATGATGGTTTTTCAAACCGTCATTCCTTTGAGTATAAGGGTAAGAAGAATGTTTTGGTTCCCATGACCCCTCAAGAGGTCTACAACGATCAGAAACAAACTCCGAGGTCAGCCAAACATTTGAATTTTTTTGCTAAAGCCAAACTCCGAGGTCAGCCACACTCCGAGGTCAGCCAAACTCCGAGGTCAGCCAAACTCCGAGGTTAAGAAAGATTTTCATTCTGAAACACCTATGCTTTTATTTGTTTTTAAAGAAACACTAACCACCATGGCTGATCTTACACCGGTATATCCGAGTGAAATGCAAGTTCTTTTACAGGAGTTTAAAGACGTCTTTCCAGAGGAAACTCCAACTGGTTTACCTCCCATCAGAGGCATTGAGCACCAAATAGACTTCGCCCCCGGAGCTTCTTTACCAAACCGTCCCAGTGCTGCTGGTCCCTAAGAAAGATGGTAGCTGGAGGATGTGTGTTGACTGCCGTGCAATCAACAATATAACGGTGAAGTATCGCCACCCCATTCCTAGATTAGACGATATGTTGGATAAATTACATGGTTCTAACATCTTTTCTAAGATAGATTTAAAGAGTGGTTACTACCAGATTAGAATGAAAGTAGGGGATGAGTGGAAAACCGCATTCAAAACCACGAATGGTTTATATGAATGGCTGGTTATGCCATTCAGATTATCTAATGCCCCTAGCACTTTTATGCGTTTGATGAATAATGTTCTTAGGGCATATATAGGCATCTTTGTTGTAGTTTATTTTGATGATATTTTTGTTTATAGCAAAGAACTGAGATTTAAGAACAGTAAACAATACTTTAACAGTTAACTTGCTCATATTAAACATATCCAGCATGCAAAATCAAAGCACAACATCTTAAACTAAACAAATTTTGTTCTTAAAACCATAGAAGTGATAACTTTAATCACATGCATTCATTAAGAACAAAAGATTGACAGTTGAGAAAGCAAACCTAAGTGAAGTTTCTGAGCACTTAGAAAAGATAAATAAAAGAGAGAGAGAGCTAAAAATTTCGGACTATGGTGAAAGAAGTAGTAAAATAAAGTGTGAAGAGAAGAGAAGAGATTGTTGTTCTTAAAGAGGGGAGTGGGGAACCAAAGGAATTAAAATTGGGTGGGGGACAAGAATAAAAGTGCTCAGGAGCTCTGCAAAATGTCAGGAAGGAGCCAAAATTTGAATTTAAACCTCCTTGGCTTTAAGCCAAAGGAGGGAAATTTTTTTGAAAAATGAAGCACTTACCTCGCGGGGCTATCGGTCACATTGTGACCGATAGGGTTGACCAATAGGGTGCATATCGATCACAAAGGATCGATAGCACTGATCGATAGCGTCCTGTAAATCTTATCGGTCTCTAGCTGATCGATACACTGACCGAAATACATCCGGTTGCTTTGTATCGGTCACTCTCTAGACCGATAGAGTGACTGAAATACAACCGATGTATATCCATCGGTCAGTATCTGATCGATAGCTATACCGATAGAATTCTCATTTAGCAGAGTCCTTTCCCTATCGATCGCAAGTGACCGATAAGTTGACTGGTGCATTTTGGCTACTATCGATCACAGTATCGGTCAAGACAAGACCAATAAACACTTGGTGTGCATGTGAAAACCTAAAATCAAGTTCTCCAACAAAGAGGTACTAAGCATTAAACAGAAAAATATAAGAAAGAGAATGAGAAGATCTAAGCCCTAATCAACCTAAACAATCACTAAAATCATCCCATCTGCCCTAATCTCAAACATAAAGTAAACTACTCCCTATTTATGGTGAAAACCATCAAATCTATGAAGAAAAGATAGTTAATCATGATTAGGGAGATTAAACAAGAAGATAAATGCAAACTTTAATTAAAAGCAAGTAAAGATTCAAGTTACAAAATAAAAAAAGCTAAAACAGAGAAGAAAGAACTGCTAGATAAAAGACTGTTCCCAGAAATTAGGGATTTCTCGTATTTAAAGGAGTCCAAGCAAAAATGGCGAAACTGTAAATAAGTGGTCTTTGGTATGGAATCCTATCCATCTGAATGTGACCGATAGGGTGATCGATAGGGTGATCGATAGGGATCCTATCGGTCTAGAAGGTGACTGATAGGGTGACCGAAATCCATATGGTGTACTTCAATCGGTCACTTCTCTGACCGATAGGCTTGATCGATAGGTCTTCTATCTGTCACTCCTTGACCGATAGCCTGCCCGGTAGAGGTTGAGCGGTTTCACGAAACCATCTGTAACTTTCTAACCGACGATGGGAATGACCTCAAACCAACTCAGGACGCAAGCTAACTCACGAGGATACAATATTCATGAAGACTGTTGAAGCCGAATCGGGATGGAGATGCTTTGTCCGAGCCGGTTTTGTCAGGTAATGTTTCTGGCCGCTTCAACAAGGTGCACCTTCTTCTTGGCTCTTTTGATGTCTTGTGCTGGACCCACCATCATCTCCCATGCTCTTTGTAGTCTCAAAACTCTCCAAACATACCTGCCAAACTCCTCAAATGCACAAAACATGCAATGCTCACCCTAAATCTACACTAAGTCCTAATTAGGAGATGATATTTCATTTTATGTTTTCTTTTGTTATCCTTGTACATATTATTGCATTTTATGTTTTCTTTGTTGGGTATTCCACTGTTATCCTTGTACATATTATTTTATTTTATGTTTTCTTTTGTGATTTTTTTCAATAAAAGGAGCAATTGTGGTTTAAGGCAAGTTGTTATAAGTTTGGAAAGCAAAAAAATGTGCATCTGGGCTGCTATCGGTCACCGTATCGGTCAGGACTAGACCGATACAGACACAATCGGTCATGCTATCGGTCATGAGAGGATCAATAGTGGTGGAGCCAAGATGCATCAGTCAACCTATGGAAACACCCGGATGTATTTCGGTCACTGTATCGGTCACGAATGTGACCGATAGGATTTGGCAGGAAAGCTATCGGTCAACCTATCGGTCTCGGGTAAACCGATAGACCCCTCCAGTCTGCCAAAAACTCTTCTAAGGTACCTAACTCCTCTTCTTTCTTTATGCATCCATTTGTAATTATTTTTAGTTTATTTTATTCACCTCCTTCAAGCTTCTATTACACAAGGGATTGTGTAATTTAAGTGTGTGGGAGGGCATTCCATTTAACATTGTGTTTTGTTTTCTTATATTCTCTTTTACATACTTGAGTCTCATGCATTCATGCATTCATCTATATGCACTGAAAATCCATGAAATTTCAAATTTTTTGGAACCAAAAAGATCATTTAGTTGCATTTACATAACTAAGATTGAGTCTAGATGCATTTCATATATGTTTGCATACATTTGCATAGAGATTAGATGATAAACACTTGTCAAGATTTTGATGTTTGAACTGTTTTCAATGCCATGGTTATCTGTTGTCTGATTGCATAGTAGTTAGTTCGAAGTTAAAGCTGCACCATATCTTGAATTCTTGCATTGATATTCTTGTCTTATGCTCAAGCTTGATTTGATTTGATTCCTTCTCTATCTTATTAGAACCAGAATCATGACTTTGAGTTATCTTGTTTTTGCATTGAGAGTGATTACATTGCTACCCATATACATACTTGGATTATCTTATTCCATTCTTACCACTCTTGTTAATCCAAGTATCTGATCCTCATCATTATGGGACAGTTAACCACACCTTAAACCAATACTTCTTTCTGAACCTAAACACTATTGTGAGAGTTGTGAGGCCTTGCATTGCATCATTTTCGATTCTATCTTAGCAAAAAGTGTTGGGAATAAGGCTGGCAAGGCAAGCTCTCTTGTTGACACCAGCTTGCATTTTTAGCCTGGTATTAGGTTAGGAGTTTGGGAAAGGGTAGTGTAAGTGGTTTGAGCTTTAAATTTTTACTTATCTTGAGAAGAGGAATAAGAAAAAGTATGGGGTTGGTAGAATGGGGGAACTGTTCATTTTGTGGTTAAGTTAATTAGGAAGAAAGCTCTAAGTGTTAAAGAAGAAAGGTGCCAACAACAACAAAGCTTACAAAAGGTCATCCAAAAGGAGAAATCAGACCAAGCAATCCACCAAAGGTGATAAAAATGGCGCCAATCATACAACAAAGAAGAGAAAGTTCCAAAAAGAAGTCAAACACATAAGAAGCAGTTTCCCCAAATATGAAGAAAGAAGAGATCAAGTGCTTCGGGAAAGGGTAGATTTAGGAGTTTCACTTGGGGTTTTAGAAGTTATTAAGTTCATCTTGGGTAAAAAGGGTCGAAGAGAGCTTTGACTTGTATGCATTGGTGTGCTTTTACCTTTAGCATTTTGCTTAAGATAGAATCATTTCATTGAGTGATCCCCTTTATCTTTGAACTCTTATTTGAATGCGATCATATTCATCTCATAACCATGTCCCTTTACCAAATGTTTTCTCTTGATTTGCACAAACTTGATCGATTGGTTACTATTAATGAATGTTAAAGAGTTGGTTGATTTGAATGCTTGTGCAGGGTAAGCTAGAGTTCATTGTTTGCTATGATAGGTATGGCTAAAGTTTTTAAAGTATAACAATCTCTATGCATCTGAGAACCTATAACTTGGGCATTGAATCAGTTTTTCCGTTGACATCATTAGTTTTGTGCTCCCACTTTCAAACCTCACTCTCCCATTTGTTCTTGTTTGCTTCAGGACAAGCAAAAGGTAAGTGTGGGAGTGTTGATATACTTATTATTAACACCATATTAGCATACATTCTGCATTGTTTTATAGTCTTTAAACATTCATTTTAGCTTGTTTTTGTCCCATTTGCATTCAATTAGGACTTATTGTAGATTTATGGTGAGCATTGCATGTTTTGTGCATTTGAGGTGTTTGGCAGGTATGTTTTGAGAGTAATAGGACTACAAGGAGCATGGGAGATTATGGTGGGTGCAGCATAAGTCATCAAAAGAGCCAACAAGAAGTTGCACCTTGTTGAAGCGGCCGGAAACTTAACTTGACAAAACCGGCTCGGACAAAGCATCTCCAACCCGATTCATCTTCAACAGTCTTCATGAACCTCGTAGCCCCTGAGTTAGATTGCGTCTGGAGTTAGTTGCAGGTCATTCCCAATAGTGTTTAGAAAGTTACAGAAGTTTTCGTGAAGCTGGTCAGTTCCATTGGTCAAGCAATCGGTCAAGGAGTGACTGATAGGAATGCATCTGGGGGCCTATCGGTCAAGCTATCGGTCAAGAAGTGACCGATTGGAATGCATCGGATGTATTTCGGTCACCCTATCGGTCATCTTCAAGACCGATAGCAGCATATTGGTCAAAGAGTGACCGATGGGAATCACCCGATGGTCAAAGACCACATTGACTGAAGATCAGCTCAGATGAGGTGTTTGCATTCCGATTTGGCCTCGGCAATCTTCATCAACTTTGTAGCCACTTTAGTTAGCTTCCGTTTGGTATTAGTTTCTAGTCATTCCCATTAGTGGTTGAAGAGTTACGGCGAATAAAGTGAGCATATGCCCATCTGGAATTTTTACCGTTGATCTTGACCGACTTGAAGATCAGCTCGAACGAGTAGCAGAAGTCCATCGACAGGACCCTATCGGTCAAGATTTGCTTCTTTGCTTGATCATTTAGGTTGTTAGACTTCTAAAACTATCTATGTTAGCTTGAATTAAGAGCTCTATTGCATTCTTACTGCTTCATTCTCCCTTTTTGGATTGATAAAACCATATTCCATACTACAACTGATTAGTACAAGCTTGGGTGATTGAATCAAGTCCTAAAAAATCTTGTACCAATTTGAACTTTAATTTGGCCTATTAATTATCATGTCTTATGCATTGAAAAGTGAATTCATGGCTACCATATACATATTTGGATCATCCTTTTCCTTTTTACCACTCTTGTTGACCCAAATAGCTGATCCTCATACTTATGGGACAGTTAATCCACTCCATTAACCAAAGCCTCCTTTTGAGCTTAAACACTATCTTGAGAGCTGTGAGGCCTCTGTATATCATCTTCGATTTTGTCTTGGCAAAAAGTGTTAGGAATAAGGCTGGCAATAATAAACTCTCTTGTAGATATCAGCTTGCATCTTGAGCTTGATTCTAGGATATGAGTTTTGGGTTAAAAGGGTAGAGTTAAGTTGTTTTGAACTTCATGTTTATGTGTTTTAAAAGAAAAGGGAAAAGTTTGAAATGGTAGAAAAGGGGAAACAGTTTAGCATTGTGGTTAAGTAAAGGGAAGTAAAAGCTCTAAGTGTTTGGATAGAATGGCGCCAGCAACTTAAAGGTTTCGAAGGGTCAATCCAAAAAAGAAATCAGACCCAAAAGCAATCCACCAAAGGTGAAGAAGGTGCTAAAGCAACAAAGAAGAGCAAGTCCCAACCAAAAAGAAGCAGCCACATAAGCAAAAAGAAGAAGTTTCCCCAGCCATGAAGAAGAGTAAAGGGTAGAGTTTAGGAAAAGGGTAAACTTAGGGGTTCACTTTGGGGTTTAGAAGTGTTTAGGATTCATCTTTCCGTAGAAGAGAGCTTTGAATTGCATGCATAAGTGTGCTTTTACCTTTAGCATTTTGCCTAAGTTTGAATCATTTCATTGAGTGATCCCTTATGTTTGTGCACCCTTTGTTTGAATGTGATCATTTTTATCTCATAACCTTACCCTTTGAACCAAATGTCTTCACTTGATTTGCATATGCATGATTTATGGTTTTCAGCTTAATTGAATGTTAAAGAGTTGAATGATTTGAGCATTTGCCTAAGTTGAGATTTGAGATCATTTTGAAACATGATGAGCATGGCTAGGATTCCTTAAAGTGTAGCTGATTATGTTTGCATCCCAAAACTAGGCACTTAAGCATTGATACCATCTCTTTACCTTTGCACTTTTGGATTTGAATGCCCAGCTTCAAACCTCACTCTCCCATTTGTTCTTATTTGCTTGAGGACAAGCAAAAGGCAAGTGTGGGGGGGTTGATATCTCTTGTATTTACACCATTTAGGCTTGCATTTAATGCATGTTTTGGTTCTCTTTTGCTAGTTTTCCTTATCTTTTGTCCAATTTCATTCTCCTTTTAGACTTAGGTTGCATTTAGGATATAGTTTGCATTTTCTATGCATTATGGATGTTTTTAGGTACCTATGGAGCTATGAGGAGCATGGAGAAGCTTCCAGGAAGCTAGCAAGGCCAAGAGGAGCAAAAGGGACCAAGGCAAACGATCTCTGCAGAGCCTATCGATCAAAGCACAAGGCTTATCGGTCAAGCATTGACCGATAGAAGGACTATCGACCAGACCTATCGGTCAGAGAAGTGATCGATAGAAGTGCACCGTATGGATTTTGGTCACCCTATCGGTCATCTTCTAGACCGATAAGATCCTTATCGATCACCCTATCGGTCACAACTGACCGATAGGAACCCAGTCCGAACCTGTCTTTTATTACACTTTTGCTATTACTTTAGGACTTCATTCTTTTATGTATAAATACCTCTTTTTCTAGGATTCTCGACAACTCATGTCATAACACTGTTCTTGAGTTATTTTTCGGAGTTTGTAAGACAAATTTCTTGCTTTATTTAATATAAGTTTGTATTTGCCATTAATCTTTCCTAAATCTCTCTTCTAATTATGATTAGCATCTTTTCCTCTTGTGATTTAGTGTTAACATGAGTATTAGTGAGTAATTTGCTTAGATGTGGTAGATTAAGGGGATTTAGATATTGATTAAGGTTTGTTTAGTATTTAATTACATGGGTTCCTCTCTATTGATCTGTTTTTAAGCTAGATTTGTCTTGATCACACTTATCTAGGATTTGTGATTTCCTTATGCCCACCATGTGTTTGATGAAATGCTGATCTTGTTTGATAGAGGATTTGCTGGCCTTGGCTCAAGAGATAGACTGTTTAAAGAGCATTTTGACATGAATAGAGTTGATTGTTATTGCTCGTTAAATGTTTTAGCACTTATGAGAGTTAGTTATTGTTAAGGTGTTTAGCAAAGGGTCATTTACCAAGCGATTGGACTTAGTTTGCTTGTTTGTGAACTCTATGTCTTGGAACCACCATTGCTAGCTTGTTTGCTTGATCAATGCTGTATGAAACAACCTTAGTTAGTCTCTGAATTCTCGAAAGTCAATAACCACATCTAGGAACTTGCTTTCTCTTTTATTGAATTTCGAATTTGCTTTGGTACTCTGTTTATTTGCTCTATTTTACTTCTTTGATCATTGCTAAACTGTCACTTTTGAGTTCTCTTTGGTGATTGATCACTTTAGGTTACTAGTTTAGTTGCTTAGACAACAAAGACCTTCTTTGCTTGCTTGACTTAAGGATTTCTGCTCACAACTCTTTTGCTTTCAACAAAACCCTTTTGGATTGACATAAAACCCTTATACTACCGCTGATTCAAATACAGGGGTGATTGAGAAAGAGATAAAACCTCTAGTATCAATTTGGAGCCGTTGCCGGGGATCGAATCCAGGTCACCCGCGTGACAGGCGGGAATACTTACCACTATACAATAACAGCCCTAAAAATTAACTCAAGAACAGTGTTATTGTCAATGACAACCTCAATGATGATGAGATCCTTGCCATAGTCAAAGTGTTAAAGAGGTTTAGGAGGGCCATTGGTTATTCACTAGATGACATCTAAGGCATTTCTCCAAACCTCTGCACTCATAGGATCCATCTAAAGGATGAGACAAGAACTTCTGTTGAACCTCAAAGGAGATTGAATCCTAACTTGAAAGAGGTAGTAAAAAAGGAAATCTTGAAGTTGCTTGAAGCAGGAGTGATCTATCCCATCTCAGACAGCACATGGGTCTAAGCAGTCCATGTGGTGCCTAAGAAGGGAGGGATCACTGTTGTAAAAACGAAAATGATGAGCTAATACCAACTAGAACAATCACTTGTCATAGGATGTGCAGAGATTACAGAAAACTTAATTCTGCTTCTAGGAACGATCACTTCCCTTTGCCATTCATAGACCAAATGTTAGAAAGATTAGCAAATCATAAGTATTACTGCTTTTTAGATAGTTATAGTGAATTCTTTCAGATCCCTATCCATCCTAATGATCAGGAGAAAACTACTTTTACTTGCCCATATGGAACATTTGCTTATAGGAGAATGCCTTTTGGTTTATGCAATGCTCCTGCTACCTTTCAAAGGTGTATGACTTCTATCTTTTCTGACTTGCTTGAAGAAATAGTGGAGGTATTCATTGATGACTTTAGTGTCTATGGATCCTCCGTTGGTGTCTGCTTGTCCAATCTTTCTCAGGTTCTACAAAGGTGTGAAGATACTAAGCTGGTTCTGAATTTGGAGAAGTGCCACTTCATGGTTCAAGAAGGCATTGTGTTGGGTCACAAGATTTCAGAGAAGGGGATAGAAGTGGACAAAGCCAAAATAGATGTTATGCTGCACTTGGAACCTCCAAACACAGTCAAAGGAATCAGAAGCTTCTTGGGGCATGCTGCTTTCTATATTAGATTCATCAAGGACTTCTCACATATTACAAGACCCTTGACAAGATTGTTGTGTAAGGAGACGGAGTTTGTGTTTGAAGAGGAGTGCCTGCAAGCCTTTCTCACCCTCAAGCAAGCTCTGGTGTCAGCACCAATTGTCCAAGCTCCAAACTGGGATTTGCCATTTGAAATCATGTCTGATGATAGTGACTATGCTGTTGGAGCAGTCTTGGGGGCAGAGAGTAGACAAGAAACTTCATGTTATCTACTATGCTAGCAGAATAATGGATGAGGCTCAATCAAAGTATGAAACCACTGAAAAGGAGCTCCTAGCAGTCGTCTTTGCATTTGAGAAGTTCAGAAGCTACTTAGTGGGTTCTAAGGTAATAGTCTACACTGATCATGCTGCACTAAGGCACATCTATGCCAAGAAAGACACCAAGCCAAGACTTCTTAGATGGATTCTTCTCTTGCAAGAGTTGGACATGGAGATTGTGGATAACAAAGGCATTGACAATGGAGTTTCTAATCACCTCTCAAGACTGAGGATATATGATTTTGTCACAATCAATGATACTCTACCAGAGGAACAGCTGCATGCTTTAGGAGTGAAGGCAGCTGAAGTGCAGAGCTTAGAGGAGAACAAACTGCCTTGGTATGCTGACTTTGTGAACTACTTGGTGATTGGGCAGATACCACAAACCCTCAACTCACACCAGAAGAAGAAGTTCTTAAGAGATGTCTCCCATTACTTTTGGGATGAGCCCTATCTATACAAAAGAGGGAATGATGGGCTGTTCAGAAGGTGTGTAGCTAAAGAAGAAGTTCCAGGAATTCTGCATCATTGCCATGACTTAGCCTATGGAGGACAGTTTGTAACATTCAAGACAGCCTCCAAGGTCCTACAAGCTGGTTGTTGGTGGCCCAGTCTGTTCAAGGACGCCCAAGCTCACATCTCCTCATGTGATGCATACCAAAGGAAAGGAAACATCTCCAAGAGAGATGAGATGCCTCTGAATCCTTGAAGTGGATCTGTTTGATGTTTGGGGGACTGACTTTATGGGACCTTTCCCTTCCTCCTATGGGAACAAGTACATTCTAATGGCTGTTGATTATGTGTCAAAGTGTGTTGAAGCCATTGCCAGTCCAACAAATGATGCTAGAGTTGTGCTGAAGCTCTTCAAGGCGATTATCTTCCCAAGGTTTAGTACCCCAACGTGTGTGATCAGTGATGGTGGAAGCCATTTCATCAACAAGGTCTTTGAGACTTTGCTCAAAAAGAATGGTGTGAAGCACAAGGTTGCTACTCCTTACCATCCTCAAACAAGTGGCCAAGTGGAGGTGTCTAACAGAGAGATCAAGACCATCTTCGAGAAAACAGTTGGTGTTACAAGAAAGGACTGGTCTAATAAGCTTGATGATGCTTTGTGGGCTTACAGGATAGCATTCAAGACACCAATTGGCAGAACTCTTTTCTCACTCCTTTATGCGAAGTCCTGTCATCTGCCTATTGAGCTGGAATATAAGGCTTTGTGGGCAACAAAGTTGCTGAACTTTGACATCAAGACTGCTCAAGAAAAGAGACTTATCAACTTGCATGAACTAGAGGAAAACCGCCTTGAAGCTTTTGGGAGTTCTAGGATATACAAGGAGAGCACAAAAGCTTTCCATGACAAGAGGATCAAACACAAAGACTTCAAGGCAGGGGATCAAGTACTGCTATTCAACTCAAGGTTGAGGTTATTTCCTAGAAAGCTGAAGTCAAGATGGTCAGGTCCATTCAAGATCAAGGAAGTGTTGCCATATGGAGCTGTGGCTTTGTTTAGCAAGAATGGAGATGACTTCACGGTGAATGGGCACAGGCTTAAGCCATACATGGCAAGTGAGTCTCTTCGAGATGAAGTAGACATCAGCCTTGAGGAACCTCCACAAGAGTAATCAACTAAGGAAAGTCAAGCTAAAGACGTTAAACAAGCACACTTGGGAGGTATTCCCCTGTTATCCATGTAAATATTATTGCATTTTATGCTTTCTTTTGTGTTCTTCTTTCAATAACAGGAGCAAGTGTGGTTTAAGGCAAGTTTTTATAAGTTTTGGAAGCAAGAACAGGTGCATTCTGGCTGCTATTGATCACCGTATCGGTCAAGACAAGCCCGATACAGACCCTATCGGTCACGCTATCGGTCAGCTTGTGATCGATAGTGGTGGAGCCAGAATGTACCAGTCAACCTATTGGTCAATAGTGATCGATAGGGAAAGGAGCTGCAAAGTATGAATACTATTGGTCTAGCTATCGATCAGATAATGACCGATGGAAATACATCAGTTGTATTTCATTCACTTTATCTGTCTAGAAAGTGACCGATACAAAACGATCGGATGTAGTTCGGTCAGTGTATCGATCAGAATGAGACCGATAAGATTCATCAGGAAGGCCACCGGTCACTGTATCGGTCACGAATGTGACTGATAGGAATTGGAAGCGTATCGGTCAGCCTATCGGTGTGGGGGAGACGAATACAACCTCCTCGTCTGACCAAACTTTCTCTAAGGTACACAACCCTGCTCCTTTGCTTCTGAATACTTCTTAGTACCTATCATTACCCTCCTTCAAGCTTCTATTACACAAGGGACTGTGTAATTTAAATGTGGGGGAGGGCATTGCATTTAACATGGTCTTTTGTTTCATTATTTTCTCTTTTACATACTTGAGTCTCATGCATTCATCTATGTGCACTGAAAATCCATGAAATTTCAAATTTTTTGGAACCAAAAAGATCATTTAGTTGCATTTACATAACTAAGATTGAGTCCATATGTATTTCATATAGGTTTGCATACATTTGCATAGGGAGTAGATGATAAGCACTTGTCAAAATGTTAATGTTTGAGTTGTTTTCAATGCCTTGGTTATCTGTTGTTTGATTGCATTGTAGTGAGTTTAAAGTTAAGGCTGCACCATATCTAGAATTCTTGCATTGATATTCTTGTCTTATGCTCAAGCTTGCTTTGATTTGATTCCAACTCTATCTTATTAGAACCATAATCCTGACTTTGAATTATCTTGTTTGTGCATTAAGAGTGATTACATGGCTACCCATATACATACTTGGATTATCTTCTTCCCTTCTTACCACTCTTGTTAATTCAAGTAGCTGATCCTCATCATTATGGGACAGTTAACCACACCCTAAACAAATCTTTCTTTCTGGACCTAAATACTATTGTGAGAGTTGTGAGGCCTTGTATTGCATCATTTTTGATTTTATCTTGGCAAAAAGTGTTAGGAATAAGGCTGGCAAGGAGAAGACTCTTGTAGACACCAGCTTGCATTTTGAGCATGGTATTTGGTTAGGAGTTTGGGAAAGGGTAGTGTAAGTTGTTTGAGATTTAAATGTTTACATCTTTTGAGCAGAAGAAGAAGAAAAAGTATGGGATTGGTAGTATGGGGGAACAGTTTATTTTGAGGTTAAGTTAACTAGCAAGAAAGCTCAAAGTGCTAAAGAAGAAAAGTGCCAACAACAACAAAGCTTATAAAAGGTCATCCAAAAGGAGAATTCAGACCAAGAAATCTACCAAAGGTGATGAAAATGGCGCCAATCATACAACAAAGAAGAGCAATTTCCAAAAAGAAGTCAACCATACAAGCAAAAGAAGAAGGAGTTTCCCCAAATATGAAGAAAGAAGAGATCAAACGCTTTGGGAAAGGGTAGATTTAGGAGTTTCACTTGGGGTTTTAGAAGTTAATAGGTTCATCTTGGGTAAAAAGGGTAGAAGAGAGCTTTGATTTGCATGCATAGGTGTGCTTTTACCTTTAGCATTTTGCCTAAGATAGAATCATTTCATTGAGTGATCCCCTGAATCTTTGAACCCTTATTTGAATGAGATCATTTTCATCTTATAACCAAGTCTCTTGACCAAAGGTTTTCTCTTGATTTGCACAAACTTGATCCATTGGTTACTATTAATGAATGTTAAAGATTATGTTGATTTGAATGCTTGTGTAGGCTAAGCTAGAGTTCATTGTTTGCTATGATAGGTGTGGCTAAAGTTTTTAAAGTAGAACAATCTCTATGAATCTTAAAACCTATAACTTGGGCATTGAATCAGTTTTTCTATTGAAATCTTTAGTTTTGAGCTCCCAACCTCACTCTCTCATTTGTTCTTATTTGCTTGAGAACAAGCAAAAGGCAAGTGTGGGGGTGTTGATATCTCTTGTATTTACACTATTTAGGCTTGCATTTAGTGCATGTTTTAGTTCCCTTTTACATGTTTTTTCTTATCTGTTGTCCTATTTTCTTCTCTTTTTAGACTTAGATTGCATTTAGGATGTAGTTTGCATTTTCTTTGCATCATGGATGTTTTTAGGTACTTATGGAGCTATGAGGAGCATGGAAGAGCTTTGGGGATGATCCAGGAAGCGAGCTGGCCATGAGGAGCCAAAGGAACCAAGGCAGACGATCTCTGCAGAGCCTATCGGTCAAGACACAAGGTCTATCGGTCAAGGAGTGACCGATAGAAGACCTATCGATCAAGCCTATCGATCAGAGAAGTGACCGATAGAAGTACACCGTATGGATTACGGTCACCCTATCGGTCACCTTCTAGACCGATAGGATCCCTATCGGTCACCCTAGCGGTCACATTCAGACCGATAGGATTCCAGACCGAAGACAACTTATTTGCAATTTTGCCATTTTCGCTTGGAGTCCTCTAAATACGAAAAATCCCTAATTTCTGGGTACACTCTTTTATCCAGCAGTTTCTTCTTCTGAGTTTTAGCTTTTTGCTTTTGTAACTTGAATCTTTAGTTGATTTTAATTAAAGTTTGCATTTATCTTCTTGTTTAATCTCCCTAATCATGATTAGTCATCTTTCTCTTTTTGAATTGATGGCTTTAATGGTGCTTAGTGAGTAGTTTTTTAGGGATTTGAGATGGGTTAGGTTTAGGAAATTTGAGATTTAATCCATGATGTCTTAATGTTAATTCTTCCATTTTCTTTCTTAATTGCTGTGTTTAATGCTTAATTAGCCATAACTAAGTTGATTAAGATCTTAGGCTCATTTTATGCCCACCAAGTTTTGATGAAATGTCTGAACTGCTTTGCAAGAGAATTGCTTATCCTAGCTCAAGAGATTGACTGTCTAGAGAGTGATTTGGAAATATATGGTTGATAGAATTGTCTTAATGCTTGCTGTTGATCATTTTACTAATGAAAATTAGTTCTTGACTTGGTAATTTGCAAAGAGATTAGTACCAAGAGATTGAATTAGTCATATAAATGAATCATATGCATAAGGAATAGCATTGTGTGAGTTTGTAAGCATCATAGGTTGAGTCAAGAGTTCCCTAATACCAATTATCTCATCTCAAGTCCCATCTTTTATCTGTTTTTCGGATTTGTCCTGTTTTGCCTTTGTTTTAGTTGATTTGCCTGCTTTCTACCCTTTGTTTGATGTTATCTTTATTTCTGTTTGATCCTTTAGGTTGTTAGACTTCAAAACTATCTAAGTTTGCTTGAATTAAGAGCTCTATTGCATTCTTACTGCTTCAGTCTCCCCTTTTTGATTGATAAAAGCCTATGCTATACTACAACTGATTAGTACAAGTTTGGGTGATTGAATCAAGTCCTAAAAAGTCTTGTATCAGGTCCTCCAAGTAGTTGGTTCTGATAAACAGGTTTTTGCAAGCAAGAATATCAAAGCTCAAGCAACCTATAGTTGTAGTATAGTATGCAAGAGAGTATCAACCCAGCCTAGGATGCAGGAAGAACACTAAGAATGCAAGTACTAAGCAAAGCTAAGAAGATCCGGTAAATAGATGGTAAAATCAAAGAAAACTAAATGCAACGACCAAACTACTAAGAAAACTATTTTAAAATCCCTGGAAGAGAGTTAACTACTACTAGGAGAAAACAGAAGATTAAAAATGCAAATCTTCTAATAATTAAAAATTGAGAGCTAAAACGGGTAATACAGATCGATTCTAACAACTAAAGACAAATGACTTCTAATGAACAAAGATGCAACTTTATGACAAGCGAATAATAAAGAGAGGTTTTAAAATGCTAAAAAGAGGGTTCAAGGTCGAGGGTCATATTCAAGAGATTCAAAGGTTCAAGCTTTGGTTTGAAAACATCTAGATCTACTCATTTAAAGAGCTTTCCCTAAGCCTTAGGAAACTTAAACTAGGATCTTCCATGGCGTATGGTAAGACCCCTTTCTCTGACCCTTCCTCCTAACCTATGGCGTGTAGTGGAAAGATGAGTCAAAGAACATTAAGCAAAGATCCTAAATAGTGGCTTAACTAACCCTCTCTTCTACCATGGCGTTTGGGAGAGGATAGATTAGTCTCTAGGATTTGGTTTTCAAGGATCTCTGAATCCGGTCAAGGGAAGAGAAACCCTGGAATCATAAAGATCTTTTCCAAGATTCTCTAAGCCTTAAGACCCCAAATCCTAGAAAGGAATAAGTTAGAACAAAAAAGAAATCCAAAAGAGTAAACCCTTAAACCCCTTTGAATCGCCTCAACCCCTTACCCAAAGAAAACAACTCACTACTCATTGTTGAAATCGATTGAGACCCAAATAAAAAAGAACTAAGCATGATTAAGCAAGCGATTAAAGGAAAATACTTAATATTAAAAAGATTCAAATTCAAAACAACAAAAACTCAAGAACAATGACAATGGCGGATAATCGCCTACGGAAAAACTTAGAAAAGATAAGGATGATAGAAAGTTTTTGGATAATGAAAGTGACAGCCTCCTTTTTCCCAAAATAGCTAAACCGCCAAATGGTCCCCTCACTACGCTCCAAAAACGGTTGAGGCCCCAGAGATCGACCTTGAGATCGATCAGCTCACTCGATCTTCTTCATGGATCGCTATCTTTTGCTCGATCTTCAAGTCGATCTGCTTGGATGGATCGAGCACTTCCTTTGATCTTCTACTCGATCCTTGGATGATCGAGTTATGGTCTCGATCTGGCTCTCGTTCTGCATGCCGTTATTCACATCCGTACTCCCGATCGTTCCCCTCTCTCGATCTTGGTCTCGATCCTTCCCCTTGAATCGAGTTGGGATACTCGATCTTCTGGTCGATCTCGTCTAGATCGACCTGTCTTGCTAGATCCGCTTTTCGATCTCGGGTCCTTTGCATGCATGGCTGGCTTCTTCAAATGTCCACAAGCTTCGTTTTGATCCTCCTCACGTCCGTATAACCTCCATAACTCCAGAGTGCTCCAAACAAGCTGATAATGATGCAAAAGTGCAAGAAATATGCAAAATGCGAATGCAAAGGGACCTAGGACCTAAAATGCAACAAATGGTAGAAACTAGCCTATAATGCAAGATGAATGCATGAAAAACTATCCTAAATGCATGCAAAATATGCAGAATATATGGTAATATCAACTTTCCCAAACTTGCCTTTTGCTTGCCCTCAAGCAAACAGAATTCAAGAAAGGAAGAGAAGTTTGAAAACGGGAGTTCAAAACAAAAGATGTAAATGGAAAAACTGATTCAATGCCCAAGTTATAAGTTCTAATATGCACAGAGGTTGTTCTACTTTAAATGCTTTAGCCATACTCATCAAAGCAAACAAATGAACTCTAGCTTAGCCTACACAAGCATTAAAATAAACCAACTCCTTAACATTCATTAAACGGTAACCAATGGATCTAGTTTGTGCATATCAAGAGAAAGCATTTGGTCAAGGGACAAGGTCATGAGATGAAAGTGATCTTATTCGAATATGGGTTTAAAAATTCAGGGGATCACTCAATGAAAGAATCCTATCTTTGGCAAGATGCTAAAGGTAAAAGCACACTTATGCATTCAAGTTAAAGCTCCCTTCTACCCTTTTTACCCAAGATAACCCCTAAATCTACCCTTTCCCAAAGCGCTTGAACTCTTCACCTTTCACAATTGGGGGAAACTCTTTCTTCTTCAGTCCGTGTGGTTGACTTCTTTTTATTTGAACTTGCTCTCCTTTGTTGTATGCTTGGCGCCTTTTTCATCACCTTTGGTGGATGGCTCGGTCTGATTTTCTTCTTTTTGAATGGCCTTTTGTAAGCCTTGTTGCTGCTGGCGCCTTTCTATTTTAACACTAAGAGCACTCTTTTTCTATTTTACTTAACCACAAACGATCCGTTTCCCCTTTTGCTACCAATCCCATACTTCCTATTCTTTTGTAAAGATGTAAACAGAAAACACTTAAACCACTTAAACAACCCTTTTCCCAAACTCCTAACCTAGTACCAAGCTCACTATGCAAGTTGGTGTCTACAAGGGAGCTTCTCCTTGCCAGCCTTATTCCTAACACTTTTTGCTAAGATAGGATAGAAAATGATGCAATGTAAGGCCTCACAGCTCACGCAAAAGTGTTTAGGTCTGAAAGAAGGTTTGGTTTAGGGCGAGGTTAACTGTCCCATGATGATGAGGATCATCTACTTGGATTAACAAGAGTGGTAAGAAGGGAAGAAGATAATCCAAGTATGTATATAAGTAAGCCATGCAATCACTCTCAATGCACAAACAAGATAATTCAATGTCAAAATTATGGTTCTACTAAGATGAAGTTGGCATCAAATCAAAGCGAGTTTCAACATAAGACTAGAGTATCAGATGCAAGTAATCAAAGTATGGTGCAGCCTTATCTTCAAACTCACTAGATGCACTCAAACAACAAACAACCAAGGCATTGAAAAACAGTTCAAACATTAACATCTTAACAAGTGTTTATCATTCACTCCCTATGCAAATGCAACAACCTAAATTATTTTTAAAATTCTAGACTCAATAATAAAATATTTAACAATACAAATGCAAACTATATGAATTTTTTTTGAAAATTTTTAAAAATTATATCTTTTTTTGGTGTTTTCTATGCCTTAGATGATGCATGATGACTCAAAGGATGATAACAGAAAATAAGATCAAAGAAAACATGTCAAACATACCACACACTCCCCCAACTTGAATGACACCGTCTTGGTTGCAAACAAATCCAAGAGGAGTCAAAACACAAAGTAAAAAAAATTTAAAAAGATGCATGGTATATACAATGGTTTGGTTATTGGTACCTCGGAGCTAGGCATGGCTGGAGCTTGAGGATGCTCCAGACTTCTTGCTCTTTTTAGGAGTCTCGTGGGTGACCGCCTTGCCTTTCTCCTTGCTTGCTATTTCGTGTAGAGAGCGGCGTGCAGCTTGGTCGTCGTCTTGGGACTCACGGATCACTATCCCACTAGTTGATCTCCTTCTCTTCTCGGGTTTCTCAACCTCTTCGCTTGAAGATGCCTCAGATGATTTCTTTTGCAAGCCCTTGTTCTTCTTGGCAAGCTTTTTAATCATCTTGCTTTGCCATTTGTTGATCTTGCGCTGCATCTCGACGACTGAAGCAAGGAACTTCTCGGTTTTGGTTCTTGGCTCGAAGTCAAGCGTGGGAAGAACAAAGCTCTCGGGCATCTCAGCATCGGATGTAGGTGACTCTGAACATGGGCGAGCAACTCGTGGAGGTGCGGCTGTGGCTCCTAGAGGTGCATAGCATTCCTCAACACTTGGCAGAAACTCAACGTTGCCAACGCCTAACAGCTCCGTTTCCTCTTTGTTTGGCAAGATGCACACCCTCTTCTCATTTTCGCAATCAATGAACAGGTAAGCAAAGAATCCCTCAGCTGGCGTACGTCCCAAGCTGTTTGTGTTGCGCATATAAACCTCATCCATATAAGCCTTATCCGCGCAAGGTACAAAATCAGGAAGAGGTACACCAGCTTGAACAAACAGCAGCGTAAGGAAGCTTCCTATCAGCGCTGAACTCGCCTTGCATCTCATTGCCCATGCCATGTACTTGAGTAGAGAGGAAGCCAAAATGCATCCATTATTGACAACATCCCCGAGCTCATCTTCCATCGGCTCGTCATTCTCCTTAGGATCGCATAGAAGGTGCTTGACGCCTTGGAAGAGGAAACACAGCTCATTCTTGGTGACTGTGGGAGCCACGGACCTTCCACTAAAGGTGTTGGCGATGAGCTTAAGTGTGTATCTCAAAACGGGGCTGCAGACTCTCTTGATCTTCGCCGTGTTGGCCTTGTAATCATCGTTGCTGATCAGATCCCACAAATCGTTTGCTTGAGTGAAAGCAGGAAACTCAACTTGCTTGGTGTTAGCCTTCAGACCGTATGCTTGGCAAAGCTCGGCGATGGAGAGATGATAGGCTTGTCTCCTGATCTTGAAGGTGATGTGACCTTGAGAAGGAGTAGGAAGACTTGGATTCTCGTAAGTGAACTCCAAAATGGCGAGGAAGTCTATGGTTGCCTCGGGATAGGTTGGGCAATCCATTATTGATAAGCACCGGAGCCCAATGTTCTTAAGAAGTTGATCAAAGTCTCCCAAGATCCCCATCTTAGCCAACAGATCCCTGCACGCGAACTTTGTGGGATCGAACCTTAGCCTTTCCAGCCGTTTCTTGGCTTGCTTCTCCTCCTTGGTCCATCAAACCCTCTCCTGAACCACTTATTGAGCTTCTCCTTCTTGTGCTGTCTCTTGTCTGGTTCTCTTTGGTGCCATTGGTACCTGAAACACAAATCTCAAGGAAGAGAATGAGTATAGGCGGCGAAATTGAGAGAAAGACAAGGTAAGAAAGAAAAACTTCTAACAATAACCCTAGAATTTAGTGGAATTTATAAAAATTATAGCTAGATAATAGAGAAGAACATCTAGAGATAGGATTAAATCTAGAAATTTTCCTATTATCTAGCTATTTCTAAAATTATCGTAACTCCCTAACAACTACAATCATCCTAAACATCTAAAAAGGTAATTTTCCAAAAAGCTTTAAACAAGAAATCTATAAACCGAAAATACCTTTTTAAAAGGAAGAATGCAGATGCTAAAAGCATTAAAGACAGAACTCACACTCTCTCTTTACTTTGAAAACGGTTTCGAACACAAAAATGAGACAATGTGAATGCAAGTGAATATAAAGGCTAACAAAACCATGAGCAAAACAAGTGGTTTCTGACAAAAGTGTGGTCAAGGCACATCTTTCATGGTCAAAGATGCTTGCCTTGACCACAATTAAAATTTAAAAACCGGAGGGAAAGAAGAAAAGAGGGAAAAAATTTACTTACCTCGGCACGAGATCGAGTCCATTTGGTCGATCTAGGAATCGATCTCATGCCCATGTTGACAAGGATTGAGAGGGTTGATCGATCAGGGAATCGATTCATATTGCATCGAGTCTTAGATCGATTGTGCCCCCTCGTTCCATGATTTTTGGTCACTCAGGCTATGCTCCTTGGATCAAGCCACGTGATCGATTTGGGGGTCGTTTGGGCTAAGATCGAGTAGCAGATCGAGTAGACTCATCGATCTAACCTCGAGGATCGAGTGAGGTCAGTCGACCCACACCTCGTTTTCATTTCAGGCTAAACGTATGGGTGGTTTATCCTCTCATGATCGACTGACTCACTCGATTGTCTACTCGATCTCGTCTAGATTGACTGACTCCTCTCGATTCACTAGCTCGATCTAATAAAGATCGAGCCAGGATAAGTCAATCTAGCACTCGATCTCTAGCCTATAATTAACCCTTCTCGCCTCTTTTGACTCCAAGATCATTATCTCCATTCATCTATCCTTACACCTACACACTTAAACATAAAAAGCATAAAACTGAAATGGAAAGAAAGCAAAAATATATACAAGATAGACATGGGAATGCCTCCCAAGTGAGCATTCTTTAACGTCTTTAGCTAGACTTCACTTGGTTTAGGCCTGAGGTGGGTCTTGGAGGAGCATTGTAGTGCTCTCCTTTCTGAAATCACTCGCCAGGTAGGGCTTGACTCTGTGCCCATTGACCGTGAAAGCCTTTCCACTCTTGCCAACCAAAGTAACCGCTCCATAGGGCAGAACTTCCTTGATCTTAAACGGTCCACACCACCTTGATTTGAGCTTTCCCGGGAACAGCTTCAACCTCGAGTTGTAGAGTATCACCAGACTGCCTTCCCTTAACTCCTTATGAACCAGCTTCTCGTCATGAACCGCCTTAGTCCTTTCCTTGTAGATCTTAGCACTCTTGTAGGCGTCTAACCATAGCTCATCAAGCTCATGTAGTTGAATCAAACTCTTCTCATGCGCCGTCTTGAGACTGAAGTTCATCTGCTTCACAGCCCACAGTGCTCCATGCTCCAACTCAACAGGAAGATGACATGCCTTGCCGTATAGAAGAGTGAAGGGAGTGGTACCAATAAGAGTCTTGAAAGCGGTCCGGTAAGCCCATAGAGCATAATCTAGTTAAACTGTCCAATCCTTCCGAGTTGCTCTTACTGTCCTCTCCAAGGTAGCTTTGATCTTTCTATTCGAGACCTCTACTTGCCCACTGGTTTGTGGGTGATAAGGTGTTTCTACCTTGTGCTTCACTCCATACTTCTTCAAGAGACTTTCAAACACCTTGTTGATAAAGTGGCTGCCCCCGTCGCTGATCACTACTTTTGGTACTCCAAGCCGTGGGAAGATGACGGTCTTAAAGAGTTTAACCACCACCTTTGCATCATTGGTTGGGGAAGCTATAGCCTCAACCCACTTAGACACGTAATCAACAGCCACTAAGATGAATTTGTTGCCGTAAGAAGATGGGAATGGTCCCATAAAGTCTATCCCCCAAGCATCAAACACATCAACTTCAAAGATTGGCACCTGAGGCATCTCGTTCCTCTTCGTGATGTTTTCAGATCTTTGACATGCTTCACAAGACTTAACAAACTCATGAGCATCCTTGAATAGTGATGGCCACCAAAACCCGGCTTGTAAGACCTTTGTTGCCGTCTTGAAAGAAGCGAAATGTCCTCCATAGGATGAACTGTGGCAATGTAGAAGGATGTCATGTGCTTCCTCTCTTGAAACACATCTTCTGTACAATCTATCTACTCCCCTCTTGTACAAGTAAGGCTCGTCCCAAAAATAATGAGAGATGTTTCTCATGAGCTTCTTCTTGTGGTAGTTGTCAAGATGAGTAGGCTCCTCTCCACAAGCTAAGAAGATCACTATATCAGCATACCAAGGCAGGTTCTCTTCTCTCAAAGCCGAAACATCTTCAAACTGATCCTCTAGCCGTGTGCATACAACTGTGTTGATCATCATGAGCTGCTCTTCAGGTAGTGAATCATCTAAAGGTAAGGCTTTGTTGATCCTCATTCTTCAAAGGTGATCAGCAACACCATTCTATATCCCCTTCTTGTCTTTTATCTCCATATCAAACTCTTGTTGAAGGAGAATCCACCTTAAGAGCCTCAGCTTGATATCCTTCTTGGAATAGATGTACCTCAACGCCGCGTGATCAGTGTATACAACAACCTTAGAGCCCACCAAATATGATCTGAACTTCTCAAAAGCAAACACAACGACCAACAGCTCCTTCTCGGTTGTAGCATATCTCACTTGCGTGTCATCCAAGGTACGGCTGGCGTAGTAGATAACATGCAACCTCTTGTCTTTCCTCGGACCAAGAACAGCTCCCACGGCGTAGTCACTCGCGTCGCACATGATCTCGAAGGGTACGCTCCAATCTGGTGCTTGTACTATAGGTGTCGTGACAAGAGCCTCCTTGAGAGTCTTGAATCCATGAAGACATTCATCATCCAACACGAACTCAGCTTCTTTGTAAAAGGGCGAGCTATCTTAGAAAAATCCTTGATGAATCTCCTGTAGAAGCCGGTGTGACCCAAGAAACTCCTTATACCCTTCACATTAGCTGGCGGCTCTAAGCACATCATGACTTCAATCTTTGCTTTATCAACCTCTATCCCTTGCTCAGATATCTTGTGAACGAGCACAATCCCTTCTTTCACCATGAAGTTGCACTTCTCCCAGTTCAGCACCAAGTTTCTCTCCTCACATTGCTTAAGTACCTTGTAAAGATTCAACAAACAAGCAGAAAAGGACGCACCATATACAGAGAAATTATCCATAAACACTTCCACCATTTCCTCTATAAGATCAGAGAAGATAGACATCATGCACCTTTGAAAGGTTGCTGGTGCATTACATAACCCAAATGGCATCCTTCGATATGCGAAGGTACCAAATGGCATCCTTGATGAATCTCCTGTAAAAGCCGGTGTGACCCAAGAAACTCCTTATACCCTTCACATTAGCTGGCGGCTCTAAGCTCATCATGACTTCAATCTTTGCTTTATCAACCTCTATCCCTTGCTCAGATATCTTGTGAACGAGCACAATCCCTTCTTTCACCATGAAGTTGCACTTCTCCCAGTTCAGCACCAAGTTTCTCTCCTCACATTGCTTAAGTACCTTGTAAAGATTCAACAAACAAGCAGAAAAGGACGCACCATATACAGAGAAATTATCCATAAACACTTCCACCATTTCCTCTATAAGATCAGAGAAGATAGACATCAAGCACCTTTGAAAGGTTGCTGGTGCATTACATAACCCAAATGGCATCCTTCGATATGCGAAGGTACCATAAGGGCATGTAAAAGTCGTCTTCTCTTGATCGTTAGGATGGATTGGTATTTGAAAGAAACCACTATAACCATCAAGAAAGCAGTAATATGGGTGATTAGCTAATCTTTCAAGCATCTGATCAATAAAGGGAAGAGGAAAATGATCCTTTCTAGTACCTGAATTGAGCTTCCTATAATCTATACACATTCGGTGACCAGTTATGATTCTAGTAGGAATCAATTCATCTTTTTCATTCTTAATGACTGTGATCCCCCCCTTCTTAGGCACCACGTGGACATGAGAAAACCACGTGCTGTCACTGATGGGGTATATCACATCAGCCTCTAACAGTTTCAAAATCTCTTTTTTAACTACTTCTTTCAAATTCGGGTTTAAGCCTCTTTGTGTTCAATAGAAGAAGAGTTTTCATTATCTAAGTGAATCCTGTGAGTGGAAAGCATTGGTGGAAGGCCTTTGATGTCACATAGAGAGTACCCAATGGCCTTCCTATACTTTCTCAGCTCATTAAGGAGCGAGTGCAACTCATCATCACTCAAGTTTTCATTCACAATAACAGGATAAGTCTCATTAAGCCCTAAGAGAGCATACCTTAGCCCTTTTGGGATCTCCTTTAGGTCCGCCTTTGGGGCTAACAGCTCGCTCCAGTCCTCCTCGTGGCTTATGTTGACGTTGCCCTCCTCATTTGCCA
Source organism: Thlaspi arvense (assembly GCA_911865555.2). Classification (NCBI taxonomy): domain Eukaryota; kingdom Viridiplantae; phylum Streptophyta; class Magnoliopsida; order Brassicales; family Brassicaceae; genus Thlaspi; species Thlaspi arvense. Next base: position 51,879,107 of record OU466858.1, on the reverse strand, counting down.
CCTTAGAACCCGAGTCGTGAGCTTTCAGGCTGCCATCTTGAACCGTTGTCCCCTCTGAGATCGAGTCATCCATTCAATCTTCCACTCGTTTTAATCCGGATCGATTGCACTCAACTCGATCACCTGCTCGATTTGATAAGGATCGAGTAGTAGATCGAGTTGCTGAGTCGTTTTCTGAACTGATCGAGTTGGATCTCTCGATCTTCTCATCGATTTCATTCCCGGATCAAGCAGTCCTCTCGATCTTCTTGTCGATTGCTGTCCTGGATCGAGTGAAGTCCTCGATTTCCTGATCGATCTCTAGGCACCCGCCTTCATCTTCTTTCACAACCTTGCGAGGCGGTGGAGCTTGTTGCTGTTGAGGCATGAAACCGGGAGGAAACATAGGAGTGTAACCTTTGGGGCCTTGCTGTTGCTGCTGACCTTGGAAGTTCCCTTGCCTCTGACCTTGATATCCACCATTTTGTTGAAAACCCTTGTTGTAAGGAACAAACGGCTTTGCTTTTTGAGGGGGGTACATCTGATCCTTTGGATTGTCAACGTTGGTGCTACAGTATGAGAGATTGTTGTTGCCCTGGTAGCCTTGTGAATATCCCTGAGTCTTGTTGTAGTTCTGTCCAGCAATCCAATTAGCTTCTTCTTGTCTCAACTCTAGCTCCTCTAAGACATCTTCGGCTTCTCCCACGAAATGTACTTGCTTCTGATTTGCAAGCACTAGCTTGTCTATCTTCTCATGGAGGAACTTAAGCTCTTTTTGTGTGACTCAAGCCCAGAACCTCTAGGTGCTCAGTCATAATCCTCAGTGTAATTCCCATCACTCAGAGGCAAGTTCTCTATGAGCTCCATACCGTCTTCCACTTTTTGACCAAGAAAGTTACCTTTGCTTCCTTGCTTGCCGTATCAAGCAACATTCTGATCTTGGGTAATGCTCCTCGGTATATTGTGCTCAAGAGAGTCTCTTCACTGAAGCCGTTGTGAGGACACTGAATGGTATAGTCCTTGAATCTCTCCATCGCTTCATTGAATGTCTCGTTCTGCCTTTGAGTGAATCCGCTGATCTCACTTCCCAGCCTAGCTGTTCTTGTGCTCGAGAAAAACTTTGAGAGGAACGCCTTCTTACATTCAGCCCAAGAAGTAATGGTGCCTTGTGGAAGGGTCTTCTCCCAGTGCCTAGCCTTATCTCCAAGAGAAAATGGGAAGAGCCGTAGCTTGAAGGCATCTTCCGAGATCCCATTGATCTTTATCATCCCACACACTTGCTCAAAGTTGTCAAGGTGCTCCAAAGGGTCTTCCATAGCCAGCCCGTGGAATTTGCTGTTCTGAACCATAGAGATGGCTTTATCTCGAAGTTGCTAATTTGGACTGGTGGAGGAGTGATCCCAAAGAAGTTATGATGTGTATTTGGAGCATCTCCCGCACCAATAATCCATGGTGGTCTAGCTGCGTGGTTGGGGTTCCCATTACTGATACTAGGATTTTGCACAGGCAAGGAATATCAAAGCTCAAGCAACCTATAGTTGTAGTATAGTATGCAAGAGGTATCAATCCAACCTAGGAAGAAGGAAGAACACTAAGAATGCAAGTGTGAAGCAAATCTAAGCAGATCGGGAAAATGATTGTTAAAATCGGCTAAAACTAGATGCAATGACCAAATGAAATGCAAAACTATTTTAAAATCCCTGAAAGAGGGTTAACTACTGCTAGGAAAAAGCAGAAGATTAAAAATGCAAATCTACTAAGAACTAAAAATCAAGCACTGAATCGGGTAAAACAGATCGATCTAACAACTTAAAGGCAAACGACTTCTAATGAACAAGATGCAAGCTTTATGACTAAAAGAGGATTACTTGAGGTTTAAAAATGCTAAAAGAGGGTTCAGGGTCGAGGGTCATATTCAAGAGTGTTCAAAGATTCCAGTTTTGGTTTGAAAACACATAGATCTACTCATTGATGAGCTTTCCCTAAGCCTTGAAAACAAAACAAGAACCATCCATGGCGTGTGGCATGATTCACTTCCTCAATCTCTTCTCCAAACCCATGGCGTTTGGTGGAAAAAGAGATCAAAGAGCAAGAAAAACAGATTTCAATCTATGGCCTAACTAACCTCCTCTTCAACCATGGCTCCCTTGAAGCGCCTTGACTTTCTTGGCAAGCTTCTTGATCATCTTCCCTTGCCACTTAGTTATCATTCGCTGCACCTCCACCACCAAAGCAAGAAACTTCTCAGCTTTGGTCCGTGATATATCATGGTTTTTATGGTTTTTAACCATGATATAATTCCTTTTTATTGAGTCTTTTTGGACTTTTTAGAGTCCTAGAAGAGTCTTTGCAGGTTATAGCATGTCTGGAGCATAATTGGAGATTTTGGAACCTTTTGGAGCATTCTGAGTTGAAGCCACGAAGTACCTAGCTCGAAGAAGAAAGTATGCCATATGGTGACGCTCGTCACCAAGCTGGTGACGCTCGTCACCCACCAAGGAAGGAGGTCATGGCTTGTTTTTAAAAGATTGGGAAGAAACTGCAGTTTTGGCCCAAAAGTTCCAGTATTTGCAAAAAGACCCCAGATCGTGTTTTAGCTTGTATATTAGGTTTTTCAGCCATTCTTTTGGCATATATCTTGTATCTTATTATTTTGGAGAGCTTTAGAGAGAGATTTGTAGAAGAGCTTTTGGAGAGACAAATCAGACTCCTTCAGAGCAGATTTTGAACTCCTTTATTTCTACTTCTTATTTCTTTTATGCAATCTATTCTTTTCATGATGTTTTCTCAAATCACCATGTCTGAGTAGTTTGTTAGTTAAGTTAGGGCTTTTCAAAGGTTGAAGAAGAGTTTGTAGAATTGCTAAAAACTTCTAGGAAATTCATTGGTTCTTCATCTGTGCTTGCATTCATATCGATTTCTTAGACACATCATCTGGATTTCGAAACCCTAGGTTTTTGGTAGATGTGAGAGCATTATTAATCACCTGAACTAGTATTAGATGAGCAAAACGCCCTAGTACAAAGAGATTTGGCTTAGGAGTTTTGTGAACAATTGAACCTGATCATTACTGCATGTTTAGGTTGTTAGGTTTTGCAAAGAGATTTGAAACTCTGTGATTTAGACATAGATAACTTCTGCAATGAGAATTGATTAGTTATATCTTTGTGATTCATGTTCAAGACGGTTTTAATTCATTCCTGATTGCATGCATTCTACACTCTCAGATTCAACCTGCGAACTGTCCTGACTTAGCGCCTTTAGCCTTCTAAACTTTAAGAACAAGCATAAAAACGCCCTCCTGCATTTATTTTACTGTTTTGCATTACATTCATTATTTATCGCTTAGCTTTATCCGAACCTGAACTCTTTAGTGTAGTTTACTTACTCCCTTGGGATTCGATAACCCCTTGTACTACAACTGCTTTTGCTGTGCACTTGCAGTAGTTTTATTTGGGTAAAACCTGAACCCTATCAGTCCGCGGCTCAAAGTCCATCCTTGGAAGCTCAAAGTGGGCTGGCATTGCGCCATCTGATGGTGGTCACTCTGACTGCTCTCGCGCGGACTGAATATTCATCATTCTTGTACCAAGTGGGGCGTAGCACTCCTCGTGGGTTGGGCAAAACTGGATCGTACCGATGCACACACTCTTCTTCCCCGTGTCATTGTAGAAATGATAGGCGAAGAATCCTGGAGCTGGCGTAGGTCCTAAGGTATCGGTGTTGCACATGTAGGTCTCGTCCATGAAGGCTCTATCCACGCAAGGTTCGAACCGTTGAAAGGGTACACCGGCCTGGATGAAGAATGGCGTGAGAAACCCTTTGACGTAAGCTGAACTCGCCTTGCACCTCAGAGCGTAAGCCTTGTACTTCATCAAGGAGGATGCTTGTATACACCCCTAGTTAACATCATTCCCAAGGTCATCCATCAGCGGATCGTAGTTCTCTTCCTCGCTGCTGCATAGTATCCTCTTGATCCCTAGGAAAAGAGGAAATACAGCTCGGTCCTTGTCACCGTAGGAGACACGGCCCGGCCGCTGAAGGTGTTTGCCAACAACTTAAGAGTGTACCTCAGAAAGGGATTCCTCACTTTCTTGATTTTAGCCGTGTTGGCCTTGTAGTCTTCATCGCAAAGCACATCCCATATGATGCTAGCGTTCTTGAGAGGAGGAAACTCCACTTGTTTAGCCGCAGCGTTGAGTCCATATGCTTGGCAAAGCTCCTCAATGGAAAGGTTATAGGACCGCTTCTTAACCTTGAAAGTGAGATGTCCTTGTGAGGGAGTAGGGAGGCTCGGATTCTCATAGGAGAACGCCAAGGTAGAGAGGAAATCCATGGTTACTTGCGGATAAGTTGGGCAATCCATTCTCGAAAGGCAAGCAAGCCCCATGTTTTGGAGAAGGAAGTCAAAATCTTCAAGGAGATCCATTCTTTCCAGCAAGTCTCTGCTCGCGAGCTTAGTAGGCTCGAAGCGCAGCCTCTCCAACCTCTTCTTCGCCGCCTTTTCGTCCTTAGTCAAACAGATCCTCTAATGAACTTGCTGAGGTTCCTCCTCTTGAACTTGTTGAGTTCCCTCTTCTTGAACCACTCATTGTTTATCCTCTCTCTGTGCAGCCTGTATGGTTCTCTTAGGTGCCATTGGTGCCTGAAACACGATTCTCAAATAAAAGAATGAGCAAAGGCGGCGAAAAGTCGAGAAGGAGACTAGCGAGAAGGAAAAATCTACAACTAATACCCTAGATTTTTTGGGGATTTATAAAAATTGTAACTAGATAAAGGAAAAGAAAATCTAGAGATGGGATCAAATCTAGAATATTTCCTGATTTCTAGCTACTTTTAAAAAAAATCGTTACAACCCTTACCTACTGAAATCGATTAAGCGATGATAAAAGGAAATTTTGAAAAGATTTAATTAAAAATCTGAAAATACCTTTGCAGGATCGAAGACAAGAGCTAAATGCCTTTAGGTAAGGAAGAGAAACACTCTCTCTCGATTTAAAATTCGTAAGAACAGAAATGGGAGAGTGTGTAATTGTTGAAAAATAAAGGCAACAAAAATCTAAAACCATGGGTGATGAAAGCGGTTTTCTAACAAAAAGTGTGGTCAAGGCACATCTTTCTTGGTCAAAGATTCTTGCCTTGACCACCATTCAAATTTAAAAAGCGAGGGAAAGGAGAAAGGGAGAGAAAAATCTTTGTTACCTCGGCATGAGATCGAGTCCGTTCGGTCGATCTAGGACTCGATCTCATGCCATGTTGGCTGGATCGAGAGATTTGATCGATCAGTGACTCGATTGATATAAAATCGAGTCTTAGATCGATTTGATTCTCTCGTTCCTTGACTTTTGATCAACTTGGCTGTGCTCCTTGGATCGATTTCCTTGATCGATTCGGGGGTCGATTTGGCAGATCGAATGGCTGATCGAGTAGACCGCTCGATCTTTTCAAGGATCGAGTGACTTGGTTGATCTACACCTCATTCGCTTTTTAGGCTGAACGCATTGGTGAATTGTCCTCTCATGATCGACCGTCCCACTCGATTCGTCTACTCGGTCTCGTTTAGATCGACTAACTCCTCTCGATTCGCTAGCTCGATCTAGTAAAGATCAAGCCAGGATGAGTCGATCTAGCACTCGATCTCTAGCCTATATTCACCCCTTCTTACTCTCCTCAGATCTAAGAACATGACCTGCGATTCCTAATCCCTGTTCCTACACACTTATAAGATAAAGAATCAAACTGAAAGAGAAATAAAGCAAGAATATATACAGGATAAACATGGGAATGCCTCCCTAGTGCGCTTTCTTTAACGTCTTTAGCTAGACTTTACTTGGTTTAGGCAGATGTTGGGTCTTGGAGAAGCATTGAGGTGCTCTCCTTGTCAAATGTACTCGCCATGTATGGCTTAACTCTGTGTCCGTTCACTGTGAATGCATTCCCACTCTTGCCGACCAACGTGACAGCTCCGTAGGGATTGATTTCATACGGACCGCTCCACCGTGACTTTAGCTTTCCTGGAAAGAGCTTGAGCCTTGAATTGTAAAGCAGCACCAAACTTCCTTCCTTAAGCTCCTTAGGTACCAACTTCTTGTCATGAGCAGCCTTAGTACGCTCCTTGTAGATCCTAGCACTTTTGTAAGCATCCAGCCTTAGCTCATCAAGCTCGTGCAACTGGATAATACGCTTCTCCTGAGCTGTCTTCAGATCAAAATTCAGCCGCTTCACGGCCCACAACGCCCTATGTTCCAACTCAACAGGGAGGTGACATCTTTTGCCGTAGAAAAGAGTGAAAGGAGTAGTACCAATGGGAGTTTTGAAAGCAGTCCGGTAAGCCCACAAAGCGTCATCTAACTTCACCGCCCAATCCTTCCGAGTTGTCCCAACTGTTCTCTCAAGTATCGCCTTTATCTATCGGTTAGAGACCTCCACTTGGCCACTCGTTTGAGGATGATAAGGTGTAGCTACCTTGTGCTTCAAGCCATACTTCCTTAGAAGATTTTCAAACCGCTTGTTGATGAAATGGCTTCCTCCGTCGCTTATTACCACCTTGGGTACTCCAAAACTCGGGAAAATGATGCTCTTAAAGAGCTTGATCACCACCTTAGAATCGTTTGTAGGGAAAGCAATGGCCTCAACCCATTTAGAGACGTAATCAACAGCTACTTGGATGAACTTGTTGCCGTATGAAAAAGGAAACGGCCCCATGAAGTCTATGTCCCACGCGTCAAAGACGTCTACCTGAAAGATGGGTACTTGGGGCATCTCGTTCCTCTTAGTGATATTCCCTGCTCGTTGACAAGCTTCGCAACTCATCACGAACTCATGGGTGTCTTTGAAGATGGACGGCCACCAGAAACCGGCTTGCAAGACCTTTGTGGTGGTTTTGAACGAAGCAAAGTGCCCGCCATACGAAGAGCCATGCCAGTGAAAGATGATGTCTCTTGCCTCCTCCTTTGTCACACATCTTCTGTATAGGCTGTCGACACCTCTCTTGTACAAATAGGGCTCATCCCAACAGTGGTGGCCCATGTCCCTCATGAACTTCTTCCTATGGTAGTTGTCAAGAAGCGAGGGCTCTTCCCCACACGCCATGTAGTTCACAATATCCGTGTACCAAGGAAGATCCTCCTCTTTGAAGCTCAGAACTTCCTCAAACCGCCCTTCTAGCTTTCCACAAACAGCTGTAGTTATCGCCATGAGTTGTTCCTCGGGGAGAGAATCATCTAAAGGTAAAGACTCGTTGATTCTTAATCGAGAGAGATGGTCAGCAACGCCGTTTTCTATCCCTTTCTTGTCTTTGATCTCCATGTCAAACTCCTGAAGAAGAAGAATCCATCTCAAAAGCCTCGGCTTAGTGTCCTTCTTGGAATAGATGTACCACAAAGCCGCGTGATCTGTGTAGACAATGGCCTTGGAACCCACGAGGTATGACCGGAACTTCTCAAAGGCAAACACTACTGCCAATAGCTCCTTCTCCATGGTAGTGTACCTTGTTTGCGTGTCATCCAAGGTTCTTGAAGCATAATAAATCACGTGCAGCTTCTTATCTTTTCTTTGACCTAGAACGGCTCCCACGGCGTAGTCACTAGCATCACACATAATCTCGAAAGGAAGAGTCCAGTCCGGTGCTTGCAGTATAGGCGCAGATACTAGAGCCTCCTTGATGGTCACGAAAGCTTGCAAACAATCCTCATCAAAGACGAAATCAGCTTCCTTGCACAACAGCCGTGTAAGAGGGCGTGCAATCTTAGAAAAATCCTTGATGAAGCGCCTGTAGAAGCCGGCGTGTCCCAAGAAACTTCTCACTCCGTTGACGTTAACCGGCGGCTCAAGACTCATGATCACTTCAACCTTAGCCTTGTCGACCTCAATACCCTTCTCTGATATCTTATGGCGAAGCACGATCCCTTCCTTCACCATGAAGTGGCATTTTTCCCAGTTAAGCACCAAGTTTGTTGCCTCACAACGCTTTAGTACCTTGCAAAGATTCAACAAACACGCAGAAAAGGACGCACCATAGACCGAGAAGTCATCCATAAACACCTCTACCATCTCTTCTATTAGATCGGAGAAGATCGACATCATACACCGCTGAAACGTAGTCGGTGCGTTACACAACCCGAATGGCATCCTTCGATACGTGAAGGTGCCATAAGGGCATGTAAAGGTCGTCTTCTCCTGATCATTTGGATGGATTGGTATTTGGAAAAATCCACTATATCCATCAAGAAAGCAATATTAGGGGTGATTAGAAAGTCTTTCAAGCATTTGATCAATAAAAGGCAAGGGAAAATGATCCTTTCTAGTAGCAAGATTAAGCTTTCTATAATCAATACACATACGGTGTCCCGTAATAGTCCTAGTAGGTATAAGCTCATCTTTGTCATTCTTAATGACCGTGATCCCTCCCTTCTTAGGCACCACATGTACGGGAGAAACCCACGTGCTGTCACTTATGGGATAGATCACGTCAGCTTCTAATAGCTTAAGAATCTCTTTCTTAACAACCTCTTTCAAATTGGGATTCAAACGCCTTTGATGTTCTATAGAAGAGGCGTTCTCATTATCCAAGTGAATCCTATAAGTGCAAAGCATTGGTGAAAGGCCCTTGATGTCACTTAAAGAGTACCCAATGGCCTTCCTATACTTTCTCAACTCAGTTAAGAGCGAGTGCAACTCATCATCACTTAAGTTTTCATTCACAATCACAGGATAGGTTTCGTTAAGCCCTAAGAAAGCATACCTTAGCCCTTTTGGGAGCTCCTTAAGGTCCACCTTTGGGGCTAGCAGCTCGCTCCAATAATCCTCGTGGCTGCTGTTGTTGTTTTCCTCCTTGGAACCCTCCTTAGAACCCGAGACACGACCCTTGATGCTGCCTTCTTAAACCGTTGTCCCTTCTGAAATAGAGTCATCCAGTCGATGTTGCTCTCGATGTCGTCTAGATCGAGCAGTTTCGCTCGATTCACTCACTCGATTTAATGTGGATCGAGTGAGAGATTGAGACGCTGAGTCGATCTCCGGATTAGACCCCAAACTGATTGGAAGGTTTCTCTCGATTTCGGACTCGATTGATTTCCTGAATCGATCACCCTCCTCGATTTGACTGTCGATTGCTACACCGGATCGAGTTGTGCTCTCGATTGTCTTGTCGATATGACCCCTAAATCGAGTAATTTCATCGATTTCGGAGTCGATCTCTAGACAAGCGCATTCATCTTTTAGCACAACCTTCCTTGAATCAAGCAAGTTAACGTATTCCTGAGTCCTCCGATCCAAGTAACCGAACTCCCCTGGCTCCTTAGTCAATGCCAGCTTCAAATCATCCTCCTGAGCCAACTCTTCCAGCAACTCATCCGATAAAGCATCCAACGTTTCAATGAAGAAAGCTTGTCCTTCTATCGAAGGCTTCTTCAAAACCTTATTGATGTCAAAGTCCAGCCTTATATCCTTACCCAAGTGCAGAGCTATCTTCCCGTTCTTGACGTCTATGATGGCTCCGGCGGTGGCTAAGAACGGTCTACCGAGAATGAGTGGATCCTTAGGTTCTTCATCCATTTCCAACACAACGAAGTCCGTAGGCACTTTTACGCCACTGATTATCACCGGCAAGTCCTCAAACAAACCCACGGGTAACCTCACGCTCCTGTCAGCCAGTACCAGCGAGATTCTACAATCCTTGAAACGGGTAAAGCCAAGCTTCTTCGCCACGGAATGAGGCATCAGATTTATACTAGCTCCGAGATCACAAAGGCAACTCTTGAACTCTAAAGGACCTAAAGCGCAAGGTATAGTGAAGCTTCCAAGGCCTCCCAACATCTTAGGGACTATCTCCTTGTGTATCACAGCACTACATTCCTCACTAAGAACAAGAACTTCCTTGCTTTCCTTAATCTTCTTCACAAGTGTGTTTTTGAAGAATTTGGCGCACTTAGGCATCATTGCAAGGCAGTCCAAGAGAGGTAGCTTGATCTCTACGTCCTTAAGATGCCTCTCAAACAAGATTCTATGCTTCTCTATGAGTTGCTTCTTGAAGCGGCCAGGAAAAGGCACCTTAGGTACATACGGTGGAGGCACATAAGCATCCTTCTCCTTAGTAGTTTGCTTTGCTTTCTTCTCGACAACCGCTTTCTCACCTGTCCTTGGCCCTTGAATCCAAACATTGTCAAAGTTGACCTCATCATCAGCTGAAAGCTTACCCTCCCCCTCTTGAATTACAACGTCCTCGTTGACCTTGGGAGTAACCGTAGGTGCAAGCTCTTTCCCACTCCTTAGCATAATGGCGTTAGCGTATTCCTTGGGATTCTGCTCACACTTGCACGGTAAGCTATTCTGACCACTTGTACTCGATTTTCCTTTCTATAGCTGCTTGATCTTGTTATTCAAGTTAGTGATCTGAGTAGAGAAATCCGTGAGAGACGAGTCTAAACGAGTGTTCATCTCGGCAAACTTCTGATTTGTAGACGCTTGCCCTTGAATCAATTGTTGGAACATAGCTTGGACACGATCAACTTGTTGTTGTTGCATCGGTTGTTGTTGAGGAACAAAGCCTGGAGGGTACATTGGCGTATAACCCTTGTTTCCTTGCTGTTGTCCTTGGAAGTTGTTCTGCCCTTGCTCTAGGAAGCCACCACTCGGCTGAAAACCTTTGTTGTATGGGACGAAAGGCTGTGCTTGCTGAGCAGGGTACACTTGATCCTTAGGGTTCGCGACATTGGTGCTACGGTATGAGAGATTGTTGTTCTGGTTGTAGCCTTGTGAATACCCTTGAGGTTTGTAGTTGTTCTGACCCGCCACCCAATTGGCTTCTTCTTGAATCAACTCAAGCTCCTCTAAGGTTTCATCCGTTTCACCAACAAAGTGAACATGCTTCTGATTAGCCAACACCACCTTGTCAATCTTCTCATGCAATGATTTAAGCTCTTTCTTGTGAGACTCTAGCTCAGAACCTCTCGGTGCACGGTTGTAATCCTCAGCATAGTTTCCGTCACTCAGTGCCAAGTTCTCAATCAGCTCCATTCCTTCCTATACCTCTTGACCAAGGAAGTTTCCCTTACTAGCTGTGTCAAGCAACAAGCGAATCTTTAGTGAAGCTCCACGGTAGATAGTGCTTAGAAGAGTCTCTTCGCTGAAGCCATGGTGAGGACATTGAATGGTATAGTCCTTGAATCGCTCCATGGCTTCATTGAAAGTCTCATTGTTCCTTTGAGTGAAGCCGCTGATCTCACTTCTCAACCTTGCTGTTCTGGTGCGAGAGAAGAACTTTGAGAGGAAAGCTTTCTTACACTCAGCCCAAGAGGTAATGGTGCCTTGTGGAAGGGTCTTCTCCCAATCTCTAGCCTTGTCTCCAAGAGAAAATGGAAAGAGACGCAGCTTGAAAGCATCTTCTGATATGCCGTTAATTTTGATCATCCCACATACTTGCTCGAAGTTATCAAGGTGCTCCAAGGGATCTTCCATTGCTAGCCCGTGAAACTTATTATTTTGCACCATTGAGATGAATCCCGGCTTAATCTCAAAATTGTTGTTCTGTACAGGAGGAGGAGTGATCCCAAACCTATTGTGATGGGTGTTGGGAGCGTCTCCCGCTCCTATTATCTGTGGGGGTCGAGCCGCGTGGTGGGGATTTCCATTACCCCTTCCCACTGCCCCGTGAACTGGAGGAGGTCCCTCTGGGTGCTCGTGCTCAGCCATCGCCTCAAAATCCATTGAACCTTGCTGAACAATCTCCTCAAAGGCTCTAGCTTGTTCTCGAACTCTTCTTGATCTTGCGTTGCCAAGCTGATGAATATTGTCCAAGGGCGTGAGTAGGTTGTTCTCACACTTGCAACGCAGATTCATGTACCTGAAAGACACAAGTTTGAGAGTAGAGATATCAGTATCAAAAAGAAAAACAAAGGCTTAGTCTTTACTAAACCCCAAATCTCAATGCTTTCTATCCCCTAAGATGGCAACGGCGCCATTTGATAACGGTTTTTATGCGTCTATTGGGGTAATGCAATGCAGGAGGTTATCAAAACTCAAGCAACAAACAGTCGTAGTATAATGCAAGAGGAATAAATCCAACTTATGGCTAGAAAGTGCAAGGATCATGCAAAGATAAGCAAATGATGAACGGTTTTGTGAAAATCCTTAAAACTAGATGCAACAGCCAAATGCAAAATAAAACTATTTTAAAAATACTAGAAACGAACTAGCTACCACGAGGAAAAGACAGAATGATTAAAATGCAAAGCTATGAATTACTAAAATTTAACTAGTGGATCGACCACGGGATCGACCACTAGATCGAGCAAAAGCAATCGATCTCGTCTAAAAGTTCAAACAGAAATGAATCTAATGACCAGGATGCGAGCAAATTACAAGCGAATGATTAACAAAGATGTAAGAATACTACAAAAGAGGGTCCAGGGTTGAGATTCATGTTCAAGGGTCTCAAAGGTCCAAGCTTGGTTTGAAAACTCTAAATCTACTCACTTTGTGAGATTCTCTAAGCCTTGAAAACAAAACAAGATTCATCCATGGCGTGTGGTATTGATCACTCCTTCATTCTCTCCTCCAGACCCATGGCGTTTGGCTGAAGAAGAGATTGAAGGGCAAAGAACTCAGATTTCAAACACGCGGCTTAACTAGTCCCCTAAACTACCATGGCGTTTCGGAAAGGGTAACTAGTCTCTAGGATGCGATTTTCAGAGATCTCTGAATCCTGTCAAGGTAAGAGGCCTCTCAGATCATAAAGATCTTGGCGTGAGAGTCTTTAAGCCTTAAGAACACGACATCCTCTAAGAGAAAGCCATGAAGAACAAGAAAACACCAAACTTTGAAAACCTTTTCGACCCCTTTGAATCCTCTTAACCCCAAAACCCGAAGAGACTACTCGCGACTCATAATGTAAACCGTACGAAATGCAATAAATGAAGAACTAAACATGAAAAGCGATTGATTTAACTTAAACGGTCCAATATTCAAAAGCAAAAGCAAGAAAAGCTCGAAGTCTAACAATGGTTAAATCGCCTAAAACAAGAGAGATGATAGAAAAGTGGTCGACAGGGTGGAATAATGAAAGGGATCGTTGCTTTTTGCCTAAAATGGCCAAACCGCAACTGGTCCCCCCCCCCCTTCTCTACGGTCCAAAAACAGGCTGGACAGATAAGGTTGGTCTGGGATCGATCATGAAGCTCGATCTGGCACTCGATCTCATCTTGGATCGGATGCCTCTTGGTCGATCTCTGAGTCGATCTTGTGCTGATCGTGTTGGAAGCTCGATCCGGTCCTCGATCTGCATGGCATCGTCTACATCCTTTCTCCAAATCGATCTCCATACTCGATCTTCTGGTCGATCTCGTCTAGATCGACCTGCCTTGCTAGATCTGCTACTCGATCTCAGGTCCTTAGCGTGCAATCCTGATTTCTCCAAGTGTCCACGGACTTCCTCACGAGCCTTCGCGCATCCAAAAGTCATCCATAGCTCCAAAGTAACCGAAAGCAACCTGATTGTGTTGCAAAATGCACAAAACATGCAAATGCTGGTGAAAAGGTACTCTACGACCAAAAGCGATGTAAACTAGCCTAACATGCTAGGTAAATGCGTGAAAACGAACTTATATGTATGCAAAATACACTAAATATGCTGCAATATCACCTTGCTCGATCCGCTACTCGATCTCGGGTCCTTCGCATGCATGGCTGAGTTCTCCAAGTGTCCATAAGCTCCATTTTTATTCTCCTCACGTCCGCATAACCTCCATAACTCCAGAGTGCTCCAAACAACCTGATAATGATGCAAAAGTGCAAGAAATATGCAAAATGCGACTGCAAAGAGACCTAGGACCTAAAATGCAAAAAATGGAACAAACTAGCTTAATATGCAAGATGAATGCATGAAAAACTATCCTAAATGCATGCAAAATATGCAAAATATATGGATATGGTGAAGGGTCAAGTTTGTGTACATCAAGAGAAAGCATTTGGTCAAAGGGATATGGTGATGAGATGAAAATGATCTCATTTAAAGAAGGGTCTAAAAATTCAGGGGATCACTCAAAGAAAGAATCCTATCTTGGGCAAAATGCTAAAGGTAAATGCACACTTATGCATGCAAGTTAAAGCTCCCTTCTACCCATTTTATCCAAGATGATCCTAAAAACTTCTAAAACCCAAAGTTAACCCCTAGATCTACCCTTTCCCAAAGCCCTTGATCATCTTCATTCTTCACAATGGGGGAAACTTCTTTTTGCTTTGCCGTGTGGTTGAATTCTTCTTTTTGAACATTTCTCTTCCTTGTTGTATGTTTGGCGTCGCTTTCTTCACCTTTGGTGGATGGCTTGGTCTGATTTTTCTTTTTTTTGAATGACCTTTGTAAGCCTTGTTGCTGCTGGCGCCTTTCTAATAAATCATTAAGAGCATTCTTTTCTATTTTACTTAACCACAACTTACTTGTTCCGTCCTTGCTACTAATCCCATACTTCTTCTTCTTTTGAAAATATATAAACAAGAAACTCTTAAACCACTCAAATAACCCTTTCTCCAAACTCCTAACCTAATACCAAGCTCAAAACGCAAGCTGGTGTCTACAAGGGACCTTTTCCTTGCCAGCCCTATTACATAGGATAGAAAATAATGCAATGAAAGGCCTCACTACTCACGCAAAAGTGTTTAGGTCTAAAAGAAGGTTTGATTTAGGGCGTGGTTAACTGTCCAATTATGATGAGGATCAGCTACTTGGATTAACAAGAGTGGTAAGAAAGAAAGAAGATAATCCAAGTATGTATATGGGTAAGCCATGCAATCGCCTTTTAATGCACAAACAAGATAATTCAATGTCAAGATTAAGGTTCTACTAAGATGGAGTTGGCATCAAATCAAAGCAAGTTTCAACATAAGATTAGAGTATAAAATGCAAGTAATCAAGGTATGGTGCAGCCTTAACTTCAAACTCACTAGATGCAATCAAACAACAAACAAACTAAGGTATTGAAAACGGTTCAAACATTGACAACTTAACAAGTGTTTATCATTTACTCCCTATGCAAATGCAACAACCTAAATGTTTTTTAAAAATTCTAGACTCAATCCTAAAATATTCTACAATGCAAATGCAACTACATGAATTTTTGTTTTTGAAAATTATTAAAAATTTTATCATTTTTTGGTGTTTTCTATGCCTTATGATGCAATGCAAGACTCAAGGGATAAGAACAGAAAATAAGATCAAAGAAAACATGTCAAAAACACCACACACTCCGCCAAACTTGAATGACACCGTCTCGGTGGCAAACAAAGCTCAAGGGGAGTCAAAACACAAAGCAAAAATCAAAGAAAACATGCGTGGTATATACAAGGGTTTGGTTGTTGGTACCTTGGAGGTAGGCTCGAATGGAGCTTGAGGATGCTCCAGACTTCCTGCTTTTGCTAGGAGGGTCTTGAGTGACCGCCTTGCCTTTCTCCTTGCTTGCTACTTCGTGTAGAGAGCGGCGTGCAGCTTGCTCGTTGCCTTGGGGATCACGGATCACTATCCCACCAGTTGATCTCCTCCTCTTCTCGGGTTGCTCAACCTCTTCGCTGAAAGATGCTTTGGATGACTTCTTTTTCAAGTCCTTGATCTTCTTGGCAAGCTTTTTAATCATCTTGCTCTGCCATTTGTTGATCTTGCGCTGCATTTTGACGACTGAAGCAAGGAACTTCTCGGTTTTGGTTCTTGGGTCGAAGTCAAGCGTGGGAAGAACAAAACTCTCGGGCATCTCAGCATCGGATGTAGATTACTCTGAACGTGGGCGAGCAAGTCGTGGAGTTGCGGCTGTGGCTCCTAGAGGTGCATAGCATTCCTCAACTCTTGGCAGAAACTCCACATTGCCAACACCTAGCAGCTTTGTTTCTACCTTGTTTGGCAAGATGCACACTCGCTTCTCATTCTCACAATCAATGAACAGGTAAGCAAAGAATCCCTCAGCTGGCGTGCGTCCCAAGCTATCCGTGTTTCTCATGTAAACCTCATCCATATAGGCTCTATCCGCGCAAGGGATGAAATCAGGAAGAGGTACATCAGCTTGAACAAACAGCGGTGTAAGGAAGCCTCCTCTAAGCGCCGGGCTTGCCTTGCATCTCATCGCCCATGCCTTGTACTTCATCAGAGAAGCAGCTAGGATGCAGCCGTAGTTAACATCATCTCCGAGCTTGTCCTCCATTGGCTCGTCATTCTCCTTAGGATCACACAGGAGATGCTTAACGCCTTGGAACAAGAAACACAGCTCGTTCTTGGTGATTGTATGAGCCACAGACCGTCCACTGAAGGTATTGGCGATGAGTTTGAGCGTGTATCTCAAGACAGGACTGCGGACTCTCTTGATCTTTGCCGTGTTTGGCTTGTAATCATCATTGCTGATCAGATCCCACAAGTCATTGGCTTGAGTGAAAGTAGGAAACTCCACTTGCTTGGCGTCCGCCTTCATGCCGTATGCTTTGCAAAGCTCTTGGATGGAGAGATGATAGGCTTGTCTCCTGATCTTGAAGGTGAGGTGACCTTGAGAAGGAATAGGAAGGCTAGGATTCTCGTAGGTGAACTCCAAAGTGGCCAAGAAGTCCAAGGTTGCCTCGGGATAAGTTGGGCAATCCATTCCTGATAAGCACTGGAGCCCAGTGTTCTTGAGAAGCTGATCAAAGTCTCCCAAGATCCCCATCTTAGCCAAAAGATCCCTACTCGCGAACTTTGTGGGATCGAACCGAAGCCTTTCCAGCCGTTTCTTGGCTTGCTTCTCCTCTTTTGTCCATCTGACCCTCTCTTGAACCACTTCTTAAGCTTCTCCCTCTTGTGCGGTCTCTTCTCTCGTTCTCTTTGGAGCCACGGTACCTGAAACACAATTCTCGAGCAAGAGAATGAGTAAAAGCGGCGAATGTTGAGAGAAAGACAAGGTAGAAGGAAAAACATTTTAACAATTACCCTAGATTTTTGGGGAATTTATAAAGTAGGAAACTCCACTTCCTTGGTGTCCGCCTTCAGACCGTATGCTTGGCAAAGCTCTTGGATTGAGAGAGGATAGGCTTGTCTCCTGATCTTGAAGGCGAGATGACCTTGAGAAGGAGTAGGAAGGCTCGGATTCTCGTAGGTGAACTCCAAAGTGGCCAAGAAGTCCAAGGTTGCCTCGGGATAAGTTGGGCAATCCATTCCTGATAAGCACCGGAGCCCAATGTTATTGAGAAGCTGATCAAAGTCTCCCAAGATCCCCATCTAAGCCAAAAGATCACTACTCGCGAACTTTGTGGGATCGAACCGAAGCCTTTCCAGCCGTTTCTTGGCTTGCTTCTCCTCTTTTGTCCATCTGACCCTCTCTTGAACCACTTCTTGAGCTTCCCCCTCTTGTGTTATCTCTTCTCTCGTTCTCTTTGGAGCCATGGTACCTGAAACACAATTCTTGAGCAAGAGAATGAGTAAAGGCGGCGAATGTAGAGAGAAAGACAAGGTAGAAGGAAAAACTTTTTAACAATTACCCTAGATTTTTGGGGAATTTATAAAAGTATTAGCTAGATAATAGAGAAGGAAATCTAGAGATAGGATTAAATCTAGAAGTTTTCCTAATATTTAGCTATTTTATAAAATTTGTTAAACTCTCTAACAACTAACAATCAACCAAAGCAAATAAAAGGAAATTTTCTAAAAGATTCTAAACAATGAACCGAAAATACCTTTGCAAAGATTGAAAGCAGATGTTGTTAGCTTTTAGGAAAAGAAAATCACACTCTCTCTTGGCTTAGAAAACTCAAAATACAAATGAGAGAGAGTGTGTGGTTTCTTGAAATATAGAGGCTAACAAAGATATAAAACCATGGGCAAAACAAGTGGTTTCTGACAAAAGTGTGGTCAAGGCACATCTTTCATGGTCAAAGATGCTTGTCTTGACCACAATTCTAATTTAAAAACAGGAGGGCAAGAATAGAAGAGGGAAATAATTTACTTACCTCGGCACGAGATCGAGTCCATTTGGCGATCTAAGACTCGATCTCATGCCCATGTTGACTAGGATCGAGAGGTTTGATCGATCAGGGACCCGATTGAGATTGCATCGAGTCTTAGATCGATTGTGCCCTCTCGTTCCATGACTTTTGGTCACTCAAGCTGTGCTCCTTGGATCGAGCCACGTGATCGATTTGGGGGTCGTTTGGGCTTAGATCGAGTGGCAGATCGAGTAGACTGATCGATCTAACTTCAAGGATCGAGTGAGGTCAGTTGATCCACACCTCGTTTGCATTTCAAGCTAAACGTATGGGTGGTTTATCCTCTCATGATCGACTGACTCACTCGATTGTCTACTCGATCTAGATCGACTGACTCCTCTCGATTCACTAGCTCGATCTAGTAAAGATCAAGCTAGGATAAGTCGATCTAGCACTCGATCTCTAGCCTATACTTAATCCTTCTCGCCTCATTTGACTCCAAGATCATCATCTCCATTCACTTATCCTTTCACCTACACACTTACACATAAAAAGCATAAAACTGAAATAGAGAGAAAGCAAGAATATATACATGATAGACATGGGAATGCCTCTCAAGTGCGCTTCCTTTAACGTCTTTAGCTAGACTTTACTTGGTTTAGGCCTGAGGTGGGTCTTGGAGGAGAATTGTAGTGTCCTCCTTGCTGTAGTTACTCGCCAAGTAAGGCTTAACCCAGTGCCCATTGACCGTGAAAGCATTACCACTCTTGCCAACTAATGTAACCGCTCCATAGGGCACAACTTCCTTGATCTCAAACGGTCCACACCACCTTGATTTGAGCTTGCTCGGGAACAGCTTCAACCTCGAGTCATAGAGTAGCACCAGACTGCCTTCTCTTAAATCCTTATGAACCAGCTTCTTGTCATGAACCGCCTTGGTCCGTTCCTTGTAGATCTTAGCTCATCTAACTCATGGAGTTGAATCAACCGCTTCTCCTGTGCCGTAGCTCATCTAACTCATGGAGTTGAATCAACCGCTTCTCCTGTGCCGTCTTGAGACTGAAGTTCATTTGCTTCACTGCCCATAGTGCTCTATGCTCGAACTCAACAGGAAGGTTACATGCCTTGCCGTATAGAAGAGTGAAGGGAGTCATGCATATAGGAGTCTTGAAGGCGGTTCGGTAAGCCCACAAAGCATCATCGAGTTTGACCGCCCAATCTTTTCTAGTAGCCCCAACTGTCCTCTCGAGTACAGCCTTGATCTGCCTGTTAGACACCTCTACTTGCCCACTAGTTTGAGGATGATAAGGTGTTGCTACCTTGTGCTTCAATCCATACTTCTTCAAGAGACTTTCAAACACCTTGTTGATAAAGTGGCTTCCCCAATCGCTGATCACTACTTTTGGTACTACAAACCGTGGGAAGATTATGGTCTTGAAGAGCTTGATCACCACTTTTGCATCATTGGTTGGGGAAGCTATAGCCTCAACCCACTTAGACACGTAATCAACAGCCACCAAGATGAATTTGTTGCCGTAGGAAGATGGGAACGGTCCCATGAAATCTATCCCCCAAGCGTCCAAAA
Source organism: Thlaspi arvense (assembly GCA_911865555.2). Classification (NCBI taxonomy): domain Eukaryota; kingdom Viridiplantae; phylum Streptophyta; class Magnoliopsida; order Brassicales; family Brassicaceae; genus Thlaspi; species Thlaspi arvense. Next base: position 51,859,618 of record OU466858.1, on the reverse strand, counting down.
CATCAACTTCAAAGATTGGCACCTGAGGCATCGCATTCCTCTTTGTGATGTTTCCAGCTCTTTGACATGCTTCACAAGCTTTAACAAACTCATGAGCATCCTTGAATAGCGATGGCCACCAAAATCCGGCTTGCAACACTTTTGTAGCTGTTTGAGAGAAGCAAAATGACCACCATATGATGAGTCGTGGCAGTGAAGAAGGATGTCTTGAGCTTCCTCTCTTGAAATATATCTTCTGTACAAGCTATCTACTCCTCTCTTGTACAAGTAAGGCTCGTCCCAAAAATAATGAGAGATGTCTCTCATGAACTTCTTCTTGTGATAATGATCAAGGTGAGTAGGTTCCTCTCCACAAGACAAGCAGTTCATTATATCAGCATACCAAGGCAGGTCCTCTTCTCTCAAAACCAAAACATCTTCAAACTGATCATCTAGCTGTGTGCATACCACCGTGTTGATCATCACGAGCTGCTCTTCAGGAATTGAATCATCCAAGGGTAAGGCTTCATTCACTCTCATTCTAGAGAGGTGATCAGCGACACCGTTCTCTATCCCCTTCTTGTCTTTTATCTCCATATCAAACTCTTGTAGAAGGAGAATCCACCTTAAGAGCCTCGGCTTGGTATCTTTCTTTGAGTAGATGTACCTCAATGCCGCGTGATCAGTGTATACAACAACCTTAGAGCCCACCAAATATGATCTGAACTTTTCAAAAGCAAACACAACGGCCAGCAGCTCCTTCTCGGTTGTAGCATATCTTACTTGCATGTCATCCAAGGTACAGCTGGCATAGTAGATAACATGCAACCGCTTGTCTTTCCTCTGACCAAGAACAGCTCCCATGGCGTAGTCACTCGTGTCGCACATGATCTCGAAGGGTAAAGCTCCAATCTGGTGCTTGTACTATAGGTGCCGTGACAAGAGCCTCCTTGATAGTCTTGAAAGCGTGAAGACATTCATCATCAAACACGAACGCAGCTTCTTTGCACAACAGCCGTGTAAGAGGGCGAGCTATCTTGGAGAAATCATTTATGAATCTCCTGTAGAAGCCGGCGTGACCCAAGAAACTCCTTATACCCTTCACATTAACCGGCGGCTCAAGACTCATCATGACCTCAACCTTAGCTTTATCAACCCCTATCCCTTTCTCAGATATCTTGTGACCGAGCACAATCCCTTCCTTCACCATGAAGTGACACTTCTCCCAGTTCAGAACCAGGTTTGTCTCCTCACATCACTTAAGTACCTTGCAAAGATTCAACAAACAAGCAGAAAAGGACGCACCATATACAGAGAAATCATCCATAAAGACCTTTACCATCTCTTCTATAAGATCATAGAAGATTGACATCATGCAGCTTTGAAAGGTTGCTGGTGCATTACATAACCCAAATGGCATCCTTCGATAAGCGAAGGTACCATAGGGGCATGTAAAAGTCGTCTTCTCTTGATCGTTAGGTTGGATTGGTATTTGAAAGAAACCACTATAACCATCAAGAAAGCAATAGTATGGATGATTAGCAGGTCTCTCAAGCATCTGATCAATAAAAGGAAGAGGAAAATGATCCAATATAGTAGATGAATTGAGCTTCCTATAGTCTATACACATTCGGTGACCAGTTATGGTTCTAGTAGGAATCAATTCATCTCTTTCATTCTTAATGACTGTGATTCCCCCCTTCTTAGACACCACGTGGACAGGAGAAACACACGTGCTGTCACTGATAGGGTATATCACATCAGCCTCTAATAGTTTCAAAATCTCTTTCTTAACTACTTCTTTCAAATTCGGATTTAAACGCCTTTGATGTTAATAGAAGAAGAGTTTTCTTTATCCAAGTGAATCCTGTGAGTGCAAAGCATTGGTGAAAGGCCCTTGATGCCACTTAGAGAGTACCCAATGGCCTTCCTGTACTTTCTCAGCTCATATAGGAGCGAGTGCAACTCATCATCACTCAAGTTTTCATTCACAATCACGGGATAAGTCTCATTAGGCCCTAAGAAAGCATACCTTAGCCCTTTTAGGAGCTCCTTTAGGTCCACCTTTGGGGCTAGCAGCTCGCTCCAGTCCTCCTCATGGCTTGTGCTGAAATTGCTGTCCTCACTGCTCTCCTTAGAGCCCGAGTCATGAGCTTTAAGACTGCTCTCTTGAACTGTTGTCCCCTCAGAGATTGAGTCATCCAGTCGATCTTCCACTCGTTCTGGTCCGGATCGAGTAACATCACTCGATTCACCTACTCGATTTGATGTGGATCGAGCAGGAAATCGAGTCCCTGACTCGTTCTCTGAACTGATCGATTGGCTTCTCTCGATCTTCTAATTGTTCTCGTTCTTGGATCGACCAGCCTCCTCGATCTTCTTGTCGATTGCTGTCCTGGATCGAGTGATCTTCTCGATCTCTAGGCATCCGCCTTCATCTTCCTTCACAGTTTTCCTAGAATCAAGAATGTGGACGTATTCTTGAGTCTGCTCACTCAGAAAACCAAACTCTCTATACTCCTTCGTCAAGGGAAGCTGCAAGTCATCTTCTTGTGCCAGCTCTTCAAGCAACTCATCAACTAGAGCATCTAAAGTCTCAATGTAGAAAGCTTGCCCTCCAATGGTAGATTTCTTCAAGACTTCATTGATATCGAAGTCTAGCTTGATGTCCTTGCCCAAGTGTAGAGAGATCTTGCCATTCTTCACGTCAATGATGTCACCAGCGGTTGCAACAAAACGGTCTTCCAAGGATTAGAGGATCCTTTGGCTCTTCATCCATTTTAAGAACAACAAAGTCGGTTGGCACGTTAACTCCACTGATTCTCACGGGGAAATCTTCAAGCATACCCACGGGAAGCCTTATGTTTCTATCAGCTAGCACAAGGGAGATCCTACACTCGTTAAACTTTGAGAAACCGAGCTTCTTTGCAATGGAATGGGGCATGAGATTGATACTTGCACCAAGATCACATAAGCAGCTTTGAAACGTCAAGGGTCCAAGAGCACAAGGTATGGTGAATGATCCTGGATCTCCTAACTTCTTTGGTATTATCTCCTTGTGGATGATAGCACTGCACTCTTCACTAAGCACCAGAACTTCTTCACTCTCCTTGTTCTTCTTAGTTAGTGTATCCTTGAAGAACTTGGCACACTTAGGCATCATGGCTAAACAATCCACCAAAGGTAGCTTAATCTCAACATCCTTCAAATGCTTCTCAAAGACCGCTCTATGCTTCTCTATCAGCTGTTTCTTGAACCGGCCAGGAAAAGGAAGTTTCAGTTTGTATGGTGGAGGAACAAATGCATCTTTCTCTTTGCTCACCTCCTCTACCTTCTTTTCTAGAACAACTTCTTTGCATTTCCTTGGCCTCTCAATCCAAACATTATCAAAAGTAATCTCCTCATCAGCTGAAAGCTTACCCTCCCCCTCTTGAACTACAATGTCCTCATTGGCTTTAGGTACAACACTCGGCGGAAGCTCTTTACCACTCCTCAAGGTGATAGCGTTTGCATACGCTTTGGGATTCTGCTCACACTTGCCCGGTAAGTTGTTTTGACCGCTTGTACTAGCTTTCCCTTTCTCTAACTGCTTGATCTTATTATTCAGATTAGTGATCTGTGTAGAGACGTCAGTAAGAGAGGAGTCTAGCCGGTTGTTCATCTCAACAAACTTCTGATTTGTAGAAGCTTGACCTTGAAGTAACTGTTGAAACATTGCTTGAATCGGATCTTGAGGAGGCGGTGGAGCTTGTTGTTGTTGAGGCATGAAACCGGGAGGAAACATAGGAGTGTAGCCTTTGTTGCCTTGCTGTTGCTGCTGACCTTGAAATTTCCCTTGCCTCTGACCTGGATATCCACCACTTTGTTGAAAACCCTTGTTGTAAGGAATAAACGGCTTTGCTTGTTGAGGGGGGTACACCTGATCCTTTGGATTCTCAACGTTTGTACTCCTGTATGAGAGATTGTTGTTGCCCTGGTAGCCTTGTGAATATCCTTGAGGCTTGTTGTAGTTCTGATCAGCAATCCAATTAGCTTCTTCTTGACTCAACTTTTGCTCCTCTAAGACATCTTCGACTTCTCCCACAAAATGAACTTGTTTCTGATTTGCAAGCACTAGTTTGTCTATCTTCTCATGGAGGGACTTAAGCTCTTCTTTGTGTGACTCAAGCTCGGAACCTCTAGGTGCACGGTCGTAGTCCTCGGTGTAATTCCTATCACTCAATGCCAAGTTCTCTATGAGCTCCATACCTTCTTCCACTTCTTGACCAAGGAAGTTACCTTTGCTTGTCGTATCAACTAGCATTCGGATCTTAGGTAAAGCTCCTCGGTATATTGTGCTCAAGAGAGTCTCTTCACTGAAGCCGTGGTGAGGACACTGAATGGTATTCTCTTTGAATCTCTATAGCTTCATTGAATGTCTCGTTCTGCCTTTGAGTGAAGCCACTAATCTCACTTCTCAACCGAGCTGTTCTGGTGCTTGAGAAAAACTTTGAGAGGAACGCCTTCTTACATTCAGCCCAAGAGGTAATGGTGCCTTGTGGAAGGATCTTCTCCCAATGCCTAGCCTTATCTCCAAGAGAAAATGGGAAGAGCCGTAGCTTGAAAGCATCTTTCGAGATCCCATTGATCTTTATCATCCCACACACTTGCTCAAAGTTGTCCAGGTGCTCCAAGGGGTCTTCCATAGCCAGCCCGTGGAATTTGCTATTCTGAACCATAGAGATGAATCCAGGCTTTATCTCGAAATTGTTGTTTTGGACTGGTGGAGGAGTGATCCTAAAGCGGTTAGGATGTGTATTTGGAGCATCTCCAGCACCTATGATCTGTGGTGGTCTAGCTGCGTGGTTGGGGTTTCCATTACCCCTTCCTACACCACCGTGAGCTGGTGGAGGTCCCTCAGGATGTTCTTGCTCAGCCATTGTTGCAAAGTCTATTGAACCAGCTTGCACATTCTCTTCAAAGGCTTGAGCTTTCTCTCTTGCTCTTTTTTGTCTTGCGTGTCCGTGTTGGTGAATATTGTCCACGGGTTTAAGTAAGTTGTTGTCACCCCTGGAGCGTAAGTTCATGTACCTGAGATCACAAACACAAAGGTAGAGCATTGAGTAATCAAAATAAAAGTAAAAGTCTTAGTCTTTGCTAAACACCAAATCTTAATGCTTCCTAACAATCCTAAGATGGCAACGGCGCCATTTAATACTAGGATTTTGCACAGGAAAGGAATATCAAAGCTCAAGCAACATATAGTTGTAGTATAGTATGCAAGAGGTATCAATCCAACATAGGAAGCAGGAAAAACACTATGAATGCAAGTGTGAAGCAAATCTAAGCAGATCGGGAAAATGATTGGTAAAATCAACGAAAACTAGATGCAATGACCAAATGAAATGCAAAACTATTTTAAAATCCCTGGAAGAGGGTTAACTACTACAGGAAAATGCAGAAGATTAAAAATGTAAATCTACTAAGAACTAAAAATCGAGCACTGACTCGGGTAAAACAGATCGATCTAACAACTTAAAGGCAAACGACTTCTAATGAACAAGATGCAAGCTTTATGACTAAAAGATGATTACTTGAGGTTTAAAAATGCTAAAAGAGGGTTCAGGGTCGAGGGTCATATTCAAGAGTGTTTAAAGATTCAAGTTTTGGTTTGAAAACATATAGATCTACTCATTGATGAGCTTTCCCTAATCCTTGAAAATAAAACAAGAACCATCCATGGCGTGTGGCATGATTCACTTCCTTAATCTCTTCTCCAAACCCATGGCGTTTGGTGGACAAAGAGATCAAAGAGCAAGAAAAACAGATTTCAATCTATGGCCTAACTAACCTCCTCTACAACCATGGCGTTTGGGAGAGGAAATATTAGTCTCTAGGATCTGGTTTTCTAGGATATCTGAATCCGGTGAGGGTAAGATAGCCTTGGAATCATAGAGATCTTTTCCAAGACTCTCTAAGCCTTAAGACCCCAAGATCCTAGAAGAGAAGTAATGAAGAACAGGAAAAACACAAAACTTAAACCTCTTAAACCCTTTGAATCACCTCGACCCCAAATCCCAAAAGAACTACTCGCTACTCATGATAGAAACCGATTGAAAAGCAATGAACAAAGAACTAAGCATGATTAAAGAGCGATTAAAAGAAAACTGCTTAATATTAAAAAGATTCAAGTTCAAAATCAAAAGAAAAACTTCCGGTTCAACAATGGCGAATCGCCTAAGATAAGAACGAAGAACAGGAAAAGTAAAAGCAAAATGTGTGATAATGAAAATGATAGCCGCCTCTTGCCTAAAATGGCCAAACAGCTGGACTGGTCCCCACCACTACGCTCCAAAAACGGTTAAAGTACCCGAGATCGTTCTTGAGATCGATCAGTGCACTCGATTGTCTTCAGGAATCGCCTTCTGCTGCTCGATCTGCAAGTCGATCTGGTTGGATGGATCGAGTACTTCGTCTGATCTTCTACTCGATCTTTGGATGATCGATTCGTGGTCTCGATCCGGCTCTCGTTCTGCATGGCGTCATTTACGTCCGCAATCCAGATCGATCTCCTTTCTCGATCTTGGTCTCGATCTTTCCTCCTGAATCGAAATGGGTCACTCGATCTTCTGGTCAATCTCATCTAGATCGACCTGCCTTGCCCGATCCGCTACTTAATCTCGGGTCCTTCGCATGCATGGCTGAGTTCTCCAAGTGTCCATAAGCTCCATATTGATCCTCCTCACGTCCACATAACCTCCACAACTCCAGACTGCTCCAAACAACCTGATAATGATGCAAAAGTGCAAGAAATAGGCAAAATGCGAATGCAAAGAGACTTAGGACCTAAAATGCAACAAATGGAATAAACTAGCCTAATATGCAAGATGAATGCATGAAAAACTATCCTAAATGCATGCAAAATATGCAAAATATATGGTAATATCAATTACCCCTTCCTACACCACCGTGAGCTGGTGGAGGTCCCTCAGGATGTTCTTGCTCAGCCATTGTTGCAAAGTCTACTGAACCAGCTTGCACAATCTCTTCAAAGGCTTGAGCTTGCTCTCTTGCTCTTCTCGATCTTGCATGTCCGAGTTGGTGAATATTGTCCAGGGGTTTAAGTAAGTTGTTGTCACCCCTGGAGCGTAAGTTCATGTACCTGAGATCACAAACAAGAAGGTAGAGCAATGAGTAATCAAAATAACAGTAAAAGGCTTAGTCTTTGCCAAACACCAAATCTTAATGCTTCCTAACAATCCTAAGATGGCAACGGCGTCATTTGATAAACAGGTTTTTGCAAGCAAGAATATCAAAGCTCAAGCAACCTATAGTTGTAGTATAGTATGCAAGAGAGTATCAATCCAGCCTAGGATGCAGGAAGAAGAACACTAAGAATGCAAGTACTAAGCAAAGCTAAGCAGATCCGGTAAATTGATGGTAAAATCAAAGAAAACTAAATGCAACGACCAAACTACTAAGTAAACTATTTTAAAATCCCTGGAAGAGGGTTAACTACTACTAGGAGAAAACAGAAGATTAAAAATGCAAATCTACTAATAACTAAAAATTGAGAGCTAAAACGGGTAAAACAGATCGATTCTAACAACTTAAGACAAATGACTTCTAATGAACATAGCTGCAACTTTATGACAAGAGAATGATAAACAGAGGTTTTAAAATGCTAAAAAGAGGGTTCAAGGTCTAGGGTCATGTTCAAGAGATTCAAAGGTTCAAGCTTTGGTTTGAAAATGTCTAGATCTACTCATTTAAAGAGCTTTCCCTAAGCCTTAGAAAACTTAAACTAGGATCTTCCATGGCGTATGGTAAGACCCCTTTCTCTGACCCTTCCTCCTAACCTGTGGCCTGTAGTGGAAAGATGAGTCAAAGAACATTAAGCGAAGATCTTAAATAGTGGCTTAACTAACCCCCTCTCCAACCATGGCGTTTGGAAAGGATAGATTAGTCTGTAGGATATGGTTTTCAAGGATCTCTGAATCCGGTAAAGGTAAGAGAAACCCGGGAATCATAGAGATCTTTTCCAAGATTCTCTAAGCCTTAAGACCCCAAATCCTAGAAAGGAATAAGTTAAGAACCAAAAGAAATCCAAAAGCTTAAACCCTTAAACACCTTTGAATTGCCTTAACCTCTTACCCAAAGAAAACTACTCACTACTTATTGTTGAAATCGATTGAAACACATATAAACAAGAACTAAGCATGATTAAGCAAACGATTAAAGGAAAATACTTAATATTAAAAAGATTCAAGTTCAAAACATCAAAAACTCAAGAACAATGACAATGGCGGATAATCGCCTACAGAAAAGCTTAGAAAAGATAAGGATGAAAGAAAGTTTTTGGATAATGAAAGTGACAACATCCTTTTGCCCAAAATAGCTAAACCGCCAAATGGTCCCCTCACTACGCTCCAAAAATGTTTGAGGCCCCAGAGATCGACCTTGAGATCGATCAGCTCACTCGATCTTCTTCATGAATCGCTATCTTCTGCTCGATCTTCAAGTCGATTTGGTTGGATGGATCGAGCACTTCCTTCGATCTTCTACTCGATCCTTTAATGATCGAGTCATGGTCTCGATCTGGCTCTCGTTCTGCATGGCGTCATTCACGTTCGTACTCCAGATCGATCCCCTCTCTTGATCTTGGTCTTGATCCTTCCCCTTGAATCAACTTGGGTCACTCGATCTTCTGGTCTAGATCGACCTGTCTTGCTCGATCCGCTTCTCGATCTCGGGTCCTTTGCATGCATGGCTGGGTTCTCCAAATGTCCACAAGCTTTGTTTTGATCCTCCTCATGTCCACATAACCTCCACAATTCCAGAGTGCTCCAAACAACCTGATAATAATGCAAAAGTGCAAGAAATATGCAAAATGCGAATGCAAAGGGACCTAGGACCTAAAATGCAACAAATGGTAGAAACTAGCCTATAATGCAAGATGAATGCATGAAAAACTATCCTAAATGCATGCAACATATGTAGAATATATGGTAATATCAGGTTCCAAGAAGATGATTGAAATTGTGCTGGTTACTGAAGATGGAGAAGTGGTTTTGCAACCATTTGGCTCAAAGAATGGTGAGGTCTACTACAAGATGAAGCAAGAGGGGAAGTCTAAGCCTTTTGCTGTGCTCAAGATGGATGGTGTCACCATGAGAGTCAAGGGGAACAAGGTGCCACTAAGGAGTTCTAAGACTCCTTCTCCTTACCTCCACTAAAGATGTAATCAAATTCAAGCTTAGTGACTTTAAACAAGCACACTTGGGAGGTAGTCCCATGGTTTCCTTGTACATAGTTATGCTTTTAGTGTATATTTTATGCATTTTGAGTGTTCTTAGAAGCAGGAGTTTGGATAAGGGGATGAGAAGATGTTTGGGGAACCAAAGAAGATGCATTTTAGTTAACATCGAGCTCCAACATCAAGCATGCCAGCTCGGTCTTGGCTACATCGATCATGTACATCGATCAAGAGAGCTCGATGTTGTGGAACCAGCAATGCATCGGGCAACTAAATCGATCACTTATGATCGATGTGGGAAAGGAAGTGTCTAGGGTTGATCACATCGATCACCTACATCGTAAGATGTAATCAACCCTAGAATTAGACAAACTACATTGGTCAGGCACATCATACGATGTGAAAAGAAATGGAAAAATTTGGTGCACATCGGAGACCAACATCGTATGATGTAAAACTGGCCGAGAGTTTGGCAGATTACATCGAGCACAAGCATCGATTAAGGCTTGCTCGATGTGCCTACATCGTACACCAACATCGTACGATGTTAAGGGGCATGAGGTTTTGGAACTTACATCGGACAGCAACATCGAGCAACCATGCTCGATGTAGTTCACATAGATCATCCACATCGATTAGAAGTGATCGATGTGGCGAACGAGGTAAGTAGTTCTAACTTCAAAATTTTTTCCTCTCTTGGTTTGGAGCCAAGGAAGTTTGAATTTAACTTTTTTCGCTCCTCCCTGCCATTCTGACCCACTTCTGAACACTTTTGGTTTTGTCCGCCACTCCTTTAGTCCCACCACTATTCCCACTACAACTAAGGTAACACATCCTTTCTATTGTAAATACCATTGCATTTTTTTAGTTTATGTAATATATTTCTGTTGCTTCTCTCTTTCACTCTTTTATTACCCAAGGGATTGTGTAATTTAAGTGTGGGAGAGATATTTGGGGTTTGACTTTGTTTGTTCTTTTCTTAGTTTTTCATTTCTTTCATCTTTAAGTCTCATGCATTCATGCATACATGTACGCGCATAGAAAAATACAAAAAAAAAATCAAAAAAATTTGAATTTTTTTGCATCTTTTGCAAACCAAAAAGAGAGTATTTAGTTGCATTTCATTTGTTTAGGATTGAGTCTTGTGTTTGCATAGAGGTTGCATTGCATTTGCATAGGGCACAATGATAAATTTTTTTTGTAAAATGCTAAGTGTTTAGTATTGATTTAAATTACTAAGTGGTTAATTTTTTGATCCATCATAAGAAGCTAGAAGTTAAGGCTGAACCATGTTTGAAATGCTAAATTTTATTCTCTCATCTCATGCTGAAATCATTTGCTCATTGAGAATCAACTATAATATATTAGAACCTAAACCTGATTTTTTAAATATCATGTTTGTGCATTGAAAATTGAATTCATGGCTACCATATACATATTTGGATCATCTTCATCCCTTCTTACCACTCTTGTTGATCCAAATAGCTAATCCTCATACTTATGGAACAGTTAATCCACACCCTTATCCAAACCTCCTTTTGAGCCTAAACATCATTTGTGAGAGTTGTAAGGCCTTGCATACATAATTTTCGAATTTTATCTTGGCAAAAAGTTTTAGGATTAAGGCTGGCAAGGAGGAGCTCTCTTGTAGATATCAACTTGTATTTTGAGCTTGATTCTAGGTTAGGAGTTTAGGTGAAAGGGTATTGTTAAGTGGTTTGAACTTCATGGTTTAAATCTTTTAAAAAGAAGAAGAAGTATGGGAATGGTAGTTTGGGAAAATAAGTTAAGTTTGTGGTTAAATATAAAGGAAAGAAAAGCTCTCTAAGCGTTTAAAATAAGGAGGCGCTAATAACAGTATGCTTTCAAAGGTCATCCAAGAAGAAATCAGACCAAAGCATTCCACCAAAGGTGATGAATAATGGGGCTTAATCAACAAAAGAAGAGGAAGTCCTAACAAAAAGGATCAACCACACAAGCAAAGAAGGAGTTTCCCCACACATAAGGAAGAAGAAGATCAAGTTCTTTGGGAAAGGGTAGACTAAGGGTTCACTTTGGGTTTAAAAGTTTCTAGGATTCATCTTTGGGTAAAGGGTATATAAGAGCTTTAACTTGCATGCATAAGTGTGCTTTTACCATTGGCATTTTGCCTAAGATATAATCATTTTCATTGAGTGATCCCATGAGTTTACTAGCCCTTACTTGAATGAGATCATTGTCATCTCATAACCATACCCTATGACCAAATGTTTTCACTTGATTTGTGATATATCATGGTTTTTAGGGTTTTTGACCATGATATAAGTCCTTTTTATTGAGTCTTTTTGGTCTTTTTAGAGTCCTAGAAGAGTCTTTGCAGGTTATAGCATGTCTGAAGCATAATTGGAGATTTTGGAACCTTTTGGAGCATTATGGGTTGAAGCCACGAAGTACCAAGCTCGAAGCAGAAAGTATCACATATGGTGACGCTCGTCACCAATCTGGTGATGCTCGTCACCCACCAAGGAAGGAGGTCGTGGCTGTTTTCTAAAAGATTGGGAAGAAATTGCAGTTTTGGCCTAGAAATTCTAGTATTTGCAAAAAGACCCCAGTTTTAGCTTGTATATTAGGTTTTTCAGCCATTCTTTTGGCAGAGATGTTGTATCTTATTATTCTAGAGAGCTTTAGAGAGAGATTTGTAGCAGAGCTTTTGGAGAGACAAATCAGACTCCTTCAGAGCAGATTTTGAACTCCTTTATTTCTACTTCTTATTTCTTTTATGCAATCTATTCTTTTCATGATGTTTTCTCAAATCACCATGTCTGAGTAGTTTGTTAGTTAACTTAGGGCTTTTCAAAGGTTGAAGAAGAGTTTGTAGAATTGCTAAAAACTTATAGGAAATTCATTGGTTCATCATCTGTGCTTGCATTCATATCGATTTCTTATACACATCATCTGGATTTCGAAACCCTAGGTTTTTGATAGATGTGAGAGCATTATTAATCACCTGAACTAGTATTTGATGAGCAAAACAACTTAGTGCAAAGAGATTTGGCTTAGGAGTTTTGTGAACAATTGAACCTGATCATTACTGCATGTTTAAGTTGTTAGGATTTGCAAAGAGATTTGAAACTCTGTGATTTAGACATAGATAACTTCTGCAATGAGAATTGATTAGTTATATCTTTGCGATTCATGTTCAAGACGGTTTTAATTCATTCCTGATTGCATGCATTCTACACTCTCGGATTCAACCTGCGAATTGTCCTGACTTAGCGCATTTAGATTTCTGAACTTTAAGAACAGTCTCAAAAACGCCCACTTGCTGTTATTACTTTAGTTATTTCGCATTACATTCATTACTTATCGCATAGCTTAATCCAAACCTGAACTCTTTAGTGTAGTTTACTTACTCCCTTGGGATTCGATAACCTCTTGTACTACAACTGTTTTTGCTGTGCACTTGCAGTAGTTTTATTTGGGTAAAACCTGACCCTATCAAGTTTTTGGTGCCGTTGCCGGGGAGTAATTGCTGCCTATCGATTTCTAGTATTAGGATTTTGTCTAAGTCTTTATTTGTTTACTGACTTTTTGCTGCTTTTCTTCGTTCCTGTTTCAGGTGTATGCCTAATCGCAGAACCAGAAGCAACAAAGGGAAGGAGCTTGTGACTTTGAGCATCGACGAGCTTGCTAGGTTGGAAAGAACTAACAGGAAAGCTAAGAAGAAATCTACAATGGTCGCTCCACTTATCTTGGTTGAAGATGCAGAAGGTCACTTGGTTGACAGGGAAGGAAACAGGAGGAACGAAGGGGGGCAGAGAATTGATCAAGAGGGGAATGTCATTGTTGAACAACAGGTTCAGCAAGTGGCTGAGAACGTGGGGGTCCCTGCTGCTGTCAATAACGCTGCTGGGCGTTTTGTTCAGAGGACTCTAGGTGACTACAACAGACCTGATCAGTTCTATGCCAACAGAGCTGCAATCCGACCTCCTGCCTTCCAGAGGAACGATTTTGAGGTTAAACCTGTCTACTATCAGCTGGTTGGCCAGCATCCATTCCATGGTTTACATCATGAGCATCCTATGGATCACATAGAGAGATTTGAGGACTTGGCTTCCAGTGTCAAAGCTACTGGAGTCAGCAATGATTTCCTGTTCTGGAAGCTTTTTCATTACCTAGATTACTCTCTTGGAGGAGAGGCTGCAAAGCAACTGGAGCCTGCTTCATTGACCACTTGGGAAGACACCAAGAATGCTTTTCTGAATAACTTCTATGATGATGCAAGATCAGAGGACATGAGGACGAAAATTACATCCTTTACACAAGGTCCTACTGAAGCTTTAAAGGCTTCTTGGATCAGGTTTAAGTCTTATCAAAGGGACTGTCCTCATCATGGTTTCAATCAGGTGCAGCTGCTTGGCATCTTCTTCAGAGGCATTGACTGGAAATATCAGATGGCGCTGGATGCTTCAAGTAGTGGAAACTTCAACACCAACAGACCAGAAGAAGCTGTAAGATTGATTGAAAACTTGGCCTCCAGTAACAGCACTAAGAATGCAGATTTTCAGAGAAAGCAGCAGGCTGGTTTGAATGATGGAAACCAAATAGCTGAAGTTAAGGCTATGTTGGACAGCATGCACAGCCTTTTGGTGGGAAAGAAGTCAGTCCAATTCGCTGCAGAAGTGGAGAGTTTTGAAAATCCTGAAGAATTTGAGCAGAAAGATGTTAATTTCATCAATGGAGGGGGTTTTCAGAGCCAAAGGTTTGGAAATCAGCAATGGAACAGAGGCTACAACAGCAACAATCAGAAGAACACATTCCCAGGAAACCAGAATGCTTTTGGTTATACTACAATACCACAGTTCCAGAAGACTGAAGTTGAGAAACCTTACCAAAACAACAGGAATTATGGTTCTTCTTCCTACCAAACTGCACCTCCACAAGACAATAAAATGGAAGCTATGCTGGAGCAGGTACTTGAAAGACAGCAGAAGATGACAGTGAACTTCAATGGCAAGCTACATTCGCTGTATCAAGACCTGAATGGAAAAATTGAGAGTCTGAACTCTCACATGAAGAAGCTTGATGTGCAGGTTGCTCAAACTGCAGGAGCTGTTCAAAGGCAAGAGGGATTCCTTCCTGGAAGGACTGATATCAATCCCAAGCATCAGGTTAATGCCATCACAGTCAGGAATGAAAAGGAGCTTAAAACAGTGCAGAAAAAGAGGCTGAGTGCAGAGCAGATCGTGCAACTGATGGAGTCTGAAGATGAAAAATTTTCTGTCTCAGAGGTGAGTGACGAGCATCACCAAGGAGGAGTGACGCTCGTCACCAACCTACAAGGGTATCGGGGGTTGTCACAAGTGAGTGACGAGCGTCACCCCCCTGGTGACGGTCGTCACCCACCCCAGAACGAAGCTGCTGCGCCTGTAACTGCAAATTATGACCAGGAACGTGTCTATAAACCCAAAACACCATTCCCCAAGCATCCTAGTAAATCTAAACAGGAGATAGAAGAAGCCAGATGTAAAGCTATGATAGACAAGCTGATGCTTGAGATCCCACTTGTTGATGCAATCAAGCTTTCACCAGCTCTAAGAAGGTATGTAAAGAGAATGGTTGTGAATGGTGTAAGTCCTGAGGAAGGAGCATTGCTTACCAGAGACATCAGTGCAATTATCTTAGGCACAGTTCCAAAGAAGAAGAAGAAGGTGACTGTTTCTGAACAAGTCAATACCATCACTCAAAGCAGAGTTCCAGAGAAGCTATCTGATCCAGGGACCTTTGTGCTTGATTGCTCAATATCTGCAGGACGTTTTCCACACTCTCTATGTGATCTAGGGTCAAGTATTAACTTGATGCCTTTCTCTGTTGCTGCTAGACTTGGAATGACTGATTTCAAGCCAGCTGGGATCTCTCTCATCCTAGCAGATCGATCCATAAGGACCCCAGAAGGCATGTTAGAGAATGTTCATGTTAACATTAAAGGCTGCATAATTCCTACAGATTTTGTGGTTCTGAAATATGCTGAAGAACCTAAAGATCCTCTTATTCTGGAAAGACCATTCTTGGCTCTTGCTGAAGCCATCATTGATGTTAGAAGGGGGAACATTGAGCTTGATCTTGGTGATGTTGTCATGAACTTTGACATGGATAAGTTAAGAAAGAGTTCTACCTTTGATGGTCAGACCTTTTCTGTAAGAACTTCCAGAGATGAAGAGACTGTCATGGAGCATTCAGATGACACTATTGCTGAGTGTGTCAATGAATCAGATATAAGTGGGCAAGTGAGCAAGATGGCTGATGAAGAGCCAATATCTGAAACTTCTGCAGAAGCTGTTGGGTTTGAGGATTGCAGTGAGGATCATATCTTCATGACTGGGCTTGAAAAAGAGGTTCTAATGAATGCCAAGTTGCAGGAGGAAGACGTGTATGTGACGGAAGCAACACTTGCAGAGTTAAATTGCAGGAAAACTGCAGAAACTCGAACTGCAGAGTCAGTGACGAGCGTCACTGACCTGGTGACGCTCGTCACCAACCTGGACACAAAAGAGAGATGTGATATTTGCTCTACAAGTCCATCTTATGTTGCCAAACCGAAAATTCACCATTCCACAACGCAGAAACCTACAACTAAGCAAAGGTATGCACTTCCTGGAACCAGTTCCAAACCTCCTAATCTCATCAATAAGAATTTAAAAGGTGAAAAAGCTGCTTCACACTTATGCAAGCAACGAGATTCTCGTAGAATGCTTGGTGTTTCTTTTGATGATTCTGCAGGAAAAAGAAGTATCCCACCCACAGTCACGACCCACTCTACTGATGTTCCTCACTTCCTTGGAAGTGTTCATACATCTACTGCTTACAAACAACCATGGATGAGGAGACATTCTTCTCCAAGGCATTCAATGCCACCTTCTGCTCCACCAGCTGTCTGAGCAGCTTTCAAAGTCGAGCTAATGACTTTAAACAAGCGCTTAGTGGGAGGCAACCCACTTGTAAGTTTTATATTTCATATACTTAGTCTAGTTTTCTATTACATAGCTTAAAAAAAAAAAACCCAAAAACATGAGAAAAATCGAAATAAAAAAGAGTCAGTTTGTTCAGATGATATCTTGTGAACTTGTTGGACCATGGATTATGCTTTGTTTGGATATTTTGATGTGTATTTTGAGTTCTCTTACAGTTTGACTTCGGAGTACACATGATGGCATAGCATTTAAACATCCAACATGACGATTTCTGAAGTTTCAGAGTGGTGACGATCATCACCACAGCTGGGTGACGCTCGTCACCAGGTCCTTCGCGAGGTACCACTTTTTCACCTTGGTTCTACAACTTCTCATGCTTCATTTTGACCGACTCTTGGCTTAATAACACTGGGGACAGTGTTGTTTAAGTCTGGGGGAGGTGGTTACTGACGTTGTGTGCTTTGTGTCATGTCTATAGAGTCTTAAAAGTTGAGTCAAAAACCTGTTTTATAGAGTCAAAATTTTCGAAACTGTCAGTTTTTCTTGGAACTAACCATAGGACGTTTTTGCTGATAAGAACCATTGCCACAATAGTTGATTACAAATCTTACTAAGTTGAAAGTCATAGGTAGATCAGTCTAGCAATGAAGGTTTAGGTTCTTAGAGAATCTGGAAAATTTGTTGTTAGCTCCACCTTAATGAACTTTAAACTTCTTGTCTTGGTGATTGATTCTTATTGATCTTGATTCTCTTTTTCAGCACTGACAATAAAGTTATGATACAGTCTCTCTTTGATCTTCCCTAATGTAGTTTTTTTTTTTAAAAAAAAAAGTTTAAGTCCAAAGAATGGTGCATTCATGACCCTGTCTCCTCACAAGGAACAACAGTAGTGAACACATTCAAGAACCTGTCTCCTCACAAGGAACACAAGTATTGAGTAGCACCATATCTTAGACTGTAAAAGTTGAGAAAAAAAAGTGAAAAATCGAAAATATCCAAAGGAAAAGATCAAGGGAAGAGAAAATAGGAGAGCTGTGTTGAGATCTATTTGTTCAGTTGTTAGGAAGGGAAAAGAATCTGTAAAGTGACTGAGATGATAGAACCTTGATGAGATATCACACTTAGATAAAAGTAAGGAGTTGACAGTAGAAATTTCGGATTTCTTGAAGGGATTTGGACTGGACTTGAGTGATTTGCTAAGCTTGTGTTGATTACACTGAAATTTGATCTTGTGTTGACTATGTGGTATGTGGATTCGAAAGCTCTAACTAGTGTCATGTTCCTGATGACTGACTGACTGTTTCTTGTTTTCAAACCTCGACCCTGTACTCTATCTGATGTTTGCTTGCGGGCAAGCAAAAGCTAAGTCTGGGGGAGTTGATATATCATGGTTTTTATGGTTTTTGACCATGATATAAGTCCTTTTTATTGAGTCTTTTTGGTCTTTTTAGAGTCCTAGAAGAGTCTTTGCAGGTTATAGCATGTCTGGAGCATAATTGGAGATTTTGGAACCTTTTGGAGCATTATGGGTTGAAGCCACGAAGTACTAAGCTCGAAGAAGAAAGTATCACATATGGTGACGCTCGTCACCAATCTGGTGACGCTCGTCACCAACCAAGGAAGGAGGTCGTGGCTGTTTTCTAAAAGATTGGGAAGAAATTGCAGTTTTGGCCCAGAAGTTCCAGTATTTGCAAAAAGACCCCAGATCGTGTTTTAGCTTGTATATTAGGTTTTTCAGCCATTCTTTTGGCAGAGATCTTGTATCTTATTATTGTAGAGAGCTTTAGAGAGAGATTTGTAGCAGAGCTTTTGGACAGACAAATCAGACTCCTTTAGAGCAGATTTTGAACTCCTTTATTTCTACTTCTTATTTCTTTTATGCAATCTATTCTTTTCATGATGTTTTCTCAAATCACCATGTCTGAGTAATTTGTTAGTTAACTTAGGGCTTTTCAAAGGTTGAAGAAGAGTTTGTAGAATTGCAAAAAACTTATAGGAAATTCATTGGTTCTTCATCTGTGCTTGCATTCATATCGATTTCTTAGACACATCATCTGGATTTCGAAACCCTAGGTTTTTGATAGATATGAGAGCATTATTAATCACCTGAACTAGTATTTGATGAACAAAACAACTTAGTGCAAAGAGATTTGGCTTAGGAGTTTTGTGAACAATTGAACCTGATCATTACTGCATGTTTAAGTTGTCAGGGTTTGCAAAGAGATTTGAAACTCTGTGATTTAGACATAGATAACTTCTGCAATGAGAATTGATTAGTTATATCTTTGCGATTCATGTTCGAGATGGTTTTAATTCATTCCTGATTGCATGCATTCTACACTCTCGGATTCAACCTGCGAATTGTCCTGACTTAGCGCCTTTAGCTTTCTGAACTTTAAGAACAGTCTCAAAAACGCCCACTTGCTTTTATTACTTTAGTTATTTCGCATTACATTCATTACTTATCGCTTAGCTTAATCCGAACCTGAACTCTTTAGTGTAGTTTACTTACTCCCTTGGGATTCGATAACCCCTTGTACTACAACTGCTTTTGCTGTGCACTTGCAGTAGTTTTATTTGGGTAAAACCTGACCCTATCAATTTGCACAAACTTGATTCATGGTTACAAGCATAATGAATGTTTAATAGTTGATTGAGTTAAGCACTTGTCTAGTTGAGATTTGAGATCATTTTGAAACATGATGAGCATGGCTAGGTTCTTTGAAGTATAATTGATTGTGTTTTGTATCCTACACTTAGGCACTTAGACATTGACTTCACTTCTTTACCTTAGCATTTTTGGATTTGAGTGCCCACCTTTAAACCTCATCCTCCATTTGTCTTAGTTTGTTTGCTTGAGGACAAGCAAAACGCAAGTGTGGGGGTGTTAATATCTCTCATATTTACATCATTTAGGCTTGCACTGAGTTCATGTCTTGGTTTCTTTTTGCATGTTTTCCTTCTCCTTAGTCCCATTTTCCTTTGCTTTTAGACTTAGGTTGCATTTTGTTTGTAGTTTGCATTCTCTTTGAATTAAGGATGTTTTTAGGTACCTAAAGAGCTATTTAAAGCAAGGAGGAAGCATGAGGATGGTTCAAGGACTTGCCCAAGCTGAGGAGGAACAAAAGTAGCTAATGAAGGTGATTTTTGGTGCAACATCGATCAAGACATGATCCACATCGTACGATGTAAAGCAGCATAGAAGATGGAAGTCCACATCGATCACTCACATCGATCACATGTGATCGATGTCAAGCCACATGACATCAACATTGATCATCAACATCGTGCGATGTAATGGACTCGAGAGCCTTGAAGTTGACATCGATCAAGCACATCGATCAAAGACTGCTCGATGTCAAGCACCAGAAGACCTACACCGATCATCCACATCGATCACTTATGATCGATGATAGCCTAATTCAAACACCTTTTATTTACAAGTTTGCCATTCTTCTAAGGCTTTTGTCGTTTAGTATAAATAGGCTTAGACTAATGGTTTTTAGCCAAGTTTTGTTCTTGCTTAGTTTCTTAAGTGCTTTTTTGTTTTTGTAAGAATAAATCTCTTTTTTTAATCAAATTTTTGCATTTGCCTTATTTAATCTTCTCTAATCTCCCTCCTAACCATGTTTAACATCTTTTCCTTTTGTGATTTGGTGTTTTTCATGATCATGAGTGAGTAGTCACTTTTAGAGTTTTAAATGTGGTAGATTATGGGAATTTTGAGGCTTTATTAGGGTATGTTAGTGTTTAATTTGATTTATTCCTCTCTATTAATCTATGTTTAGGCTAGATTTATCATGATCACATGAACCTAGATTTAGGCTTCATCTTATGCCCACCAAGTGTTTGATGAAATGTTGATATTGTTTAATAGAGGATTTGCTTGTCTTATCTCAAAAGATTAACTGTTTAAAAAGTATTTTGGGTTGAATAGAGTTGGTTTTGCATGTTTGTTTATTGTTCTAGCACTAATGAGAGTTAGTTCTTGTTAGGGTGATTAACAAAAGGTATTTTATCAAGAGATTGGACTTAACTTGCTTGATTGTGAACTCTAGCCTAGGAATTAGCATTGCTTGCTTGTTTGCATTGTCCATGAGATCTTTAACACCTTAGTCTTGCCTTTGAATTCCCAAAAGTCAATAATCACATCTAGGATCCTTGCTTTTAATCTTTGAATTTTGAATTTGCTAGTGTTCTGTTTTTGCTTGCTCTGTTTTGCACCGGTTCAACAATGGTGAATCGCCTATGATAAGAACAGAAAAAAGCAAAAAATGTGTGATAAGGAAAATGATAGCCGCCTCTTGCCTAAAATGGCCAAACAGCTGGACTGGTCCCCGCCGCTACACTCCAAAAACGGTTAAAGTACCCGAGATTGATCTTGAGATCGATCAGTGCACTCGATCGTCTTCAGGAATCGCCTTCTGCTGCTCGATCTGCAAGTCGATCTGGTTGGATGGATCGAGTACTTCGTCCGATCTTCTACTCGATCTTTGGATGATCGAGTCGTGGTCTCGATCCGGCTCTCGTTCTGCATGGTGTCATTTACGTCCGCACTCCAGATCGATCACCTCTCTCGATCTTGGTCTAGATATTTCTTCTTGAATCGACTTGGGTCACTCGATCTTCTGGTCGATCTCATCAAGATCGACCTGCCTTGCTCGATCCGCTACTCGATCTCGGAACCTTCGCATGCATGGCTGAGTTCTCCAAGTGTCCATAAGCTCCATTTTGATCCTCCTCACGTCCACATAAGCTCCACAACTCCAGAGTGCTCCAAACAACCTGATAATGATGCAAAAGTGCAAGGAATATGCAAAATGCGAATGCAAAGAGACCTAGGACCTAAAATGTAACAAATGGAACAAACTAGCCTAATATGCAAGATGAATGCATGAAAAAATATCCTAAAAGCATGCAAAATTTACAAAATATATGGTAATATCAAAGGACAGCAAGGTCCAGATGGTTTACAAGGAGCTTGTGTTCAAAGACCATTGAGACCTATAGGTGCTGAAGATATACCATCAAGCTATGCTTCAAGGCAAGGTATTGTTCCACCTATGGAGACTCACCACAATGAGATAAAGAGCAGCATGATTGTTATGGTTCAAGAAATGATGTTCTTTGGATTGCCTAACCAAGACCCTCTTCAGCACTTGGATCACTTTGAGAGGATTTGTGCTCTGACAAAGCTTAGTGGAGTTTCAAATGATGGTTTTGAAGCTCAGATTATTCCCATTCTCTCTTGGTGATAAAGCTCAAATGTGGGAAAAGTCTTTAGCACAATGCAGCATCACCACTTGGGAACAATGCAAAGGTGCTTTTTTAATCAAGCTCTTTTCTCCCTCGAGAACTGCAAAATTCAGGTTAGAGATCACAAACTTCACATAGTGGTCTAATGAGAGCTTTGGAGACACTTGGGAAAGGTTTAGAGGCTTCACTCAACAATTCCCTCATCATGGTTTTACTGAGGAAATGCTACTCTCCACTCTCTATAGAGGTGTTCTACCAAAAATAAGAATCCATCTAGATACAGCTAGTAATGGCTACTTCCTTGGCAAAGATGTTGATGAAGGATGGATATTAGTGGAGAATATGGCGCTCAGCATATGGGATTATGTGGATGAATTTGAGCAATATGCATAGGCAGCTGAAGAGAAGTATGAAACAGCAAGGCATGAGATGAAGGCTTTGCAGAAAAAGGTGGATATGTTGTTCAATGGAGCCACCAAACCTCTTCAAACTGTTGATACACATAGCCACTACAAGGAGCATCAAGTCAAATCTGTTGAGATTCAAGAGGAGCAAACAATGAGACAAAGCTATGATGGTTGTCAACAACAGTCCAATGGAGGCCCTTACATTCAACAACATCACGGCTCTTCTTCACAAGCAGTTGACACCAACAACTCTCAGCTCTCCCATGATTCAGACATAAAGCAGCTACTGCTCCAAATGCAACAACTCCAATATGCAGAAATTGAAAGCAGTATGGCTGCCACTCAAAAGAATATAGGTGAAGTTCACAAAAGCATGACAGCTGATATCAAAGGGAGTATTAAATCTTTGAATCTGAGACTAACTAATCAAGAAGCACCTAAGGAGTTAGCCAAAGAACCAAGATACATTCCTCCACCATATCAGCCTACAATACCATTTCGTGGAAGGTTCAAGAAGCAGCTCATTGCTAAGTATAAAGGTCTATTTGATGAGCAGTTGAAGAAGATCCAGCTCATTATGCCATTACTAGATGCTTTTGTCTTGGTTCCACCTTACCAGAAGTTCTTGAAAGATGTTGTGGTTGAGAGAACAAAGGATTTGCAAGGGATGGTAGTACTAACATATGAGTGCAGTGCCATCATTCAACAACAAAGGATGACTCCTACAAGATTAGTGACCCAGGAAGTTTTACTTTGCCTTGCTCTATAGGACCACTACTGTTTGAGAAATGCTTGTGTGACTTAGAAGGAAGTGTAAGCTTAATGCTCTACTATATATCCAGGCACCTTGGGTTCACTGAATTTAAAGAATTTAAAATCTCTATTATATGGGCTGATAGATCAGTGAGGCTACCCAAGGGACTACTTAAAGATGTGCCAATCAGAATAGAAAATGTGGAGATCCCAACTGAATTTGTGGTCTTAGAGATGGATGAGGAGCCTAAAGACACATTCATACTAGGAAGGCCCTTCTTAGCCACAACAGGAGCAGTTATAGATGCCAAGAAAGGGAAGATTGACTTGCAATTGGGAAAAGACATGTCCCTCAAGTTTGACATCAAGCAGATCATACAACAGCCTACTATAGAAGGGAAAGTGTACATGATAGAGATCTTAGAAAGGCTGCATGATGAGCTTCAAGAGGAGTTGTGTTGTGATGACAATCGCCAAGTGGCTTTGACAAAGGAGCATGGGAAAGATGGTTACTTGGATAAGGAAATCTTGGGTCTTCGAAGAAGAGGAACCATTTGAGAAGCTGGTTCTCCAAGCAATGAGGCTGGCGCTAAGGAGCAGAGCAGCTTAGGAGAGGACTGGAGTGAGCCTGGAGCTCAAACCTCTTCCTAAAGGGCTAAGGTATGTCTTATTAGGCTCTACCTCTACTTATCCTGTATTTGTCAATGATAAACTCAGTGATGATGAGATCCTTGCTCTTATCAAAGTGTTAAAGAGGTTTAGGAGAGCCATTGGGTATTCACTAGATGATATCCAAGGAATTTCTTCGAACCTCTGTACTCATAGGATCCATCTAGAGGATGAGACAAGAACTTCTGTTGAACCCCAAAGAAGATTGAATCCTAATCTGAAAGAAGTAGTTAAAAAAGAAATCTTAAAGTTGCTTGAAGCTGGTGTGATTTATCCTATCTCAGACAGCACATGGGTCTCGCCAGTCAATGTGGTGCCTAAGAAAGGAGGAATCACTGTGGTAAAATAATGAAAATGATGAGTTAATACCCACTAGAACTATAACTGGTCATATGATGTACATATATTACTGAAAACTGAATTCTGGCATATGTTGCGTTTACATCATTTAGGCTTGCATTTAATTCATGTCTTGGTTTCCTTAGCATGTTTTCCTTCTCTTTAGTCCAATTTTCCTTTCCTTTTAGACTTAGATTGCATTTAGGTTGTAGTTTGCATTCTCTATGCATTAAGGATGTGTCTAGGTACCTAAGGAGCTATTTGGGGTAAGGAGGAAGCATAGGGATGATTCAAGGAGATGCCTAAGCTAAGGAAGACCAAAAAGAGACAAAGAAGATGGTTTTTGGTGCAGCATCGATCAAGGCATAAACCGCATCGATCAATGAGTGATCTGTAATGACCCGGTTTTATAAACCAGGCCCGTTTGGAAAATTCAATCCCGAACTAAGATGGTTTAAGCCTAATTCCCATTTCTCGATATTTTCTTTTTCTTTCGAGAGATAATTAATTCCTGGTTTAGATAAATATTACATTTTTATTGTGATATTAATGAACATTTTCCTAAAAGAATTCTGAATATTCTTATTCATAATTATCCTTTCCTTTTTCATGGTTATCTTTACTTTTTACCCAAGTTTTCCATTGGGTATAAATAGAGAGCCCTTCCCATTCTTTTTCTTCTTTCTAAACTTTCCAGAGAACTGAGAAACCCTAGAACTCTCTTCTCTCTCTTTTCTGGCGCCGAAGTACTCTCTCTCCGCCGTTTCTCTCTACCCTTTCTTTCTCTCTCATCAACGCATCCTCTCTCTCCTCACCATGCCGCGCCGTTCATCATTGCCGCCCTCTGACGAGTGCTCCAGCCGCTTCCTGGAGCCGCAGACGTCATCCGCTACCGCCGTGGAGGAGCCACGAGACCACCACCTTCGGGATGGACCCATTGCCGCTCTGTCCAGCCGCCCCGCCCTCGTGTTTCACATTGATGACGAGGCGGAGTCTTCCCGGAGTTACGCGCCGCCGCAGCGTCACCCACGGAGATCGATTAACCCGGCGTGGTTAGCCGCCGTGGAGCATCTTGCCTCCTTCTCTTCTCCTTACCTCCCCTTGCCACTTTCCTCGCCATCTAGGCCAAGGTGAGGATGAATCTGTGCTTGAAAATCGTGAATCCTGCTTCTCCGAATGCATAGTTTGGGGTTAAACCAAGCATAACCTACTTTCTGCTTTAGAACTGAGTCCCAGCTAGGTCTTGTTAGGTTTATAATTGCTCTGTGAATCGCCTAGATGTGTTTAGGGGTTTGAAACTGAAGTTGCAGGAGACTAAAAACGAATCTTTACTTGTGTTTGAAACGCCTTGCTTGTTTGATTGTTGTTTGGATCTGTTCTGCGATTGTGTTATCGCCTAGAACTTGTAAAAAGGATAACGCGTTTGGCTTCTAGCGCAGACGGTTATCTTGACATTGCCGGTTCGGTTTATATGACCGGGATCGGGTGTCACAAGTTTGGTATCAGAGCCAAGGTTAAGATTCTTCGGTTTTTTCCAGAAGGGTCAGTCCTAAAGTTTGTGTTGCGAATCCTATGTGCGCACTTAGCTTGCTTTACAACTGTTTCATGACTCACACCTATGCATACTTGACATCTGACTCTTAGCTTTTTCTTTCCCGTGCCAAGCAGGGCTCATACCCGCGAGACAGCCCAGAAACGGACCACTCTGATCCACATGGTTCCTGCTAGACATGCTCGTCCTGCTCAGAAGATGCTGACCCGGGAGGAGGTGAACACCTGTGCTGCGCTGGTGACAGACGTGCTCAGAGCTGTACAAGCTCGGGGCTCGTGTCGATCCTCTTCTGGTACAGTGATGGCCCAACAGGCCCAGCCAACACGTAAGCGCGGATTCCCCCGCAAGAACCCCGTGCCAAATGTTAGGCCGGATGTTCAGCCGTCCTTCCCTCGGTTAAGCCAGGGAGCACGTTCCGTAGGGCAATAACGCTTGGCTTACATCCATGAGATGGAAGTGAATGGTCAGGTCACTTGCTGTGATCTTCACCTAGCCATAGCCGTCTGAGAAAGGTTGAGACCGGAAATTTGAGGGAGTATACCACACCCCGAGGTGGGCGGACTAATCGAGTCGACTGGCCAAGTCATTCACATGGCTCAGCTGAGCGAGCAGGAAATCGAGGAGGAGTGGGGGCAGGAAGATAAGGGTGACTCTGAGTCAGACCCGTCTGAATGCGAGGTCCCCGGCGACATCGACTACGACCCAAGACGTGGCTAGGAGAAGCTGCTTGAAGACTATCTAGATTAGGGCTGCGCTTTTGGGATATTGGAGGGGGATTCATTTTCATTTTAGAAATTAATTTAGTTTTTATTTTATGCATTAGATTTAAGAGCCATATTCTATGTATATTGATTGCTTGATTTATTTTTTTAATAAAAGTTTTGCTTGCTTAGAAATGATTGCTTTCCGAGTCTTCCGTTCTATGAACATTTCGATTTAGCCTTCTTTGGTATGACTTCCAAGTCTTCCTCATCGCGTTAAGCCGGCCGTGGAGGTTCATGCCTTAGAATGCGGGACAAATTCTCGTTAAGGGAGGGAGAATTGTAACGACCCGTTGATGTCATTGCATTTTGCATACATTTTGCATACTCATTAGATAGTTTTTCATGCATTTGTATCATGTATTAGGTTAGATTGCATCACTTAGGGTCCTAGAACATTCTTGCATCAGCATGTGCATATTCTCGGCATTTTGCATCCATTCCAGGTTGTTTCTGGGTTCTTTGGAGTCATGGAGGTTCGTGGAGGTGTGGAGGCCGATGTAGCAGTTCATGGGAGCTCGGGAACGTGCTAAGGACCAGTGATCGAGGAGTAGATCGAGCATGGCCGGTCGATCTAGGAGTTGATCGACCAGAAGATCGAGCCAACTAGGCGATCCAAGGATAATGATCGAGACGGAGATCGAGTGAAGCAATCGATCAATCGGTACGGACGTAAATGACGCCATGTAGAGCGAAAGCCAGATCGAGTACACCACTCGATCCACCCGAAGATCGATACCGAGATCGGATGCAACACTCGATTCACCGATGAAGATCGAGACCCAGATCGAGCCGAAGACACGATGTCCGGATATGATCGAGAGAACAACTCGATCCAATGGTCGATCTCTGTCCTTTCAACCGTTTTTGGCTGTTAGCGAAGGCGGGACCATTGGATTGTTTGGATATTTTAGGCAAGGCGGCGAGATGCTTTTGGAACAACTTTTAGATTTCTTATCTTTTCTTTCATGTTTTCTCTCTCGTTTTCGCAAGAACACCATTGTTGAACCAGTTTTCTTTTGAAGCTTTTGTATTCGAATCCTTATCGTTTGATTTAGTCTTTCTTTCATGTTTATCGTTTCATTTCTTCTGCTTTGCTTGATTTACTTTATGAGTAGTGAGTAGTTTACTTTGGGTTCGGGGTTGAGAGGATTGAAGGGTAGAAAAGGTTCGATCTTGGTTTGTTTTCTAAACGTTTTTAAGGCTATCTCTTCTAAGGTGTTGAAGGCTTAATGCTTGAAGACTCTCACGCCAAGAGCTTCATGATCCGAGAGGTCCCTTACCTTGACAGGATCCAGGGGCCTCGGAAGATCACACCTTAGAGACTAGTTACCCCTTCCCAAAAGCCATGGAAGTTTGGGGGACTAGTTAAGCCATTACTCGAAATCTGTTTTCCTTGCATTTCAACCTCTTTTTCCACCAAAAACCATGGGTTTGGAGGAGAGGATGAAAGAGTGATCTATACCGAAAGCCACGGATAGATCTTGTTTTGTTTTCGAGGCTTAGAGATCCTCACCAAGTGAGTCGATCTAAAGTTTCAAACCCAAGATTGATCCTTGAAACCCTTTATATGAATCTCAACCCTAAAGCCCTTTCTCTTAGCATATTTACGTCTCATTTCATCTTTTGCTAGTTACCTGACAGCATCCTGGTCTTTAGATTCATTGTTCTTACGGTTTTAGACGAGGTCGATCCACTAGTCGAATTTTAACAATTCGAAACTCTTCCCTTTAATTTATCTGTTTGTTTCTCGTGGTAACTGCCTCCTTTCTAGTATTTTTAAAATAGGTTTCACTCTGTTTAAATTGCTGCATTTAGTTTTTAGAATATTTCCCATAAATTGTCTTATTTGCTTAGATTTGTCTTAGACCTTGCATTCTCTGTGGATTCTCTATCATCTAGAAGTGGATTGACACTCTCCTGCTTGCTTTACTACAACATTGCGTGCACTAGAGTTTTGATAGCCTCTCTGCTGCATTAGAGCATAAGAAAACAGCTTATCAAATGGCGCCGTTGCCATTCTAGGTTGCTTAGAGAACATAGAGATTTGGGTCTTAGCAAAGACTAAGTCTTTACCTTTTTCAAGTTACTAATCATACTACTCTAAACCGTGTGTTTTCAGGTACATGAATCTTCGTTCAAGGGGAGACAACAATCTACTACAGCCCTTAGACAACATTCATCAGCTTGGTCACTCACGGCAAAGGAGAGTCAGAGATCAAACAAGAGCCTTTGAGGAGATTGTTCAACACGGTCTGGTTAACTTTGAAGACATGGCTGAACACGAGCATCCAGAAGGACCTCCTCCAGCAGGACGGGGCAATGGAAACTCCCAACACGTGGCTAGACCTCCGAGGATCATAAGAGCCGGAGATGCTCCCAGTACCCACCACAATAGGTTTGGGATCACTCCTCCTCCTGTACAAAACAATAACTTCGAGATTAAGCCGGGTTTCATCTCCATGGTGCAAAACAACAAATTCCACGGATTAGCAATGGAAGACCCCTTGGAGCACTTGGACAATTTCGAGCAAGTATGTGGAATGATAAAGATCAACGGTATATCAGAAGATGCTTTCAAGCTACGTCTCTTCCCCTTTTCACTCGGAGACAAAGCTAGACATTGGGAGAAGACCCTACCACAAGGCACCATCACATCATGGGCTGAGTGTAAGAAGGCTTTCCTCTCAAAGTTCTTCACAAGCACCAGGACTGCTCGGTTGAGAAGCGAAATCAGCGGTTTCACTCAAAGGAACAACGAGACATTCAATGAGGCTATGGAGCGTTTCAAAGATTACACGATCCAATGTCCTCATCACGGGTTCAGTGAGGAGACTCTACTCAGTACCATATACCGTGGAGCTTCACAATGAAAGCACTAGGGATCTACAGTGACTGCACGAAAGTGTTTCAGAACATGGAACTTGAAGTCCTCATGACAGACCCATTCCCGTCATATCGAGAACTCACCTACCAGTTTCTTTCCACTCTCCAAGTGGTCTGGTATGAGGACAGTGAGCTCTCTAATGGAGATGGGTGGATCTCCTTAAAAATTGGAAAGCAGAAGTTCACCTCTACCTTCCTCACCATCGCTGCAGCTCTTGGTCTCAGATCCTACACCAACAAGCGAGGTCATCTCTCCATTACCCGGAAGCAGCACGCAAGGCTGTGGACTGATGTGGGGACTAGGCAATACATTGCTGGAACAACAAGGAACCAGCACCTCAGACACCCTGCTGTGAGATATGCCCACAAGGCACTTGCAAACACACTCTTTGCAAGAAAGGAAACAACATATCTCACCAGCAATGAGATGGACCTGATCTACAAAGGGGTGTATAAATTGTGCGGACAGGCACAAAAGGAAGACCTCTCACGGCGCCAGAAGAAGATGATTGCTATGTGACCATGCTGATGACACAGCTCTACTCCTACCAAAGCTGGGTTATGAGCAAGGTGAAAGATGGGAGAAACCCACAGATTCATATTGGGGGAGTCGTCACAGCCATTCTTCTGGCTAGTGGAGTCAACCTTGATGAATATGAGGATGATGCCTTGGAACCACAGTGGATTGACATGGCCTATCTCAAGAGGAGCCATTTCCTTGAGAAGAGCACTGATGACAAGCACGTATACAGCTTCATCAAAGACTTCAACAAGCCAGCGAAAATCCTCCTCCCTAATCCAAGAATCACTTTTTTCACCAAAAGTAGCAACATCTGCTTCAATCTGAGTGAGGAAGAGCTCTACACAGTCAGCCCTATCCCTGGGTCGAAGAAGGAGAAGATCACCAATGGAATGCTACTGAAGAAGACAGTAAGGAAGGAAACACTGAAGAGATTGGAGAAGAAGAAGGAGAAGATCGCCAATGGAATGTTACTGCTGGCGCTAAAGGCCAAGGAAGAACCTATGAAGAAGATGAGCTTGAAGAAGAAGAAGTGTTCAGATACAGTTCAAGGCAGTTCCACTTCAAACCCTATGAAGCACCCAACCATGGAGGCTCTTTGAAGATAGCTCATGAGCACATCAACTCTCTCCAGAAGTGGTGTAAATGGGCAAGACAAAGCCATTAAGGGATTGATGAAAATGGTTAGGAGGAAGTTCAAGAAAGACAAATCAACATCAGCAAGAACTTCCCACCAAAGGCACTCTCATGAGCATACACTTCACCAAGAAGAGCAAGCACATCAAGATGAGCCAAATGAAGAGGAGGAAGCTGTTTGGAACCCTCATGGAAGACACTCTTTCCATGCACAGCCACGTGATCAATGGGGGACATTGGCACAACAAAGAGCTTCATCTTATGACCCAAGCACTCATGTACCATCAACTTGGGAACCAACTCCCACTCCCTCTTCAGTTCAGGAGACATGGAAATGGGCTCAACATGGGAACTCTTCTCAAGCAGAGCAGCCATGGTCAAGCTGGGTTCAACCACCTCAAGAAGCAGAGCATTCCACAAAAGTTTATGAGAGGAGAAACAAGAGGAGAGCTAGCAAATCTCCTCAGACCTCAGGATCATCCTACCACTCCTACCACTGAACCAAGTACCAAATCCTCTCCACTATTTATACCATTGCATCTTTTTAGTTTTGTATTATATTTTGTGCTTCTCTCTCTCATTGCTTTCATTACACAAGAGACTATGTAATTTAAGTGTGGGGGAGGGATTTGGGGTTTGACTTTGTGTTCTGTTTTCTTAGTTTTTCTTTTTGTTTCTACTTTGAGTCTCATGCATATCATGCATTCATGTAAGGCATAGAAAAACAAAAAAAATCGAAAAATCTGAAAAATTTGCATTTTTGCATTTGTGCAAACCAAAAAGAAAGCATGTAGTTGCATTTCATCCTTCTAAGATTGAGTCTTGTGTTGACATATAGGTTGCATTGCATTTGCATAGGGCATGATGATGAATTTTCCTTGTAAAGTGCTTAGTGCTTAGAGATGATTTCATTGTTTAAGTGGTTAGTTGTTTGATGCATCATATGATTGCTAGAAGTTAAGGCTGAACCATGCTTAGACTGCTAGATTTGGTCTTCTCATCTCATTCTGAAAGCATTTGCTCTCTGAAAATCAACTCTATCAACTTGAAACCTTAATTTGGACTTTTAATTATCATGTCTTATGCATTGAAAAATGAATTCATGGCTACCATATACATATTTGGGTCATCTTTCTCCTTTTTACCACTCTTGTTGATCCAAATAGCTTATCCGCATACTTATGGGACAGTTACATCCTCACCCTTAACCAAAACCTCTTTTTGAACATAAACACTATTATGAGAGCTGTGAGGCCTTTGCATTGCATTTTTGATTTTGTCTTGGCAAAAAGTGTTAGGAATAAGGCTGGCAATGATTAGCTCTTTTGTAGATATCAGATTGCATCTTGAGCTTGATTCCAGGATAGGAGTTTTGGGATAAAAAGGGTAGTATAGATGGTTTGAACTTCATGTTTATATGTTTTGAAAGAAAGGGAAAAGATTTGAAATGGTAGAAAAGGGGAAACAATCTAGAATTGTGGTTAAGTAAAGGGAATAAAAAACTCTAAGTGCAAAGAAGAAAGGCGCCAGCAACAAAGCTCAGAAAAGGTCCAAAGAAGAAAAATCAGACCAGGAGCAATCCACCAAAGGTGATGAAGGTGCCAATTCAACAAAGAAGAGCAAGTCCCAACCTAAAGGAAGCAACCACACAAGCTAAAAGAAGTAGTTTCCCCATACATGAAGAAGGGTAAAGGGTAGAGTTTAGGAAAGGGTAGACCTAAGGGTTCACTTTTGGGATTAGAAGTACTTAGGATTCATCTTTGGGTAGAAGGGAGCTTTGATTTCCATGCATAAGTGTGCTTTTACCTTTAGCATTTTGCCTAAGATGAAGTCCTTTTCATTGAGTGATCCCTTATGTTTAATGACCCTTTGCTAAAATGAGATCATTCTTATCTCATGACCTTACCCTTTCAACCAAATGTCTTCACTTGATTTGCATAAGCATGATTCATGTTTTGATCTTAATTGAATGTTAAAGAGTTGGCTGATTTAAGCATTTGACTAAGTTGAGATTTGAGACCATTTTGAAACATGATGAGCATGGCTAGGTTCTTTAAAGTATAGCTGATTATGTTTGCATCCTACAACTAGGCACTTAAGCATTGATACCATCTCTTTACCTATGCACATTTGGAATCTGAATGCCCATTTTCAAACCTCACTCTCTCATTTGTTCTTAATTGCTTGAGGACAAGCAAAAGTCAAGTGTGGGGGTGTTGATATCCCTTGTATTTACACCATTTAGGACTGCATATAGTACATGTTTTGGTTCTCTTATGCATGTTTTGCCTTAGTTATTGCCCTATTTTCTTCGCCTTTTAGACTTAGGTTGCATTTAGGATATAGTTGATGTTATTGCATATTGCATACATTTTGCATACTCATTAGTTAGCTTTTCATGCATTTGTATCATGTTTTAGGTTAGATTGCATCACTTAGGGTCATAGAGCATTCTTGCATCAGCATACGCATTTTCCTTGCATTTTGCATCACATTCAAGTTGTTTCTGGCTGCTTTGGAATCGTGGAGGTTCGTGGACGTGTTGAGGCTGATGTAGCAGTTCGTGGGAGCTTGGAAATATGCTAAGGCCCAGAGATCGAGGAGCAGATCGAGCATGGCCGGTCGATCTAGGAGTTGATCGACCAGAAGATCGAGCCAACTAGGCGATTCAAGGAAAATGATCGAGACGGAGATCGAGTAAAGCAATCGATCAATCGGTACGGACGTAAATGACGCCATGCAGAGCGAGAGACAGATCGAGTACACCACTCGATCCAGCCGAAGATCGATACCCAGATCGGATGCAACACTCGATTCGCCGATGAAGATCGAGACCTAGATCGAGCCGAAGACACGATGTCCCGATATGATCGAGAGAACCACTCGATCTTGGAGTCGATTTCTGTCTTTTCAACCGTTTTTGGCTGCTAGCGAAGGGGGGACCATTGGCTTGTTTGGGCATTTTAGGCAAGGCGGCGACGCCTTTTTTCGATAACTTTTAGATCCTTATCCTTTTCTTTATGTTTTTTCTCTCTCGTTTTAGTGAAGAACACCATTGTTGAAACTTGTATTTTCTCTTAAGCTCTTGTATTCGAATCGTTTCTGTTTAATCCAGTTTTCCTTTCATGTTTATTGTTTCGTTTCATATGCTTTGCTTGATTTACTCTATGTGTAGTGAGTAGTTCCTTTGGGTTCGGGGTTGAGAGGATTAAGTGGTAGAAAGGGTTTCGATCTTGGGGTTTTTCTAAACGTTTTTAAAGGCTATCTCTTCTAAGGAGTTGAAAGCTTAAAGCTTGAAGACTCTCACGCCAAGAGCTTCATGATCCGAGAGGTTCCTTACCTTGACAGGATCCAGGAGCCTCAGAAGATCACACCTTAGAGACTAGTTACCCCTTCCCAAAAGCCATGGAAGTTTGGGGAACTAGTTAAGCCATTTACTTGAAATCTGTTTTCCTTGCCTTTCGACCTCTCTTTCCACCAAAAGCCATGGGTTTGGAGGAGAGGATGAAAGAGTGATCTATACTGAAAGCCACAGATAGATCTTGTTTTGTTTTCAAGGCTTAGAGATCCTCATCAAGTGAGTCGATCTAAAGTTTTAAACCCAAGGTCGAACCTTTGAAACCCCTAACCATGAATTTCAACCCTAGACCCTTCTTTTTAGCATCTTTACGCATATTCTCATCTTTCGCTTGTTATTTGATAGCATCCTGGTCATTAGCTTTTCTGCTTTTACATTTTTAGACGAGATCGATTGCTACTGCTCGATCTAGTGGTCGATCTCGTGGTCGATCCACTAGTCGAATTTGAATAATTCGAAGCTCTCTCCTTTAATTAATCTGTTTGTTTCTCGTGGTAGTACCTTCCTTTCTAGTATTTTTAAAATAGGTTTCATTCTGTTTAAGTTGCTGCATCTAGTTTTCAGAGATTTTATCTTAAACCGTCTCATTTTGCTTAGATTTGCTATAGTCCTTGCATTCTCTTGACCTTCTCTATCTCCTAGAAGTGGATTGACTCTCTCTTGCTTGCTATACTACGACATTGCTTGCATTAGAGTTTGATAACCTCTCTGCATCATAAACCCTCGCTAGAAAGCGTTTATCAAATGGCGCCGTTGCCATTCTAGGACTGTTTAGAGAACATAGAGATTTGGGTCTTAGAAAAGACTAAGTCTTTACCTTTTTCAAGTTACTATACTTCTACTCTCAAACGTGTGTTTTCAGGTACATGAATCTTCATTCAGGGGAGACAACAATCTTCTACAACCCTTAGACAACATTCATCAACTTGGTCACTCACGGCAAAGGAGAGTCAGAGAGCAAACAAGAGCCTTTGAGGAGATTGTTCAGCACAGTTTGGTTAACTTTGAAGATATGGCTGAACACGAGCATCCAGAAGGACCTCCTCCAGCAGGACGGGGCAATGGAAACCCCCAACACGCGGCTAGACCCCCAAGGATCATAGGAGCCGGAGATGCTCCCAATACCCACCACAATAGGTTTGGGATCACTCCTCCTCCTGTACAAAACAATAACTTCGAGATCAAGCCAGGTTTCATCTCCATGGTGCAAAACAACAAGTTCCACGGCTTAGCAATGGAAGACCCCTTGGAGCACCTAGACAATTTCGAGCAAGTATGTGGGATGATCAAGATCAATGGCATATCCGAAGATGCTTTCAAGCTGCGCCTCTTCCCCTTTTCACTCGGAGACAAAGCTAGACATTGGGAGAAGACCCTCCCACAAGGCACCATCTCATCATGGGCTGAGTGTAAGAAGGCATTCCTCTCAAAGTTCTTCTCAAGCACAAGGACAGCACGGTTGAGAAGCGAAATCAGCGGTTTCACTCAAAGGAACAACGAGACATTCAACGAGGCAATGGAGCGTTTCAAAGATTACACGATCCAATGTCCTCATCACGGGTTCAGCGAGGAAACACTACTCAGTACCATATACCGTGGAGCTTCACCAAAGATCAGGTTGTTGCTTGACTCAGCTAGCAAAGGGAACTTCCTCTGTCAAGAGGTAGAAGAGGGTATGGAGTTGATAGAAAACTTGGCGTTGAGTGATGGAACTATGCTGAAGATTATGACCGTGCACCAAGAGGATCAGAGTTAGAGTCTCACAAGAAGGAACTCAAATCGTTGCATGAGAAGATAGATAAGTTGGTGTTAGCTAATCAGAAGCATGTTCACTTTGTTGGTGAAGCTGATGAGAACCAAGAGGAGTTAGAGCTAAGCCAAGAAGAAGCAAATTGGGTGGCTGGACAGAACAACTACAAGTCTCAAGGCTACAACCAAGGCTACCAGAACAACAACCTCTCTTACCGAAGCACCAACGTAGCCAACCCTAAAGATCAAGTGTACCCTGCTCAGCAAGCTAAACCTTTCATCCCTTACAACAAAGGTTTTCAACCGAGTGGTGGTTTCCAAGGTCAAGGGTAGAGCAACTTCCAAGGGCAACAACAAAACAACAAGGGTTATACTCCTAACTACCCTCCGGGCTTTGCACCTTAGCAACAACAACCGATGCAACAACAAGTTGATCCGGTTCAAGCAATGTTTCAACAGCTAATACAAGGGCAAGCCTCTACCAACCAGAAGTTCGCTGAAATGAACACTCACCTAGACTCATCTCTAACCAACTTCTCCACTCAGATCACCAACCTAAACAACAAGATCAAGCAGTTAGAGAAAGGGAAAGCAAGCACGAGTGGTCAGAACAGCCTTCCGGGAAAGTGTGAGCAGAATCCCAAGGAGTATGCCAATGATATAACGTTGAGAAGCGGCAAAGAGCTCGAACCTCCGGTCTCCACAAAGAACAACGAGGACGTTGTAATTCAAGAGGCGGAGGGTAAACTTTCGGCTGATGATGATGAGATAAACTTTGACAACGTTTGGATCCAAGGGCCGAGGAGAGGAGATAAGGCGGTCGCTGAGAAGAAAAGTGAGCAAACCACCAAGGAGAAGAACTCTTACGTGTCCCCACCTTACGTACCAAAGTTGCCATTTCCCGGTCGTTTCAAAAAGCAGCTCATCGAGAAGCACAGAATCTTGTTTGAGAAGCACCTGAGAGACATGGAAATCAAGCTGCCTCTTGTTGATTGTCTAGCTATGATGCCCAAGTGCGCCAAGTTTTTCAAGGACACCCTTGTGAAGAAGAACAAAGAAAGCAAAGAGGTACTTGTTTTAAGTGAAGAGTGTAGCGCGGTTATACACAAGGAGATAGTCCCTAAGTAGCTGGGAGACCCTGGAAGCTTCACTATACCCTGCGCTTTGGGTCCTCGAGTGTTCAAAAGTTGCTTGTGTGATCTCGGAGCTAGCATAAACTTGATGCCTCACTCCGTGGCTAAGAAGCTTGGTTTTACTCGGTTTAAAGACTGTCGGATCTCATTGGTGCTGGCTGATAGAAGCGTGAGGTTACCAGTGGGGCTGCTTGAAGATTTACCGGTACGAATCAGTGGTGTGAACGTACCCACAGACTTTGTAGTGTTGGATATGGATGAAGAGCCTAAAGACCCACTCATCTTAGGGAGACCGTTCCTTGCAACCGCCGGGGCTATAATAGATGTGAAGAATGGAAAGATTGCCTTGCATTTGGGGAAGGAGATCAGGCTAGACTTCGACATCAACAAGGTTCTAAAGAAGCCGACCATCGAAGGACAAGCTTTCTATATTGAAACAATGGATGCCTTGGCGGATGAGTTGCTGGAAGAGCGGGCTCTAGAAGACCATCTGAAGCTAGCACTGACTAAGGAGCCAGGGGAGTTTGGTTTTGTTGACCAGAGAACCCAAGAGTACGTGAACCTGCTGGATTCTAGGAGGATTATCAAGAAAAAAGAAGGTTGCTGCTTAGAGATCGACCCCAAGATCGACACTATCACTCGATCCAGGAGTCAGATCGACAAGTCAATCGAGAACACAACTCGATCAGGTGCAAGAATCGATGGACAGATCGAGAAGAATGCTCGATTAGGAAAAAAAATCGAGTCGACGATCGAGAAAGACCTCCCGATCATTTTGGAGTCCAACCAAGATATCGACTCAGCGTCTCGATCCATATCAAATCGAGTAAGTGAATCGAGCGAAATGGCTCGATCTAGATGACATCTAGAGGAGAATCGACCGGATGACTTGATCTCAGAAGGGATAGCGATGGAGGAAAGCCGTCTGAAGGGCCATGCCTCGAGTTCAAGGGAGAGTTCCAAAGAGGAAAGCAACAACAACAGCCACGAGGACGACTGGAGTGAGCTGTTAGCCCCAAAGGTGGACCTTAAGGAGCTCCCAAAAGGGCTAAGGTATGCTTTCTTAGGGCCTAATAACACCTATCCCGTGATAGTAAACGAAAACCTTAGTGATGATGAGTTGCACTCGCTCCTAACTGAGCTGAGAAAGTATAGGAAGGCCATTGGGTACTCTTTAAGTGACATCAAGGGCCTTTCACCAATGCTTTGCACTCATAGGATTCACTTGGATAATGAGAACGCCTCTTCTATAGAACATCAAAGGCGTTTGAATCCTAACTTGAAAGAGGTTGTTAAGAAGGAAATCCTTAAGCTTTTAGAGGCTGACGTGATCTATCCCATAAGTGACAGCACGTGGGTTTCCCATGTACACGTGGTGCCTAAGAAGGGAGGGATCACGGTCATAAGGAATGAAAAGGATGAACTTATCCCTACTAGGACCATTACTGGTCATAGAATGTCTATTGACTATAGGAAACTTAACCTTGCGACTAGGAATGACCATTTCCCCTTGCCTTTTATTGATCAAATGCTTGAGAGACTTGCAAATCACCCTTACTACTGTTTTCTCGATGGGTATAGCGGTTTCTTTCAAGTTCCTATTCACCCAAACGATCAGGAGAGAACGACTTCGACATGTCCCTACGGTACCTTTGCATATCGAAGGATGCCGTTTGGATTGTGTAATGCACCAGCTACATTTCAGCGGTGTATGATGTCGATCTTCTCTGATCTTATAGAGGAGATGGTAGAGGTATTCATGGATGACTTCTCTGTGTATGGTGCGTCCTTTCCTGCGTGTTTGTTGAATCTTTGCAAGGTACTTAAACGTTGTGAAGAGACAAACTTGGTGCTGAACTGGGAGAAATGCCACTTCATGGTTAAGGAAGGGATCGTGCTCGGTCACAAGATATCAGAGAAGGGTACTGAGGTTGATCAAGCTAAGGTGGAGGTCATGATGGGTCTTGAGCCGCCGGTTAATGTCAAGGGAATCAGAAGCTTCTTGGGGCACGCAGGGTTCTACAGGCGTTTCATCAAGGATTTCTCCAAGATTGCACGCCCTCTTACACGGCTGTTGTGCAAGGAAGCTGAGTTTGTATTCGATGAGGAGTGTTTGAAGGCTTTCGTGACCATCAAGGAAGCCCTTACATCAGCTCCTATAGTCCAAGCACCAGACTGGTCTCTTCCCTTTGAGATCATGTGTGATGCTAGTGACTACGCCGTAGGAGCCGTCCTTGGTCAGAAGAAAGACAAGAAGCTACACATGATCTATTATGCTTCAAGGACCTTGGATGACACGCAATCACGATACACCACTACGGAGAAGGAGCTGCTTGCAGTAGTCTTCGCCTTTGAGAAGTTCAGATCATATCTGTTGGTTCCAAGGCTATTGTATACACGGATCACGCTGCCTTACGATACATCTACTCGAAGAAAGACACTAAGCCTCGGCTCTTAAGATGGATTCTGTTACTCCAGGAGTTTGACATGGAGATTAAAGACAAGAAAGGGATAGAAAATGGAGTCGCTGACCACCTCTCACGGCTAAGGATCAACGAGTCTCTCCCCTTAGATGACTCTCTTCCAGAAGAGCAGCTTATGGCTATCACTACGACTGTTTGTGGGAAGCTAGAAGGGAGGTTTGAGGAAGTGCTGAGTTTCAAAGAGGAGGATCTACCGTGGTATGCTGATGTGGTGAACTATCTAGCGTGTGGTGAGGAGCCAACACATCTCAACAGCTATCACAAGAAGCGGTTTATGAGAGAGGCTAGTGACTACTTCTGGGACGAGCCCTACCTATACAAAAGAGGAGTAGACAGCTTGTACCGGAGATGTGTTACAAAGGAAGAAGCCAGGGACATCCTCTATCATTGCCATGGCTCTTCCTACGGAGGATACTTTGCCTCATTCAAGACAGCCACGAAGGTGTTGCAAGCCGGTTTCTGGTGGCCCTCCATTTTTAAAGATGCACACGAGTTTGTGAAGAGCTGTAGGCATGTCAACGAGCAGGGAATATAACCAAGAGGAACGAAATGCCTCAAGTTCCTATCTTCGAGGTTGACGTGTTCGACGCGTGGGGAATTGAATTCGTGGGACCATTCCCTTCTTCATACGGCAACAAATACATCTTAGTAGCTGTGGATTATGTCTCCAAATGGGTTGAGGCTGTTGCTTCCCCTACAAATGACTCTAAGGTGGTAATC
Source organism: Thlaspi arvense (assembly GCA_911865555.2). NCBI lineage: Eukaryota > Viridiplantae > Streptophyta > Magnoliopsida > Brassicales > Brassicaceae > Thlaspi > Thlaspi arvense. The sequence continues at coordinate 51,820,232 of OU466858.1, read as the reverse complement.
AAGCTGTTCAAGAGTATCATCTTCCCAAGGTTTGGAGTACCCAAGGTTGTTATAAGCGATCGAGGAAGCCACTTCATAAACAAGGTCTTTGAGAACCTCTTGAGAAAGTATGGAGTTAAGCATAAGGTGGTTATACCGTATCGTCCTCAAACAAGCGGTCAAGTGGAAGTCTCCAACAGGCAAATCAAGGCTATTCTAGAGAAGACCGTCGGAGCCACAAGGAAAGACTGGGCAGTGAAGCTGGATGACGCTCTTTGGGCCTACCGTACCGCCTTCAAGACGCCGATTGGTACAACCCCTTTCACTCTACTCTATGGCAAGGGCTGTCACCTCCCGATTGAGCTGGAACACCGTGCGTTGTGGGCTATGAAGAGGCTGAACTTTGATCTCAAGACGGCTCATGAGAGGCGCCTTATTCAGCTACACGAACTGGACGAGTTGAGGCTGAATGCTTACGAGAGCTCCCGGATATATAAGGAGCGGACTAAGGAGGCTCATGACAAGAAGTTGGTTGCCAAGGTGCTCAAGGAAGGAGGACTAGTGTTGCTGTACAACTCGAGGCTCAAACTCTTCCCGGGCAAGCTGAAATCAAGGTGGAGCGGACCGTTCGTGATTCAAGAAGTGTTGCCTTATGGAGCTGTTACTCTGATGGGAAAAAGTGGCAGTGCATTCACCTTCAACGGACACAGAGTCAAGCCCTACTTGGCAGACAGTTATGACAAGGAGAGTACCTCAGTGCTTCTCCAAGACCCACCATCCGCTTAGACCATGAAAGGTCTAGCTAAAGACGTTAAAGAAAGCGTACTTGGGAGGCATTCCCATGTTTATCTTGTACATATCTCTGCTTTATTTCCCTTTCAGTTTTATGCTTTTATTTTGCAAGTGTGTAGGAACAGGTATAAAGAGTCTAAACCTTGACTTTGAGGTCTTAAAAAGGCAATAGGGTTTAGAATAAGGCTAGAGATCGAGTGCTAGATCGATTGATCCTGGCTCGATCTTTGCTAGATCGAGTCAGTGAATCGAGAGGAGTCAGTCGATCTAGACGAGAACGAGTGACAAGATCGACCTTGACGAAAAAGGATCGATCGATCCAAGTCGGATCGACCGATCTAATTTCTCTTGGGAAAATCTGTTGAAAACAGATCGATCACTCGACTCGATCCATCACTCGATCTATGCCAAATCGACACCTAAATCGAGGACGTAGCTCGATCATGAGGACTTAGCCGAGGAGCCAACATCTCAATGATCGAGAGAGCCAATCGATCCAGGACTCGATTCACTATGAATCGAGTCTCAAATCGAGTAACCCTCTCGATCTAAGCCATTTTGGGCATGAGATCGAGTCTTAGATCGACCAAATGGACTCGATCTCATGCCTAGGTAACATTTTTCTTTCCCTCCCTTACTCTTTTCCCTTAAACTTTTGAATTCAAAACTTGGTCAAGGCAAGCATCTTTGACCATGAAAGATGTGCCTTGACCAAGACTTTGTCAGAAACCACTTTGACTACCCATTGTTTTGGTTGTGCTAAGTCTTTAAATATTTCAAACAACCTCTCACCCTCTCATTCCTGTTTTGCTCGAGAATTTTAAACAAAGAGAGTGAGAGTTTCAATTTTCAAAAGCTAGCAAATATATTCTGAACTTCTTGCAAAGGTATTTTCAAAGATTTAATGGTTTAATTTTAGAAAATCTCCTTTAATATCGCAAGATCTTGTTTTAGAATATAGGATCGGTTTTGAATTTTTAAAACTAGCTAAGTAAAAGGAAAAATTCCAGAGTTTTCAGTATCTAAAGATTTGATTCCCTTTTATTTAGCTATGATTTTTGATTTATTCCCCAAAATTCTAGGGTAGCTTTTTATAAATTCTCATCAAACCGCTGTGTACTTATCAATATCTTTAGAAATTTGTTTCAGGAACCATGGCCCCAAAGAGAACAAGATAGGTGCAAGCACAAGAAGGAGAAGGACAAGAAGTGGCAGTTCAAGAGAGGGTTAGATGGAGCAAGGATGAGAAGAGGGATAAGAAGCGGCTAGAGAGGCTCCGGTTTGAGTCTACCAAGTTTGCTGATCGAGAGCTGTTGTCTAAGCTTGGGATTCTTGGGGACTTCGACCAACTCCTCAAGAACATTGGTTTAAGATGTCTGTCACGGATGGATTGCCCAACCATTCCTGAAGTGACAATAGACTTCCTTGCCACCTTGGAGTTCCGGTATGAGAATCCTAGTGCACCCGTCCCTTCGCAAGGCCGCCTCTACTTCAAAGTTGGACGTCAAGCCTACACACTCTCCATCCCCGAGCTATGCCAAGCCTACGGCCTCAACGCTGATGCATACAAGGTCGAGTTCCCAGCCTTCAAGAAAGCCGACGAGTTTTGGGATCTGATCAGCAATGAGGACTACAAAGCCAACACCGCCAAGATCAAGCGAGTAAGGAGCCCGGTGCTGAGGTACACTCTGAAGCTGATTGCCAACACGTTCAGTGGAAGGTCTGTTGCCCCTACGGTCACGAAGACAGAGCTGTGCTTCCTGTTCTATGGCGTGAAGCACTTGGTGTGTGATGAACTCGGCGATGAAGCCCATAGAGGATGAACTCGGCGATGAAGTGAACTACGGGTGTGTGCTCACGGCTTCTTTGGTGAAATACAAGGCCTATGCCTTGCGGTGCAAGGCAACCTCCTCTTACATTGGCGGTTTCCTTACTCCTCTGTTCGTGCAAGCCGGTGTGCCCATTCATGACTTTGCTCACGTCCCAAACAGAGCTTTCATGGATGAAGCATACATGAGGAATACTGATAGCTTGGGACGCACGCCAGAAGAAGGGTTCTATGCCTACCTCTTCATTGATGACGAAGATAAGAAGAGAGTGTGCATCCTTCCCAACAGAGATGAAACCGAGCTGCTTGGTGTTGGGAACATCGAGTTCTTGCCCACGGAGGAAGAATGCTTTGCCCCTTTAGGAGGACCGCCTGCTTCAGCAACTGCCCCGCGACAAAGGTCAGAGTCTCCAGGCACGGAAGATGAGATGCCCGAGGCTTACACACTTCCCAAGCTAGACTTTGAGCTGAGGACAAAAACCGAGAAGTTCCTAGCATCGGTGGTAGAGATGCAAAGGAAGATTAACAAGTGGCAAGGCAAGATGCTGAAGAAGCTTGGGAAGAAAGTCAAAGCACTTCAGGGAGGCACGCCTAAGCCAGCTGCAAGTCAAGAGATGCAACAACCCGAGAAGAGAAGGCTCTCAACCGGAGGAGTTGTGATCCGCGAGACCCAAGGAGACAACATTCAGCCAGCACGCCACTCTCTCCAAGAACCAGCTGACAAAGGCAAAGCAACGATCTCTAGCTCCTCTGGAACATCCTCAAGTTCCAGCCGAGCCTAGACCAGAGGTAAACAACCTTCTTCCGTTGTATATAACCGCTCATATTTGTTTCTTGCATTGTGTTTTGATGCTCCTTCGGATGAGTTTGCCACCGGGACGGTGTCAAGCAAGTTTGGGGGAGTACATGTGTGATTTGACTTCTGTTCTTTGATCTTATTTTCCTTTTTGCATCCTTGAGTCTTTAGTCATGAAAAATTGGTAAAATTTTTAAATTTTTTCAAAGATTCATGTAGTTGCATTCATATTATTTTAAAACATATTAGGATTGAGTCTAGAGTTTCTCATATCACCTAGGTTGTTTGCATTTTGCATAAGGGGTTAGAATTTCTTACAAAGGTGTTTTTACTTATGAATTGTTTCAATACCCTAGTTAGTAGTTCTCTAATGCTTTGTCTATGCTTTGAAAGTAAGTTCTTACCATGCTTGGATCACTTGTTAGGATTTTCGTGGCTTAAATTGAACTCTGATGATTTGAAACTCTTTCTAATAAGTGAAAACGTTAATTTGAAATTCTAATTATCATTCTTATGCATTTGAAAATGAACACATGGTTTTAAAATATTTAGGCTCTCTTCTTCCTTTTTACCACTCTTTGTGAGCCTAAGTAGAACTCCCTCCTTGAACCTTACCCTCCTTTGAAGCCAAATGTTCTTGTGTGACATCTTTGTGAGGCCTTCCTTTCGGTTTGAACTTGGCATAAAGTGTTAGGTTTAGGCGACATGATTTGGTTTTCATATTGTTGCTAGCTTTGCATTTTGAAGCTAGGTGTAGGCTTAGGATAAGTTTGGGGGATCATTGGGGTTACTATCTTGTCTATTTGTTTTCGGTTTCAAAGAGCTTTGTGTTTTGGAAAGAAATGATGTTTTAAGTGAAAGGTTGTTTTTAAAACTAAGTATGCTCTAATTCCATAATAATAAAAAAAAATAATAACAAAAAAAAGAGAAAAGAAAAGAAAAAAAAATAAAAAGGAGCCTAAGTGCCAAATAAAGAAAAAAAAAATAATAATAAAAAAAAAGAAAAAAAAATAATAAGAGAGCTACTAATAAGAAATTTCTAAAGAGCAAAACTATTTTTCAAAACCTTTTCACTAGCCTAAAAGTTTAAAAATGTCTTTATTTTGAATTGGGAATTGCTAAATTTGTGAAGAAAAGGGTAGACTCTTAAGTGGTGAGTGAGGATAAAATTTCTTAAATGAGAGGGGTATAGGATCATTTGATAGTTTACATGGGTAGATGAGAATCTAATCATGTATGCATAAATTGTCTTTACCTTTAGCATTATGCACAAGTTCAACCATTATCATGTTTTATGTATTGCATCACTTAGGGTCCTAGAGCATTTTTGCATCAGCATAGGCATTTTCCTTGCATTTTGCATCACATTCAGGTTGTTTCTGGCTGCTTTGGAGTCGTGGAGGTTCGTGGACGTGTTGAGGCTGATGTAGCAGTTCGTAGGAGCTCAGAAATATGCTAAGGACCAGAGATCGAGGAGCAGATCGAGCATGGCCGGTCGATCTAGGAGTTGATCGACCAGAAGATCGAGCCGACTAGGCGATCCAAGGAAAATGATCGAGACGGAGATCGAGTGAAGCAATCGATCAATCGGTACGGACGTAAATGACGCCATGCAGAGCGAGAGACAGATCGAGTACACCACTCGATCCAGCCGAAGATCGATACCGAGATCGGATGCAACACTCGATTCGCCGATGAAGATCGAGACCCAGATCGAGCCAAAGACACGATGTCCGGATATGATCGAGAGAACCACTCGATCTTGGAGTCGATTTCTGTCATTTCAACCGTTTTTGGCTGCTAGCGAAGGGGGGACCATTGGCTTGTTTGGGCATTTTAGGCAAGGCGGCGACGCCCTTTTTCGATAACTTTTAGATCCTTATCCTTTTCTTTATGTTTTTCTCTCTCGTTGTCGTGAAGAACACCATTGTTGAAACTCGTTTTTCTCTTAAGCTCTTGTATTCGAATCGTTTCTGTTTAATCCAGTTTTCCTTTCATGTTTATCGTTTTGTTTCATATGCTTTGCTTGATTTACTTTATGTGTAGTGAGTAGTTCCTTTGGGTTCGGGGTTGAGAGGATTAAGGGGTAGAAAGGGTTTCGATCTTGGGGTTTTTCTAAATGTTTTTAAAGGCTATCTCTTCTAAGGTGTTGAAAGCTTAAAGCTTGAAGACTCTCACGCCAAGAGCTTCATGATCCGAGAGGTTCCTTACCTTGACAGGATCCAGGAGCCTCGGAAGATCACACCTTAGAGACTAGTTACCCCTTCCCAAAAGCCATGGAAGTTTGGGGGACTAGTTAAGCCATTTACTTGAAATCTGTTTTCCTTGCCTTTCGACCTCTCTTTCCACCAAAAGCCATGGGTTTGGAGGAGAGGATGAAAGAGTGATCTATACCGAAAGCCACGGATAGATCTTGTTTTGTTTTCAAGGCTTAGAGATCCTCACCAAGTGAGTCGATCTAAAGTTTTAAACCCAAGGTCGAACCTTTGAAACCCCTAACCATGAATCTCAACCCTCGACCCTTCTGTTTAGCATCTTTACGCCTATTCTCATCTTTCGCTTGTTATCTGATAGCATCCTGGTCATTAGCTTTACTGCTTTAAAATTTTTAGACGAGATCGATTGTTACTGTTCGATCTAGTGGTCGATCTCGTGGTCGATCCACTAGTCGAATTTTAATAATTCGAAGCCCTCTCCTTTAATTAATCTGTTTGTTTCTCGTGGTAGTAACTTCTTTTGTAGTATTTTTAAAATAGGTTTCATTCTGTTTAAGTTGCTGCATCTAGTTTTCAGAGATTTTATCTTAAACTGTCTCATTTTGCTTAGATTTGCTATAGTCCTTGCATTCTCTGTGCATTCTCTATCTCCTAGAAGTGGATTGACTCTCTCTTGCTTGCTATACTACGACATTGATTGCATTAGAGTTGGATAACCTCTCTGCATCATAAACCCTCGCTAGAAAGCGTTTATCAATAGTTTACATTTTTCTTGCATTTTGGATGTTTTTAGGTGCTTTTGGAGCTAAAAGGAGCTTGGAGGAGCTTTGGGGATGATTCAGGATGCTAGCTGGATCAAAGGGAGCAAGAAGGATCAAAGCAGACAATCTCTGCAATGGTTTTCGGTCATAGCACGGTGAACATCGGTCAAGAGGTGCGTGACACCAGATTTTCGGTCATCAACATCGATCATGGGTGACCGATACCAGCACATCGATCACCAGCATCGGCCAGGGGTGATCGACACAAACACAACGAATGAATTTCGGTCACCAGCATCGACCACTGCCAGACCGATGGGATCTACATCGACCACGAGTGACCGATGTAACTGACCGATGTAAACACAGTCCGAACCTGTTTCTATTTACACTTTTGCCATTACTCTAGTGTTTCCTTCTCTAGGCTATAAATTGCCTCTTTTTCCAGATTTTCGACATGTCTTGTCAATTTACTGTTCTTAAGCATTTTCTTTAAGTTTGTAAGACAAATCCTTTGCTTTGTTTAATATATTTGAGTATTTACCTTTAATCTTTCTTTTTTCTCTCTTCTAATCATGATTAACATCTTTTTCTTTTGTGATTTGGTGTTAAACATGAGTATGAGTGAGTAGTTTTCTAAGAGTTTCTAGATGTGGTAGATTAGGGGAATCTAAGACTTGATTATGGCTGTTCAGTGCTTCAGTTTATGGGTTCCTCTCTATTAATCTGTTGTTAATGCTAGATTTGTCTTGATCACACTTATCTAGGTTGTTAGCTTTCTCTTATGCCCACCAATAGGTGATTATGTAATCTTGTTTAATAGAGGATTTGCTAGCCTTGGCTCAAGAGATTGACTGTTTGAGGAGCATTTTGACTTGAATAGAGTTGTTAGTATTGCTTGCTTGATGTTTTAGCACTAATGAGAATTAGTTCTTGTTAAGATGTTTAGCAAAGGGCTATTTGCCAAGAGATTAGATCTAGCTTGCTTGATTGTGAACTCCAACTCTAGGAATCACCATTGCTTGCTTGTTTGGTTGATCAATGTAGTTTGAAACAGCCTTAGTTAGTGTCTGAAATTCCCCAAAGTCAATAACCACATCTAAGGAAGTGTATTGATCACTGTATTGTCATCGGAGCTCGATGAGCCTTAACTAAAGGGCGATTGTATCGAGCAGCATACCGAGGAGATCACCTGTGACGCCTTAGCCAGAGGTGACTGTATCGATGATAGTATCGACTAGAATTGGTCGATACACTCTCCTGCCAACCAACATTGACCAGAGTATCGACATAACAAGTCGGTATCAGGCGTCTGAACCAGCTGTTTTCCGGTTTATTCCGGTTTACTAAGGGTTTTTCCTGAAAACTATATAAAGGCTGCGACCTAAAAACATAAGGAGGATCTTATCATCTTTTACCCTCTGGATAATAGCTTACTCTTTTGCATTTCTCTTAGTTTTTCTTGTAATCTCTTGTTGAATCTTGCTCTTCCAATCATAAGTTAATGTTTATCTTTTCTCTTGTCATGATTTGTTATCCATCCTTGCTTTGGGCTGTGATTAGGATCATGATTAATGAGTAGTTTTCTTAGGGTTTGAGATGGGATAGAGATAGGGAGATTTAAGGTTAGATTAGTGATTGATTATTGCTTAATATGATTGTTCCTTCTTATTTATTATGTTTAATAGCTAGATTAGCCCTTGCTAAGTTGATCTAGATCATAGGGTTCTCTTATCCCTGATAAGTATTTGATGAATTGCCTGAATGAGTCAAGTAAGAGATTTTCTTATCTTAGCCTAAAGAATTACCTGTCTAAGGAGTAGATTGGCAATATAGAGTTGGATTAGTTGTTTGTAATGCTTGCTGGTATGTGTTTGAGTAAAGGAATTTGTCTTGAATACGTGTTTAGCAAAGTGGTTAGTGTCAAGGGATTGAGCTAGCTATAGCTGTTAATTATATGCCTAGGAATAGCATTGTTTGGAATGTTTTAAAGCATCACTAGCTAAGCCAAGAGTCTCCCTAGATCAATTACTCTATCTCAGGCCTACTAGTCTTTGATTGTTTGAGTTCGAACCTATCTTAGTTTCTCTGTTTATTTTGCATGCTCTTGCTTGTTTGATGTCTCTTTTAGTCATTAGTTTCACAGTTTCAATCACCATTTATAATCTATTAGATAATCTATTACATTGCTGGTATCTTACCTTTCCATTATGGATTGATACCTACATACTAAAATGATATGAGTATATGTAGGATTTGAAGTAAAGTAAACTCCTACATCAGATTGGCGCCGTTGACATTTGGGATTGTTCTAAGCATTAGAATTTGTAGATTGTTTGAGATCAAGCTTTTATTTTCGTTTTTGGTTATTAATTGCTCTTTTTGGACTAGAATTTCTTTTGTAGGTACCAAATCACTTACTCTAAGGTGCCTACAGCTTCCCCACTAGTTCAAGGAGCAAGATTTTGAATTCACAGCAGCAGCTAACAGTTGTTAAACGATGGAAGAGCATCCATATGCTGCTGGCTTTGGTCCATAAGGTCTACAAGGTCTTCAAGGAATCAAAGATCTACAAGGACAGCAAGGTCCTAAAGGTTTACAAGGTGATTGAGGTCTGAGAGTTCAAAGGCAACTAAGACCTATAGGAGCTTCTGATATACCATCCTTTGCTTCAAGACATGGGATCACTCCTCCTCTAGAGGACAGTTACTTTGAGATCAGAAAGGGCATGATTGCAATGGTTAAAGAAAACAGATTCTTTGGGATGCCTAATGAAGATCCACTTGAGCATCTTGACAACTTTGAGAGGATATGCTATATGGCTAGGATGAGTGGTATATCCGATGATGGTTTCAAGCGTAGACTCTTTCCCTTCTCACTTGGAGATAGAGCTCAACTATGGGAAAAGAGTTTGCAGCAAGGAAGCATCACAACTTGGGTTTAATGCAAAACTGCCTTCCTAACAAAGTTCTTCTCTCCTTCTAGGACAGCCAGATTTCGAAATGAGATTTACAACTTCCACCAACAGTCAAATGAGAGTTTTGCAGATGCTTGGGAAAGGTTTGAGAGCTTCACAATCGAATTCCCCCATCATGGTTTCACAAAAGACGTGTTGCTCTCTACATTATATAGAGGTGTCTTGCCTAAGATGAGACTACTTCTTGATACAGCTAGCAGAGGTAACTTTCTCGCTCAAGATGTGGATGTTGGTTTGTCTTTGATTGAGAATCTAGCTCAAAGAAATGCACAATATGGTGAAAACCAAGAGGATACTTCAAAATTGGTCTATTCTCAACTAGAAGCCACATTGCTTGAGGTGAAAGTGATGAAGGAGAGAAGAGATGATGGAATCCGCCAATCACAGCTTCAGCAACAACTCTTGACCAAATATGTTCAGCGACAAGAAGAGGAGAGACAGCCAAAACAACAGCAACCTTCACCTCCTCCTTCCACCCAAGAACCTGTTATGCAGCAAATCTTGAAGCAGATTCTTCATTCCCAACAAGAGCTACAGCAAAGCATTACCACACAAGCAGCTACACAAAAGGCCGAACTCCAATCTTAACTTCAGTCTCAACTTGATTCTAAACTCCTCTCTCAACAGCTAGCCTTTGACAAAAAGCTTGAGCAACTGCAGTCCAAAAATGCGCCTTCTACATCTCACTCCTCTAGAGAATACATCAAAGCTGTCACATTGAGAAGTGGAAAACAGCTCCATCCTAGAGTTGCTCCCACCATCCACAATGAGGACATTGACGTTCAAGAAGGGGAGGCAGCCATAGAAGATGACGAAGTGGTAATAGAAGATGAAGAACTAGTCAAATCTGATGAAACAACAAAGAAGGACAAGGGCAAATATGTGGCTAAGGAAAAACAAAAAGATGCACCTAAGGAGTTGGTTAAAGAACCAAGATACATGCATCCTCCTTACAAGCCACCACTACCATTACCTGGAAGGTTCAAGAAAGAGTTGCTTGCCAAGTACAAAGGTCTTTTTGATGAACAGATGAAGAAAATACAGCTTACTATGCCCTTGCTTGTCGTCTTTGTCCTGGTTCCTCCTTACCAGAAATTTCTGAAAGATGCTGTAGTAGAGAGGACCAAAGATCTGCAAGGGATGATTGTGCTAATACATGAATGCAGTGCCATCATTCAGAAGCAGAAGGTGTCTATAGGTCCACTACTATTTCAGAAATGCTTGTGTGATTTGGGAACCAGCGTCAGCTTGATGCCCTACTCCATTGCAAAGCGCCTCGGTTTAACAGAGTTTATGGATTGTAGAATCTCTTTAGTGTTGGCTGATAGATCAGTGAGGCTCCCCAAGGGATTGCTTGAAGATGTTCCTCTCAGGATTGGGAATGTAGAGATTCCAACCGATTTGTGGTTTTAGAAATGGATGAAGAGCCTAGGGACCCTTTCATCCCAAGGAGACCCTTTTTAGCCACAATATGAGCTGTCATTGATGTAAAAAAAGGGAAGATTGAGCTGCAGTTGGGTAAAGACATATCCCTGAAGTTTGACATCAAGCAAATCATGCAACAGCCCACCTTAAAAGGTCAAATTTTGAACATAGAAACCTTGGATGAGCTGCATGATGAAGTCCACGAGGAGCTGTGCTGTGATGACAAACTACACTGGCTTTGACAAAGGAGCATGGGGAAGATGGCTATTTGGATAAGGAAAGCTTGGGTTACATGCTGAGGCTTAACTCTCACAATATATTGGAGGAAGAGGAGCCATTTGAAGAGCTTAGGTATAAGGAGACAGAAATACTTTCCATCCAAGAAGCTGGCGCCAAGGAGAAGAGCGGCATAGATGAGGATTGGAATGAACTCAAAGCGCGAAAGGTGAACCTCAAACCTCTTCTTACAGGGCTAAGGTATGTCTTCTTAGGCTCTAACTCTACTTATCCTGTTATTTTCAATGAAAACCTCAATTATGATGAAGTCCTTGCACTTGTGAAAGTGTTAAAGAGGTTTAAGAGAGCCATTGGAAACTCTCTTGATGATATCAAAGGTCTCTCTCCTAGCCTGTGCACTCACAGGATTCATCTAGTGGATGAGACAAAACCATCTATTGAACCTCAAAAGAGATTGAATCCTAATCTGAAAGAGGTTGTTAAAAAAAAGATCCTAAAACTTCTTAAAGCTGGCATGCATGATCTATCCTATCTCAGACAGCACATGGGTCTCACCAGTCCATATGGTGCCTAAGAAAGGAGGGAACAGGGTAGTAAAAATCGAAAATGATGAGCTAATACCAACTAGAACAATTACTGGTCATAGAATGTGTATAGATTACAGAAAACTGAATTCTGCTTCTAGGAAAGATCACTTCTCTTTACCATTCATAGACCAAATGTTAGAGAGATTAGCAAATCATAAGTACTATTGCTTCTTAGATGGTTATAGTGATTCTTTCAGATCCCTGTCCATCCTAATGATCAAGAGAAAACTACTTTTACTTGCCCATATGGAACATATGCTTATAGGAGAATACCTTTTGGTTTATGTAATGCTCGTGCAACTTTTCAGAGGTGTATGACCTCCATATTCTCTGACTTTCTTGAAGAGATGGTGGAGGTATTCATGGATGACTTTAGAGTCTATGGATCCTCCTTTGGTGTCTGCTTGTCCAATCTGTTTCAGGTTTTACAGCGATGTGAAGGCACCAAGCTGGTTCTGAATTGGGATCAATGCCACTTCATGGTTCAAGAAGGCATTGTTTTGGGTCACAAGATTTCAGAAAAGGGGATAGAAGTAGACAAGATAAAGATAGATGTGATGGTGCACTTGGAGCCTCCAAACACAGTCAAGGAAATCAGAAGCTTCTTGGGGCATGCTGGTATCTACAGAAGGTTCATCAAGGACTTCTCAAAGATTGCAAGACCCTTGACAAGACTGTTGTGTAAGGAGACATAGTTTGTGTTTGATGAAGACTGCTTGCAAGCCTTCCTCACCCTCAAACAAGCTCTTGTATCAGTGCCAATTGTCCAAACTCCAAACTGGGATTTGCCATTCGAAATCATGTGTGACACCTGTGATTATTCTGTTGGAATAGTCTTGGGGCAAAGAGTAGACAAGAAATTTCATGTTATCTACTATGCAAGCAGAACTATGGATGAAGCTCAAACAAGATTTGCTACAACTGAAAAGGAGCTCCTAGCAGTTGTCTTTGCATTTGAGAAGTTCAAAAGGTACTTGGTAGGGTCTAAGGTGACAGTCTACACTGACCACGCTGCACTAAGATGCATCTATGCCAAGAAAGACACTAAGCCAAGACTGCTTAGATGGATCCTCTTCTTGCAAGAGTTTGACATGGACATTATGGATAAGAGAGGCGTTGAGAGTGGTGTAGCTGATCACCTTTCAAGGTTGAGGATTGATGACTTTCTTCCTATCAATGACACCCTTCCAGAAGAGCAGCTGAATGCTTTGAGCGTGAAGTTAGCTGAAGTGAGAAGTTTGGAGGAGAACAAGCTACCTTGGTATGTTGACTTTGCCAACTACTTAGCATGTGGAGATACCCCAACCAAACTTGATGCTTACCACAAGAAGAAATTCTTCAAAGATGCGTCCCACTATTATTGGGATGAGCCATACCTTTACAAGAAAGGGGCTGATGGGCCGTTCAGAAGATGCATAGCTGAAGAAGAAGTCAAGGGGATCCTTCACCACTGTCATGGTTCTACATATGGAGGCCACTTTGCTACCTTCAAGACGGCACAAAAGGTACTCCAAGCTGATTTTTGGTGGCCAAGTATGTTCAAAGACACCCAGGCCTATGTCTCATCATGTGATGCATGCCAGAGAAAGGGAAGCATCTCTAAGAGAGATGAGATGCCTCTGAACAAAATACCTGAAGTGGATATATTCGATGTTTGGGGGATTGACTTCATGGGACCTCTCACTTCATCTTATGGGAATAAGTATATCCTTGTTTCTGTGGATTATGGCGCAAAGTGGGTTGAAGCAGTGGCTAGTCCTACAAATGACGCTAAAGGTTGTACTGAAACTCTTCAAGACAATCATCTTCCCAAGGTTTGGTGTCCAAAGATGTGTCATAAGTGATGGAGGAAGCCACTTCATCTACAAAGTCTTAGAAAACCTGCTGAAGAAGAATGGTGTTAAGCATAAGGTTGCCACTCCTTACCATCCTCAAACAAGTGGTCAAGTGGAAGTGTCCAACAGAGAGATAAAAGCCATCCTAGAGAAGACTGTTGGTATGACAAGGAAGGATTGGTCTCACAAACTAGGAATTAGCATTGCTTTCTTATTTGCATTGTCAATGATGTTTGAAACAGCCTTGTCTTGCCTTTGAATTATCCAAAGTTAATAACCTCATCTAGAAACGTGTTTTCTCTTATTTAATTTCGAATTTGATTTAAGTGCTCTGTTTTTATTGCTTTGTTTTGCTTTGGATCATTGCTTGGTATTGCTTTAACTAGTTGTGCTTGGTTCTTGATTCACTTAGGTTGTTAGATTGGTTGCTAAGCAACACTTTCTTCTTTGATTGACTTTACTTAAGGTTTTCCGCTCATAATTCTATTGGCATCTAGCTTAGCCCCATTGGATTGATAAAAAACCCTACGCTATACTACAACTGATTAGTACAAGCTTGGGTGATTGAGAAAGAGCTCAAAAACTCTTTTATCAATTTGGCACCGTTGCCATTGGGGTTATTGTTTGGATCATTGGAATTGGTGTAATCTTTAAGATCAAGTTTTATTTGTATTTTGTTACTAATAGTCCTCAACTCTCATTGCTGTTTTCAGGTGTTTGAGTCTTAGATCAAGAGGCTATAGCAACTTAGTGGACTTCATAGACAACATTAATTTGCTGGACATAGGTCAAAGGGCAAGGAGATTAAGGGAAAGACAGCAGTACTTTGGGAGATTGTGGATGAACATCCAAGATCAAGGTGTGAATGATGTGAGGTTCCAAGGACCTCAAGGAGCAGCTAGTGTTCAAGGCCAACAGGGCCAACAAGGAGTTCATGTACTGCAAGGAGAGTAAGATCCTATAAGAGCAGCTCAAGCTCACAAACCTATAAGACCCATTGGAGCAGGAGATGCGCCCAATGCTTACAACAACAGAACAAGAATCCTGCCTACAGCTGTTCAGAACAATAACTTTGAGATCAAATCTGGTCTGATCTCCTTGGTCCAAGGAAGCAAGTTTCATGGCTTACCTTTAGAAGACCTTTTGGATTACTTGGATGACTTTAATAGGCTCTTCTCTCCCACCAAGATCAATGGAGTCAGTGAAGATGGTTTCAAGTTGAGGCTGTTCCCATTCTCTCTTGGAGAGAAAGTCCATCCATGAGAGAAGAATTTACCTCACGGGAGCATCACAAGTTGGGATGAGTGCAAGAGAGCATTCCTGGCCAAGTTCTTCTCTACATCAAGGACAACTAGAATCAGGAATGAAATATCAGGTTTTGTTCAAAGGAATAATGAGAGCTTTGGTGAAGCATGGGAAAGGTTTAACGGCTACACACTACAGTGCCAAAACCATGGGTTTTCACAAGCTTCACTCCTCTCCACTCTATACAGAGGCGCCCTCCCAAAGATCAGAATGCTCTTGGATACTGCATCTAATGGTAACTACTTATCTAAAGATGTTTATGAGGGATTGGAACTTATGGAGAATCTAGCACAATCAGATTGGAATTATAATGAGGAGTTTGATAGAGCTCTTAGGAGTGCTAAGGATGAACTGGAGTCTACCGAGAAAGAGATTAAGGCTTTACATGCGAAGATTGAACTGTTGCTAAGGGGAAGGAAGGAAGTTAGTTTTTTTAGTGACTTGGTTCAAGTTGAAGACTAAGAAGGCTGCCAAATTAAGGAGATGAACTATCTTGGTAATCACAGAGGTTAAATGGATATGGGAACTACAGACCTAACCCAAATCTATCCTACAGAAGCAACATTGTTGCCAACCGTCAAGACCAAGTCTATCCACCTCAACAGCAACAACAAGCTGGTCAAAGACCTTTTGTGCCTTACAACAACAACAATCAAGGCTTTCAACAAAAGAACAACAACTTCCAGCCTAGAGTGCCCTAAAACCCTCCAAGATTCAATGCTCAAGCACCAGCCCAAGCCTCTTCCAGCACTCCAGACTGTGAGATCAAGACTCTCATCCAACAAGTGCTTCAAAATCAGATCAACACTACCTTGGAGATGAATAAAAAGTTTGCTGAGGTCCACAACAAGATAGTCTCTGTTCATGTGGAGCTGATAAATAAGTTTGATGGTCTAGCTGCAAGAGTGAAGACTCTAGAGAACAACAAAGGAAAAGCTAGTGTACCACACCCTCAAGGTAACCTTCCAGGAAAGTGTGAGATGAACCCCAAGGAGTATTGCCAAGCTTTTGATTCTGAACATGCTTTCACCACTGTGGAAGAAGCTGTTATAGATGAGTTTTTGTCAATGACCAATGAGAACATTAAAGAACAAAGTGAGGGGGAAGACCTTGTCCAAGTCTCTGATGCTAAGAAGGAGGTTCAGGCTGATATACTTCCAGTTTACCAACCTGACATTCCATTTCCAAGAAGACTCAAAGAGCAGCTAGTCAAGAAGTATGCAACTCTTTATGCTGCTCAAATTGAAATGAGAGGTCTAGATGCTGAAAAAGAGAATGGAAAAATTCTAGCCAAGGCTGTGGAACCAGAAGTCAAGGAACTGAACATCAAGAAGCTTGGAGATCTTGGTTTCTTTACTCTCCCATATGAGCACAAATGCTTCAAGAGCTGTTTGTGTGACTTTGGTGCTAGCATCAATCTGTTGCCATCAACTACAGCTATGGAGTTGGGTTACACCATGTTTCAGCAAAGCAATGTGTCTTTAACCTCAAGTACATTCCTATAAAGATTGAGGGAGCCCTCAAGTACATTCCTATAAAGATTGGATCGACCACAGGATCGACTACTAGATCGAGCAACAACGATCGATCTCGTCTAAACAACCTAGAATGATGAAATGATGCGATATGCGATTGACAAGAACACAACTTTATGATGATGGAATGATATTAAACGGCTTAAGACACTAAGAAAGAGGTCTAGGTTTGAGGGTCACGTTCGTGGGTCTCAAAGTTCAAAGCTTAGTTTGAAAACATTAGATCTACTCTCTTTGAGAGGTTCTCTAGGCCTTGAAAACGAGACGAGATCCATCCATGGCGTGTGGTATGGATCACTCCTTCATTCTCTTCTCCAAACCCATGGCGTTTGGTGGAAAAAGAGATTGAAGGGCATAAAGCATATATTTCTAACAAACGACCTAACTAGTCCCCTTTACAACCATGGCGTGTGGGAAAAGAAAACTAGCCCCTAGGATTCGATTTTCCAGGACATCTGGATCCTGTCGAGGTAAGACATCCCTCGGATCTTAGAGATCTTGGCGTGAGAGTCTCTAAGCCTTAAGCACTCGAAATCCTAGAAGAGAAGGTGATGAAGAACGAGAAAATACAAAGCTTTAACCTTTTCAACCCTTTCGAATCGCCCCAGCCCCAAAACCAAAAAAGACTACTCGTGATTCATAAATAAAACCGATGAAAGCATAAAAGACGATCTATTAAGCATGATTAACAAAGATTAAGGCTAAAGGTTCGATATTCAAAAGTTAAAATGCAAGAAAAAGTTTTGAAAGTCTACAATGGCGGAAAATCGCCTCCAAAAACGAGAGAACGAAAAAGATAAAGACAGAATGGGGATAATGAAAGGGATCGTTGCCCTTTGCCAAAAATGGCCGAACCGCAAATCGTCCCCCCTTCGCTACGGTCCAAAGCCAGCTGGACGGATAAGGTTAGTCTGGGATTGAGCATGAAGCTCGATCTGGCTCTAGTCGATCTCCGAGTCGATCTTGTGCTGATCGGGTTGGAAGCTCGATCCGGTCCTTGATCTGCATGGCATCATTTACGTCCGTACTTCAGATCGATCCCCACACTCGATCTTGGTCTCGATCCATTTCCTTGCATCGACTTGGTCACTCGATCTTCTGGTCAATCTCACCTAGATCGACCTGCCTTGCTGGATCTGTACTCGATTTTGGGTCCTTAGCATGCACTCCTGAGTTCTCCAAGTGTCCACGAATTTGCTCACGAGCCTTAGCACGTCCACGAATCCTCCAAAGCTCCAAAGTAGCCGAAAACAACCTGAATGTGATGCATAATGCAAGAAACATGCAAATGCTGGTGCAAAAGTGCTCTAGGACCTAAAATAATGCAAATTAGCCTAAAGTGCAAGGTAAATGCATGAGAGACTATCTTATATGTATGCAAAAAACATGAAATATGCAGCAATATAACCTCCACCAAACTTGCATTTTGCTTGCCCTCAAGCAAATAAAATTCAAGAAGGGAGAGAGGTTTTAAAAACGGGGGTTTAAGCTTCTTGCAAAGGTGTCTTTCAAATGAATCATTTCAATGGTCCTAGTTCTTAACTCTAAAATGCAATGCACACACTCATACTCCAAAAGACTTAGCCATACACATCACAAAATGAATTTCAGATCATGACTCTCCTATTCCAAACAATCAAAGAATCTTATCCTTTAACATTCATTAATGATCAAACCGTGAATCACACTAATGCATTTTAAAGCCGAACACATTTGGTTAAGGACAAAAGGCTATGAGACTAGAATGATCTCATTTAAAATGGTTTTATAATGCAAAGGGTTTTTCTCAAGAAGGGTATGAACTTATGCATAATGCTAAAGGTAAAGGCAATTGATGCATACATAACTAGACTCTCATCTACCCATGTATACTAACAATGATCCTAAAACCCCTCTCATTGTTTTTTCTTTTTTAGCTCACTCACCCTCCTAGATACCACCCTTATCACCAAAGCAATTCGCTTACCAAAAACCCAAGTTAAAACAAAAAACATCTTTACTCTTTTAGGCTAGTGGAAAGGCTGAAAACATTTCTTTAGCTCGTTACTTTTCTTATTGATAGCTATCTACTTATTATAGATTTTTTTCTTTTTCTTTTCTTTTTATTTGGCACTTAGGCTCTTTTCTTTCTTTTTTTTTTCTTTTACTTGAGAGCTATCTTCTGAAATACACTTAGAGCTTTTTATTTTTAAAACATTGCCTTCCACTTAAAACCTGTTCAAACACTTCAAACACCAAATTCTTTTGAAACCGCAAACAAATAAGCAAAACAAACAACCCCAATGAACCCCGAACCTAATCTTAAGCCTAAAACCAGCTTCAAAATTCAAAGCTAGCAATCAAATGAGAGCCTAATAATGTCGCCTAGACCTAACACTTTGTGCTAAGTTCAAACCGAAAAGAGGCCTCACAATGATGTCACACAAGAACATTTGGCTTGAAAGAAAGGAAAGGGTTATGGTGGGAGTTCTACTTAGGCTCACAAAAGAGTGGTGAAAGGAGTAAGAGAGCCTAAATATGTATAAGATCCATGTGTTCATTTTCAAATGCATAAGTATGATAATTAAAATTCAGATTAAGGTTTTAACTTATTAGGATAAGATTCAGTTCATAAATGTTCAAGTCAAGCCACGAAAATCAAAACACATGGTCCAAGTATGGTTATAACTTACTTTCTAAGAGTGTGCAAAGTATCAAAGAACTATTAACTAGGGCCTTGAAACAATTCATGAGCTTAAAACACCTTTTTAAGAAAACTTTAACCCCTTATGCAAATGTAAACAACCTAGATGCTTAAAAATTCTAGACTCAATCCTAAAATGTTTAACAAAGTGAATGCAACTACATGAATTTTTTTGAATATTTTTAAAAATTTTACCAATTTTTTTATTCTTTTCTATGCCTTATATGCAATGAAATTTAATGCAAGACTCAAAGGATGCCAATAGAAAATAAGAGGAAAGAAAACACATTAAACACACCACATACTCCCCCAAACTTGAATGACACCATCTCCGTGGCAAACAAATTCAAAGGAGGTCAAACACAAGCAAAGAAAATTAAGAGAACATGCGCGGTATATAGAAAGGGTGGTTGTTGGTACCTTGGAGCTAAATTCGGCTGGAACTTGAGGATGTTCCAGCGGAACTGCTCTTGCTAAAGGAGCGTTGTGCTATGTCTTTGCCTTTATCCGCGGTCGGGAAACCATGGACGGAATGACGTGCTTGTTGCGTGCTGCGTTGTGGCTCACGGATGACAATGCCGCCAGTCGATCTCCTCCTCTTCTCGGGCTGGTCGACCTCTACACTCATGGACTCCTTAGACTTCGCGGATGAGATCCCTTGAAGCGGCTTGACTTTCTTGGCAAGCTTTTTGATCATCTTCCCTTGCCACTTAGTTATCTTTCGCTTCACCTCCACCACCGAAGCAAGAAACTTCTGCGCCTTGGTCCGTGGCTCAAAGTCCATCCTGGGAAGCTCAAAGTTGGCTGGCATTGCGCCATCTGAGGGTGGTGACTCTGACTGCTCATGTGCGGACTGAATAGGCATCATGGTTTCACCAAGTGGGGCGTAGCACTCTTCGTGGGTTGGGCAAAACTCGATTGTACCGATGCTATCCAAGTGTGTCTCATCAACGTTGGGTAAGATGCACACGCTCTTCTTCTTTTCACCATTGTAGAACAGATAAGCAAAGAATCCTGGAGCTGGCGTAGGTCCCAAGCTATCTGTATTGCGCATGTAGGTCTCGTCCATGAATGATCTATCCACACAAGGCTCGAAGCATTGAAGAGGTACACCTGCTTGAGTAAAGAGTGGCGTGAGGAAACCTCCAATGTATGCTGAATTCGCCTTGCACCTCAGAGCGTATGCCTTGTACTTCACCAAAGAGGATGCTAGAATACACCCGTAGTTAACATCATTCCCAAGGTCATCTTGCCGTGGATTATGGTTCTCTTCTTCAATGCTGCACAGTATCCTTTTGATCCCTTGAAAAAGGAAGCACAACTCGGTCTTTGTCACTGTAGGAGACACGGACCGCCCGCTGAAAGTGTTTGCTAGCAGTTTGAGAGTATACCTCAGGATGGGGTTCCTCACTTTTTTGATCTTGGCCGTGTTTGGCTTGTAGTCTTCATCACAAAGCACGTCCCATATGATGCTGGTGTTCTTGAGAGGGGGAAACTCCACTTGCTTAGCCGCGGCGTTGAGTCCATATGCTTGGCAAAGCTCTTCAATGGAAAGGTGATAAGCTCGCCTCTTGACCTTGAAGGTGAGATGTCCTTGAGAGGGAGTAGGGAGGCTCGGATTCTCATAGGAAAACACCAAGGTAGAGAGGAAATCCAAGGTGACTTGCGGATATGTTGGGAAATTCATCCTTGAAAGGCATGCAAGCCCCATGTTTTGGAGAAGAGAGTCAAAGTCTTCTAAAAGACCCATTCTTGCAAACAAGTCTCTACTCGCAAACTTGGTAGGCTCAAAGCGCAGCCTCTCTAATAGTTTCTTTGCTAACTTTTCCTCCTTAGTCCAACGGATCCTCTCGTGAACTTGCTGAGGTTCTTCCTCTTGAACTTGTTGAGCTCCTTCCTCTTGAACCACTTGTTGCTCCTCTTCTCTTTGTGTATCCTCTTCTCTGGTTCTCTTAGGTGCCATTGGTGCCATTGGTGACTGAAAGGTGATTCTTGGAAGAGAGAGTTAGAGTTGGCGGCGAATACAAAGAAAACACAAGGAAGAGAGAGAGATTCGCAACTAATACCCTAGATTTTTGGGAGATTTATAAAAATTGTAACTAGATAAATGAAAAGAAAATCTAGAGATGAGA
This sequence comes from Thlaspi arvense, assembly GCA_911865555.2. NCBI lineage: Eukaryota > Viridiplantae > Streptophyta > Magnoliopsida > Brassicales > Brassicaceae > Thlaspi > Thlaspi arvense. The sequence goes on along the minus strand of OU466858.1, from coordinate 51,799,144 downwards.
TTAAATCTAGATAATTTCCTAATTTCTAGCTACTTTTTAAAAATTTGTTAAAATCTCTAGCAACTTAAATCAACCAAGCGATTATTAAAGGATTTTTGAAAAGATTTTAATTAAAAATCTGAAAATATCTTTGCAGGATTGAAAACAGAAGCTAATGACCTTTAGGAAAAGAAAAATAGCACTCTCTCTCGATTTAGAATTCGCAAAAACTGAAATGAGAGAGTGTGAAGTTGTTGAGAACATAAAGGCCAAGAAAATCTAAAACCATGGGCAAGGAAAGCGGTTTTCTGACAAAAGGCGTGGTCAAGGCACATCTTTCGTGGTCAAAGATGCTTGCCTTGACCACCATTCAAAATCAAAAAGAAAGGGAAAAGAATAATGGAGGGAAAAATTTTTGGTTACCTTGGCACAAGATTGAGTCCTTTCGGTCGATCTAGGACTCGATCTCATGCCCATGTTGGCTGGATCGAGAGATTTGATCGATCAGTGACTCGATTGGATTAGAATCGAGTCTTAGATCGATTATACTCTCTCGTTCCTTGACTTTTGGTCAACTAGGCTGTACTCCTTGGATCGATTTCCATAATCGATTCGGGGGTCGATTTGGCTTAGATCGAGTGGTAGATCGAGTAGACCATTCAATCATTTTTGAGAATCGTGTGACTCGTTCGAGCTACACCTCGTTTGCTTTTCAAGCTAAACATATAGGGTGTTCATCCTCTCGTGATCAACCGTTCCACTCGATCTGTCTACTCGATCTCGTCTAGATCGACTAGCTCCTCTCGATTCAGTACCTCGATCTAGTAAAGATTGAGCTAGGATGGGTCGATTTAGCACTCGATTTCTAGCCAATTCTTAACCCTTCTCGCCTCTTTTAAACTCCAAGAACATGTCCTGCAATCCCTTACACCCTTTCCTACACACTTAGAAGATAAAAACATGAAACTGAAATAGAAAGAAAGCAGAAATATATACAAGATACACATGGGAATGCCTCCCAAGTGCGCTTTCTTTAACGTCTTTAGCTAGAGTTTACTTGGTTTAGGCAGATGGTGGGTCTTGGAGAAGCATTGAAGTGCTCTCCTTGTTGAATGCACTGACCATGTATGGCTTAACTCTGTGTCCGTTGACTGTGAATGCATTACCACTCTTGCCAACCAACGTAACGGCTCCAAAGGGCAATACCTCCTTGATCTCAAACGGTCCGCACCACCTTGATTTGAGCTTGCCCGGGAACATCTTCAACCTCGAGTCATAGAGTAGCACCAGGCTGCCTTCCTTAAGCTCTTTATGGACCAGCTTCTTGTCATGAGCCACCTTAGTACACTCCTTGTAGATCTTAGCGCTTTCGTAGGCGTCCAGCCTTGGTTCATCAAGCTCGTGTAGCTGAATCAAACGCTTCTCCTGAGCTGTCTTGAGATCATAGTTCAACTGCTTCACAGCCCATAATGCTCTATGTTCCAGCTCAACAGGGAGGTGACATCCTTTGCCGTAGAGAAGAGTAAAAGGAGTAGTACCAATGGGGGGTTTTGAAAGCGGTCCGCTAAGTCCACAAAGCATCGTCCAAATCCTTCCGAGTAGTTCCTACTGTCCTCTCGAGTATTGCCTTGATCTGCCTGTTAGAGACCTCTACCTGTCCACTCGTTTGAGGATGGTAAGGTGTAGCTACCTTGTGCTTCACAGCATATTTCCTTAAGAGGTTCTTGAATACTCTGTTGATGAAGTGGCTGCCACCGTCGCTGATCACAACCTTAGGGACTCCAAATCTTGGGAATATGATGGTTTTAAAGAGCTTGATCACCATTTAGATACATAATCAACCCATTTAGATACATAATCAACCGCCACCAAGATGTACTTATTACCGTAAGAAGATGGGAATGGACCCATAAAATCTATCCCCCAAGCGTCAAAGACATCAACCTCAAAGATAGGAACCTGAGGCATCTCGTTTCTCTTGGTGATGTTTCCTGACCATTGACACGCTTCACAACTCTTAACAAACTCGTGAGCATTCTTGAAGATAGATGGCCACTAAAAACCCGCTTGTAACACCTTTGTAACGGTTTTGAAAAAAGCAAAGTGTCCTCCGTATGAAGACCCATGGCAGTGAAGTAGAATGTCTTGAGCTTCATCCTTAGAAACACATCTTCGGTACAAGCTATCAACCCCTCTTTTGTATAAGTAGGGCTCGTCCCAAAAGTAGTAGGCAACATCTCTCATAAACTTCTTCTTGTGGTAATGATCAAGGTGAGTTGGCTCTTCTCCACATGCCAAGCAGTTTACAATTTCAGCGTACCAAGGAAAATTTTCTTCTTTGAAACTCAGAACCTCTTCAAACTGCGCTTCTAACCTTCCACAAACAGCCGTAGTGATCATCATGAGTTGTTCTTCTGGAAGCGAATCATCTAAGGGCAGAGACTCATTATTTCTCATCCTAGAGAGGTGATCTGCCACGCCGTTCTCTATCCCTTTCTTGTCCTTAATTTCCATGTCGAATTCTTGGAGCAAAAGGATTCATCTCAAGAGTCTCAGTTTAGTGTCTTTCTTGGAATAGATGTACCTTAGAGTTGTGTGATCTGTATACACAACCACCTTAGACCCTACGAGGTATGACCTGAACTTCTCAAAGGCGAATACAACTGCCAGCAACTCCTTCTCAGTCGTAGCGTACTTCACTTGAGTGTCATCTAGGGTTCGGCTGGCATAGTAGATGACGTGCAGCCTTTTGTCTTTCCTTTGACCAAGAACGGCTCCTATGGCGTAGTCACTCGCGTCACACATGATCTCAAACGGTTGAGTCCAGTCCGGTGCTTCCACTATTGGCGCGGATACAAGAGCTTCCTTGATGGTCACGAAAGCATGAAGGTAATCCTCATCAAAAACAAAGTCAGCTTCCTTGCACAACAGCCTTGTGAGGGGGCGTGCAATCTTGGAAAAATCTTTGATGAAACGCCTGCAGAAGCCAGCATGGCCTAGGAAACTCCTCAGCCCTTTGACATTAACCGGCGGCTCAAGACTCATCATGACTTCAACCTTGGCTTTATAAACCTCTATGCCCTTCTCTTATATCTTGTGGCCAAGCAAGATCCCTTCCTTCACCATTAAGCACAAGATTCGTCTCTTCACAATGCTTTAGTACCTTGCAAAGATTCAACAAACAGGTAGAAAAAGACGCACCATATACAGAGAAGTCATCCATAAACACTTCTACCATCTCTTCCATTAGATCAGTGAAGATTGCCATCATACACAGATGAAACGTAGCCGGTGCCTTACACAACCCGAATGGCATCCTTCGATACGTGAAGGTGCCATAAGGGCATGTAAATGTCGTCTTCTCTTGATCATTTGGATGGATTGGTATTTGAAAGAATGCACTATATATATCAAGAAAGCAATAGTAAGGATGATTAGCAAGCCTCTCAAGCATTTGATCAATAAAAGGTAAATGAAAATGATCATTTCTTGTAGCAAGATTAAGCTTCCTATAGACAATGCACATACGATGTCCTGTAAAAGTCCTAGTAGGTATAAGCTCATCTTTATCATTCTTAATAATCGTGATCCCTCCCTTCTTAGACACCACGTGTACAGGGGAAACCCACGTGCTGTCAATTATGGGATAGATCACGTCAGCCTCTAATAGCTTAAGAATTTCTTTCTTAACAATCTCCTTTAAATTAGGATTCAAACGCCTTTGGTGTTCTATAGAATAGGCGTTCTCATTATCCAAGTGAATCCTATGAGTGCAAAGCATTGGTGAAAGGCACTTGATGTCACTTAGAGAGTACCCAATGGCCTTCCTATACTTTCTCAGCCCACTTAGGAGCGAGTGCAACTCATCATCACTTAAGTTCTCATCCACAATCACGGGATAGGTTTCATTAAGCCCTAAGAAAGCATACCTTAGCCCTTTTGGGAGCTCCTTAAGATCCACCTTTGGGGCTAGCAGCTCGCTCCAGTACTCCTCGTGGCTCTTGTTGACGTTCCCATCCTCAGTAGCCTCCTTAGAACCCGAGACATGACTCAAAAGACTGCTTTCTTGAACCATTGTCCCTTCCGAGATCGAGTCTTCCAGTGGATCTTGCACTCGTTCTGGTCCGGATCGAGCAGTTTCACTCGATTCTCCTACTCGATTTAATTGGGATCGAGCAGGAGATCGAGTCCCCGTCTCGTTCTCTGAACTGATCGATTGACTTTCCTTGATCTTCCCATCGATTGTTTTCCTGGATCGACTGTACTCGGATCGATCACCTAATCGAGTTGGTTGGGATCGAGTAATAGATCGAGCGTCTGAGTCGTTCTCTGTCCTGGATCGAGTGATCTTCTCGATTGCCTGATCGATCTCTAAGCATCTACCTTCATCTTCTAGCACAACTTTCCTAGATTCAATGTGATTAACGTACTCCTGAGTCATCCTACTCACAAACCCGAACTCCCCTGGCTCTTTAGTCAATGCCAGCTTCAAGTTATCGTCTTGTGCAAGCTCTTCTAGTAGTTCATCCGCTAAAGCATCCAACGTCTCTATGTAGAAAGCCTGCCCTTCTATGGTGGGCTTCTTCATGACCTCGTTGATATCAAAATCCAGCCTTATATCCTTGCCCAAGTGTAGAGCTATCTTCGCATTCTTGACATCGATGATTGCTCCGGCGGTTGCAAGGAATGCCCTCCCAAGTATAAGCGGATCCTTAGGTTCTTCATCCATCTCAAGCACAACAAAGTCTTTAGGCACGTTTACACCACTGACCATCACTGGTAAGTCCTCAAGCAAACCCACAGGTAACCTCACGTTCCTGTCAGCTAGCACCAAGGAGGTACTACTGTCTTTGAATCGGGTAAAACCGAGCTTCTTTGCTATAGAATGGGGCATCAGATTTATACTAGCAGCAAGATCGCATAAACAGCTCTGAAATGTTAAGCTTCCAGGATCTCCCAACTTCTTGGGGAGTATCTCCTTGTGTATAATGGCGCTACAATCTTCACTAAGCACCAGCACTTCCTTTCTCTCCTTATTCTTCTTTGCAAGCGTGTCTTTGAAAAATTTTGCACACTTAGGCATCATGGCAAGGCAATCCACGAGAGGTAGCTTGATCTCTTCGTCCCTTAGATGCATCTCAAACAAGACCCTATGCTTCTCTATGAGCTGTTTCTTGATGCGACCAGGAAAAGGAAGCTTAGGAACATAAGGTGGAGGTATGTACTCATCTTTCTCCTCGGTTGCTTTCTCCGCTTGCTTCTTTACAGCTGCTTCTTTCCCTTTTGTTGGCCGCTCTATCCTCACGTTGTGGAAGTTGATCTCATCATCAGGCGACGGCTTATCCTCCCCCTCTTGAACCACAATGTCTTCATTGTCCTTTGGTGCAACCCTCGGTGGAAGCTCTTTCCCACTTCTTAGTGTGATTGCATTGGCGTATTCCTTGAGATTTTGCTCACACTTTCCCGGTAAACTGCTCTGACCACTTGTACTTGCTTTACCCTTCTCTAACTGCTTAATCTTGTTGTTTAGAGTTGTTAGCTGAGTAGAGACATCAGTGAGAGAGGATTCTAAGCGGTTGTTCATCTCGGCGAACTTCTGGTTTGTTGAAGCTTACCCTTGAAGCAACTGCTGAAACATGGCTTGTACAGGATCAACTTGTTGCGGTTGCATCTGTTGTTGAGGAACAAAGCCTGGAGGGTACAAAGGAGTATAAGGTTTGTTCCCTTGCTGCTGCTGCTGTCCCTGAAAGTTGCCTTGTCGCTGACCTTGAAAACCACCACTCGGCTGAAAACCTTTGTTATAGGGCACAAACGGTTTAGCTTGTTGAGGAGGGCACACCTGATCCTTTGGGTTTTCAACGTTTGTGCTTCTATAAGACAAGTTATTGTTGTCTTGGTAGCCTTGAGAGTAACCTTAAGGTTTATAGTTGTTCTGACCAGCGGCCCAATTAGCTTCTTCTTCTTGGCATTGCTCTAGCTCATCAAAGACATCCGCAGTTTCCCCAACAAAATGTACATGCTTTTGGTTAGCAAGCATGAGCTTATCGATCTTCTCATGGAGAGACTTCATTTCTTTCTTGTTGGCTTCAAGATCAGCTCCTCTTGGTGCATGGTCATAGTCCTCAGAATAATCCCATCGCTCAATGCTAGGTTTTCAATGATCTCCATACCCTCCTCCACCTCTTGACCAAGGAAGTTTCCTTTGCTTGTCATGTCAAGTAGTAACCTGATCTTTGGAAGTGCTCCACGGTAAATAGTACTCAATAGGGTCTCTTCGCTGAAACCATGGTGAGGGCAGGCTATTGTATAGTCCTTAAAACGCTCCATAGCCTCATTAAAGGACTCATTATGTCGCTGAGTGAAACCACTGATCTCGCTTCTCAACCTTGCTGTCCGAGAGCTTGAGAAAAACTTGGAGAGGAAAGCTTTCTTACAGTCAGCCCAAGAAGTGATAGTGCCTTGTGGAAGAGTCTTCTCCCAATGCCGTGCCTTGTCGCCTAAGGAAAAGGGGAACAAGCGCAGCTCGAAGCTGTCTTCCGAGATGCCATTTATCTTGAGCATTCCACAAAGCTGCTCAAAGTTGTCTAGATGCGCCAATGGGTCCTCCAAAGCAAACCCATGAAATTTGTTGTTTTGCACCATCTGAACAAACCCTGGCTTGATCTCGAAATTATTGTTTGGCACTGGAGGTGGAGTGATCCCAAACCTATTATGGTGAGTATTGGGAGCATCTCCTGCTCCAATGATGTGTGGGGGTCTAGCCGCGTGGTGGGGGTTTCCATTACCCTTTCCCACTGCCCCGTGAGCTGGAGGAGGTCCCTCTGGGTGCTCGTGCTCAGCCATCGCCTCAAAATCCAGTGAACCTTGCTGAACAATCTCCTCAAAAGCTCTAGCCTGTTCTCGAACTCTTCTTCATCTTGCGTGTCCAAGCTGATGAATATTTTCCAAGGGTGTGAGTAAGGTGTTGTCACCCTTAACACGCAGATTCATATACATGAAAGACACAAATTTGAAAGTAGAGAAATCAGTAACCAACTTAAAGTAAAGGCTTAGTCTTTACTAAACTCCAAATCTTAATGTTTTCTATCTCCTAAGATGGCAACGACACCATTTGATAACAGGTTTTTGCAATGCAATGATGTATCAAAGCTCAAATGCAACACTGATATGTAGTATAGCATGCAAGTGAGCGTCAATCCACACCTAGGGGTAGCAAGTTCACTAAGAATGCAAAGGATGAGCAAAGCTAAGCGAGAATGATAAATGATTGGTAAAATCCCTTAAAACTAAATGCAAGTGTCAAATGCAAAGCAAAACAATTTTAAAATCTCTAGAAGAGGGTTAACTACCGCGAGGAACAAGCGGAATATTTAAAATGTAAAGTTACTAATTATTAAAAATAGACTAGTGGATCGACCACAGGATCGACCACTAGATCGAGCAACAACGATCGATCTCGTCTAAACAACCTAGAATGATGAAATGATGCGGTATGCGATTGACAAGAACACAACTTTATGATGATGGAATGATATTAAACGACTTAAGACACTAAGAAAGAGGGTCTAGGGTTGACGGTCACGTTCGTGGGTCTCAAAGGTCAAAGCTCAGTTTGAAAATATTAGATCTACACTCTTTGAAAGGTTCTCTAGGCCTTGAAAACGAAACAAGATCCATCCATGGCGTGTGGTATGGATCACTCCTTCATTCTCTTCTCCAAACCCATGGCGTTTGGTGGAAAAAGAGATTGAAGGGCATAAAGCATAGATTTCAAAAAAACGACCTAACTAGTCCCCTTTACAACCATGGCGTGTGGGAAAGGAAAACTAGCCTCTAGGATTTGATTGTCCAGGACATCCGGATCCTGTCAAGGTAAGACATCCCTCAGATCTTAGAGATCTTGGCGTGGGAGTCTCTGAGCCTTAAGCACTCGAAATCCTAGAAGAGAATGTGATGAAGAACGAGAAAATACAGAGCTTTAACCTTTTCAATCCTTTCGAATCGCCCCAGCCCCAAAACCCAAAAAGACAACTCGCGATTCATAAAGAAAACCGATGAAAGCATAAAAGACGATCTATTAAGCATGATTAACAAAGATGAAGGCTAAATGTTCGATATTCAAAAGTTAAAATGCAAGAAAAAGCTTCGAAAGTCTACAATGGCGGAAAACCGCCTCCAAAAATGAGAGAACGAAAAAGGTAAAGACAGAATGGGGATAATGAAAAGGATCGTTGCCTTTTGCGAAAAATGGCCAAACTGCAAATGGTCCCCTCTTCACTACGGTCCAAAGCCAGCTGGACGGATAAGGTTAGTGTGGGATCGAGCATGAAGCTCGATCTGGCTCTCGATCTTCGCCTTGGATCGGATGGCTCTAGTCGATCTCGGAGTGGATCTTATGCTGATTGGGTTAAAAGCTCGAGTCGGTCCTCGATCTGCATGGCGTCATTTACGTCCATACTTCAGATCAATCCCCACACTCGATCTTGGTCTCGATCCATTTCCTTGCATCGACTTGGTCACTCGATCTTCTGGTCGATCTCACCTAGATCGACCTGCCTTGCTCGATCTGCTACTCGATTTCGGGTCCTTAGCATGCACTCCTGAGTATTCCAAGTGTCTACGAATTTGCTCACGATCCTTAGCATGTCCACGAATCCTCCAAAGCTCCAAAGTAGCCGAAAACAACCTGAATGTGATGCATAATGCAAGAAACATGCAAACGATGGTGCAAAAGTGCTCTAGGACCTAAAATAATGCAATCTAGCCTAAAGTGAAAGGTAAATGCATGAGAAACTATCTTATATGTATGCAAAACACACGAAATATGCAGCAATATCAGGCAACTACATCGATCACTTGTGATCAATGTAGGAAAGGAAGTGTCTCGAGGAGATCACATCGATAACTCACATCAATCAGATGTAATCGATGTAATCAACCCGAGAGTCAGGCAAACTACATCGGTTGGGAACATCGATCATGGTGATCGATGTGGATCACATCGATCACTCTAATCGATCAAGAGTGATCGATGTAAACTGACCGAGAGTTTAGGGGATTACATCGAGCAAGAGCATCGATCAAAGCTTGCTCGATGTGCCTACATCGATCACTCACATCAATCAAGGAGTGATCAATGTAAATGGGCAGGAGGTTCTGGAGTAAGCATCGACCATTGATCGATGCCAACCACATCGATCACTCACATCGATCAGAAGTGATCGATGTGGTCAGCGAGGTAACTACTTCAATTTTCATAAAATTTCTCTCTCTTGGTTTGGAGCCAAGGGAGTTTGAATTTAAATTTTTTTTGCTTCTCCCTGCCATTCTGACCCACTTCTGAGCACTTTTGGTTTTGTCACCCAATCCTTAGATTCCTTATATTCCCTCCTTAGTCTTATAAAAACCAACTAACTCCTCTTCACCCTTCACACTTCGCATTTTCTCTTCTATCACTTATAGCCACAAAATTTCTTAGCTCTCTCTCTCTCTTTTATTTGATCTTTGAAAATGCTCAGAAGTCCCAAGAAGGTTTGCTCTCTTCCACTATTCATTTACTAGTTCTTATGCTTTGAACTTTAGTTGTTATGAATCTTTTGCTTTAAGAACTAGTTTTGTTTAGTTTAAAGTGCTTGTTTTGATTTTTGCATGGTGAAATTTGTTAGTTTAAGCAAGTAGTTGTTAGAGCTGATTACTGTTCATAAATATATTAGCTTGCTTTGCTTTAAGTTTACTTTGCATAATCATGTTTCATTTTGTTTAAAAGCCACCATCCTAGGTTCAGGTGCATAAGTAGTTAAAAATTTGCTTAGAACTCTAGCATGTTTATGATTTTTACTCTTGAATTCTCTTAGTTCTTCAGAGGTTTGCCTCGTTTAAACACTAGTTAAGCCTCTTTTCGATTTGAGAAATATTTTTTTAGAGCTTTAAATATTTGATTTTCAACTTTTGTTCTTCTACTCATTAGATCTTCAAGCATTGTTCTTGTAGGCACTATGGGAAGAACCAAAGAAGTTGCTGGAAACAAAAGCCAAGCACCTAAGAAGAAGGCGCCATCTACTGAACTTGTCATCAAAGACAAAGGTAAAGGTGTTGCTGATGGGCGGTCCTCAAAAGCTGCTGGAAAAGGGTTGTGGAGAGCAAGGGCACCAAGTCCAAGGACAAGGGGAAGGGCAAGGTTGTGGAAGAAGCCCCAAACAAATAGCCAAGTGCAAGGGAGTTTATGGAGCTCTTCAATCAGCGTACCTTCAAGGCTACAAGGTACCCTTGCATGCCCGCAATGAAGGCGCTTGGGATATATGATGATTGCAAAACAATCTTTGAGAAGATGGGGCTTGGAGAGTTGATGGAGAAGGCGCTTCCTTCCTACCAGCATCTCACCATTCAGTTTCTCTCCACTTTTCAAGTGGTGAGTTATGAAGAGAGTGAACTTGACAATGGAGATGGCTTGATATCCTTCAGACTTGGTAAACAGAAGTTCACAGCAAACTTTCAAGAGCTTTCAGATGGCCTTGGTATGTACCCCTATGCTGATACGAAGGCCCAGTTCAAGATCAGAATGAGTGAGCATGCCATGCTTTGGGAGGTTATTGGCATTGACCACTTCACTCCAGGAGTCACCAAGAACAAGAGACTAAGGCATTCAGCGGTGAGATATGCTCACAAGGCCCTTGCAAATACTCTTTTTGCAAGGAAGGAGTCAACCAACATAACATCAAGGGAGATGGACATCATCTACAATGGGATGCAGCCACTAGTGCGCTTCAGCAAGGGTGGAGAGTCTCTCTTAAGGCCAAGAGAGCTCCCTTGTTATGTGACTCTACTCTAAGAGCTGCTCTACACATATAGAAGCTGGATCTTGAACAAGGGGAAAAGGGAGAAGAACCCTCCACTACACATTAGGGGAGTTGTGACAGCAATTATGATGGCAAGTGGAGTGGACCTTGAGTAGAATGCTGCAGTTGCTTTGCCAACACAATGGATAGATCTGGTCTATCTAAGGAGAGTCACTACTTAGAGAAGACCATTCAAGGGAAGCACTTCTATCAGTTTCTCAAACCCCCCAAGGAGCCACCAAGATTTCTTCTCCCCAATGAGCAGCATACATCCATCACCATGAGGAGCAATGTCGATTTTTGCCCAACTGAGAGACAGCTCTACCATGGTGGCCCTATCACTGAAGAAAGAGAGGAAGATAGTGAAGAAGGGAGTGAAGAAGAAGGTGAAGAGAATAGTGAAGAGGAAGTACAAGAAGAAGCTGATGTTGGCGCCAGCAATGAAGAGGATTCCCAAGAGGAAGAGCAAGGAGAAGATGAGTTGCTTGAGTAATCCCTCTCGAAATTACTATCGGATCGAGATTCGAGAGGGAGAAACAAGAAGCAAGAAGCGCAAGAAGCAAAGAAAAGATCAAGCGCAGAAGAAGAGAAGAAGAAGAAGAAGAGATGCTTTATAGTTAGTTGTTACCATTACTTCTTTATTCCGTAACTACCCTCTTCGTCCACGTATATTTACTGTTGTGCTGCCATTTTCTTGAAATTCAGCCAAATTCAAAACTAAAACGGTAGTAGTACACGTGGTATATCCTTCTCAAATATCCAATGACGAACATCAATCCGAGCCGTTAATTTTCTCTAGACTCTCTCCGAGTGCTTTATATGTAGTTTGTTGTTACTGTTCTCTCTTTTCACTTCAAACCTCATCAAGTGCCAAGCCAAGGGAGCTCCCTCAAGTATGCACATGACCACATTAACAAGCTTCAAAGGTGGTGCAAATGCCAAGACAAAACAATCAAGAAGCTTGTCAAAATGGTGAAAGGGAAGTTCAAGAAGGACAAGTCCAATTCACATGGAACTTCTCAACAAAGCCAAGGTCATGAGTTTACCTCATACTATGAGGAGCAAGTGCGGCAGGAAGATCCCAATGAAGAAGAGGAGGCAAACTGGATGCCCCAAAGGAGACATTCATTCCAAGTGCAACAAGATGATGATCAATGGCCAGCTTGGAAACCAGCTAGGGCTTCATTATATGCCCCTATGTCTCAGCCGCCATCAGCATGCGAGCGCCAGTTTACTCTCCTTCTGAGGCTCACACTATTGGGCAGGAGTATGACGCTCAATGAAATCCAACTCAAGTGCAATCACATCAGCCTAGTTGGGTACCTCCACGTCAAACATCGTCTTCTTCACAAGAGAGGATGAGGAACAAGAGAAGGGCAAGTCAGTCTCCACAACCAGCAACATCAGGATCCTTCATAGATCCAGGAGAGACTGATGAATTCTCTTACTCATCCAATCATTCCTCCCACCACAACGAAGGTACCACATCCTTACCATTGTACATACCGATGTATTTTTTTAGTTCTTGTTATATATTTCTGTTGCTTCTCTCTCTCACTCTTTTATTACACAAGGGATTGTGCAATTTAAATGTGGGGGAGGGATTTGGGGTTTGAAATTGTGTGTTCTTTTCATAGATTTTTTTCTTCTTTCATCTTTGTGTCTCATGCATCTCATGCATACATGTAAGTGCATAGAAAAATACAAAAAAAAAATTGAAAAATTGAAATTTTTTGCATGTTTTGCAAACCTAAAGAGAGCATATAGTTGCATTTCATTTGTTTAGTGTTTGCATATAGGCTGCATTGCATTTGCATAGGGCATGATGATGAATTTTCCTTGTAAAATACTAAGTGTTTCAGATTGATTTAAATGTCTAAGTGGTTAATTGTTTGATGCATCATGAGAATGTTAGAAGTTAAGGCTGAACCATGTTTTAATTGCTAAATTTGATTCGCTCATCTTATACTGAAATCATTTGTTCATTGAAAATAAACTCTATCTATTTTAACCTTAATCTGATTTTTGAATTATCATGTTTGTTCCTTGAATAGTGAATTCATGGCTATCATATACATATTTGGATCATCTTTTTCCTTCTTACCTCTCTTGCTGGTCCATTTGTGAGAGTTGTGAGGCCTTGCATATCATATTTGAATTTTATCTTGGCAAAAAGTGTTAGGATTAAAGCTGCCATGGATAAGCTCTCTTGTAGATATCAGCTTAGATTTTGAGCTTAATTCTAGGTTAGGAGTTTCGGATAAAAGGGTAGTGTTAAGTGGTTTGAACTTCATGTTTATATATTTTTAAGAAGAAGAAGAAGTATGCGATGGTTGTATGGGGAATTGAGTTAAGATTTTGGTTAAGTAAAAGGAAGAAAAGCTCTAAGTGTTTAAAGCAAGGAGGCGCGAAAAACAGCAAGGCTTTGAAAGGTCAATCGAAAGAAGAAATCAGACCCAAGGCAATCCACCAAAGGTGAAAAATGGCGCCTAATTAACAAAAGAAGAGCAAGCCCCAACAAAAAAGATCAAGTTCTTTGGGAAAGGGTGGATTTAGGGGTTCACTTAGGGTTTTGAAGTTTTAGGGTTTTGAAATTTTAGGGTTCATCTTTGGGTTAAGGGTAGAAGAGAGCTTTAACTTGTATGCATAAGTGTGCTTTTACCTTTAGCATTTTGCCTAAGATAGAATCATTTTCATTGAGTGATCCCTTGAGTTTACGAGCCCTTACTTCAATGAGATGATTTTTATCTCATGACCATACCCTAAGACCGAATGTTTTCGCTTGGTTTGCACAAATTTGATTCATGTTTACAAGCATAATGAGTGTTAATTAGTTGATTGGTTTGGCATTTGTCTAGGTTGAGATTTGAGATCATTTTGAAACATGATGAGCATGGCTAAGTTCTTTAAAGTATAATTGGTTGTGTTTTTCATCCTACACGTAGGCACTTAGACATAGACTTCAATTCTTTACCTCAGCATTTTTGGATTTGAGTGCCCACCTTTAAACCTCATCCTCTGTTTGTCTTAGTTTGATTGTTTGAGGGCAAGCAAAAGGCAAGTGTGGGGATGTTGATATCTCTTGCATTAAAATCATTTAGGATTGCATTTAGTTCATGTTTTGGTTTTCTTTTGCATGTTTTCCTTCTCTCTAGTCCCATTTTCCCTTCCTTTTAGACTTAGGTTGCATTTAGGTTGTAGTTTACATTCTCTATGCATTAAGGCTGTTTTTAGGTACGTAATGAGCTATTTGGGGCAAGGAGGAAGTATAAGGATGATTCAAGGAGTTGCCTAAGCTAAGGAGGAACAAAAGGAGCTAAGGAAGATGGATTTTGTTGCAGCATCGATCAAGGCACAAACCGCATCGATCAAGGAGTGATCGATGTAAAGCAGCCGAGAGTTGGGAGGTCCACATCGATCACATGTGATCGATGTGAAGAGACAGGACACCAGCATCGATCACCACCATCGATCAAGACTGATCGATGTAAACAGGCATAAGCTTTGAAGATTCACATCGATCAAGCACATCGATTACCAGCTGATCGATGTCAAGCACCAGAGGACCAGCATCGATCATCCACATCGCTCACTTGTGATCGATGTGAGCCTAATCCAAACTTCTTTTAATTACAACTTTGCCATTTCTTTAGGGCTTTTGTCATTTACTATAAATAGGCTTGGACTAATGGTTTTTAGCCAAGTCTTGTTCTTGCTTAGGTTCTTAAGAGTTTTTCAGTCTTTGTAAGAACAAGATCATCTTTTTAATTAAAGTTTTGTATTTGTATTTTTAAATCTTTTCTAATCTCCCTCCTAGTCATGTTTAACATCATTTACTCTTGTGATTTGGTGTTTTCCATGATGATGAGTGAGTAGACTTTTTAGGGTTCTTAGATGTGGTAGATTAGGAGAATTTAGAGGCTTGATTAAGGTTTGTTAGTGCTTAATTAGGTTAATCCTCTCTATCAATCTGTGTTTAGGCAAGATTTATCTTGATCACATGAATCTATATTTTGGCTTCATCTTGTGTCCACCAAGTGTTTGATGAAATGCTGATCTTGTTTAGTAGATGATTTACTGGTCTTAGCTCAAGAGATTGACTGTCTGAGAAGTATTATAGTTTTAATAGTGTTGGTTTTGCATGCTTGTTGATTATTCTAGCACTAATGAGAGTTAGTTCTTGTTAGGATGATTAGCAAATGGTTATTTGTCAAGAGATTGAACTTAACTTGTTTGATTGAGAACTCTATGCCTAGGAATTATCATTGCTTGCTTATTTGCATTGTAAATGATGTTTGAAACAGTTGGTGTGCATGTGAAAACCTTGGTGTGCATGTGAAAACCTAAAATCAACTTCTCCAACAAAGAGGTACTAGGCATTAAGCACAATCATATAAGAAAGGGAATGAGAAGATCTAAGCCCTAATCAACATAAACAATCACTAAAATCACCCCATCTGCCCTAATCTCAAACCTAAAGCAAACTACTCACTAATCATGGGGAAAACCATCAAATCTATGAAGAAAAGATAGTTAATCATGATTAGAGAGATAAAAGATTAAGAGAAATGCAAACTTTGATTAAAATAAGCAAAGATTCAAGTTACAAAATCAAAAAGCTAAGACAAAGAAGAAAAGACTGCTGGATAAAGGGTTGTCTCCCCAGAATTTAGGGATTTCAAGTATATATAGGAGTCTAAGCGAAAATGGCAAAATATTGCAAATAAATGGTCTTCAGTCTGGCAGCGTATCGGTCAGTTGCGTCGGTCTTCAGTGATCGAAATGGATTGAGCGGTTTCACGAAGATTGCGATATTTGTTGAACGACATATCAGATGACCTGAAACCAAGTTCTCCTGAAATATAACTCACGTGGCTACAACTTTTGTGAAGAGTGAAGATGCTGAATAGGGACGGAGGCTACACGTCCGAGCTGATCTTCAAGTCGGTCAAGATCAACGGTAAAAACTCCAGATGGACATGTTCTCACTTTATTTGCTGTAACTCTTCAACCACTGATGGGAATGACACGAAACTAATTCCACACGAAATCTAACTCAAGTGGCTACAAAGTTGATGAAGGACGCCGAAGCCAAATCGGAATGGAAACACCTCATCTGAGCTGATCTTCAGTCAATATGAATCCTATCGGTCACTCCTGACCGATACTGGTGACCGAAATTCATCCGCTGGGTTTATGTCGATCACTTCTGACCGATACTGGTGACCGAAATTCATCCACCGGGTTTATGTCGATCACTTTTGACCGATACTGGTGACCGAAATTGATCCGTATCGGTCATCCTTGACCGATATTCACCATGCTCTGACCGAAAACTTCTGCAGAGATCTTCTGCTTTGATCCTTCTTGCTCCCTTTTGCCCAGCTAGCATCCTGGATCGTCCCTAAATCTCCTCCAAGCTCCTTTCAGCTCCAAAAGCACCTAAAAACATCCATAATGCAAAGAAAATGCAAACTATACTCTAAATGCAACCTAAGTCTAAAAGGAGAAGAAAATGGGACAAAAGCTAAGGGAAAACATGCAAAAGAGGACCAAAATATGTACTAAATGCAGTCCTAAATGGTGTAAATACAAGGGATATCAACACCCCCACACTTGCCTTTTGCTTGTCCTCAAGCAAATAAGAACAAATGGGAGAGTGATGTTTGAAAGTGGGAGCTCAAAACTAAAGATGTCAATGGAAAAACTGATTCAATGCCTAAGTTTTAGGTTCTAAGATGGATAGAGATTGTTCTACTTTAAAAACTTTAGCCATACCCATCATAGCAAACAATGAACTCCAGCTTAGCCTACACAAGCATTCAAATCAACCAACTCTTTAACATTCATTGATCAGTAACCAATGGATCATGTTTGTGTAAATCAAGAGAAAACATTTGGTCAAGGGACATGGTTATGAGATGAAAATGATCTCATTCAAATAAGGGTTCAAAGATTCAGAGGATCACTCAATGAAATGATTCTATCTTAGGCAAAATGCTAAAGTTATAAGCACACCTATGCATGCAAGTCAAAGCTCTCTTCTACCCTTTTTACCCTAGATGAACCTAATAACTTCTTAAACCCCAAGTGAAACTCCTAAATCTACCATTTCCCAAAGCACTTGATCATTTCCTTATTCATATTTGGGGAAACTCCTTCTTCTTTTGCTTGTGTGGTTGACTTCATTTTGGAACTTGCTCTTCTATGTTGCATGAATGGCGCCATTTTCATCACCTTTGGTGGATTGCTTGGTCTGATTACTCCTTTTTGATGACCTTTTGTGAGCTTTGTTGTTGTTGGCACCTTTCTTCTTTAGCACTTAGAGCTTTCTTCCTAGTTAACTTAACCACAAAATGAACTGTTCCCCCATACTACCAATCCCATACTTCTTCTTCTTCTCAAAGATGTAAACAATTAAAACTCAAACCACTTACACTACCCTTTCCCAAACTCATAACCTAATACCAAGCTCAAAATGCAAGCTGGTGTCTACAAGAGAGCTTCTCCTTGCCAGCCTTATTCCTAACACTTTTTTGCCAAGATAAGATCAAAAATGATGCAATGCAAGGCCTCACAACTCTCACAATAGTGTTTAGGTTCAGAAAGAAGGATTGGTTTTAGGGTGTGGTTAACTGTCCCATGCTCCTTAAGATCATGGAGGATGATGGAGTGGAACTGGAGTTCCTTCTCCTTTCCTCCTGAACAATGTGTTGGGTCCATAGTAGAGCTTCTCCTTAGGTTTCCTGACTCTCTTTCTTTGTTTCTTTGGTCCACCATAGAGCTTCACCTTGATTCCATCAAACAAGTCAAGAAGACAAACACCATCAAAGGCTTCACCATCATACTCATTATGATCAAGAGGGTCTTCATCTTCTTTTACCACATCAGCCTTGAATCCCCTCAGCTCTTTCTTGACATCAGGTGGCTTCTTAGAAGCTCCTTTCTCAACATTAGTGATGCTTCCACAAAAGCTTGAAGGTGGAGGCTTTATTGCATAGCTAACTCCATCATCCACCTTCTTGAGGGTGACTCTCCCTTTGGTGAAGTCAATATCAGCGCCTGTTGTGTTCATAAATGGAGTCCCAAGTAGTAGAGAAGGCTTCTGAGTGTGAGCCATTTCCATCACAACAAAATCAGTTGGTATCTTGCATGCTCCAATCCTCACAGAAAAGTCTTCAATGAGACCAACTGGTGTTCTTGAAGAAGAGTCCACAAAAGTGATTGTGGAATCATATGGTTGCAGCTTGGTGACTCCTAGTTCTTTTGCCAAGTCAAGGGACATCACATTGATACTTGAACCTGTGTCACACATGGCCTCTTCCACAACCAATTCACCAAGCTCACAAGAGACTAGAAAATTTCCTGGATTACCAAGCTTCTTTATGTTTTCCTCCTTAACCTCAAATGCTCCAGTTTTAACCCTTAGTTTCTGAAGCTCCTCTTGACCATTCAGACCTCTCATTTCCATTTGAGCAGCATAGAGGGTCTCATACTTCTGTACTAGTTGTTCCTTGAATCTTCCTGGAAAAGGGATAGTTGGTTGGTAAACAGGAAGGATAACACCTTGAGTCTTCTCTTTAACTTCAGGAACTTCAATCAAGTATTCCTTTGTATCATCAACAAGTTCATGTGGCGTCCACCACTCTTCTTCTTCTGAGTTTTCCCTTTCTTCAAAGGGTTCTTCTTCTGCAGGAGTTCCTTGAGAGCGTGGTGCTGATGCAGTTCCTTGTTTGACCTCCATGGCAGCTTCAACAACCTCAGCTTCAATGGCTTTGTCTTCTTCATCAGTCTTGGCATCACCATCTGAACTCAAGTGAAAAGCACTTCCCCCACAGTTAGACTCAATGCCCAAATTGATGATAGAGGGTGTCACCTTTGGAGTAATCTCAGCAATATAGTTTTCTTTCTTAGCAATATCAGTTAGGGAAGTGGAGGATATACCATAACAATGCTGTAAGGGCTTCATGAAGGTGATTGGCTGAGCATTGTTCTCTTGTTTATTCAGCTGCATAGTCAAGGAGTCTATTTGGGATTGGAAGTTGTTGATGGTGGAGGCAATACTTCTTTGAGTTTCAGCAGCCATGCTTCTCTGAATTTCAGCCATACTTCTTTGAATTTCAGCAGCCATGCTTCCTTGAAGTTCTGCAGTTTGGACTTATTGCATTTGAAGTAGAATCTGCTTGATATCCAACTCTTGAGGTTGCTGAGGGCTTGGTTGTTGTTGAGGTGGCGCGAAGGAAAGCTGCATATCAGTAGTGGGAAGTATCATGTTCCCTTGCTGTTGGTTATAGGCGTCAAGTGGTTGAGAAGAAGACCTTTGATGCTGTTGAATGTAAGGGCCTTCATTTAACAACATATCCCCCTTTGTTTGCATAGCTTTTATCTCTTGTATTGTTGTTTCCAACTTCTCTTCAGCTGTTTTTGCATTCTTCTCAAACTCATCAACATAGTCCCAATTACTTAATGCCATGTTCTCCACCAATATCCAACCTTCATCAACATCTTCCCAAGGAAATAACCATTACTAGCTGTATCTAGAAGGATTCTTATCTTTGGGAGAACACCTTTATAGAGTGTGGATAGTAGCATTTCTTTGGTGAACCCATGGTGAGGGCATTAGTGAGTGTAGCTTCTAAACCTTTCTCAAGTGTCTCCAAAGCTCTCATTAGATCACTGCTTGAAGTTTGTGATCTCATTCCTGAATTTTGCAGTTCTTGAAGGAGAGAATAACTTGGTTAAGAAAGCACCTTTGCATTGTTCCCAAGTGTTGATGCTGCCTTGTGCTAAAACCTTTTCTCATAATCTAGCTCTATCACCAAGGGAAAATGGGAATAACTTGAGCTTCAAACCATCATCTGAGACTCTACTAAGCTTTGTCAAAGAACATATCCTCTCAAAGTGATCCAAGTGCTCAAGAGGGTCTTGATTTGGCAAGCCAAAGAACTTCTTTTCTTGAACCAAAGCAATCATGCTGCTCCTTATCTCATAGTGGTTAGTCTCCAAAGGTGGAAGAATACCTTGCCTTGAAGCATAGTTTGATGGTATATCTGCAGCACCTATAGGTCTCAATGGTCTTTGAACCAGGGCTCCTTGTAAAGCATGTTGACCTTGCTGTCCTTGTAAGCCTTGGATCCCTTGAAGACCTTGTAGACCTTGTGGACCTTGCAAAACAAAACCAGAAGCATACTGATGTTCTGCCATGCTTCAACAGCTGAATTCTGATTCTGCAAACCCAAAATTTTTGACCTTGAACCTCAGTTGCAGTTGTAGACACTTAGGAACAAGTGTTGTGGTACCTACAAAAGAAATTCTAGACCAAATAAGAAATCAGTAACCGAAATCGAAAATAACAAAGCTTGATCTCAAAATCTCTACAGATCCTACTGAACAAAGGATTCCCCTAATGGCAACGGCGCCAAATTGATACAAGAGTTTTGACTCTCTTGGTCAATCACCCATTGTACTAGTCATTGTAGCATTGGGTTTTAATGTCAATCCAAAGGGGAAGATTGAAGCAGCAGGATTATAGTAGATTTCCTAATTCAAGCAGATATAAAATGGGTTTTAGAATATCTAGCAACCTAACTGATCAAGCAAAGAAGCAAAAGAAGGCAAAAGAAAGCAATTAAAGAGCAGTAATGGCAAAGAGATATAGAGCAAGAACAGAGTAAAAGCTGAACTAAAACAAAGTAAAAGTAAGACTTCAAAGACTAAAAGATGGTTCCAGATCAAGGCAATGGTGATAGGGTGATCCATGTTCATGTCTAGGTTGGTAAAAACAAGCAATTCTAAACACTAAACCTTAGGTAAGGAACACTAATAAAGGCTAATCCAATCTTTTGGCATTAATCCCTTTTCTAATCACATATTCAAGATAAATCTCTTGACTCAAACACATAATCACCAAGCATTAAAATCAAGTTCCATAAAAACCAATTAGCATGCTAGACATCTAATCTCTTAGGTTAGGTTTACTAATCTCTTAAATGATATATCAAACATCAACTCACATTCTCATGCATAATCAATGTCTAAAGGCAATTTCTCAACAATATGGTACTAGGCAATAAGCACATTCAAGCAAGAAATTATAGATGCAAAGACTCATGATTATCTAAACACCATTTTCAAGCATTGAATTTCATTCAGGAATTTCATCAAACACTTGGTGTGCATGTGAAAACCTAAAATCAACTTCTCCAAAAGAGGTACTAGGCATTAAGCACAATGATATAAGAAAGGGAATGAGAAGATCTAAGCCCTAATCAACCTAAACAATCACTAAAATCACCCCATCTGCCCTAATCTCAAACCTAAAGCAAACTACTCACTAATCATGGTGAAAACCATAATATCTATGAAGAAAAGATAGTTAATCATGATTAGAGAGACAAAAAATTAAGAGAAATGCAAACTTTTATTAAAATAAGCAAATATTCAAGTTACAAAATCAAAAAGCTAAGACAAAGAAGAAGACACTGCTGGATAAAGGGTTGTCTCCCCAGAAATTAGGGATTTCAAATATTTATAGGAGTCTAAGAGAAAATAGCAAAATTGTAAATAAATGGTCTTTAGTCTGGCAGCGTATCGGTCAGTTGCGTCGGTCTTCAGTGACCGAAATGGATTGAGCGGTTTAACGAAAATTGAGATATCTGTTGAACGGCATATCAGAATGACCTGAAAAAACGTTCTACTGAAAGCTAACTCACGTGGCTACAACTGTCGTGAAGAGTAAAGATGCTGAATAGGGACGGAGGCTACTCGTCCGACCTGATCTTCAAGTCGGTCAAGATCAACGGTAAAAACTCCAGATGGACATGTGCTCACTTTATTCGCCGTAACTCTTCAACCACTGCTGGGAATGACACGAAACTAATTCCACACGAAAGCTAACGCAAGTGGATACAAAGTTGATGAAGGACGCCGAAGCCAAATCGGAATGGAAACACCTCGTCTGAGCTGATCTTCAGTCGATATGAATCCTATCAGTCACTCCTAACCGATACTGGTGACCGAAATTCATCCGTTGGGTTTATGTTGATGACTTCTGACCGATACTGGTGACCGAAATTCATCCGCTGGGTTTATGTCGATCACTTCTGACCGATACTGGTGACAGAAATTGATCTGTATCGGTCATCCTTGACCGATATTCACCGTGCTCTGACCGAAAACTTCTGCAGAGATCTTGTGCTTTGATCCTTGTTGCTCCCTTTTGCACAGCTAGCATCCTGGATCGTCCCCAAAACTCCTCCAAGCTCCTTTCAGCTCCAAAAGCACCTAAAAACATCCAAAATGCAAAGAAAATGCAAACTATACTCTAAATGCAACCTAAGTCTAAAAGGAGAAGAAAATGGGACAAAAGGTAAGGGAAAACATGCAAAAGAGGACCAAAATATGTACTAAATGCAGTCCTAAATGGTGTAAATACAAGGGATATCATCATCCTCGTGGCTAATGTTGGCGTTCCCGTCCTCAGTAGCCTCCTTTGAACCCGAGACTTGAGCCTTAAGACTGCCTTCTTGAACCGTTGTCCCCTCAGAGATCGAGTCATCCAGTCGATCTTGCACTCGTTCTGGTCGGGATCGAGCAACTTCACTCAATTCACCTACTCGATTTGATGTGGATCGAGCAGGAGATCGAGTCCCTGACACGTTCTCTGAACTGATCGATTGGCTTCTCTCGATCTTCTCATCGTTCTCTTCCCTGGATCGACCAGCCTCCTCGATCTTCTTATCGATTGCTGTCTTGGATCGAGTGATATTTTCGATTTCCTGATCGATCTCTAGGCATCCGCCTTCATCTTCTTTGACAACCTTCCTAGAGTCGAGGAGATTAATGTACTCTTGAGTCTTCTTACTCAGAAAACCAAACTCCCCTGGCTCCTTAGTCAATGCCAGCTTTAAGTGATCCTCTTGTGCCAACTCTTCTAGAAATTCATCCGCCAAAGCATCCAACGTCTCTATGTAGAATGCTTGTCCTTCTATGGTTGGCTTCTTAAGGACCTCGTTGATATCAAAATCCAGCTTTATGTCTTTGCCAAGGTGTAGAGCTATTTTCCCATTCTTAACATCGATGATTGCTCCGGCGGTTGCAAGGAATGGTCTTCCAAGTATAAGCGGATCCTTAGGTTCTTCAGCCACCTCAAGGACAACAAAGTCAGTTGGTACATTGACATCGCTTATCCTTACTGGAAGATCCTCTAACATACCCACTAGAAGTCTCACGCTTCTGTCAGCTAACACAAGGGAGATCCTACACTCTTTGAACCGTGTGAAATCGAGCTTCTTTGCTATAGAATGGGGCATGAGATTTATACTTCTCCCAAATCGCATTGACAGCTCTCAAACTTCAATGGACCCAAAGCACAAGGAATGGTGAAGGATCCTGGATCTCCTAGCTTCTTAGGCACTATTTCTCTGTGAATAATGACACTACACTCTTCACTAAGCACCAAGACTTCTTTACTTTCCTTGTTCTTCTTTGTAAGGGTGTCTTTGAAGAACTTAGCACACTTTGGCATTATAGCTGGGCAATCCACAAGAGGCAACTTGATCTCAACGTCCTTTAGATGCTTTTCAGACAAGAGTCTATGCTTCTCTATCAGCTGTTTCTTGAAGCGGCCGGGAAAGGGAAGCTTAGGTACATACGGTGGAGGCACATAAACATCCTTCTCTTTAGTAGCTTGCTCCACTTTCTTCTCTACAGCTACCTCTTTGCCCTTTCTTGGTCTCTCAATCCACACATTATCAAAGTTGATCTCCTCATCAGCTGAAAGCTTACCCTCCCCCTCTTGGACTACAATGTCCTCATTGTTCATAGGAGCGACACGCAGAGGAAGCTCTCTACCACTCCTCAAGGGGATAGCGTTTGCGTACTCTTTCGGATTCGGCTCCCACTTGCCTGGTAAGCTGTTCTGACCGCTTGTACTAGCTTTTCCTTTCTCTAACTTTTTGATCTTGTTGTTCAGGTTTGTTATCTAAGTTGAGACGTCAGTAAGAGAGGAGTCAAGGCGGTTGTTCATCTTGGCAAACTTCTGATTAGTGGAAGCTTGACCTTGAAGCAGCTGCTGAAACACCGCTTGAACCGGGTCTTGAGGAGGCTGTTGCATCTGTTGTTGTTGAGGAACAAAGCCGGGAGGAAACATAGGAGTGTATCTTTTGTTGCCTTGCTGTTGCTGCTGACCCTTGAAAGTTCCCCTGCCTCTGCCCTTGAAAGCCACTATTCGGTTGAAAACCCTTGTTGTAAGGTACAAAGGGCTTTGCTTGCTGAGGGGGGTACACCTGATCTTTAGGGTTCTCTACATTCGTGCTCCTGTAAGAGAGATTGCTGTTCGCTTGGTTGCCTTGTGAATAACCCTGATTCTTGTTGTAGTTCTGACCAGCAATCCAGTTTGCTTCTTCTTGACTCAGCTCTAGCTCCTCGGAGACATCTTCAGCTTCTCCTATGAAGTGATCTTGTTTCTGATTTGCAAGCACTAGCTTGTCTATCTTCTCATGGAGGGACTTAAGTTCTTTCTTGTGAGACTCTAGATCAGCTCCTTTTGGTGCTCGGTCATAGTCCTCTGAATAATTCCCATCACTCAATGCCAAGTTCTCTATCAGCTCCATACCTTCTTCCACTTATTAAGTTGCCCTTGCTTGCCGTATCAAGAAGCATACGGATATTTGGTAATGCTCCTCGGTATATTGTGCTTAGGAGAGTGTCTTCACTGAAGCCATGGTGAGGACACTGAATGGTATAGTCTTTGAACCTCTCGATAGCTTCATTGAATGTCTCGTTCTGCCTTTGAGTGAAGCCACTGATCTCACTTCTCAACCGAGCTGTCCTGGTGCTTGAGAAAAACTTTGAGAGAAAAGCTTTCTTACATTCAGCCCAAGACATGATGGTGCCTTGTGGAAGTGTCTTCTCCCAATGCCTAGCCTTGTCACCGAGAGAAAATGGGAAGAGCCATAGCTTGAGGGCATCTTCCGAGATCCCAATGATCTTGATCATCCCACACACCTGCTCAAAGTTATCAAGGTGCTCTAAGGGGTCTTCCATAGCCAGCCCGTGGAATTTGCTATTCTGAACCATTGAGATGAATCCAGGCTTTATCTCGAAATTGTTATTCTGGACTGGAGGAGGAGTGATCCCAAAGCGATTGTGATGCGTATTAGGAGCATCTCCAGCGCGTATGATCCGTGGGGGTCTAGCTGCGTGGATGGGGTTTCCATTGCCCCATCCTACACCACCGTGAGCTGGTGGAGGTCCTTCAGGATGTTCCTGCTCAGCCATTGTTGCAAAGTTTACTTTACCGGCTTGAACAATCTCTTCAAAGGCTCTAGCTTGCTCTCTTGCTCTTCTTGTTCTTGAATGTCCGAGTTGGTGAATATTGTCCAGGGGTGTAAGTAAGTTGTTGTCACCCCTAGAACGCAAATTCATGTACCTGAAAGACACAAGTGTGAAGAGAAAGAGATTAGTAACCAAACTTAAAGTAAAGGCTTAGTCTTTACTAAACCCCAAATCTTAATGCTTCTTAGCAACCCTAAGATGGCAACAGCGCCATTTGATAACAGGTTTTTCCAGTGTGCAGGCAAGGAGGTTATCGAAACTCAAGCAATACACAGTTGTAGTATAGCAAGAGGTATCAATCCAATCCTAGGGAGCAGGAAGAGCAATGAGAATACAAGGATCTAGTGAATCTAAGCAAATATGATAAATGATTGGTAAAATCTAACAAAACTAAATGCAACGATCTAATGCAATGCAAAACAATTTTAAAATCACTGGAAGAGGGTTAACTACCACGAGGAATAAGCAAAAGATGAAAAATGCAAAGCTACTAAAAACTAAAAATCGACCAGTGAATCGACCACAGGATCGAGCAAAATGAATCAATCTAACAAGCAACTTAAAGCGATATGACTTTTGATGAACAGAATGCAAGCTAAATGACAAGCAAATGATGAACGGAGGTTTAAAACACTAAAAGAGAGGGTTTAGGGTCGAGGGTCATATTTAAGGGTATCAAAGATTCAAGCTTTTGGTTTGAAAACATTTAGATCTGCTCTTTTAAGAGGTTTCTATAAGCCTTGAAAACAAAACAAGAACCATCCGTGGCGTGTGGTACGGTTCACTTCCTTAATCTCTTCTCCAAACCCATGGCGTTTGGTGGAAAAAGAGATCGAAGAGCAAGAAAGACAGATTTCAAACAATGACCTAACTAATCCCCTTTACAACCATGGCATGTGGGAAAGGAAAGATTAGCCTCTAGGATCTGGTTTTCCAGGACATCTGAATCCTGTCAAGGTAAGACAGTGTTTGGTTCATAGAGACCTTTTCCAAGGCTCTCTAGGCTTTAAGATCCCAAGATCCTAGAAGAGAAGGTATGAAGAACAAGAAAACACAAAGCTTTGAAACCTTTCAACCCTTTTGAATCACCTCAACCCCAAAACCCTAAACTACTACTAACTACACATGTTTAAGATCGAATCAAAAGCATCAAACGATAAGCTAAGCATGATTAACGATAGATTAAAGAAAAACTTGCTTGATATTAAAAGATTCAAAGGTTCAAAAACGAAAAAGCTTCAGCTGTTCTACTATGGCGAATCGCCTGACTTAGAGAGATAACGGAAAAGACATAATGAAGATAAGATAAAGGTGATGGCTGCTTTTGCCTAAAATGGCTAAACCGTTAGCTGGTCCCCCCTTCGCTAGCCGCCAAAGACAGCTGGACGGATAAGGCTCGTCTGGGATCGACCTTGAGATAACCAATGTGCTCGATCATCTTCAGGAATCGCCTTGCTCTACTCGATCTTCTGGTCGATCTGGTTAGAGGGATCGAGTATCTTCCTCGATCTACTTCGCGATCTTTGGATGATCGAATCTTGGTCTCGATCTCGCTCTCGTTCTGCATCGCGTCATTTACGTCCGTACTCCAGATCCATCTCCTCTCTCGATCTCGGTCTCGATCCTTCCTTTTAAATCGACTTGGTGCACTCGATCTTCTGTTCGATCTCATATAGATCGACCTGCCTTGCTCGATCTGCTACTCGATTTCGGGTACTTCGCATGCCGAGCTAAGTTCTCCAAGTGTCCACGAGCTTCACTTTGAACCTCCGCACGTTCACATAGCCTCCGCAACTCCATAGTGCTCCAAACAACCTGATAATGATGCATATATGCAAGAAATATGCAAAATACGAATGCAAGAGGACCTAGAACCTAAAATGCAACAAATGGAACAATCTAGCCTATAATGCAAGATGAATGCATGAAAAACTACTCTAAATGCATGCAAAATATGCTGAATATATGGTAATATCTTGTCTTCTTGTCCCCCCCCCCCCCCACAAGCCAAGGTAATCTGCAGACAATATAACATTTTTGCAACTTTTACCCAAGAGACAGATATAACTAGGGTGCATCGTGAATGAGTTCGAATCGCCAAATCGTCATAGGATATCAAAATTGTAGTCATAGTGAAGTGAGTCTACGCAGCCTCTGTTTGCCATCAGTCCGCTAGCCGCCTGTTTAACGTCTGCGTCTCGTCAAACATGGGATGTCATTGTGTCTTCTAGTTCCACCCCCCCCCCCCCCCACACACACACAACCCGAGTTCATCTGCTGACAATATAACATTTTTGAGAGAGAGAGAAACAACTACAGCGCGTCGTGAATGAGTTCGACAGCCTAAATCATTAAAGTGATGTGAGTCTGCGCAGCATCTTCTTTTCGGCTGCAGGAGGAATATATGTTCACCACCAGTCTGCTAGACGCCTGTCTAACGTTTGCGTCTTGTCAAACATGGGATGTCTTTCTGTCTTCTTGTCCTTTACAACCCGAGTAGATCTGCTGACAATATAATATTTTTGCGGCATTTACCCGAGGGAGAGAGAAACAACTACGGCCCGTCGCGAATGAATTCGACTGTTAAATCGTCACAGGATAGCAAAATTATAGTCAATGGTGAGTGAGTCTGCGCAGCCTCTTCTTCTCGCCTGCGGGGGAATTATATGTTTGCCATCAATCCGCCAGACGCCTGTATAACATCTGCATCTTGTCAAACATGGGATGTCATAGTGTCTTCTTGTCCTCCACAACCCGAGTTGATTTGCTGACAATATAATATTTTTGCAGTATTTAATAGTGAGAGAGAGAGAGAAAAAACTACGGCGTGTCGTGAATGAGTTCGATTGTTGAATCGTCAAAGGATATAAAAATAGTAGTCAAAGGTGAAGTGAGTCTGCGCAGCCTCTGCTTCTCACCTGCGGGAGGAATATACGTTCGCTATTAGTCTGCCATACGCCTGTCTAACACCTGCGTCTCGTGAAATATGGGATGACTTTGTGTCTTCTTGTCCCCTACAACCGGAGTTGATCTGCTTACAATATAACATTTTTGCGGCATTCACGCGAGAGAGAGAAAAATAACTACGGCGCGTCGTGAATGAGTTCAATTGTTGGATCGTCACAGGATATCGAAATAGTAGTCAAAGGTGAAGTGAGTCTACGTAGCCTCTGCTTCTCGCCCGCGCGAGGAATATATATTCGCCATCAATCCGCCAGACGCCTGCCTAGCGTCTTCGTCTCTTCAAATATGGGATGTTTTTGTGTCTTCTTGTCCCCCACAACCTGAGTTGATCTGCTGACAATATAACAATTTTGCGGCATTTACGGGAGAGACAAAAACAACTACAGCGGATCGAGAACGAGTTTAACTCGCCAAATTGTCACAGGATATAAAAATAGTAGTCAAAGGTGAAGTGAGTCTGTGCAGCCTCTACTTCTCGCCTGCGAGAGGAATATTTGTTCGCCATCAGTCTGCCAGACGCCTGTTTAGCATCTGCGTCTCGTCAAACATGGGATGTCTTTGTGTCTTCTTGTCCCCCACAACCCGAGGTTATCTGCTAACGATATAACATTTTTGCGACATTTATTCCAGAGAGAGAGAGAGAAATGATATGCTCAAATTATCCCTAGAGCTACTCTCTCAAATTAAGAGATCACTGTAGTAGTTAGGAGACGAATCCACAAGGACTTAAGAATATTACACAACAGATTTAGGTTCAAATGTAGCTAAGCAAATCAATAACAAAGGTAAATTGAAATGGCAACTAAAAGTAACAAGAGCAGGGGCGGATTATAGGTTCTTAAAATCAATGACACGAAGCACTCGGCAATGGGAAATTCGCAGGTTGATATAAATCACAGTCTACAGACTGAAAGGATAATTTATTAAAACCATTCTAGAACTCAAAAACACGAATGTAAAATCAATCGACTTCCGTCGCAGAGATTATCTATGATCAGATTCTAGAATTCTAAATTCATTTGCAAATTCTAACAGCCAAAACAAGCATTAAGGCTCAAGTTTGATATGTTCACAAAATTACTAATCCGAATTCCTTTGCAATTAGTTATTTTGCTCATCTAAGATAGTTCTGGTGATTAACAATGTTTCAACATCTATTAAACAACCTAAGATCTGGCTAGGTGATCATTTTTAAAATCAGTGTTAAAGCTATCTAGATGAAGAACCAAAATATTTATCCTAACAGTATTGCGGTTCTAACAATTCGTTATCAACCTTTGAATAACCCAAAACGTAACTAGCAGATTACTCAAACATAGAAATTTAAACACAAATCATGACTGATTAATTTTGCATTAAAAAGATAGAGTAAAAGATAAAGGGATTCGAAATTATTCTTTAACAGAGTACATATTTGTCTCCCCAAAAGCTCTGAATCTAATCTCTCTCTTAGTCTCAATGAAAACAAGATCATGGCCTAACAATGGCTCTCAAAACCTAAAAACATCTCTAAACACGACTTGGGCAAGTTTGCTAAAAATGGGAAACTTCTAGGCCATGTTGCAATTCTTCAAAGAGCTTTTAGAACTCCACTTCGCGTCCACGATCGGTGTCGATCGACACTTAGTGGCTGGTGTCAATCGACACCTTGCTCCAAATGCTGCTCCGAATTGGTCTTTTCAGATACAACTTCAGGATAGCTCCAAAATGCTCCAAAATCCACAATTATGCTCCAAACGTACCGAGACCTGCAAAGACTCGAAAAGACTCGAAAAATGCTTCTTGTGCTTGCTCCTCTCTTGTTCTTTGGGGTTCCTGAAACAAATTTCTAAAGATATTGATAAGTACACGGCGGTTTGATGAGAATGAGAGAAGAGACGGAGATAATTTATAAAAAGCTACCCTAGAATTTTGGGGAATAAATAAAAATCATAGCTAAATAAAAGGGAATCAAATCTTTAGATACTGAAAACTCTGGAATTTTGCCTTTTACTTAGCTAGTTTTAAAAATTCAAAACCGATCCTATATTCTAAAACAAGATCTTGCGATGTTAAAGGAGATTTTCTAAAATTAAACCATTAAATCTTTGAAAATACCTTTGCAAGAAGTTCAAAATATCTATGCTAGCTTTTGAAAATCGAATCTCTCACTCTCTTTGTTTAAAATTCTCGAGCAAAACAGGAATGAGAGGGTGATAGGTTGTTTGAAATATTTAAAGACTTAGCAAAACCAAAACAATGAGTAGTCAAAGTGGTTTCTGACAAAGGCACATCTTTCATGGTCAAAGATGCTTGCCTTGACCAAGTTTTGAATTCAAAAGTTGGATGGAAAAGAGTAAAGGAGGGAAAGAAAAATGTTACCTCGGCATAAGATCGAGTCCATTTGGTCGATCTAGGACTCGATCTCATGCCCAAAATGGCTTAGATCGAGAGGGTTACTCGATTTGAGACTCGATTCATAGTGAATCGAGTCCTGGATCGATTGGCTCTCTCGATCATTGAGATGTTGGTTCCTCGGCTAAGTCCTCATGATCGAGCTACGTCCTCGATTTAGGGGTCGATTTGGCATAGATCGAGTGATGGATCGAGTCGAGTGATCGATCTGTTTTCAACAGATTTTCCCGAGAGAAATTAGATCGGTCGATCCGACTTGGATCGATCGATCCTTTTTCGTCAAGGTCGATCTTGTCACTCGTTCTCGTCTAGATCGACTGGCTCCTCTCGATTCACTGACTCGATCTAGCAAAGATCGAGCCAGGATCAGTCGATCTAGCACTCGATCTCTAGCTTTATTCTTAACCCTATTGCCTTTTTAAGACCTCAAAGTCAAGGTTTAGACTCCTTATACCTGTTCCTACACACTTGCAAAATAAAAGCATAAAACTGAATGGGAAATAAAGCAGAGATATGTACAAGATAAACATGGGAATGCCTCCCAAGTGCGCTTTCTTTAACGTCTTTAGCTAGACCTTACTTGGTCAAAGCGGATGGTGGGTCTTGGAGAAGCACTGAGGTACTCTCCTTGTCATAGCTGTCTGCCAAGTAGGGCTTGACTTTGTGTCTGTTGACGGTGAATGCAATGCCACTTTTTCCCATCAGAGTAACAGCTCCATACGGCAAGACTTCTTGAATCACAAACGGTCCGCTCCACCTTGATTTCAGCTTGCCTGGGAAGAGCTTGAGCCTCGAGTTGTATAGCAACACTAGTCCTCCTTCCTTGAGCTCCTTGGCAACCAACTTCTTGTCATGAGCCTCCTTAGTCCGCTCCTTGTATATCCGGGAGCTCTCGTAAGCATTCAGCCTCAACTCGTCCAGTTCGTGTAGCTGAATAAGGCACCTCTCCTGAGCCGTCTTGAGATCAAAGTTCAGCCTCTTCACAGCCCACAACGCACGGTGTTCCAGCTCAACCGGGAGGTGACAGCCCTTGCCATAGAGTAGAGTGAAAGGAGTTGTACCAATCGGCGTTTTGAAGGCGGTACGGTAGGCCCAAAGAGCGTCATCCAGCTTCACTGCCCAGTCTTTCCTTGTGGCTCCGACGGTCTTCTCTAGAATAGCCTTGATTTGCCTATTGGAGACTTCCACTTGACCGCTTGTTTGAGGATGATACGGTGTAGCCACCTTATGCTTAACCCCATACTTTCTCAAGAGGTTCTCAAAGACCTTGTTTATAAAGTGGCTTCCCCAAACCTCGGGAAGATGATACTCTTGAACAACTTGATTACCACCTTAGAGTCATTTGTAGGGGAAGCAACAGCCTCAACCCATTTGGAGACATAATCCACAGCTACTAAGATGTATTTGTTGCCGTATGAAGAAGGGAATGGTCCCATGATGTCAATTCCCCACGCATCGAACATGTCAACCTCGAAGATAGGAACTTGAGGCATTTCGTTCCTCTTGGTTATACTCCCTGCTCGTTGACATGCCTAACAGCTCTTCACAAACTCGTGTGCATCTTTAAAAATGGAGGGCCACCAGAAACCGGCTTGCAACACCTTCGTGGCTGTCTTGAATGAGGTGAAGTGTCCTCCGTAGGAAGAGCCATGGCAATGATAGAGGATGTCCCTGGCTTCTTCCTTTGTAACACATCTCCGGTACACGCTGTCTACTCCTCTTTTGTATAGGTAGGGCTCGTCCCAGAAGTAGTCACTAGCCTCTCTCATAAACCGCTTCTTGTGATAGCTGTTGAGATGTGTTGGCTCCTCACCACACGCTAGATAGTTAACCACATCAGCATACCACGGTAGATCCTCCTCTTTGAAACTCAGCACTTCCTCAAACCTCCCTTCTAGCTTCCCACAAACAGCCGTAGTGATAGCCATAAGCTGCTCTTCTGGAAGAGAGTCATCTAAGGGGAGAGACTCGTTGATCCTTAGCCGTGAGAGGTGGTCAGCGACTCCATTTTCTATCCCTTTCTTGTCTTTAATCTCCATGTCAAACTCCTGGAGTAACAGAATCCATTTTAAGAGCCGAGGCTTAGTGTCTTTCTTCGAGTAGATGTATCGTAAGGCAGCGTGATCCGTGTATACAATAGCCTTGGAACCAACCAGATATGATCTGAACTTCTCAAAGGCGAAGACTACTGCAAGCAGCTCCTTCTCCGTAGTGGTGTATCGTGACTGCGTGTCATCCAAGGTCCTTGAAGCGTAGTAGATCACGTGTAGCTTCTTGTCTTTCTTCTGACCAAGGACGGCTCCTACAGCGTAGTCACTAGCATCACACATGATCTCAAAGGGAAGAGACCAGTCTGGTGCTTGGACTATAGGAGCTGATGTAAGAGCTTCCTTGATGGTCACGAAAGCCTTCAAACACTCCTCGTCGAATACAAACTCAGCTTCCTTGCACAACAGCCGTGTAAGAGGGTGTGCAATCTTGGAGAAATCCTTGATGAAACGCCTGTAGAACCCTGCGTGCCCAAAGAAGCTTCTGATTCCGTTGACATTAACCGGCGGCTCAAGACCCATCATGACCTCCACCTTTGCTTGATCAACCTCAATCCCCTTCTCTGATATCTTGTGACCGACCACGATCCCTTCCTTAACCATGAAGTGGCATTTCTCCCAGTTCAGCACCAAGTTTGTCTCTTCACAACGTTTAAGTACCCTGCAAAGATTCAACAAACACGCAGGAAAGGACGCACCATACACAGAGAAGTCATCCATGAATACCTCTACCATCTCCTCTATAAGATCAGAGAAGATCGACATCATACACCGCTGAAATGTAGCTGGTGCATTACACAATCCAAACGGCATCCTTCGATATGCAAAGGTACCGTAGGGACATGTGAAAGTCGTTTTCTCCTGATCGTTTGGGTGAATAGGAATTTAAAAGAAACCGCTATACCCATCGAGAAAACAGTAGTAAGGGTGATTTGCAAGTCTCTCAAGCATTTGATCAATAAAAGGCAAGGGGAAATGGTCTTTCCTAGTCGTAAGGTTAAGTTTCCTATAGTCAATACACATTCTATGACCAGTAATGGTCCTAGTAGGGATAAGTTCATCCTTTTCATGCCTTATGACCGTGATCCCTCCCTTCTTAGGCACCACGTGTACAGGGGAAACCCACGTGCTGTCACTTATGGAATAGATCACGTCAGCCTCTAAAAGCTTAAGGATTTCCTTCTTAACAACCTCTTTCAAGTTAGGATTCAAACGCCTTTGATGTTCTATAGAAGAAGCGTTCTCATTATCCAAGTGAATCCTATGAGTGCAAAGCATTGGTGCAAGGCCCTTGATGTCACTTAAAGAGTACCCAATGGCCTTCCTATACTTTCTCAGCTCAGTCAAGAGCGAGTGCAACTCATCATCACTGAGGTTTTCGTTCACAATCACGTGATAGGTGTTATTAGGCCCTAAGAAAGCATACCTTAGCCCTTTTGGGAGCTCCTTAAGGTCCACCTTTGGGGCTAACAGCTTACTCCAGTCATCCTCGTGGCTGTTGTTGTTGCTTTCCTCCTTGGAACTCTCCTTTGAACCCGAGGCATGGCCCTTCAGACTGCTTTCCTCCATCGTTATCCCTTCTGAGATCGAGTCCTCCGGTCGATTCTCCTCTCGATGTCGTCTAGATCGAGCCATTTCGCTCGATTCACTTACTCGATTTGATATGGATCGAGTAAGGGATAGAGATGCTGAGTCGATCTCTTGGTTAGACTCCAAAATGATCGGGAGGTCTCTCTCGATCGTCGACTCGATTGTTTTTCCTGATCGAGCATTCTTCTCGATCTGTCCATCGATTGTTGCACCTGATCGGGTTGTGTTCTCGATTGACTTGTCGATCTGACTCCAGGATCGAGTGATAGCGTCGATCTCGGGGTCGATCTCTAGGCAGCAACCTTCTTCTTTCTTGATAATCCTCCTAGAATCCAGCAGGTTCACGTACTCTTGGGTTCTCTGGTCCACAAAACCAAACTCCCCTGGCTCCTTAATCAGTTCTAGCTTCAGATGGTCTTCTAGAGCCAGCTCTTCCAGCAACTTATCCGCCAATGCATCCATCGTTTCAATATAGAAAGCTTGTCCTTCAATGGTTGGCTTCTTCAGAACTTCGTTGATGTCGAAGTCAAGCCTGATCTCCTTTCCCAAATGCAAGGCAATCTTCCCATTCTTCACGTCTATGATAGCCCCGGCGGTTGCAAGGAACGGTCTCCCTAAGATGAGTGGATCCTTAGGCTCTTCATCCATATCCAACACTAAAAATTCTGTGGGTACGTTCACACCACTGATTCGTACCGG
Organism: Thlaspi arvense; assembly: GCA_911865555.2. Taxonomy (NCBI): domain Eukaryota; kingdom Viridiplantae; phylum Streptophyta; class Magnoliopsida; order Brassicales; family Brassicaceae; genus Thlaspi; species Thlaspi arvense. The sequence goes on along the minus strand of OU466858.1, from coordinate 51,764,298 downwards.
TAAATCTTCAAGCAGCCCCACTGGTAACCTCACGCTTCTATCAGCCAGCACCAATGAGATCCGACAGTCTTTAAACCGAGTAAAACCAAGCTTCTTAGCCACGGAGTGAGGCATCAAGTTTATGCTAGCTCCGAGATCACACAAGCAACTTTTGAACTCTAGAGGACCCAAAGCGCAGGGTATAGTGAAGCTTCCAGGGTCTCCTAGCTTCTTAGGGACTATCTCCTTGTGTATAATCGCGCTACACACTTCACTTAAAACAAGTACCTCTTTGCTTTCTTTGTTCTTCTTCACAAGGGTGTCCCTGAAAAACTTGGCGCACTTGGGCATCATAGCAAGACAATCTACAAGAGGCAGCTTCATTTCCACGTCTCTCAGGTGCTTCTCAAACAAGATCTGATGCTTCTCGATGAGCTGCTTTTTGAAACGACCGGGAAATGGCAACTTCGGTACGTAGGGTTGGGGCAGGTAAGAGTTCTTCTCCTTGGTGGTTTGCTCCCTCTTCTTCTCAGCGACCGCCTTATCTCCTCTCCTCAGCCCTTGGATCCAAACGTTGTCAAAGTTTATCTCATCATCATCAGCCGAAAGTTTACCCTCCCCCTCTTGAATTACAACGTCCTCGTTGTTCTTTGTGGAGACCGGAGGTTCGAGCTCTTTGCCGCTTCTCAACGTTATAGCATTGGCATACTCCTTGGGATTCTGCTCACACTTTCCCGGAAGGCTGTTCTGACCACTCGTGCTTGCTTTCCCTTTTTCCAACTGCTTGATCTTGTTGTTTAGGTTGGTGATCTGAGTGGAGAAGTCGGTTAGAGATGAATCTAGGCGAGTGTTCATTTCAGCGAACTTCTGGTTGGTAGAGGCTTGCCCTTGTATTAGCTGTTGAAACATTGCTTGAACCGGATCAACTTGTTGTTGCATCGGTTGTTGTTGCTGAGGTGCAAAGCCCGGAGGGTAGTTAGGAGTATAACCCTTGTTGTTTTGATGTTGCCCTTGGAAGTTGCTCTGCCCTTGACCTTGGAAACCACCACTCGGTTGAAAACCTTTGTTGTAAGGGATGAAAGGTTTAGCTTGCTGAGCAGGGTACACTTGATCTTTAGGGTTGGCTACGTTGGTGCTTCGGTAAGAGTAGTTGTTGTTCTGGTAGCGTTGGTTGTAGCCTTGAGACTTGTAGTTGTTCTGTCCAGCCACCCAATTTGCTTCTTCTTGGCTTAGCTCTAACTCCTCTTCGTTCTCATCAGCTTCACCAACAAAGTGAACATGCTTCTGATTAGCTAACACCAACTTATCTATCTTCTCATGCAACGATTTGAGCTCTTTTTTGTGAGACTCTAACTCTGAGCCTCTTGGTGCATGGTCATAATCTTCAGCCTAGTTTCCATCACTCAACGCCAAGTTTTCTATCAGCTCCATACCCTCTTCTACCTCTTGACCGAGGAAGTTTCCTTTGCTAGCTGTGTCAAGCAACAACCTGATCTTTGGTGAAGCTCCACGGTATATGGTACTAAGTAGTGTTTCCTCGCTGAACCCGTGATGAGGACATTGGATCGTGTAATCTTTGAAACGCTCCATTGCCTCGTTGAATGTCTCGTTGTTCCTTTGAGTGAAACCGCTGATTTTGCTTCTCAACCGTGCTGTCCTTGTGCTTTAGAAGAACTTTGAGAGGAATGCCTTCTTACACTCAGCCCATGATGTGATGGTGCCTTGTGGGAGGGTCTTCTCCCAATGTCTAGCTTTGTCTCCGAGTGAAAAGGGGAAGAGACGCAGCTTGAAAGAATCTTCGGATATGCCATTGATCTTGATCATCCCACATACTTGCTTGAAGTTGTCTAAGTGCTCCAAGGGGTCTTCCATTGCTAAGCCGTGGAACTTGTTGTTTTGCACCATTGAGATGAAACCTGGCTTGATCTCGAAGTTATTGTTTTGTACAGAAGGAGGAGTGATCCCAAACCTATTGTGGTGGGTATTGGGAGCATCTCCGGCTCCTATGATCCTTGGGGGTCTAGCCGCGTGTTGGGGGTTTCCATTGCCCCGTCCTGCTGGAGGAGGTCCTTCTGGATGCTCGTGTTCAGCCATAGCTTCAAAGTCAACCAAACCGTGCTTAACAATCTCCTCAAAGGCTCTTGTGTGCTCTCTGACTCTCCTTTGCCGTGAGTGACCAAGTTGATGAATGTTGTCTAAGGGTTGTAGAAGATCATTGTCTCCCCTTGAACGAAGATTCATGTACCTGAAAACACACGTTTGAGAGTAGAAGTATTAGTAACTTGAAAAAGGTAAAGATTTAGTCTTTGCTAAGATCCAGATCTCTATGTTCTCTAAACAGTCCTAGAATGGCAACGGCGCCATTTGATAAACGCTTTCTAGCGAGGGTTTATGATGCAGAGAGGTTATTAAACTCTAATGCAAGCAATGTCATAGTATAACAAGCAAGATAGTGTCAATCCACTTCTAGGAGATAGAGAATGCACAGAGAATGCAAGGACTATAGCAAATCTAAGCAAAATGAGACAGTTTAAGATAAAATCTCTGAAAACTAGATGCAGCAACTTAAACAGAATGAAACCTATTTTAAAAATACTAGAAAGGAAGGTACTACCACGAGAAACAAACAGATTAATTAAAGGAGAGAGCTTCGAATTATTAAAATTCGACTAGTGGATCGACCATGAGATTGACCACTAGATCGAGCAGTAACAATCGATCTCGTCTAAAAATGTAAAAGCAGTAAAGCTAATGACCAGGATGCTACCAGATAACAAGCGAAAGATGAGAATAGGTGCAAAGATGCTAAAACAAACGGTCTAGGGTTGAGATTCATGGTTAGGGGTTTCAAAGGTTCGACCTTGGGTTTAAAACTTTAGATCGACTCACTTGGTGAGGATCTCTAAGCCTTGAAAACAAAACAAGATCTATCTGTGGCTTTCGGTATAGATCACTCTTTCATCCTCTCCTCCAAACCCATGGCTTTTGGTGGAAAGAGAGGTCGAAAGGCAAGGAAAACAGATTTCAAGTAAATGGCTTAACTAGTCCCCCAAACTTCCATGGCTTTTGGGAAGGGGTAACTAGTCTCTAAGGTGTGATCTTCCGAGGCTCCTGGATCCTGTCAAGGTAAGGAACCTCTCGGATCATGAATCTCTTGGCATGAGAGTCTTCAAGCTTTAAGCTTTCAACACCTTAAAAGAGATAGCCTTTAAAAACGTTTAGAAAAACCCCAAGATCGAAACCCTTTCTACCCCTTAATCCTCTCAACCCCGAACCCAAAGGAACTACTCACTACACATAGAGTAAATCAAGCAAAGCATATGAAACGAAACGATAAACATGAAAGGAAAACTGGATTAAACAGAAACGATTCGAATACAAAAGCTTAAGAGAAAAACGAGTTTCAACAATGATGTTCTTCACGAAAACGAGAGAGAAAACATAAAGAAAAGGATAAGGATCTAAAAGTTATCGAAAAAGGGCGTCGCCGCCTGGCCTAAAATGCCCAAACAAGCCAATGGTCCCCCCTTCGCTAGCAGCCAAAAACGGTTGAAAGGACAGAAATCGACTCCAAGATCGAGTGGTTCTCTCGATCATATCTGGACATCGTGTCTTCGGCTCGATCTGGGTCTCGATCTTCATCGGTGAATCGAGTGTTGCATCCGATCTCGGTATCGATCTTCGGCTGGATCGAGTGGTGTACTCGATCTGTCTCTCGCTCTGCATGGCGTCATTTACGTCTGTACCGATTGATCGATTGCTTCAATCGATCTCCATCTCGATCATTTTCCTTGGATCGCCTAGTTGGCTCGATCTTCTGGTCGATCTACTCCTAGATCGACCGGCCATGCTCGATCTGCTCCTCGATCTCTGGTCCTTAGCATATTTCCGAGCTCCCACGAACTGCTACATCAGCCCCAACACGTCCACGAACCTCCACGACTCCAAAGCAGCCAGAAAGAACCTAAATGTGATGCAAAATGCAAGGAAAATGCGTATGCTGATGCAAGAATGCTCTAGGACCCTAAGTGATGCAATCTAACCTAAAACATGGTACAAATGCATGAAAAGCTAACTAATGAGTATGCAAAATGTATGCAATATGCAATAACATCAAAAGATAAGAAAAATGAGAGAGGGTTCTAGGATCTTTGATTAGTATGCATGGTAGATGAAGGTTTAATCATGTATGCATCAATTGACTTCACCTTTAGCATTATGTGAAAGTTCAACCATTCTTTGAGAAAATCCCTTGTTTGAATAGCCCTTGTAAGTGAGATCATTTTTATCTCGCAACCCTTGTCCCTTAGCCAAGTGTATCCGGTTTTAAAGTGCATAAGTGTGATTCACGGTTTTGAGCTTAATGAATGTTAAAGGATATGATTCTTGGATTGCTTGGGATATGAGAGTCATGATTTCAAATTCATTATGTGATAAGTATGGCTAAGTTCTTTGGAGTATGAGTGTGTGCAGTGCATCTTAGAATTAAGAACTAGGATCATTGAATTGATTCATTTGAAAAACACTTTTGCAAGAAGCTTAAATCCCCATTTTTAAAACCTGTCTTCCTTCTTGAATTTTGTTTGCTTAAAGGCAAGCAAAAGGCAAGTTTGGGGGAGTTGATATTATCATATATTCTGCATATTTTGAATGCATTTAGAGTAGTTTTTCATGCATTCATCTTGCATTATAGGCTAGATTTTTCCATTTGTTGCATTTTAGGTTCTAGGTCCCCTTGCATTCGCATTTTGCATATTTCTTGCGTATATGCATCATTATCAGGTTGTTTGGAGCACCATGGAGTTGCGGAGGCTATGTGGATGTGAGGAGGTTCAAAGTGGAACTCGTCGACACTTGGAGAACTTAGCTCGGCATGCGAAGAACCCGAGATTGAGTAGCGGATCGAGCAAGGCAGGTCGATCTATATGAGATCGACCAGAAGATCAAGTGCACCAAGTCGATTCAAGAGGAAGGATCGAGACCGAGATCGAGAGAGGAGATCGATCTGGAGTATGGACGTAAATCACGTCATGCAGAACGAGAGTCAGATCGAGACCAAGACTCGATCATCTAAAGATCGAGGAAGATACTCGATCCCTCAAACCAGATCGACCAGAAGATCGAGCGGAGCAAGGCGATTCCTGAAGATGATCGAGCACATTGGTCAATCTCAAGGTCCATCCCAGACGAGCTTATCCATCCAGCTGTCTTTGGCGGCTAGCGAAGGGGGGGACCAGCTAACGGTTTAGCCATTTTTTGGCAAAAGCAGCCGTCACCTTTATCTTATCTTCATTCTGTCTTTTCCTTTATCTCTCTAAGTAAGGCGATTCGCCATTGTAGAACAGCTTAAGCTTTTTCGTTTTTGAACCTTTGAATCTTTTAATATCAAGCAAGCTTTTCTTTAATCTATCGTTAATCATGCATAGCTTATCGTTTATTGCTTTTGATTCGATCTTAAACATGTGTAGTAAATAGTCGTTTCGGGTTTTGGGGTTGAGGTGATTCAAAAGGGTTCAAAGGGTTCAAAGCTTTGTGTTTTCTTGTTCTTCATACCTTCTCTTTTAGGATCTGCTCTTCTAGGATCTTGGGATCTTAAAGCCTAGAGAGCCTTGGAAAAGGTCTCTATGAACCAAAGGCTGTCTTACCTTGACAGGATTCAGATGTCCTGGAAAACCAGATCCTAGAGGCTAATCTTTCCTTTCCCACATGCCATGGTTGTAAAGGGGATTAATTAGGTCACTGTTTGAAATCTGCCTTTCTTGCTCTTCAATCTCTTTTTCCACCAAACGCCATGGGTTTAGAGAAGAGATTGAGGAAGTGAACCATACCAGACGCCATGGATGGTTCTTGTTTTGTTTTCAAGGCTTAGAGAAACCTCTTAAAAGAGTAGATCTAAATGTTCTCAAAGCAAAGCTTGAATCTTTCAAAGAGATTTTTATTAAAAAGATAGATGAAAAACCAAATACAACCAAACACATGGTTTTAAGGAGAAAGAAGAGAGAGGGAGGAGAACGGACAACAAGAAAGCAATAAGTTAGTCTTGGGACAAACCCCCTTGACTAACCATGCATGACTCGGTTCAAACTTACACAAAATACAAGACTAAGAAAACAATTAAGGAAAGAAAAATGAACCTAGACACTCCGAGCTACGGATGGTAGACACTTGCCTCATTAAAAACCTTAGTGAGAAACCCCAATTGGACAAAACTCACTAAGGGAAAAAGAGCACAGAATGCTTCTACAAACCCCTTAACTAGTCATCGACTATTATGCCTACCAAAGCAGTATTTATAGCCTCTTTATTATCATATGGTTCATGAATGGACCGACTAAGCAATACTTCTAAGGTATTATGAAATGGCTTAGCCTTTGAACGGGTCATGGGACCTTCTTGAACCTCTAGAATGTCATCAGCTTCATGCTTGCTTAGATCTTGTTCTTCCTCGGTCGTAAGCTCACCAATGTCTTCCATGATCATATCATCCCCTCCTTCTTGAAAAGGATTTGACCTCAAATCCAACTCATCTGCAACATAGGGAATTAAGTCAGTAACATTAAAACTAGAGCTTATAGAATACTTACCTTGGAGTTCAAGTTGATAGGCATTGTCATTGATCCTCCTTGTGACGTTGAAAGGACCATCAATCCTTGGCATCAACTTGAATTTTTTTCGGCTGGGAAACGTTCCTTTCTCAAATGAACCCACACTTGATCACCAGCTTTAAAGACCATTTTGCTCCGTCCTTTATTCGCATGTTTGGCATAAAGCTTGGTCTTCTCTTCCAAGTTCTTCTTAGCATCCGTGTGTATCAGCTTTATTACCTCGGCCTTTTTCTTTCCATCCATACTCAACCTTTCACTCAAAGGTAAAGGCATCAAACCCAAAGGAGAAGTGGGATTGAACCCATAAACAATTTGAAAAGGTGAGTATTTAGAAGCAGAATGCACGGCATGGTTGTATGCAAATTCTACATGAGGTAAACAATCTTCCCAAGACTTAAGATTCTTTTTAATCAATGCTCTCAACAATGTTCCTAAAGTCCTATTCACAACCTCAGTCTGACCGTCAGTTTGCGGATGAAAAGTGGTAGAAAACATTAGCTTAGTTCCTAGTTTATACCACAAAGTTTTCTAAAAATAACTAAGGAACTTAATGTCTCTATACGACACAATGGACTTAGGCATACCATGAATGCGAACTATTTCTTTAAAGAAGAGATTGGCAATGTGCACAGCATCATCAGTTTTATGACATGTAATAAAATGAGTCATCTTAGAGAATTTATTTACAACTACAAAGATAGAATCCTTACCTGTCTTTGTTCAAGGCAAGCCTAAAACAAAGTCCATGGATATGTCATGCCACGGATGAGATGGTATGGGCAAAGGTGAATACAAACCGTGATGTTGTGTTTTGGATTTGGCTTGCTTGCATGTGTTGCACCTTCCACACACTCTTGCATGTGTTGCACCTTCCGCACACTCTCTCAATGCATCGTTCTCTTTCTCTGTTGAGGCATGAAACCGGGGGGAAACATAGGATTGTAACCCTTGTTGCCTTGCTGTTGCTGCTGGAAACTGCCTTGCCTCGGACCTTGATACCCACTGTTTTGTTGAAACCCCTTGTTGTAGGGTACAAAGGGCTTTGCTTGCTGAGGGGGGTACACCTAATCCTTTGGATTCTGAACGTTGGTGCTCCTATATGAGAGATTGTTGTTGGCTTGGTATCCTTGAGAATATCCCTGAGGCTTGTTGTAGTTCTGACCAGCGACCCAATTAGCATCATCTTGGCTCAGCTCCAACTCCTCTAAGACATCTTCGGCTTCTCCCACGAAATGTACTTGCTTCTGATTTGCAAGAACCAGCTTATCTATCTTCTCATGGAGTGATTGGAGCTCTTTTTTGTGTGACTTCAGCTCGGAACCTCTAGGTGCACTGTCGTAGTCCTCAGTGTAATTCCCATCACTCAAAGCCAAGTTCTCTATTAGCTCCATACCCGCTTCCACTTCTTGACCAAGAAAGTTACCCTTGCTTGTCGTATCAAGTAGCATTCTGATATTGGGTAATGCGCCTCAGTATATTGTGCTCAAGAGAGTCTCTTCACTGAAGCTGTGGTGAGGACACTGAATGGTATAGTCATGAATCTCTCCATAGCTTCACTAAATGTCTCGTTCTGCCTTTGAGTGAATCCGCTGATCTCACTTTGCAGCCTAGCTGTTCTTGTGCTCGAGACGAACTTTGAGAGGAACGCCTTCTTACAGTCTGCCCAAGAAGTAATGGTGCCTTGTGGAAGGGTCTTCTCCAAGTGCCTTGCTTTATCCCCAAGAGAAAATGGGAAGAGCCGTAGCTTGAAAGCATCTTCCGAGATCCCATTGATCTTTATCATCCCACACACTTGCTCAAAGTTGTCAAGATGCTCCAAAGGGCCTTCCATAGCCAGCCCGTGGAACTTGTTGTTCTGAACCATAGAGACAAATCCAGGCTTTATCTCGAAGTTGTTGTTTTGGACTGGTGGAGGAGTGATCCCAAAGCGGTTATGATGTGTATTTGGAGCATCTCCAGCACCAATGATCCGTGGTGGTCTAGCTGCGTGGTTGGGGTTTCCATTACCCCTTCCTACAGCAACGTGAACTGGTGGAGGTCCCTCAGGATGTTCTTGCTCAGCCATTGTTTTAAAGTCTACTGTACCAGCTTGCACAATCTCTTCAAAGGCTTGAGCTTGCTCTCTTGCTCTTCTTGATCTTGCGTGTCCGAGTTGGTGAATATTGTCCAAGGGTTTAAGCAGATTGTTGTCACCCCTGGAGCATAAATTCTTGTACCCGAGAGCACAGACAATAAGGTAGAGCAATGAGTAATTAAAATAAAAGTAAAAGGTTTAGTCTTTGCTAAACACCAAATCTTAATGCTTCCTAACAAACCCAAGCCGGCAACGGCGTGATAACTACTTTCTTTTGCAAGGGTGAGGATGCAATGAGGCTATCAAACTCAAATGCAACACTTAGGTTGTAATACAGTATGCAAGTGAGAGTCAATCCATTTCTAGGAGCTAGGAAGATCAAAGAGAATGCAAGAGCAGTGTAAAGCTAAGCGACTAACAGGCGGATTTGTAAAAATCCTAAAAACTATATGCAGCAACCAAATGAAATGCAAAACTATTTTAAAAATAGCAGGAATGATTAAACTACCACGGAGAACAAACGGAATAATTAAAATGCAAGGCTATGATTTAACAAAAATGGACTAGTTGATCGACCACAGGATCGACCACTAGATCGAGCGGTTTTGATCGATCTCGTCTAAAAATGCAAGCATGAAGAAACTAATGACCAGGATGCAGCGAATATCAAGCGAATGACTAACGAAGATGTAAGAATGCTACGAGAGAAGGGTCTAGGGTTGAGATTCATGGTTCGGGGTTTCAAGGGTCCAAGTTGGGGTTGAAAACCTTAAATCAACTTACTTTGTGAGATTCCCTAAGCCTTGAAAACGAAAACAAGATCCATTCGTGGCTTTCGGTATGGATCACTTCTTCATCCTCTCCTCCAAACCCATGGCTTCTGGTGGAAAGAGAGGTTGAAGGGCAATGAACTCAGATTTCAAACACACGGCCTAACTAGTCCCCTAAACTTCCATGGCTTTTAGGAAAGGGTATCTAGTCTCTAGGATGTGATTTTCAGAGATCTCTGGATCCAGTCAAGGTAAGAGACCACTCTGATCATAAAGATTTTGGCGTGAGAGTCTTTATGCCTTAGGGACTCAACATCCTAGAAGAGAAAGCCATTAAGAAAAAGAAAACTACCAACTTGAAAACCCCTTAGATCCCATGAATCCTCTCAACCCCGAGACCCAAATGAAACTACTCGCTACACATGAGAATAACTGAAATAAACATGAAAGATGAAGCGATGAACATGAAAATGATTACTTAAAACTTAAACGATTCGAAAATATTCAAGAACAAAGCTCAAGGTTTTTTTATGGCGGATAATCTCCAAACCAGAGAGAAAAGCATAAAAAAGATAAGAACGAAAAAAAAGTGTGTGTGGAAAGAGACATCGCCGCCTTCCCAAATTGGCAAAAACAGCTCGATGGTCCCCCCCTCGTTATTGGCCAAAAGCGGTTGAAAGGACAGAGATCGACTTTAAGATCGAGTGGCTCTCTCAATCACTTTCGGACATCGTGTCTTCTACTCGATCTGGGTCTCGATCAACTTCGGTGGATCGAGTGTTGCATCCGATCTTGGTATCGATCTTTGGTTGGATCGAGTGGTGGACTCGATCCGGCTCTCGCTCTGCATGGCGTCATTTACGTCCGTACCATTTGATCGATTGCTCCACTCGATCTTCTTCTCGATCATTTCTCTTGGATCGCCTGGGTGTCTCGATCTTCTGGTCGATCTCATCTAGATCGACCTGCCATCCTCGATCTGCTCCCCGATCTCTGGTCCTTAGCAAACACCCAACCTTCCACGAACCGCCATAACAGCTTCAGCACGTCCACGAACCTCCACGACTCCAAAGTAGCCAGAAATAACCTGAATGTGATGCAAAATGCAAGGAACATACGTATGCTTGTGCGAGAATGCTCTAGGACCCTAAGTGATGCAATCTAGTGTAAAGTGAGATGTAAGTGCATGAAAAGCTAACTGATATGTATGCAAAATACATGCAATATGTAGTGACATCAACTCCCCCAAACTTACTTCTTACTTGCCCTCAAGCAACAGAAAATAAGAAAGGAAGAGAAGTTTTAAAAACGAACGGGGGTTTAAGCTTCTTGCAAAGGTGCCTTTCGAATGAATCAATCTCAATGTCCTAGTTACTAGTTCTAAAATGCAATGCGCACACTCATACTCCAAAGAACTTAGCCATACTCATCACACAAAGAAATTCAGATCATGACTCCTATTCCTAACAATCAAAGAAACTCATCCTTTAACATTCATTAACATCCGAACCATGAATCAAACTTATGCACTTTAAAGCTGAACACATTTGGTTTAGGGCGCAGGGTATGAACATAGAATGATCTCATTTGAAAAGGGTTTTCATTTTAAACAAGTGTTTTTCTCAAAAATGGCAAGAACTTTATGCATAATGCTAAAGGTGAAGGCAATTGATGCATACATGATCAGATTCTCATCTACCCATGTAAACTAACAATGATCCTAAACCCCTCTCATTTATTAACTTTTATCCTCACTCACCACTTAGAATCTACTATTTTCTCAAAGAAAAAGCTTAGCATTCCCCAATTTAAAACAGAAAACATTTTTTTACTCTTTTAGGCTAGTGAAAAGGTTGAAAACAATTTGCTCTTTACATATTTCTTATTGGTAGCTCTCTTGTTTATTTATTTTATTTTCTTTTTCTTTTTCTTTTATTTTGGCACTTAGGCTTTTTTTTTTTTTTTTTTATCTTGAGAGAGCTACCTTCTGAAATTATTAGAGCATATAAATTTTTAAACACAAAACTTTCACTTAAAAACCTTTTTCTTTCTTTCAAATACCAAACTCTTTTGAAACCGAGAACATATAATCATGAAGACAACCCCAATGATCCCCCAAACTTATTCTAAGCCTATATCTAGCTTCAAAATACAAAGCTAGCAATCAAATGAGAACCCAATCATGTCGCCTAAACCTAACACTTTATGCTAAGTTCAAAGCCGAAAAAGAAGGCCTCACAATGATGTCACACAAGAAAAATTTGGCTTCAAAGAAGGGTAAGGGTCAAGGTGGGAGTTCTACTTAGGGTCACAAAGAGTGGTAAAAGGAAGAAGAGAGCCTAAATATTTTAAAATCCATGTGTTCATTTTCAAATGCATAAGGATGATAATTGAAATTTCAGATTAAGGTTTTCACTTATTAGGACAAGCTTCAAGTCATGAGAGTTCAATTCAAGTCACGAAAATCATAGCAAGTGATCCAAGCATGGTAAGAACTTACTTTCAAAGCATGAGCAAAGCATTAGAGAACTACTAACTAGGGCATTGAAACAATATATGAGTTTAAAACACCTTTTTAAGAAAAACACTAACCCCTAAAATGCTCAATGAGATGAATGCAACTACATGAATCTTTGAAAAAATTTTAAAAATTTTACCAATTTTTCATGTAATGAAGACTCAAGGATGCTAAAGGGAAAATAAGATCAGAAAACACAAGTCAAACCACACATATACTCCCCCAAACTTGCTTGACACCGTCCCGGTGGCAAACAAATTCAAAGGAGCATCAAAACACAAAGCAAAAAGAAGCAAACATGAGCGGTATGTACAATGGAAGAAGGTTGTTACCTCGGGTCTAGTCTCGGCTGGAACTTGAGGATGTTCCAGAGGAGCTAGATGCTATGGCTTTGCCTTTGGAGCCTGGCTCTTGAAGAGAGAGACGTGCCGGTTGAATGTTGCCGCCTTGAGTCTCACGGATGACAACTCCACCGGTTGAAAGCCTCCTCTTCTCGGGTTGTTGAACCTCTTCACTTGCATCTTTCTTAGGCGAGCCTCCTTGAAGCGATTTGAGCTTCTTGGCAAGTTTCTTGAGCATTTTACCTTGCCATTTGTTGATTTTCCTTTGCATCTCCACAACAGATGCTAGGAACTTCTCTGTTTTGGTTCTCGGCTCAAAGTCTATCTTGGGAAGGGTGTAAGCCTCGGGCATCTCATCTTCCGTGGCTGGGGACTCAGACCTTTGACGAGGAGCAATCGCTGGGGCAGGCGTTCCTCCTAGAGGAGCAAAGCACTCCTCTTCTGTTGGCAAGAACTCGATGTTCCCAACACCAAGCAGCTCGGTCTCGTCCTTGTTTGGTAGGATGCACACTCTCTTCTCGTTTTCGTCGTCGATGAAAAGATAGGCGTAGAACCCTTCTGCTGGCGTGCGTCTCAAGCTGTCGGTATTCCTCATGTAGACCTCATCCATGAAACCTCTAGCCTAGACGGGTGCGAAATCGTGTATAGGTACGCCGGCTTGTATGAATAGAGGAGTGAGGAAGCCGCCAATGAAAGAAGAGGTTGCCTTGCACCGCAAGGAATAAGCCTTGTACTTCACCAAGGAGGCAGCAAGCACGCATCCATAGTTCACCTCGTCGCCGAGTTCATCCTCCATAGGTTCTTCATTCTCAGCCGGATCACACAACAAATGCTTCACGCCTTGGTACAGGAAGCAAAGCTCGGTCTTCGTGACCGTGGGAGCAACTGACCTTCCGCTGAATGTGTTGGTGATCAGCTTCAAGGTGTACCTCAGCTCCGGGCTTCTCACTCTCTTGATTTTGGCGGTGTTGGCCTTGTAGTCTTTGTTGCTGATCAGGTCCCAAAAATTGTTTGCTCGCTTGAAGGAGGGGAACTCGATCTTGGTGGCAGCTGCGTTGAGACCGTATGCTTGACACAGCTCGGGAATTGAGAGGCTGAAGGCTTGACGTTCAACCTTGAAGGAGAGACGACCTTGTGAAGGAACGGGAGCGCTAGGGTTCTCGTAACGAAACTCCAGCGTGGCAAGGAAGTCTATTGTCACTTCTGGAATGGTTGGGCAACCCATTCTTGACAGACATCTTAAGCCAATGTTCTTGAGGAGTTGGTGGAAATCTGTAAGGATCCCTAGCTTGAACAGCAGCTCCCGGTCCGCAAATTTAGTAGGCTCAAACTGAAGCCTTTCAAGCCGTTTCTTGTCCCTCTTCTCATCCTTACTCCATCTGACCCTCTATTGAACAGCCACCTTCTGTCCTTCTCCCTCTTGTGCTGTCTCTTCTCTCGTTCTCTTGGGAGCCATTGTGCCTGAAACAGATTTCTCAAGCAATTTGATAAGCAAAACGGCGATCGAATGAGAGAAGAAGAGAGGCGAAGAGGAAAGCTTATAACTAATACCCTAGAATTTTGGAGAATTTATAAAAATTATAGCAAAATAAAGGAGAATCAAATCTAGAGATACTAGAAAATCCAGGATTTTTCCTATTATTTTGCTAAATTTAAAAATTCAAAACTGCCCTAGCATCTAAAACAATCAAAGCCAAAATAAAAAGGGAATTTTCCTTAAGATTTTTATCAAATATCTGAAAATACCTTTTGCAGAGATTTTCAAGAAACTTGTTAGCCTTTAGAAAACAAATAACTTTCACTCTCTTAGCTTAAAATTTCGAGAAAACAAGAATGAGAGAGTGTGAAGTTGTTGAAAACATTTAAAGGCTAACAACAAATAAAACTATGGGTAAAATGAGGTGGTTTCTGACACAAGTCTTGGTCAACGCACATCTTTCATGGTCAAAGATGCTTGCCTTGACCAAGTTTTGAATTTAAAAACTGGAGGGAAAAGAATAAAGGAGGGAAAGAAAATGTTACCTCGGCATGAGATCGTGTCCGTTTGGTCGATCTAGAACTCGATCTCATGCCCATAATAGCTTAGAACGAGAGGGTTACTCGATTTATGACTCGATTTATGACTCGATTCACGATGAATCGAGTCCTTGATCGATTGGCTCTCTCGATCGTTGAGATTTTGGCTCCACGGCTAAGTCCTCGTGATCGAGCTACGTCCTCGATTTGGGGGTCGATTTGGCTTAGATTGAGTGATGGATCGAGTCGAGTGATCGATCTATCTTTTAAGGATTTCCCGAGAGAAATTAGATCGGTTGATCCATTTCTGGATCGATCGATCCGTTTTCATCTAGATCGACCTTATCACTCGTTCTCGTCTAGATCGACTGGCTCCTCTCGATTCACTAACTCGATCTAGCAAAGATCGAGTTAGGATTAGTCAATCTAGCACTCGATCTCTAGCCTTTTCTTAACCCCTATCGCCTCTTTTGGACTTCAAGATCGAGGTTTGGACTCCTAATACCTGTTCCTACACACTTGCAAAATAAAAACATAAAACTGAAAGAGAAATAAAGCAGAAATATGTACAGGATAGACATGGGAATGCCTCCCAAGTGCGCTTTCTTTAACGTCTTTAGCTAGACTTTACTTGGTTTAGGCAGATGGTGGGTCTTGGAGAAGCACCGAGGTACTCTCCTTGTCATAGCTGTCCGCCAAGTAAGGCTTGACCCTGTGTCCGTTCACGGTGAATGCACTGCAACTCTTGCCCATCAATGTAACAGCTCCATAAGGCAGCACTTCTTGGATCACAAACGGCCCGCTCCACCTTGACTTCAGCTTTTCCGGGAAGAGTTTTAGTCTTGAATTGTACAGCAACACCAAACCTCCTTCCTTGAGCTCCTTGGCAACCAACTTCTTGTCATGAGCTTCCTTAGTCTGCTCCTTGTATATCTGAGAGCTCTCATAAGCGTTCAACCTTAGTTCGTCCAGTTCATGTAGCTGGATGAGGCGCCTCTCTTGAGCAGTCTTGAGGTCAAAGTTCAGCCTCTTCACAGCCCACAGTGCACGGTGTTCAAGCTCAAGTAGGAGGTGACAGCCTTTGCCATAGAGCAGAGTAAAAGGGGTCGTACCAATCGGTGTTTTAAAGGCGGTACGGTAGGCCCAAAGACCGTCGTCCAACATCACTGCCCAGTCTTTCCTTGTTGCTCCGACCTTCTTCTCAACTATAGCCTTGATTTGCCGGTTGGAGACTTCCACTTGACCACTCGTTTGAGGGTGATACGGTGTAGCCACCTTATGCTTAACGCCGTACTTTCTCAAAAGGCTCTCAAAGATCTTGTTTATGAAGTGGCTTCCTCCATCGCTTATAACCACCTTTGGTACCCCAAACCTTGGGAAAATGATGTTTTTAAACAGCTTGATCACCACCTTAGAATCGTTTGTAGGGGAAGCAACAGCCTCAACCCATTTAGAGACATAATCAACTGCTACTAAGATGTACTTGTCGCCGTATGAAGAACGAAATGGCCCCATGAAGTCTATGCCCCACGCGTCGAACACGTCAACTTCGAAGATAGGAACCTGAGGCATCTCGTTCCTCTTAGTGATATTCCCTGCTCGTTGACACGCTTCACAGCTCTTCACAAACTCGTGTGCATCTTTGAAGATGGACGGCCACCAGAAACCAGCTTGCAACACTTTCGTGGCAGTCTTGAATGAAGCGAAGTGTCCACCGTAGGAAGAGCCATGACAGTGTTAGAGGATGTCTCTAGCTTCTTCCTTCGTAACACACCTCCGGTAGAAACTGTCCACCCCTCTCTTGTATAAGAAGGGCTCGTCCCAAAAGTAGTCACTCGCCTCTCTCATGAACCGCTTCTTGTGATAGCTGTTGAGATGTGTTGGCTCCTCTCCGCATGCTAAGTAGTTCACAACATCAGCGTACCAGGGAAGATCCTCCTATTTGAAGCTCAATACCTCCTCAAACTGCCCCTCTAGCTTCCCACAAACAGCCGTAGTGATCGCCATGAGTTGCTCTTCTCGAAGAGAATCATCTAAGGGGAGGGGCTCGTTGATCCTTAGCTGAGATAGATGGTCAGCGACTCCATTTTCTATTCCCTTCTTGTGTTTAATCTCCATGTCAAATTCTTGAAGCAAGAGGATCCACCTCAAAAGCCGAGGCTTAGTGTCCTTTGATGTTATTGCTTATTGCATACATTTTGCATACTCATTAGCTAGCTTTTCATGCATTTGTATCACGTTTTAGGTTAGATTGCATCACTTAGGGTCCTAGAACATTCTTGCATCAGCATACGCATTTTCCTTGCATTTTGCATCACATTCAGGTAGTTTCTGGCTGCTTTGGAGTCATGGAGGTTCGTGGACATGTTGAGGCTGATGTAGCAGTTCGTGGGAGCTCGGATATATGCTAAGGATCAGAGATCGAGGAGCAGATCGAGCATGGCCGGTCGATCTAAGAGTTGATCAACCAGAATATCGAGCCAACCAGACGATCCAAGGAGAATGATCGAGACAAGGATCGACTGAAGCAATCGATCAAACGGTACGGACGTAAATGACGCCATGCAGAGCGAGAGTCAGATCGAGTACACCACTCGATCCAGCCGAAGATCGATACCGAGATCGGATGCAACACTCGATTCGCCGATGTTGATCGAGACCCAGATCGAGCCGAAGACACGATGTCCGGATATGATCGAGAGAACCACTCGATCTTGGAGTCGATCTTTGTCCTTTCAACCGTTTTTGGCCGCTAGCGAAGGGGGGACCATTAGCTTGTTTCGGCATTTTGGGAAGGCGGCGACGTCCTTTTTCCTAGAAATTTTTAGATCCTTATCTTTTCCTTTATGTTTTCTCTCTCGTTTTCGTGAAGAACACCATCGTTGAACTCGCGTTTTTTTTAGCTTTGTATTCGAATCATTTCTGTTCAATCTAGTTTTCTTTTCATGTTCATCGTCTCGTTTCATATGCTTTGCTTGATTTACTCTATGTGTAGCGAGTAGTTTCTTTGGGTTCGGGGTTGAGAGGATTAAGGGGTCAAAAGGGTTTCGATCTTGGGGTTTTTCTAAACATTTTCAAAGGCTATCTTTTCAAAAGGGTTGAGATCTCAATGCTTGAAGACTCTCACGCCAAGAGCTTCATGATCCGAGAGGTTCCTTACCTTGACAGGATCCAGGAGCCTCAGAAGATCACACCTTAGAGACTAGTTACCCCTTCCCAAAAGCCATGGAAGTTTGGGGGATTAGTTAAGCCATTCGTTTGAAATCTGTTTTCCTTGCCCTTCGACCTCTCTTTCCACCAAAAGCCATGGGTTTGGAGGAGGGGATGAAGGAGTGATCTATACCAAAAGCCACAGATAGATCTTGTTTAGTTTTCAAGGCTTAGAGATCCTCACCAAGTGAGTCGATTTAAAGTTTTAAACCCAAGGTCGAACCTTTGAAACCCCTAACCATGAATCTCAACCGTAGGCCCTTTCTTTTAGCATCTTTACATCTTATCTCATCTTTCGCTTGATCTCTAATAGCATCCTGGTCATTAGTTTTACTGTTCTTGCATTTTTAGACGAGATCGATTGTTACTGCTCGATCTAGTGGTCGATCTCATGGTCGATCCACTAGTCGAATTTTAATAATTCGAAACTTTCTCCTTTAATTATTCTGTTTGTTTCTCGTGGTAGTTTCTTCCTTTCTAGTATTTTTAAAATAGGTTTCATTCTGTTCAAGCTGCTGGATCTAGCTTTTGGAGATTTTCTCATAAACCGTCTCATTTCGCTTAGATTTGCTTTAGTCCTTGTATTCTCTGTGTATTCTCTATCATCCTACAAGTGGATTGACTCTCTCTTGCTTGCTGTACTACAACATGTCATGCATTTTAGTTTGATAACCTCACTGCAATATAACCCGTACTAAAAGTGGTTATCAAATGGCGCCGTTGCCATTCTAGGACTGTTTCGAGAACATAGAGATTTGGGTCTTAGCAAAGACTAAGTCTTTACCTTTTTCAAGTTACTAATCATTCTACTCTCAAACGTGTGTTTTCAGGTACATGAATCTTCGTTCAAGGGGAGACAACAATCTACTACAACCCTTAGACAACATTCATCAGCTTGGTCACTCACGGCAAAGAAGAGTCGGAGAGCAAACAAGAGCCTTTGAGGAGATTGTTCAGCATGATTTGGTTGACTTTGAAGCTATGGCTGAACACGAGCATCCAGAAGGACCTCCTCCAGCTCACGGGGCAGCAGGACGGGGCAATGGAAACCCCCAACACGCGGCTAGACCCCCAAGGATCATAGGAGCCGGAGATGCTCCCAATACCCACCACAATAGGTTTGGGATCACTCCTCCTCCTGTACAAAACAACAACTTCGAGATCAAGCCAGGTTTCATCTCAATGGTGCAAAACAACAAGTTCCACGGCATAGCAATGGAAGATGCCTTGGAGCACCTAGAAAACTTCGAGCAAGTATGTGGGATGATAAAGATCAATGGCATATCTGAAGATGCTTTCAAGCTGCGTCTCTTCCCCTTTTCACTCGAAGACAAAGCTAGACATTGGGAGAACACCCTCCCACAAGGCACCATCACATCATGGGCTGAGTGCAAGAAGGCTTTTCTCTCAAAGTTCTTCTCAAGCACCAGGACAGCACGGTTGAGAAGCGAAATCAGCGGTTTCACTCAAAGGAACAACGAGACATTCAACGAGGCAATGGAGCGTTTTAAAGACTACACGATCCAATGTCCTCATCACGGGTTCGGCGAGGAGACACTACTCAGTACCATATACCGTGGAGCTTCACCAAAGATCAGGTTGTTGCTTGACACAGCTAGCAAAGGGAACTTCCTCGGTCAGGAGGTAGAAGAGGGTATGGAGCTGATAGAAAACTTGGCGTTGAGTGATGGAAACTATGCTGAAGATTATGACCGTGCACCGAGAGGATCAGAGTTAGAGTCTCACAAGAAGGAGCTCAAATCTTTGCATGAGAAGATAGATAAGCTGGTGTTACCCAATCAGAAGCATGTTCACTTTGTTGGTGAAGCTGATGAGAACCAAGAGGAGTTAGAGTTGAGCCAAGAAGAAGCCAATTGGGTGGCAGGACAGAACAACTACAAATCTCAAGGCTACAACCAAGGCTACCAGAACAACAACCTCTCTTACCGAAGCACCAACGTGGCAAACCCTAAAGATTAAGTGTACCCTGCTCACCAAGCAAAACCTTTCATCCCTTACAACAAAGGTTTTCAACCGAGTGGTGGTTTCCAAGGTCAAGGGCAGAGCAACTTCCAAGGGCAACATCAAAACAACAAGGGTTATACACCTAACTACCCTCCGGGCTTTGCACCTCAACAGCAACAACCGATGCAACAACAAGTTGATCCGGTTCAAGCAATTTTTCAACAGCTAATACAAGGGCAAGCCTCTACAAACCCGAAGTTCGCCGAGATGAACACTCGCCTAGACTCATCTCTCACCAACTTCTCCACTCAGATCACCAACTTAAACAACAAGATCAAGCTGCTGGAGAAAGGGAAAGCGAGTACGAGTGGTCAGAACAGTCTTCCGGGAAAGGGTGAGCAGAATCCCAAGGAGTATGCTAATGCCATATTGTTGAGAAGCGGTAAAGAGCTCGAACCTCCGGTCTCTAAAAAGAACAACGAGGATGTTGTAATTCAAGAGGGCGAGGGTAAACCTTCGGATGATGATGATGAGATCAACTTTGACAACGTTTGGATCCAAGGGCCAAGAAGAGGAGACAAAGCAGTTGCTTAGAAGAAAGCTGAGCAAACCACTAAGGAGAAGAATGCTTATGTGACTCCACCTTATGTACTTAAGCTGCCTTTTCCTGGCAGCTTCAAGAAGCAACTCATATAGAAGCATAGAATCGTCTTTGAGAAGCATCTTAAGGACATGGAGATCAAGCTACCTCTCGTTGACTGCCTTGCAATGATGCCTAAATGCGCCAAATTCTTCAAAGACACTCTCGTGAAGAAGAATAAGGAAAGCAAGGAGGTACTTGTTCTAAGTGAAGAGTGTAGTGCGGTTATATATAAGGAGATAGTCCCTAAGAAGTTGGGAGACCCTGGAAGCTTCACTATACCCTGCGCTTTAGGTCCTCTAGAGTTCAAGAGTTGCTTATGTGATCTCGGAGCTAGCATAAACCTGATGCCTCACTCCGTGGCTAAGAAGCTTGGTTTTACACGTTTCAAAGACTGTCGGATCTCATTGGTACTGGCTGATAGGAGTGTGAGGCTACCAGTGGGGCTGCTTGAAGATTTACCGGTGCGAATCAGTGGTGTGAACGTACCTACGGACTTCGTAGTGTTGGAGATGGATGAAGAGCCTAAGGATCCACTCATCTTAGGGAGACCGTTCCTTGCAACCACCGGGGCTATCATAGATGTGAAAAATGGGAAGATTGCCTTGCATTTGGGAAAGGAGATCAGGCTTGACTTCGACATCAACGAGGTTCTGAAGAAGCCAACCATTGAAGGGCAAGCTTTCTATATTGCAACGATGGATGCTTTAGCGGATGAGTTGCTGGAAGAGCTGGCTCTAGAAGACCATTGCATATCGAAGGATGCCGTTTGGATTGTGTAATGCACCGGCTATGTTTGAGCGGTGTATGATGTCGATCTTCTCCGATCTTATAGAGGAGATGGTAGAGGTGTTCATGGATGACTTCTCTGTCTATGGTCCGTCCTTTCCTGCGTGTTTGTTGAATCTTTGCAGGGTACTAAAACGTTGTGAAGAGACAAACTTGGTGCTGAACTGGGAGAAATGCCACTTTATGGTTAAGGAAGGGATTGTGCTTGGTCATAAGATATCAGAGAAGGGTATTGAGGTTGATCAGGCTAAGGTGGAGGTCATGATGGGTCTTGAGCCGCCGGTTAATGTTAAGGGAGTCAGAAGTTTCTTGGGACACGCAGGGTTCTATAGGCGCTTCATCAAGGATTTCTCCAAGATTGCACGCCCTCTTACACGGCTGTTGTGCAAGGAAGCTGAGTTTGTATTTGATGAGGAGTGTTTGAAAGCTTTCGTGACCATCAAGGAAGCCCTTACATCAGCTCCTATAGTCCAAGCACCAGACTGGTCTCTTCCTTTTGAGATCATGTGTGATGCTAGTGACTACGCCGTAGGAGCCGTTCTCGGTCAGAAGAAAGACAAGAAGCTACACGTGATCTACTATGCTTCAAGAACCTTGGATGACACGCAATCAAGATACACCACTACGGAGAAGGAGTTGCTTGCAGTGGTCTTCGCCTTTGAGAAGTTCAGATCGTATCTCGTTGGTTCCAAGGCTATTGTATACACGGATCACGCTGTCTTGCGATACATCTACTCGAAGAAAGACACCAATCCTCGGCTCTTAAGATGGATTCTCTAACTCCAGGAGTTTGACATGGAGATTAAAGACAAGAAAGGGATAGAAAACGGAGTCGCTGACCATCTCTCACGGCTAAGGATCAACGAGTCTCTCCCCTTAGATGACTCTCTTCCAGAAGAGCAGCTTAATGCGATTACTACGGCTGTTTGTGGAAAGCTAGAAGGGAGGTTTGAGGAGGTGTTGAGTTTCAAAGAGGAGGATCTACCGTGGTATGCTGATGTAGTGAACTATCTAGCGTGTGTTGAGGAGCCAACACATCTCAACAGCTATCACAAGAAGCGGTTTATGAGAGAGGCTAGTGACTACTTTTGGGACGAGCGCTACTTCTACAAGAGAGGAGTAGACAGCTTGTACCGGAGATGTGTTACAAAGGAAGAAGCCAGAGACATCCTCTATCATTGCCACGGCTCTTCCTACGGAGGACACTTCGCCTCATTCAAGACTGCCACGAAAGTGTTGCAAGCCGGTTTCTGGTGGCCGTCCATTTTTAAAGATGCACACGAGTTTGTGAAGAGCTGTGAGGCATGTCAACGAGCAGGGAATATCACTAAGAGGAACGAAATGCCTCAAGTTCCTATCTTCGAGGTTGACGTGTTTGACGCGTGGGGGATAGACTTCATGGGGCCATTTCCTTCTTCATATGGCAACAAATACATCTTAGTAGCAGTGGATTATGTCTCTAAATGGGTTCAGGCTGTTGCTTCCCCTACAAATGACTCTAAGGTGGTAATCAAGCTGTTCAAGAGTATCATCTTCCCGAGGTTTGGGGTACCCAAGGTTGTTATAAGCGTTGGAGGAAGCCACTTCATAAACAAGGTCTTTGAGAACCTCTTGAGAAAGTATGGAGTTAAGCATAAGGTGGCTACACCGTATCATCCTTAAACAAGCGGTCAAGTGGAAGTCTCCAACAGGCAAATCAAGGCTATACTAGAGAAGACCGTCGGAGCCACAAGGAAAGACTGGGCAGTGAAGTTGGATGACGCTCTTTGGGCCTACCGTACCGCCTTCAAGACGCCGATTGGTACAATCCCTTTCACTCTACTCTATGGCAAGGGCTGTCACCAGTTGAGCTGGAACACCGTGCGTTGTGGGCTGTGAAGAGGCTGAACTTTGACCTCAAGACTGCTCAGGAGAGGCGCCTTATTCAGCTACACGAACTGGATGAGTTGAGGCTGAACGCTTACGAGAGCTCTCGGATATACAAGGAGGGGACTAAGGAGACTCATGACAAGATGTTGGTTGCCAAGGAGCTTAAGGAAGGAGGACTAGTGTTGCTGTACAACTCGAGGCTCAAACTCTTCCCGGGCAAGCTGAAATCAAGGTGGAGCGGACCGTTCGTGATTCAAGAAGTGTTGCCTTATGGAGCTGTTACTCTGATGGGAAAAAGTGGCAGTGCATTCACCGTCAACGGACACAGAGTCAAGCCCTACTTGGCAGATAGCTATGACAAGGAGAGTACCTCGGTCCATCTCCAAGACCCACCATCCACCTAAACCAAGTAAGGTCTAGCTAAAGACGTTAAAGAAAGCGCACTTGGGAGGCATTCCCTTGTTTATCTTGTACATATTCCTGCTTAATTTCCCTTTTAGTTTTATGTTTTTATTCTGCAAGTGTGTAGGAACAGATATAAGGAGTCTAAACCTTGACTTTGAGGTCCAAAAAGAGGCGATGGGGGTTAAGATAAGGCTAGAGATCGAGTGCTAGATCGACTGATCCTGGCTTGATCTTTGCTAGATCGAGTCAGTGAATCGAGAAGAGCCAGTCGATCTAGACGAGAACGAGTGACAAGATCGACCTTGACGAAAAAGGATCGATCGATCCAAATTGGATCGACCGATCTAATTTCTCTCGGGAAAAACTGTTGAAAATAGATCGATCACTCGACTCGATCCATCACTCGATCTATGCCAAATCGACCCCTAAATCGAGGACATAGCTCGATCATGAGGACTTAGCCGTGGAGCCAACATCTCAATGATCGAGAGAGCCAATCGATCCAAGACTCGATTCACTATGAATCGAGTCTCAAATCGAGTAACCCTCTCGATCTAAGCCATTATGGGCTTGAGATCGAGTCCTAGATCGACCAAATGAACTTGATCTCATGCCGAGGTAACATTTCTTTTCCCTCCTTAACTCTTTTCCCTCCAACTTTTGAATTCAAAACTTGGTCAAGGCAAGCATCTTTGACCATGAAAGATGTGCCTTGACCAAGACTTTGTCAGAAAAACAACTTTTGCTACCCATTGTTTTGGTTTTGCTAGTCTTTAAATATTTCAACAACCTCTCACCCTCTCATTCCTGTTTTTCTCGAAAATTTTAAACAAACAGAGTGAGAGTTTCAGTTTTCAAAAGCTAGCAAAGATATTCTGCATTTCTTGCAAAGTTATTTTCAAAAATTTAATGATTTAATTTTAGAAAATCTCCTTTAATGTCGCAAGATCATGTTCTAGAAAATAGGATCGGTTTTGATTTTTCAAAAAAATTCTAGATTTTTCAGCATCTAAAGATTTGATTCTCCTTTATTTAGCTATGATTTTTATTTATTCCCCAAAATTTTAGGGTAGTTTTTATAAGTTCTGTCCTTCTCTTCTCTCATTCTCATCAAATCGCCGTTTGCTTATCAATCTCTTTAAAAACTTGTTTCAGTAGCAATGGCCCCAAAGAGAACAAGAGAAGAGCAAGCACAAGAAGGAGAAGGACAAGAAGTGGCAGTTCAAGAAACGGTTGGAAAAGCTTCGGTTTGAGCCTACCAAGTTTGCTGATCGAGAGCTGTTGTCTAAGCTAGGGATTCTTGGGGATTTCGACCAACTCCTCAAGAACATTGGCTTAAGATGTCTGTCACGGATGGATTGCCCAACCATTCCTGAAGTGACAATAGACTTCCTTGCCACCTTGGAGTTCCGGTACAAGAATCCTAGCGCACTCGTCCCTTCCCAAGGCCGCCTCTACTTCAAAGTTGGACGTCAAGCCTATACACTCTCCATCCCTGAGCTATGCCAAGCCTATGGTCTCAACGCGGATGCATACAAGGTCGAGTTCCCAGCCTTCAAGAAAGCCGACGACTTTTGGGATCTGATCAGCAATGAAGACTACAAGGCCAACACCGCCAAGATCAAGCGAGTAAGGAGCCCGGTGCTGAGGTATACTCTGAAGCTGATTGCCAACACGTTTAGTGGAAGGTCTGTTGCTCCTACGGTCACGAAGACGGAGCTGTGCTTACTGTTCCAAGGTGTGAAGCACTTGGTGTGAGATCCAGATGCAAACGACGAGCCTATGGAGGATGAACTCGGTAATGAAGTGAACTACAGGTGTGTGCTCGCGGCTTCTTTGGTGAAATACAAGGCTTATGCCTTGCGGTGCAAGGCAACTTCCTCTTACATTGGCGGTTTCCTTACTCCTCTGTTCGTGCAAGCCGGTGTGCCCATTCATGACTTTGCTCACGTCCCAACCAGAGCTTTCATGGACGAGGCATACATGAGGAATACTGACAGCTTGGGACGCACGCCAGCGGAAGGGTTCTACGCCTACCTCTTCATAGATGACGAAGACAAGAAGAGAGTGTGCATCCTGCCCAACAAAGATGAAACCGAGCTGCTTGGTGTTGGGAATATTGAGTTCTTGCCCACGGAGGAAGAATGCTTTGCCCCTTTAGGAGGACCACCTGCTTCAGCGATTGCCCCTCGTCAAAGGTCAGAGTCTCCAGCCACGGAAGATGAGATGCCCGAGGCCTACACACTTCCCAAGCTAGACTTCGAGCCGAGGACAAAAACCGAGAAGTTCCTAGCATCGGTTGTGGAGATGCAAAGGAAGATCAACAAGTGGCAAGGCAAGATGCTCAAGAAGCTTGGAAAGAAGGTCAAAGCACTTCAGGGAGGCTCACCTAAAAAAGCTGCGAGCCAAGAGGTGCAACAACCCGAGAAGAGAAGGCTCTCAACCGGTGGAGTTGTCATCCGCGAGACCCAAGGAACCACCATTCAGCCGGCGCGCCACTCTCTCCAAGAACCAGCCGACAAAGGCAAGACCATAGTCTCTAGCTCCTCTGGAACATCCTCAAGTTCCAGCCGAGACTAGACCAGAGGTAACAACCTTCTTCCATTGTATATAACCGCTCATGTTTGTTTCTTTTTGCATTGTGTTTTGATGCTCCTTCGGATGAGTTTGCCACCGGGACGGTGTCAAGCAAGTTTGGGGGAGTACATGTGTGATTTGACTTGTGTTCTTTGATCTTATTTTCCTTTAGCATCCTTGAGTCTTTAGTTCATGAAAAATTGGTAAAATTTTTAAAACTTTTTTCAAAGATTCATGTAGTTGAATTCATCTTTTTAAAACCATGATGCTATGAGAAACTCTAGACTCAATCAGTTAGTAGTTTTTACTTATGAATTGTTTCAATGCCCTAGTTAGTAGTTCTCTAATGCTTTGTCTATGCTTTGAAAGTAAGTTCTTACCATGCTTGGATCACTTGTTAGGATTTTCGTGGCTTAAATTGAACTCTCATGATTTGAAACTCATCCTAATAAGTGAAAACCTTAATTTGAAATTCTAATTATCATTCTTATACATTTGAAAATGAACACATGGTTTTAAAATATTTAGGCTCTCTTCTTCCTTTTTACCACTCTTTGTGAGCCTAAGTAGAACTCCCTCCTTGAACCTTACCCTTCTTTGAAGCCAAATGTTCTTGTGTGACATCTCTGTGAGGCCTTCCTTTCGGTTTGAACTTGGCATAAATTGTTAGGTTTAGGCGACATGATTTGGTTTTCATATGATTGCTAGCTTTGCATTTTGAAGCTAGGTATAGGCTTAGGATAAGTTTGGGGGATCATTGGGGTTGTTTCCTTTCCTATTTGTTCTCGGTTTCAAAGAGCTTGTGTTTTAAAGAAAGAAATGGGTTTTAAGTGAAAGGTTGTGTTTTAAAAACTAAGTATGCTCTAATAATTTCAGGAGGTAGCTCTCCCAAAAAAAAAAATATATATATAAAAAAAAAGAGAAAAAAAAAATAAAAGAGCCTAAGTGCCAAATAAAAATAAAAAGAAAAGAACAAAAAAAATAATTATAAGAGAGCTACCAATAAGAAATATCTAAAGAGCAAAATTATTTTCAAAACCTTTTCACTAGCCTAAAAAGTTTAAAAATGTTCTTGTTTCAAATTGGGGATTGCTAAGTTTTCTGAAGAAAAAGGTTAGACTCTTAAGTGGTGAGTGAGGATAAATTTGTTAAATGAGAGGGGTATAGGATCGTTTGACAGTTTACATGGGTAGATGAGAATCTAATCATGTATGCATAAATTGTCTTTACCTTTAGCATTATGCACAAGTTCAGCCATTTTTGAGAGAAACCCTTCTTCTAATTATAAATCCTTTTCAAATGAGATCATTCAGTGCTTATAACCTAAACCCTTAGCCAAATGTGTTTTGCTTTAAAGTGCATAAGTTTGATTCATGGTTCGAATGTTAATGAATGTTAAATGATGAGTTTCTTTGATTGTTAGGAATAGGAGAGTCATGATTTGAATTTCTTTGTGTGATGAATATGGCTAAGTTCTTTGGAGTATGAGTGTAAGCATAGCATTTTAGAACTGTTAACTAGGACATTGAGATTGATTCATTTGAAAGGCACCTTTGCAAAAAGTTTAAACCCCCATTCATTTTTTCTGAAAACCTCTCTTCCTTACTTATTTTCTGTTGCTTGAGGGCAAGCAAGAAGTAAGTTTGGGGGAGTTGATGTTATTGCATATTGCATACATTTTGCATACTCATTAGCTAGCTTTTCATGCATTTGTATCACGTTTTAGGTTAGATTGCATCACTTAGGGTCCTAGAGCATTCTTGCATCAGAATACGCATTTTCCTTGCATTTTGCATCACATTCAGGTTGTTTCTGGCTGTTTTGGAGTCATGGAGGTTCGTGGACATGTTGAGGCTGATGTAGCAGTTCGTGGGAGCTCGGATATATGCTAAGGATCAGAGATCGAGGAGCAGATCAAGCATGGCCGGTCGATCTAAGAGTTGATCGACCAGAAGATCGAGCCAACCAGACGATCCAAGGAGAATGATCGAGACAAGGAACGAGTGAAGCAATCGATCAAACGGTACGGACGTAAATGACGCCATGCAGAGCGAGAGTCAGATCGAGTACACCACTCGATCCAGCCGAAGATCGATACCGAGATTGGATGCAACACTCGATTCGCCGATGTTGATCGAGACCCAGATCGAGTCGAAGACACGATGTCCGGATATGATCGAGAGAACCACTCGATCTTGGAGTCGATCTCTGTCCTTTCAACCGTTTTTGGCCGCTAGCGAAGGGGGGACCATTAGCTTGTTTCGGCATTTTGGGAAGGCGGCGACGTCCTTTTTCCTAGAAATTTTTAGATCCTTATCTTTTCCTTTATGTTTTCTCTCTCGTTTTTGTGAAGAACACCATCGTTGAACTCGCGTTTTTTTTAGCTTTGTATTCGAATCATTTCTGTTCAATCTAGTTTTCTTTTCATGTTCATCGTCTCGTTTCATATGCTTTGCTTGATTTACTCTATGTGTAGCGAGTAGTTTCTTTGGGTTCGGGGTTGAGAGGATTAAAGGGTCAAAAGGGTTTCGATCTTGGGGTTTTTCTAAACGTTTTCAAAGGCTATCTTTTCTAAGGTGTTGAGCTCTCAATGCTTGAAGACTCTCACGCCAAGAGCTTCATGATCCGAGAGGTTCCTTACCTTGACAGGATCCAGGAGCCTCGGAAGATCACACCTTAGAGACTAGTTACCCCTTCCCAAAAGCCATGGAAGTTTGGGGGATTAGTTAAGCCATTCGTTTGAAATCTGTTTTCCTTGCCCTTCGACCTCTCTTTCCACCAACAGCCATGGGTTTGGAGGAGGGGATGAAGGAGTGATCTATACCGAAAGCCACAGATAGATCTTGTTTAGTTTTCAAGGCTTAGAGATCCTCACCAAGTGAGTCGATTTAAAGTTTTAAACCTAAGGTCGAACCTTTGAAACCCCTAACCATGAATCTCAACCCTAGGCCCTTTCTATTAGCATCTTTACATCTTATCTCATCTTTCGCTTGATCTCTGATAGCATCCTGGTCATTAGTTTACTGTTCTTGCATTTTTAGACGAGATCGATTGTTACTGCTCGATCTAGTGGTCGATCTCATGGTCGATCCACTAGTCGAATTTTAATAATTCGAAACTTTCTCCTTTAACGATTCACAATGCTTTAGTACCCTGCAAAGATTCAACAAACACGCAGAAAAGGACGCACCATAGACATAGAAGTCATCCATAAACACCTCTACCATCTCTTCTATTAGATCGGAGAAGATCGACATCATACACCGCTGAAACGTAGCCGGTGCGTTACACAATCCAAATGGCATCCTTCGATAAGCGAAGGTACCATAGGGACATGTGAAGGTCGTCTTCTCCGGATCATTTGGGTGAACCGGTATCTAAAAGAAACCGCTATACCCATCGAGGAAACAGTAGTAAGGGTGATTAGCAAGTCTCTCAAGCATTTGATCAATAAAAGGTAAAGGGAAATGATCCTTCCTAGTTGCAAGATTAAGTTTCCTATAATCAATACACATCCTATGACCAGTGATGGTCCTAGTAGGAATAAGCTCATCTTTATCGTTCCTTATGGCCGTGATCCCTCCCATCTTAGGCACCACGTGTACAGGAAAATGATCCTTTCTAGTAGCAGAATTAAGCTTCCGATAATCAATACACATACGGTGTCCCGTAATAGTCCTAGTAGGTATAAGCTCATCTTTGTCATTCTTAATCAATACACGTGCTGTCACTTATGGGATAGATCACGTCAGCTTCTAATAGCTTAAGAATCTCTTTCTTAAAAACCTCTTTCAAATTGGGATTCAAACGCCTTTGATGTTCTATAGAAGAGGCGTTCTCATTATCCAAGTGAATCCTGTGAGTGCAAAGCATTGGTGAAAGGCCCTTGATGTCACTAAGAGAGTACCCAATGGCCTTCCTATTCTTTCTCAGCTCAGTCCGAAGCTAGTGCAACTCATCATCACTTAAGTTTTCATTCACAATCACGGGATAGGTGTTATTAGGCCCTAAGAAAGCATACCTTAGCCCTTTTGGGAGCTCCTTAAGGTCCACCTTTGGGGCTAACAGCTCACTCCAGTCATCCTCGTGGCTTTTGTTGTTGTTTTCCTCCTTGGAGCCCTCCTTAGAACCCGAGGCATGGCCCTTAAGACTGCTTTCCTCAACCGCTATCCCTTCTGAAATCGAGTCGTCCAGTCGATCTTGCTCTCGATGTCGTCTAGATCGAGTGGTTTCGCTCGATTCACTTACTCAATTTAATGTGGAACGAGTAAGGGATCAAGACGCTGAGTCGATCTCCGGATTAGACCCCAAACTGATCGGAAGATCTTTCTCGATCTTTGACAAGATTGTTTTCCCTGATCGATCACCCCTCTCGATCTGACTATCGATTGTTGCACCGGATCGAGTTGTGTTCTCGATTGCCTTGTCGATCTGACATCTGGATCGAGTGATAGCGTCGATTTCAGAGTCGATTTCTAGGCAGCAGTTTTCATCCCTCTTAGCAATCTTCCTAGAATCCAGCAAGTTGACGTACTCCTGGGTCCTCTGATCCACATAGCCAAATTCTCCTGGCTCCTTAGTCAGTGCCAGCTTCAAATGATCTTCCTGAGCCAGCTCTTCCAGCAACTCATCTGCTAAGGCATCCAATGTATCAATGTAGAAAGCTTGCCCTTCTATAGTCGGCTTCTTCAGAACCTCATTGATATCGAAGTCCAGCCTTATATCCTTTCCCAAGTGCAAGGCAATCTTTCCGTTCTTGACGTCAATGATAGCCCCGGCGGTTGCAAGGAATGGCCTTCCAAGGATGAGCGGGTCCTTAGGCTCTTCATCCATCTCTAACACGATGAAGTCCGTAGGCACGTTCACACCGGTAGATCTTCAAGCAGCCCCACTGGTAGCCTCACACTCCTATCAGCCAGTACCAACGAGATTCTACAGTCTTCGAAACGGGTAAAGCGAAACTTCTTCGCCACGGAATGAGGCATCAGATTTATGCTAGCTCCGAGATCACAAAGGCAACTCTTGAACTCCAAAGGACCTAAAGCGCAGGGTATAGTGAAGCTTCCAGGGTCTCCCAACTTCTTAGGGACTATTTCCTTATGTATCACAGCACTACACTCTTCACTTAGAACAAGTACCTCCTTACTTTCCTTATTCTTCTTCACGAGGGTGTCTTTGAAGAATTTGGCGCATTTAGGCATCATTGCAAGGCAGTCAACGAGGGGTAGCTTGATCTCTACGTCCTTCAGATGCTTTTCAAAGAGGATTCTATGCTTCTCTATGAGTTGCTTCTTGAAACGGCCAGGAAAAGGCAGCTTAGGTACATACGGTTAAGGTACATAAGCATCCTTCTCCTTAGTAGTTTCCTCCGCTTTCTTCTCAACAACCGCTTTGTCTCCTCTTCTTGGCCCTTGAATCCAGACATTGTCAAAGTTGATCACATCATCAGCGGAAAGCTTACCCTCCCCCTCTTGAATTACAACTTCCTCGTTGTTCTTAGGAGTAACCGGAGGTGCTAGCTCTTTGCCGCTTCTTAACATGATGGCGTTGGCATATTCCTTAGGATTCTGCTCACACTTGCCCGGTAGGCTATTCTGACCACTTGTACTCGCTTTCCCCTTCTCTAGCTGCTTGATCTTGTTGTTTAAGTTGGTGATCTGAGTGGAGAAGTCAGTGAGAGACGAGTCTAAACGAGTGTTCATCTCGGCAAACTTCTGGTTTGTAGAGGCTTGCCCTTGGATCAGCTGCTGAAACATGGCCTGAACTGGATCGACTTGTTGTTGCATCGGCTGTTGCTGCTGAGGTGCAAAGCCCGGAGGGTAGTTTGGCGTATAACCCTTGTTACCTTAATGTTGCCCTTGGAAGTTGTTCTGCCCTTGACCTTGGAAGCCACCACTCGGCTGAAAACCTTTGTTGTAAGGTATGAAAGGCTTTGCTTGCTGAGCAGGGTACACTTGGTCCTTAGGGTTGGCGACGTTGGTACTACAGTAGGAGAGATTGTTGTTCTGGTTGTAGCCTTGGTTGTAGCCGTGAGGTTTGTAATTATTCTGTCCCACCACCCAATTGGCTTCTTCCTGGCTCAACTCAAGTTTTTCTTGATTCTCATCCGCTTCAACTACAAAGTGAACATGCTTCTGGTTGGCTAACACCAGCTTATCAATCTTTTCATGCAAGGATTTCAGCTCCTTTTTGTGAGACTCTAGCTCAGATCCTCTCGGTGCACGGTCATAATCCTCAGCATAGTTGCCGTCACTCAATGCTAAGTTTTCAATCAGCGCCATGCCCTCTTCTACCTCCTGACCAAGGAAGTTCCCTTTACTAGCTGTGTCAAGCAACAACCTGATCTTTGGTGAGGCTCCGCGGTAGATGATGATGAGTAGGGTCTCCTCACTGAAACCGTGATGAGGACATTGGGTCGTGTAATCTTTAACACGTTCCATTGCCTCATTGAACATCTCATTGTTCCGTTGAGTGAAGCCGCTGATTTCGCTTCTTAGCCTTGCTGTTCTGGTGCTAGAGAAGAATTTTGAAAGGAAAGCTTTCTTACACTCGGCCCATGAGGTGATGGTGCCTTGTGGAAGAGTCTTCTCCCAATGCCTAGCTTTGTCTCCGAGTGAAAAGGGAAAGAGGCACAGCTTAAAAGCAACTTCTGATATGCCGTTGATCTTGATCATCCCAGATACTTGCTCGAAATTGTCAAGGTGCTCCAAGGGATCTTCCATTGCTAAGCCGTGGAACTTGTTATTTTGCACCATGGAGATGAAACCCGGCTTAATCTCGAATTTGTCGTTTTGTACAGGAGGAGGAGTGATCCCAAACCTATTGTTATGAGTATTGGGAGCATCTCCGGCTCCAATGATCCTTGGGAGTCTAGCCGCGTGTTGGGGGTTTCCATTGCCCTGTCCCACTGCCCCGTGAGCTGGAGGAGGTCCCTCTGGATGCTCGTGTTCAGCCATAGCTTCAAAGTCAACCAAACCGTGCTGAACAATCTCCTCAAAGGCTCTGGCTTGTTCTCGTACTCTTCTTTGCCGTGAATGACCAAGCTGATGAATGTTGTCCAAGGGTTGAAGTAGATTGTTGTCTCCCCTTGAACGAAGATTCATGTACCTGAGAGACACACATTTGAGAGTAGAGAGATTAGTAACTAAAACAAGGTAAAGCCTTAGTCTTTACTAAGCTCCAAATCTCTATGCTTTCTAACACTCCTAGAATGGCAACGGCGCCATTTGATAACTACTTTCTTTTGCAAGGGTGAGGATGCAATGAGGCTATCAAACTCAAATGCAACACTTAGGTTGTAGTAGAATATGCAAGTGAGAGTCAATCCATTTCTAGGAGCTAGGAAGATCAAAGAGAATGCAAGAGCAGTGTAAAGCTAAGCGAATAACAGGCGGTTTTGTAAAAATCCTAAAAACTATATGCAGCAACCAAATGAAATGCAAAACTATATTAAAAATACCAGGAATGATTAAACTACCACGGGGAACAAATGGAATAATTAAAATGCAAGACTATGATTTAACAAAAATCTACTAGTGGATCGACCACAAGATCGACCACTATATCGAGCGGTTTGGATCGATCTCGTCTAAAAATGCAAGCATGAAGAAACTAATGACCAGGATGCAGCGAATATCAAGTGAATGACTAACGAAGATGTAAAAATGCTAAGAGAGAAGGGTCTAGGGTTGAGATTCATGGTCCGGAGTTTCAAGGGTCCAAGTTGGGGTTGAAAACCTTAAATCGACTCACTTTGTGAGATTCCCTAAGCCTTGAAAACGAAAACAAGATCCATATGTGGCTTTCGGTATGGATCACTCCTTGATCCTCTCCTCCAAACCCATGGCTTCTGGTGGAAAGAGAGGTTGAAGGGCAATGAACTCAGATTTCAAACACACGGCCTAACTAGTCCCCTAAACTTCCATGGCTTTTGGGAAAGGGTAACTAGTCTATAGGATGTGATTTTTAGAGATCTCTGGATCCTGTCAAAGTAAGAGACCTCTCTGATCATAAAGATCTTGGCGTGAGAGTCTTTAAGCCTTAGGGACTAAACATCCTAGAAGAGAAAGCCATTAAGAACAAGAAAACTACCAACTTGAAAACCCCTTAGATCCTGTGAATACTCTGAACCCCGAGACCCAAATGAAACTACTATCTACACATGAGAATAACCGAAATAAACATGAAAGATGAAGAGATGAACATGAAAATGATTACTTAAAACTTAAACGATTCAAAAATATACAAGGTTTTTTATGGCGGATAATCTCCAAACCAGAGAGAAAAGCATAAAAAAGATAAGAACGAAAAAAAAGTGCGTGTGGAAAGAGACATCGCCGCCTTCCCAAATTGGCGAAAACAGCTCGATGGTCCCCCCCTCGCTAGCAGCCAAAAGCGGTTGAAAGGACAGAGATCGACTTCGAGATCGAGCGGCTCTCTCGATCACTTTCGGACATCGTGTCTTCTACACAATCTGGGTCTCGATCATCTACGGATGGTAGACACTTGCCTCGTTAAAAACCTTAGTGAGAAAACCCAATGGGACAAAACTCACTAAGGGAAAAAGAGTTCAAAATGCTTCTACAAACCCCTTAACTAGTCATCGGCTATTATGCCTACCAAAGCAGTATTTATAGCATCTTTATTATCATATGCTTCATGAATGGACCGACTAAGCAATAATTCTAAGGCATTATAAAATGCCTTAGCCTTTGAACGGGTCATGGGACCTTATTGAACCTCTAGAACGTCATCAGCTTCATGCTTGCTTAGATCTTGTTCTTCCTCGGTCGTAAACTCACCAATGTCTTCCATGATCATATCATCCCCTCCTTCTTGAAAAGGATTTGACCTCAAATCCAACTCATCTGCAACATAGGGAATTAAGTCAGTAACATTAAAACTAGAGCTTATAGAATACTTACCTTGGAGGTCAAGTTGATAGGCATTGTCATTGATCCTCATTGTGACGGTGAAAGGACCATCAATCCTTGGCATCAACTAGAATTTTCTTTCGGCTGGGAAACGTTCCTTTCTCAAATGAACCCACACTTGATCACCAGCTTTAAAGACCATTTTGCTCCGTCCTTTATTCGCATGTTTGGCATAAAGCTTGGTCTTCTCTTCCAAGTTCTTCTTAGCATCCGAGTGTATAAGCTTTATTACCTCGGCCTTTTTCTTTCCATCCATTCTCAACCTTTCACTCAAAGGTTAATGCATCAAATCCAAAGGAGAAGTGGGATTCAACCCATAAACAATTGGAAAAGGTGAGTAATTAGAAGCAGAATGCACGGCATGGTTGTATGCAAATTCTACATGAGGTAAACAATCTTCCCAAGACTTAAGGTTCTTTGTAATCAATGCTCTCAACAATGTTCCTAAAGTCTTATTCACGACCTCAGTCTGAACGTCTGTTTGCGGATGAAAAGTGGTGGAAAACATTAGCTTAGCTCCTAGTTTAAACCACAAAGTTTTCCAAAAATAACTAAGGAACTTAGTGTCTCTATCCGACACAATGGACTTAGGCATACCATGAATACGAACTATTTCTTTAAAGAAGAGATTGGCAATGTGCACAGCATCATCAGTCTTATGACATGCAATAAAATGAGACATCTTAGAGAATCTATCTACAACTACAAATATATAATCTTTACCTGTCTTTGTTCTAGGCAAGCCTAAAACAAAGTCCATGGATATGTCATGCCACGGATGAGATGGTATGGGCAAAGGTGAGTACAAACCGTGATGTTGTGTTTGGGATTTGGCTTGCTTGCATGTGTTGCGCCTTCCGCACACTCTCTCAACGTCACGTCTCATATGTGGCCAATAAAAATGATCTTTCATTACTTATAAGGTCTTGGCTATGCCAAAGTGACCCATCAACCCACCACCGTGTGCTTCCCTGATAAACAAGTCCCTCATAGAACAATTAGGTACAAAAAGACGGTTCTCAAAGAAGAGAAACCCATCTTGTATAAAGAATTTACACGAAGGAGATTTAGAGCAAGCAATAAAAATATCTGAAAAATCAGCATCAACTTTGTATAGCTCTTTAGGCTGTTCAAATCATAGCAACTTAGCTTTTAAAGTAGAAAGCAATGTGTACCTTCTCGATAAATCATCAGCAACCACATTTTCCTTACCTTGTTTATACTTTATGACGTAGGGAAATGTTTCTATAAACTCAACCCACCTTGCATGTCATTTGTTTTAACTTTTGCTGACCTTTGAGATGTTTTAAGGACTCATGATCGGTGTGAATGACTAATTCCTTAGGCCAGAGGTACTACTGCCATGTTTGTAGTGCTCTTACCAAAGCATATAGCTCCTTATCCTACGTTGGATAGTTGAGCATTGCACCACCAAGTTTTTCACTGAAGTAAGCTATTGGTTGCTTCTCATGCATTAGAACTGCTCCAATCCTTATCCATGATGCGTCACACTCACTCTCAAAAGTTTTCAGCAAATTAGGTAAAATAAGGACAGGGGCGTGAGTAAGCTTCTCTTTCAGGCTTTGAAAAGCCTCCTCTTGAGCCGTTTCCCACTTAAACCCAACGTCCTGCTTAATGATCTCGGTGAGTGGAGCTGCTATTGTGCTGAAATCCTTTACAAATCTTCTATAGAATCCGGCCAACCCATGGAAGCTTCTCACTTTTCCCATGGTCTTAGGATTTGGCCAGTCACGGATGGCCTTCACCTTTTCCTCGTCCAGTTTGACTCCTTCTGAGCTCACTACAAAACCAAGAAACACAAGACTAGAAGTGCAAAAAGTACACTTCTTAAGGTTAGCGTATGGCTTTTCTTTTCTGAGCAAATCAAGTACTAATCTAATGTGTTCTACATGCTCTTCTAGGCTTTTACTATAAACAAGAATATCATCAAAATAAACTACCAGAAAGAGGCCTATATACGCCCTAAAAACATGATTCATCAAACGCATAAAAGTGCTAGGGGTATTAGATAATCCGAATGGCATAACCAGCCATTCATATAAACCATGCTTGGTTTTGAATGCGGTTTTCCACTCATCCCCTTCTTTCATTCTAATCTAGTGGTAACCACACTTTAAATCAATTTTAGAAAAAATGTTAGAACCATGCAACTTGTCTAACATGTCATCTAGTCTAGGAATGGGATGGCTATACTTCACCGTGATATTGTTGATTGCACGGCAGTCAACACACATCCTCCAGCTACCGTCTTTCTTGGGAACTAGAAGCACTGGAACCGCACAAGGGCTCATGCTTTTACGTATATGACCCTTGGCCATTAGTTCATCCACTTGTTTCTGTAGTTCCTTGGTCTCTACGGGATTGGTACGGTATGCGGGACGGTTTGGCAAGGATGCTCCTGGAGTGAAATCTATTTGGTGTTCAATACCTCGGATGGGAGGTAGTCCAATGGGAGTTTCAGTAGGGAAGACGTCCTCAAACTCCTGTAAAAGAGCTTGCATTTCACTCGGATATACCAGTGTAAGATCAGAAATGGTGGTTAGTGTTTCTTTAAAAATAAACAAATGCATAGAAGACTTAGAATGAAAAGCTTTCTTAACCTCTCCGGCTTTATCAAAGAAATTCAAATGTTTGGCTAACCTTAGAGTTTGTTTCTGATCAGTGTAGACTTCTTGAGGAGTCATGGGAACCAAAACATTTTTCTTACCCTTAAACTCAAAGGAGTGACGGTTTGAGAAGCCATCATGCATTACATGTCTATCATATTGCCACGGTCTGCCCAAAAGAGCGTGGCTTGCTTCCATATGTAACACATCACATAGTATCTCATCCTTGTATCCTCCAATGGCCAAAGGAACTATAACTTGCTCAGTAACCTTCACCTCTCCTTTCTCATTCAGCCAATGCAACTTATAAGGACTCGGATGAGGAGTAACTTGCAATCCCAACTTCTTGACCATGATATCACTCGCAACATTAGCACAACTCCCGCCGTCTATGATCAAACTATAAACTTTCCCTTGCACCAAACAACGAGTGTGGAAAAGGTTTTCACGCTGATCTTGTTCCTCTGGTTTGCTTTGCAATGTTAACGTCCTTCTAGCTACGAGTAACTTCCCCTGAACTGGTAACAACTCGTGCTCCTCCTCGGTTTCCTGTAACTGCTCATCTTCTGATTCCATATCGCCGTTGTCAAGCAAGATCATCACACGTTTGTTGATACACTCGTTGGCATAGTATCCTCGGCCTTGGCATTTGAAGCACTTCATGTCACGGGCCTTAGTACTGGTTTCCTTAGGTTTTCCATGCAGAGATGTTGCTTCGGTCCTTTGGGTGAACGGCTTATTGTCCTTCGGGTGAGTTTTATCGTCCTGCGGATATGCTAGGCTGTCCGGTACGTGCTCCTGTCGTCCCGCGAGTAAGCTGTTCGGCTGTTTGGTCCGGTACCAGGACCCGAACGGTAAGACCCTTTCCTCTTAACTTGCTACTCAAACAACAATGCTTTATGAAGCATTTCTTCCAGCTCAACATAGTGTTTTATCTCTAGGCGGTCCTGAATCTCGCGGTTAAGTCCTCTGAGGAACCTAGCCATCATAGCTTCCCTATCCTCCAAGATGTCCGCCCTAAGTATGAGTGTCTCCATTTCTTGAAAATATTCTTCCACGGTCCGGTTGCCTTGTGTCAACCTCCTAAGCCTCTGATGAAGTTCCCGGTGGTAATGGCTCGTCACAAATCACTTCCTTATCAAGTTTCTCATTTCATTCCATGTAGTAACCAGATTACTCTTGGTTGCGCCTCCTAGTTGTGACAAGCTGATCCCACCAACTCAAAGCATAATCATAGAATTCTGTTGCTACCACCTTAACTTGGTTCTCTTCTGTATAATGCTGGACGTTGAAAACAAGTTCTATCTTTTTCTCCCATTCAAGGTAAGCATTTGGATCACACTTGCCATGGAAGGAGGGAATCTTCAATTTTAGCCCGGCCAAGTTTTCTTGTGCTCTATCTCTGCCCTGTCTAGAACTTCTCCGATCACTCCTTGAAGAACCACTGCTCTTGTAATACTGATCCGTTTGATGTCCGCTGGCCTGATCCTCTTGAACATTTTCTCTCATAGTCTCTTTTCCAAGAAGCTTATTGACCGATTCCCTTTGCTCAAAGTCCTCTCTGATCTTTTCCACCTCCGAGTGTAACATCTTCTTTAAATCGGTTGTGAGGGCTTCAATGAATATTCTCTGGCTTGTTCCCATCTGACTCTCCAGATCATCTTCATCTCCGGCCATGGTTCCGGAAAATTAAGGAACAAATCGCAGTAAATAGTTCTTTGATAGATTTAGAATTTATAAAAATTCTAAACTATTTTTCAAAATATTTTGTGAAATACTAATGACTAGATCTGTGATGAATAAAATTTTTAAAATTGTTTTCGAGAGTAGATGAAGATACAAAACTTAAATCGACAAAAATAATAAAAACAGATCAGATAAGAACACTTATTTTTGAAGTTTTGCTCTGATACCACTTGATATGATCCCTCTTATGATCTTGACCTTTCAAACCAAGTGATGAACGTACTGATCCGTGATGATGAGAGGTTTTGATCGTTTTGATAAGAAATGAACCATATGTGATGGAAAAAGGGGAAGAGTGAGGATGGAATGTAGCAAGAGGTGCGGATGGCTCTTGATACAAACTACTAGAACACAAAGGATATGACACACCCATTATTCTAAGTAGGGTTTATCGTGGATATTACACACCAAGAGAGGTTGATCTACTTTCAAAGAGATTTTTATTAAAAAGATAGATGAAAAACCAAATACAACCAAACACACGGTTTTAAGGAGAAAGAAGAGAGAGGGAGGAGAACGGACAACAAGAAAGCAATAAGTTAGTCTTGGGACAAACCCCATTGATTAACCATGCATGACTCGATTCAAACTTACACAAAATTCAAGACTAAGAAAACAATTAGGGAAAGAAAAATGAACCTAGACACTCCAAGCTACGGATGGTAGAAAAAAGTGGGCTTGGACAACTGACAAGTTAATGGGCAATGATGTTGTAGAAACACTTGCCTCGTTAAAAACCTTAGTGAGAAAACCCAATGGGACAAAACTCACTAAGGGAAAAAGAGCACAAAACTGACTAAAAGAAAGTGAAAAAGAAAAAAACGAAAAGGGAAACGTAACCAGGATAGATAGAGGAACTAGTCCTCATCCTCGTCGTGAGGAGGTGTAGATGGTCAAACGCAGCCACAGTTCGACAGCACAGCGATGGCGTTCCAGAGGCTCTGGACACTCTGAACCATGAATCTCTGAAAAGTGGCTTGCTCCATAGGAATGTCTGGAATGTCAGGGAGCGTGTGGCGCTCAATCGGCTTAGGGTGTGCAGAAGCTGTGGACACTCGTGATCGACGAGATGGACCTCCAGCAAGGTCCTCAACAGGTGCGTCCTCTACAGAAGTAGCAGCAGCTCACGAAGATCCTCCTTTATGCCTAGTGGCTGGCGCGGTTCGAAGCAAGGTAGCATCAGGCTGAAAGCTGATGAGGTCTGCCTGAAGTGTAGTGAGAGCTGGCTGAGGTAGCGAAATCAAGCATCGCTCTACACCGGTGCTAACAAAACTCCATAGCATGTCATCTCCCTTGATCCAAGTGGTCCTCCTCAAGTAATCCATATCGACGAGATGGCGGTCAGTCACAATCGTGCAGGTGGAAATATCAATTCCGCAGTGGCGGAATATGGGAGTCAAAAAACTACCAACACTCTCAGGCTTGCCGCTAGCTCCTGTGAACGGCTTGGTCTTCAAGGAAGCCAAGTGGTGAGCAAAGATCGCGCGCATGTTGACATCACTGCCAACCTCATACTCCTCTGTGAGAATGTCCTCAATTCCATAATGAAGCAATGTCAGCTCAGAAACTCGCATCTTTCCCGGCTCAGACTTACACAGGAGAGTAGTGGAGATGAGACGGGCAACTATGCGCAGCAAGGGATGGCACACATCAGTCTGAGTGGAGGTCTTAGAATCATACCTCTCATTTCCGAGATGGGACCAAAAACTCTGCAGGTTAGGAAACTGCGTTGGAAGAGTGACACTAGTGCTGACAGAACTCAAAAAGTTGAATCATGTATCTGTTACCTCAGATGATGAATGTGATAGCTCCCTCATGCGCCCTCTTGACAATCTCATTGTCATAATAGACCCTCACTGTGGCGATGAACTGGCGCACTAACTCCGGATAGAGATCATACTGCTTGGTAGTAATAGTGCCCAAGCCCATCTTCTTCAGTAGTCTGAGCGCCTCTTCCTTAAGCCTGAGTCTGTGCAGTGTATAAGCATCTGCGAATCGTGTAGGCACAACATCCATTTTGATCCAGGCATTAAAGAAGAGAGTATTGTAGACATCACACTGCTCTCGGATCTCCCTGTAAACACAATCGCGTTTAACAATCTCTTTTCCTGGTGGATCCTCCCAAGCCCTCTCAACCGGGATTCACAATCCTTCTCCCTAGGCCATGGTGGTAGAGAAGGAATAGCTGGCGCGGGATTAGAGGATTCGCCAGCCTCAGTACGTGTTCTCTTGCTAGTCCGTGGAGGCATCAGCACTCAGAAAACTAAAAAGACAAATTTTCTCAAAATCAGACCAAAATTCAAAAATTCGAAAATCCAGAATCTGGTCTATATCATCAGTGGCGAGCATCACTAGTAACTTAATGAGCACTAGTCACAAACAATTCCAGTTTAAAACTCCAAAATCGAACCTAGTTTTGCGAAATAAATCACCTATTCAAAAATTTAAATATTTTGCAAAATCAAGCTGCAAAAACTAAGGGACAAGGCCGAATTACTCCTAAAAAACCTATAGAAGCATGATTCAAGTCACAAATCAAGCTAAAACAGGGCTAATCGAAGCTTTCAAACCTTGGGGTCAGAGTGAAAAATTGAGATTTTGAGTGTCACACCTTTCAGATCGGATGAATGGGTTATATATTCAGAAAGAGCACAGAAATTCGCCTTAGCTAGGCTTTTGAATCACTCAAATCCGTCAAAAACAAGGAAGTTGTGTTATGGGTGATTTGTGGTGTTCTTCACGATTTTGGGAGAGAGAGAGGACGAAGAAGACGAAGTCGCGATCTAAAAGAACTTACCTGGTTAATGATGGTGTCGATCGACACCAACTACTGGGTGTCGATCGACACTGGTCTGTGTCGAGCCCATTGTCGACTGTGGTCGATATCCCTTCGCCACAGGATAAAAATTAATCCCCCTGCGCCTTTTTTTTTTACTGAATATAGACACGAAAATCAGTTAATAAAACCCAAAAATAAGACTAAGTATGTACACTTACCAGTTGGTTGTCTCCCACCAATCCCTCGTTTAACGTCATTAGCTTGACTGTCCTCAGGATCAGGCAGTGGGTGCATCCGCCAAAGGCATAATCTGTCCTTCGGAAATTTCGGCTTTCGCCCATTAGTGCTTCACCCTTTGTCCATTGACAACAAACTCTCTGCCTTCTGGAGTTGATAAAACGACTGCACCATATGGTCTGACCTCCATGATGGTGAAGGGACCTGACCAACGAGAACACAATTTGCCAGGAAACAATTTTAAACGTCAGTTATACAGGTGTACCTGGTCATTTGGTTTAAAGTGTCTGGTAAGGATCTTCTTGTCATGATATGCCTTAGTCCTTTCCTTGTACTGCTTGGAGTTTTCATAGGATGATGTCTGATCTCATCCAGTTCATTCAACTGCATCTGGCGCCTCTCTGCTGCAGGTTTCCTGTCAAATTTCATCTTCTTGACAGTCCAATTCTCCGTGTATTCAAGCTCTACTGGAAGATGATATGCTTTCCCATAAAGCAAGATGAAAGGTGTGGCGCCATATGGTGTTTTGAATGCTGTCCTGTAGGCCCAAAGTGCACCATCTAGCTTGGATGACCAATCTTTCCTTGTCTTTCCCACTGTCTGCTCCAGAATTTCTTTGATCTGCCTGTTGGAAACTTCAACC
This sequence comes from Thlaspi arvense, assembly GCA_911865555.2. Taxonomy (NCBI): domain Eukaryota; kingdom Viridiplantae; phylum Streptophyta; class Magnoliopsida; order Brassicales; family Brassicaceae; genus Thlaspi; species Thlaspi arvense. Next base: position 51,721,575 of record OU466858.1, on the reverse strand, counting down.
TGACCACTTCTTTGAGGGTGGTAAGGTGTAGCAACCTTGTGATGAACTCCATACTTCTGCAGCAATTTCTCTAAAACTCTAATGATGAAGTGTTTTCGACCATCACTGATCACAATCCATGGTACTCCAAATATGGGCAAAATGATGGTCTTAAACAGCTTGAGTACCACTGCAGAATCATTGTGTGGACTGGTAATTGCTTCTACCCATTTGGATACATAATTTTACAGCAACGAGGATGTATTTGTTCACATAAGATGAAGGAAAGGGTCCCATGAAATCGATGCCCCAGCAGTCAAAAAATTCAACCAGAGTATGAAGTTTTGTGGTATCTCATGTCTCTTACTGATCTTCCTTCTCCTTTGGCAAGCATCACAGTGAGATATGAATGTCTGAGCATCTTTGAACATTGTAGGCCACCAGAAACCTGCTTGCAACACCTTGGACACTGTCTTTAAAGTAGCAAAGTGCCCTGCATACTCAGAGCCATGACAGTCAAACATCACGTTTTGAACTTCAGCTTTTGCAGGACATCTTCTGTAGATTCAATCTGAACAATGCTTGTACAAGTAAGGCTCATCCCAGTAATATCTGCTAAGTTCCCTCATGAATTTCTTCTTCTCATACCCTTTGAGGGTGTCAGGGACTTTATCTGCAGCTAGGTAGTTCGCAATGTCAGCAAACCAAGGCCTAGTAGAGGTGGTAACAGCAAAGATAGGCTGAGAGAAAACATCACGCATGATCTGCAGAAGGAGAAGTGCAGTTCCCGATTGGTGTCGATCGACACCGGAGGAGGCATCGATCAACACTGGCTCGTGTCGACGTCCTGACGAGCTTGATGTCGACCTTGGTCGATATTGGTTTGCTTTGAATGTGGTGTAGCACGAAAAAGCTGCAGTTCTTCGACATCTGGTTCCTGCAGTCTTGCTTCAAGGAAGTATGTATTCTCCTATGGCTGGAAATCATCGATAGAGACGTGTCACACATCACCTCAAATGGTAGATCCCAATCAGCAGGTTGCACAATGGGAGCACTCAATAAGGCCTGCTTGAACTGTTGAAAATTTGAATGATACTCTGCAGTAAATTCAAACTTCACATCCTTGCAAAGCAGAGCTGTGAGTGGCCTTGCAATCTTGCTGAAATCTTTGATAAATCTTCTGTAGAATCCAGCATGTCCCCGAAAACTCCTCACTGAATTCACACAATTTGGTCGCTGCAGACATGTCATCACCTCAATTTTTGCGTTGTCAACCTCAATGCCTTCTCCCGAAACTCTGTGCCCAAGCACAATCCCATCTCTTACCATAAAGTGGCACTTCTCCCAGTTCAGAACCAGGTGCTTCTCTTCACATCTTGCAAGCACTTGACAAAGGTTGTCAAGGCAGTCTTTGAAGGAGGATCCATACACTGACAAATCATCCATGAAGACCTCCATAAACCTCTCAATCAAATTAGTGAAGATTGAAAACATGCACCTCTGAAATGTCGCATGAGCATTACAAAGTCAAAATGGCATCCTGCGATATGCAAAGGTGCCATAGGAACAAGTATATGTGGTCTTCTCCTGGTCATCTGGATGCATAGGGATCTGAAAGAAACCAGAGTAACCATCCAGAAAACAGTAGTAGGAGTGATTTGCCAACCTCTCCAGCATCAGATCGATGAATGGCAATGGGAAGTGATCCTTCCTTGTTGCAGCATTTAGTTTCCTGTAGTCAATGCACATCCTGTGCCCAGTTATGGTCCTTGTAGGAATCAGCTCATTCTTCTCATTTTTCACAACTGTGACTCCTCCTTTCTTTGGAACCACATGGATTGGACTGGCACAAGTACTGTCTGAGATGGGATAGATGATCCCAGCAGCTAGAAGTTTCATGATTTCCTTCTTAACGACATCTTGCAGATTCAGATTCAGTCTCCTCTGGTTCTTAATCGATGACTTTGACTCATCCTCAAGGTGTATCATGTGCATGCACAAGTCTGGAGAGATACCTGAAATGTCATCAAGAGAATAGCCAAGAGCTTTGCAAAATGTGCGCAGGTTGCTTAGGAGTAAAGTGAGCTCTGCATTGTTGAAGGAAGCACTAACAATAACAGGATAGGTAGAGATCGATACCAGAAAAGCATACCTTAGACCTGCATGGAGCTGTTTGAGTTCGATTTTTGGAGCTTTTTCTTCACTACAATCGCCCAGTTTTGCAGCTTTTACAGAAGTTCTAACCATCTCCTTTTGTGCTACCTGCTGCATGAGTTGTTCACTTGCATCCAACATCTTGACATACCCAGTAGTAGTGTCATCTAGATGCTCTGTTTCTTCTGCAGAAACTGTGGGATGCATTTCCTGAAAGATCTCTTCTGCAAGGCTGGTGAGGGTGACTGCATGTTTAGATTGTTAGGGTTTGCAAAGAGGTTTGAAACTCTGTGATTTAAGCATAGATAACTTCTGCAATGAGAATTGATTAGTTATACATCAGTGATTCATGTTTAAAATGGTCCTTAATCATTCCTGATTTCTTGCATTCTACATTCTTGCATTCAACATGCAAACTGTCCTGACTTAGCGCTTTTAGTCTTCTGAAACTTAGATCAACAACTTGAATTTCGTTTGCTTACTTTTATTTATCATTCGCATTACATGCATTACATTATGCTTAGCTTAATCCGAACCTACATTCGACAGTGTAGTTTGCATTACTCCTTTCGGATTCGATACCCTTTATACTACAACTACTTTTGCTGTGCACTTGCAGTAGTTTTTATTTGGGTAAAACATGAGCCCTATCAAGTTTTTGGCACCGTTGCCGGGGAGTAATAGCTGCCTATCGATTTTTAGTATTAGGATTTTGTCTAAGTTTTAATTTGTTTACTGACTTTCAGCTTCTTTTCTTTGTGCTGGTTTGAGGTGTTTGCGTAATCGCAGTACCAGAAGCAACAAAGAGAAGGAGCTTGGGACTTTGAGCATCGACGAACTTGCTAGGTTGGAGAGAACTAACAGGAAAGCTAAGAAGCAATCTACAATAGTCGCTCCACTTATCTTGGTTAAAGATGCAGAAGGTCACTTGGTTGACAGAGAAGGAAACAGGAGGAACGAAAGAGGGGCAGAGAATTGATCGAGAGGGGAATGTTCAGAGGACTCTAGGTGACTACAACAGACCTGATCAGTTCTATGCCAACAGAGCTGCAATCCCCCCTCCTGCCTTCCAGAGGAACGATTTTTGATGTTAAACCTCTCTACTATCAGCTGGTTGGCCAGCATCCATTCCATGGCTTACCTCATGAGCATCCTATGGATCACATTGAGAGGTTTGAGGACTTGGCTTCAAGTGTCAAAGCTAATGGAGTTAGCAATGACTTTCTGTTCTGCAAGCTTTTCCCCTATTCTCTAGAAGGAGAAGCTGCATATTGGCTGAAGCAACTGGAACCTGCTTCATTGACCACTTGGGAAGACACTAAGAATGCCTTTCTGAATAATTTCTATGATGATGCAAGGTCAGAAGACATGAGGACGAAAATTGCATCCTTTACACAAGGTCCTACTGAAGCTTTTAAGGCTTCTTGGATCAGATTCAAGTCTTATTTAATGGACTGTCCTCATCATGGCTTTAGTCAGGTGCAATTACTTGGGATCTTCTTCAGATGGCGTTGGATGCAGCAAGTGCAGTAAACTTCAACACCAATAGACCAGAGGAGGCGATCAGACTGATTGAGAACTTGGTCTGCAGCAACAGCACTAAAAATGCAGATTTCCAGAGGATGAAACAAGCGGGTGTGGATGATGGAAATCAGATTGCTGAAGTTAAGGCTAAGCTGGACAGTATGCACAGCCTTTTGGTGGGAAAGAAGTCAGTTCACTTTGATGCAGAAGTGAAAAATTTCGAAGTTCCAGAGGAGGTTGAATAGGAGGATGTAAATTTCATCAATTCTGGCAGTTTTCAGGGTCAAAGGTATGGAAATCAGCAGTGGAACAGAGGCTACAACAACAACAATCAGAAGAGTACATTTACAGGAGGACAGAGCACGCCTGGTTACACTCCTAAGCCCCCATTCCAAAAGACAGAGTAACAGAAACCATTACAGAACAGTGAATATTACAACAGAAACTATGGTTCTTCTTCCTATCAACCTGCACCTCCACAAGGGAACAAGATGGAAGCAATGCTGGAACAGATCTTGGAAGGACAACAGAAGCTTACAGTGGACTTCAATGGCAAGATAGATTCGCTCTATCAGGACCTGAATGGGAAAATTGAGAGTCTGAACTCTCATTTGAAGAAACTTGATGTTCAAGTTGCCCAAACTGCATGAGCTGTTCAGAGGCAAGAAGGACTTCTTCTAGGAAGAACTGATGTTAATCCCAAACACCATGTGAATGCCATCACATTGAGGAGTGGAAAGAACCTGCAACCAGTGTTGCAGAAGGATTTAAGCTCAAGAAATTTCGTGGGTATTGAAGAATATGAAGATGAAAAATTTTCTGCGGAAGAACCACGGGTGGCTCTCGTCACCAATGATGGGTGTCGCTCGTCACCCTTTGAGCACAACCCCGACGACCCTTCTTCACAAATTGGTGACGACCGTCACCATGAGGGTGACGCTTGTCACCCAAATCAAGCAATCGCCCCAGACTCGTCCAAAAGGAGTGACGACCGTCACCGATCTAGAGACGCTCGTCACCCGTTGCAACATAGCACAGTTTCGTCTAAGACTTCAGATAATGCGAAGGAGACCGTGTATAAGCCCAAGATACCCTATCCTAAGCATCCTAAGAAGTCTAAGCATAAGCTTGAAGATGTTAAATGCAAGGATATCATGGACAAGTTGGTTATTTAGATCCCATTGATTGATGCTGTAAGGATCACTCATGTTATAAGGAGGTATGTGAAGAGGATGGTGACCAATAACTTGAGTTTAGAGGCTGGAGCTATGATGATCAACGAGCAGGTCAGTGCAGTGATTCAGAACAGAGTACCAGAGAAGCTTTCAGACCCAAGAAGCTTTGTTTTGGACTGCACAATCTTCAATGACAAGTTTGAGAGGTCATTGTGTGATCTTGGTTCTAGTGTGAACCATATGCCTCATTATGTTGCCAAGAGCTTAGGGATGACCAATTTTAAGGCTACAAGGATATCTCTTATTCTAGCTGATAGATCAGTCAGAGTTCCTGAAGGGGTGATAGAGGATGTCCCTATCAAAGTAGGAGATTGTATAATTCCTACTGATTTTGTGGTTCTGGAATATGGAGAAGAACCCAAAGACCCATTGATCCTTGGCAGACCTTTCTTGGCTACTGTAGGAGCTATCATAGACGTCAGGAAGGGTAGAATAGAGCTGAATGTTGGCGATGAGATTCGAAATGGACAAGCTGATGAAGAGGTCAACCATTGATGGACGTACTTTTTATGTGGATGTTCTCACAAACATTGCTGATCAGATCTTCCATGAGATGAGTTCAGAAGACCCCTTGGAGAGGGCGTTGTCCACTTCAACAGCACAGTATGAGCATTTGGATGCTGCTGCAGCAGGCTACACAATAATGATGGATGCAACTGCACATGTGATGCAACTGGTTGCACAGGATGAGCTTGTCACCACATCTGCGAAAGCTGCTACTATGGGTGATTGGAGTGCAGCAAAAGCACCAAAAGTTGAGCTTAAACAGCTCCCTACAGGGATAAGGTACGCCTTCCTTGGAGAGAACTCCACTTATTCTATTATTGTTAATGCTTTATTGAACAATGCAGAGCTCACCTTTTTGCTAAGTAAGCTGCGAAAATTTCGCAAAGCTCTTGGCTATTCTCTTGATGATATTTCAGGGATTTCTCCAGACTTGTGCATGCATAGGATACACTTTGCGGATGAATCAAAATCATCAGTTGAGCACCAGAGGAGGCTGAATCCGAATTTGCACGATGTGGTCAAGAAAGAAATCATGAAGTTGTTGCAGGCTGGAATCATCTATCCTATATCAGATAGTGCTTGGGTGAGTCCAGTTCACGTGGTGCCTAAGAAAGGAGGTGTCACAGTAGTGAAGAATGACAAGGATGAGATGATTCCAACCAGGACTGTGACAGGACACAGGATATGTATCGATTATAGGAAGCTGAATGCAGCCACAAGGAAAGATCACTTTCCTCTGCCTTTCATTGATCAGATGCTAGAGAGGCTGGCGAATCACAAGTACTACTGTTTCCTTGATGGCTACTCAGGCTTCTTTCAGATCCCCAGCCATCCAGATGATCAGGAGAAGACCACTTTTACGTGTCCTTATGGCACCTTTGCATATCGCAGAATGCCCTTTGTACTGTGTCATGCTCCTGCAACCTTCCAGAGATGCATGATGTCGATCTTCACTGACATGATTGAGAAGTTTATGGAGGTTTTCATGGATGACTTCTCAGTTTATGGGTCCTCTTTCAAGAGCTGCTTGGATAGTTTGTGTGCAGTTCTGCAGAGATGTGAAGAGAAGCACTTGGTTTTGAACTAGGAGAAGTGCCATTTAATGGTACAAGATGGTATTGTGCTTGGTCACAGAGTCTCAGGAGACGGTATTGAGGTGGATAGGGCGAAAATTAAAGTGATGACAATTCTGAAAGCACCTGATTCAGTCAAGGCAATAAGGAGTTTTCTGGGTCATGCTGGCTTCTACAGAAGATTCATCAAGGACTTCAACAAGATAGCATGCCCCTTACTGCTCTCCTCTGCAAGGATGTGAAGTTTGAGTTCACAGAAGAGTGCAAGTCTGCCTTTGAACAGATAAAGAAAGCTTTGGTTACAGCTCCTGTTGTGCAACCTCCAGATTGGGACTTACCCTTTGAAGTAATGTGTGATGCCAACAATTTTGCAGTTGCAGCAGTGTTGGGACAGAGGAAAGACAAGAAGCTCCACGCCATTTATTATGCAAGTAGGACTTTAGATGATGCTCAAAAGAACTATGCAACAACTGAGAAGGAATTGCTGGCTGTTGTGTTTGCATTTAAAAAGTTCAGGCAATACCTTGTTGGCTCCAAAGTCGTGGTCCATACTGACCATTCAGCACTGAAGTATCTGATGCAGAAGAAGGATGCAAAGCCAAGGTTGCTGAGATGGATTTTGCTTCTGATATATCATGGTTTTTATAGTTTTTAACCATGATATAAGTTCTTTTTATTGAGTCTTTTTGGTCTTTTTAGAGTCCTAGAAGAGTCTTTGCAGGTTATAGCATGTCTGGAGCATAATTGGAGATTTTGGAACCTTTTGGAGCATTCTGAGTGGAAGCCACGAAGCACCTAGCTCGAAGAAGAAAGTATGCCATATGGTGACGCTCGTCACCAAGCTGGTGACGCTCGTCACCCAGAAAGGAAGGGGTCGTGGCTTGTTTTTAAAAGATTGGGAAGAAATTGCAGTTTTGGCCCAGAAGTTCCAATTTTTTGCAAAAAGGCCCCAGATCGTGTTTTAGCTTGTATATTAGGTTTTTCAGCCATTCTTTTGGCATATATCTTGTATCTTATTATTTTTGAGAGCTTTAGAGAGAGATTTGTAGAAGAGCTGTTGGAGAGACAAATCAGACTCCTTCAGAGCAGATTTGGAACTCCTTTACTTTCTACTTCTTATTTCTTTTATGCAATCTATTCTTTTCATGATGTTTTCTCAAATCACCATGTCTGAGTAGTTTGTTAGTTAAGTTAGGGCTTTTCAAAGGTTGAAGAAGAGTTTGTAGAATTGCTAAAAACTTTTAGGAAATTCATTGGTTCTTCATCTGTGCTTGCATTCATATCGATTTCTGAGACACATCATCTGGATTTCGAAACCCTAGGTTTTTGATAGATGTGAGAGCATTATTAATCACCTGAACTAGTATTAGATGAGCAAAACGCCCTAGTACAAAGAGATTTGGCTTAGGAGTTTTGTGAACAATTGAACCTGATCATTACTGCATGTTTAGGTTGTTAGGGTTTGCAAAGAGATTTGAAACTCTGTGATTTAGACATAGATGACTTCTGCAATGAGAATTGATTAGTTATATCTTTGTGATTCATGTTCAAGACGGTTTTAATTCATTCCTGATTGCATGCATTCTACACTCTCAGATTCAACCTGCGAACTGTCCTGACTTAGCGCCTTTAGCCTTCTGAACTTTAAGAACAAGAATAAAAACGCCCTCCTGCATTTATTTTACTGTTTTGCATTACATTCATTATTTATCGCTTAGCTTAATCCGAACCTGAACTCTTTAGTGTAGTTTACTTACTCCCTTGGGATTCGATAACCCCTTGTACTACAACTGCTTTTGCTGTGCACTTGCAGTAGTTTTATTTGGGTAAAACCTGAGCCTATCAAGTTTTTGGCGCCGTTGCCGGGGAGTAATAGCTGCCTATCGATTTTTAGTATTAGGATTTTGTCTAAGTTTTTATTTGTTTACTGATTTTCAGCTACTTTTGTTTGTTCCTGTTTCAGGTGTATGCCTAATCGCAGAACCAGAAGCAACAAAGAGAAGGAGCTTGTGACTTTGAGCATCGACGAGCTTGCTAGGTTGGAGAGAACTAACAGGAAAGCTAAGAAGCAATCTACAATGGTCGCTCCACTGATCTTGGTTAAAGATGCAGAAGGTCACTTGGTTGACAGGGAAGGAAATAGGAGGAACGAAGAGGGGCAGAGAATTGATCAAGAGGGGAATGTCATTGTTGAACAGCAGGTTCAGCAAGTGGCTGAGAACGTGGGAGTCCCTGCTGCTGTCAATAACGCTGCTGGGCGTTTTGTTCAGAGGACTCTAGGTGATTACAACAGACCTGATCAGTTCTATGCCAACAGAGCTGCAATCCGACCTCCTGCCTTCCAGAGGAACGATTTTGAGGTCAAACCTGTCTACTACCAGCTGGTTGGTCAGCATCCCTTCCATGGTCTACCTCATGAGCATCCTATGGATCACATAGAGAGATTTGAGGACTTGGCTTCCAGTGTCAAAGCTAATGGGGTTAGCAATGACTTTCTGTTCTGCAAGCTGTTTCCTTACTCTCTTGGAGGAGAAGCTGCATATTGGCTGAAGCAACTGGAACCTGCTTCATTGACCACTTGGGAAGACACTAAGAACGCCTTTCTGAATAACTTCTATGATGATTCAAGGTCAGAGGACATGAGGACGAAAATTGCTTCCTTTACACAAGGCCCTACTGAAGCTTTTAAGGCTTCTTGGATCAGGTTCAAGTCTTATCAAAGGGACTGTCCTCATCATGGTTTCAGTCAGGTGCAATTACTTGGGATCTTCTTCAGAGGCATTGACTGGAAATATCAGATGGCACTGGATGCAGCAAGTGCAGGAAACTTCAACACCAACAGACCAGAAGAAGCTGTAAGATTGATTGAAAACTTGGCCTGCAGTAACAGCACTAAGAATGCAGATTTTCAGAGAAAGCAGCAGGCTGGTTTGAATGATGGAAACCAAATAGCTGAAGTTAAGGCTAAGTTAGACAGCATGCACAGCCTTCTGGTGGGAAAGAAGTCAGTCCAATTCGCTGCAGAAGTGGAGAGTTTCGAAAATCCTGAAGAATTTGAGCAGAAAGATGTTAATTTCATCAATGGAGGGGGTTTTCAGAGCCAAAGGTTTGGAAATCAGCAATGGAACAGAGGCTACAACAGCAATAATCAGCAGAGTACCTTTACAGGAGGATAGAGCACGCCTGGTTACACTCCTAAGCCCCCATTCCAGAAGACTGAAGTTGAGAAACCTTACCAAAACAGCAGGAATTATGGTTCTTCTTCCTACCAAACTGCACCTCCACAAGAAATTAAAATGGAAGCTATGCTGGAGCAGGTACTTGAAGGACAGCAGAAGATGACAGTGAACTTCAATGGCAAGCTAGATTCGCTGTATCAAGACCTGAATGGAAAAATTGAGAGTCTGAACTCTCACATGAAGAAGCTTGATGTGCAGGTTGCTCAAACTGCAGGAGCTGTTCAAAGGCAAGAGGGATTCCTTCCTGGAAGGACTGATATCAATCCCAAGCATCAGGTTAATGCCATCACAGTCAGGAATGAAAAGGAGCTTAAAACAGTGCAGAAAAAGAGGTTGAGTGCAGAACAGATCGTGCAACTCATAGAGTCTGAAGATGAAATTTTTTCTGTCTCAGAGGTGAGTGACGAGCATCACCAAGGAGGAGTGACGCTCGTCACCAACATAGAAGAGAATCGGGGGTTGTCACAGGTGAGTGACGAGTGTCACCCCCCTGGTGACGCTCGTCACCCACCCCAGAACGAAGCTGCTTTGCCTGTAACTGCAAATTATGACCAGGAACGTGTCTATAAACCCAAAACACCATTCCCCAAGCATCCTAGGAAGTCTAAACAGGAGATAGAAGAAGCCAGATGTAAAGCTATGATAGACAAGCTGATGCTTGAGATTCCACTTGTCGATGCAGTCAAGCTTTCACCAGCTCTGAGAAGGTATGTAAAGAGAATGGTTGTGAATGGTGTAAGTCCTGAGGAAGGAGCATTGCTTACCAGAGACATCAGTGCAATTCTCTTAGGCACAGTTCCAAAGAAGAAGAAGAAGGTGACTGTTTCTGAACAAGTCAATACCATCACTCAAAGCAGAGTTCCAGAGAAGCTATCTGCTGTATCAAGACCTGAATGGAAAAATTGAGAGTCTGAACTCTCACATGAAGAAGCTTGATGTGCAGGTTGCTCAAACTGCAGGAGCTGTTCAAAGGCAAGAGGGATTCCTTCCTGGAAGGACTGATATCAATCCCAAGCATCAGGTTAATGCCATCACAGTCAGGAATGAAAAGGAGCTTAAAACAGTGCAGAAAAAGAGGTTGAGTGCAGAACAGATCGTGCAACTCATGGAGTCTGAAGATGAAATTTTTTCTGTCTCAGAGGTGAGTGACGAGCGTCACCAAGGAGGAGTGACGCTCGTCACCAACATAGAAGAGAATCGGGGGTTGTCACAGGTGAGTGACGAGCGTCACCCCCCTGGTGATGCTCGTCACCCACCCCAGAACGAAGCTGCTTTGCCTGTAACTGCAAATTATGACCAGGAACGTGTCTATAAACCCAAAACACCATTCCCCAAGCATCCTAGGAAGTCTAAACAGGAGATAGAAGAAGCCAGATGTAAAGCTATGATAGACAAGCTGATGCTTGAGATTCCACTTGTCGATGCAGTCAAGCTTTCACCAGCTCTGAGAAGGTATGTAAAGAGAATGGTTGTGAATGGTGTAAGTCCTGAGGAAGGAGCATTGCTTACCAGAGACATCAGTGCAATTCTCTTAAGCACAGTTCCAAAGAAGAAGAAGAAGGTGACTGTTTCTGAACAAGTCAATACCATCACTCAAAGCAGAGTTCCAGAGAAGCTATCTGATCCAGGGACCTTTGTGCTTGATTGCTCAATATTTGCAGGACGTTTTCCCCACTCTCTATGTGATCTTGGGTCAAGTATTAACTTGATGCCTTTCTCTGTTGCTGCTAGACTTGGAATAACTGATTTCAAGCCAGCTGGAATCTCTCTCATCCTAGCAGATCGATCCATAAGGACCCCAGAAGGCATGTTAGAGAATGTTCATGTTAACATTGAAGGCTGCATAATTCCTACAGATTTTGTGGTTCTGAAATATGCTGAAGAACCTAAAGATCCTCTTATTCTGGGAAGACCATTCTTGGCTACTGCTGGAGCCATCATTGATGTTAGAAAGGGGAACATTGAGCTTGATCTTGGTGATGTTGTCATGAACTTTGACATGGATAAGTTAAGAAAGAGTTCTAGCATTGATGGTCAGACCTTTTCTGTAAGAACTTCTAGAGATGAAGAGACTGTCATGGAGCATTCAGAAGACACTATTGCTGAGTGTGTCAATGAATCAGATATTAGTAGGCAAGTGAGCAAGATGGCTGTTGAAGAGCCAATATCTGAAACTTCTGCAGAAGCTGTTGGGTTTGAGGATTGCAGTGAGGATCATATCTTCATGACTAGGCTTGAAAAAGAGGTTCCAATGAATGCCAAATTGCTGGAGGAAGACGTGTTTGTGATGGAAGCAACACTTGCAGAGCTGAATTGCAGGAAAACTGCAGAAACTCGAACTGCAGAGTCAGTGACGAGCGTCACTGACCTGGTGACGCTCGTCACCAACCTGAACACAAAGCAGCAACGTGATTTTACAGCTACAAGTCCATCATATGTTGCCAATCCGAAAATTCAACAGTCCACACCCCAGAAACCTGCAACTAAGCAAAGAAAGCTTGGTGTTTCTTTTGATGATTCTGCAGGAAAACGAAATGTCCCACCCACAGTCACGACCCACTCTGCTGATGTTCCTCACTTCCTTGGAAGTGTTCATACATCTACTGCTTACAAACCACCATGGATGAGGAGACATTCTTCTCCAAGGCATTCACTGCCACCCTCTGCTCCACCAGCTGTCTGAGCAGCATTCAAAGTCGAGCTAATGACTTTAAACAAGCGCTTAGTGGGAGGCAACCCACTAGTAAGTTTTCTTTTTCATATATTAGTTTAGTTTTCTATTACATAGCTAAAAAAAAAAAAACCACAAAAACACCAAAAAAAAAAAAATTCGAAAAAAAAAAAGAGTCACTTTGTTCAGTTTGCTTGGATGATATCTTGTGAACTTGTTGGACCATGGATTATGCTTTGTTTGGATGTTTTGATGTGTGTTTTGAGTGCTCTTACAGTTTGACTTCGGACTACACATGATGGCATAGCATTTAAACATCCAACATGACGATTTCTGAAGTTTTAGAGTAGTGACGCTCATCACCAATAAGGTGACGCTCGGCACTAGCTCCTTCGCGAGGTACCACTTTTCCACCTTGGTTTTACACGTTCTCATGCTTCATTTTGACCAACTCTTGGCTTAATAACACTGGGGACAGTGTTGTTTAAGTCTGGGGGAGGTGGTTACTGACGTTGTGTGCTTTGTGTCATGTTTATAGAGTCTTAAAGTTGAGTCAAAAACCTGTTTTTCTAGAGTCAAAAATTTGAAATTGTCAGTTTTTCTTGGAACTAACCATAGGACGTTTTTGCTGATAAGAACCATTGCCACAGTAGTTGATTACAAGTCTTACTAAGTTGAAAGTCATAGGTAGATCAGTCTAGCAATGAAGGTTTAGGTTCTTAGAAAATCTGGAAAATTTGCTGTTAGCTCCACCTTAATGAACTTTAAATTTCTTGTCTTGGTGATTGATTCTTATTGATCTTGATTCTCTCTTTAAGCACTGACAATAAGGTTAAAATACAATCTCTCTTTGATCTTCCCTGATGTAGTTTTTAAAAGTTTAAGTTCAAAGAATGGTGCATTCATGACCCTGTCTCCTCACAAGGAACAACAGTAGTGAACACACTCAAGAACCTGTCTCCTCACAAGGAACACAAGTATTGAGTAGCACCATATCTTAGACTGTAAAAGTTGAGAAAAAGAAGTGAAAAATCGAAAATATTCAAAGGAAAAAGATTAAGGGAAGAGAAAATAGGAGAGCTGTGTTGATATTGATTTGTTCAGTTGTTAAGAAGGGAAAAGAATCTGTAAAGTGATTAAGATGATAAAGCCTGATGAGACTTCACACTTAGATAAAAATAAGGAGTTAACAGTAGAAATTTCGGATTTCTTGAAGGGATTTAGACTGGACTTGAGAGATTTGCTAAGCTTGTGATGATTAGGTAGAAATTTGATCTTGTGTTGACTCTGTGGTATGTGGATTCGAAAGCTTTAACTAGTGTGGTGTTTCTGATGACTGACTGACTGTTTCTTGTTTTCAAACCTCGACCTTATTCTTTGTCTAATGTTTGCTTGAGGGCAAGCAAAAGCTAAGTCTGGGGGAGTTGATATATCATGGTTTTTATGGTTTTTAACCATGATATAAGTTCTTTTTATTGAGTCTTTTTTGTCTTTTTAGAGTCCTAGAAGAGTCTTTGCAGGTTATAGCATGTCTGGAGCATAATTGGAGATTTTGGAACCTTTTGGAGCATTCTGAGTGGAAGCCACGAAGCACCTAGCTCGAAGAAGAAAGTATGCCATATGGCGATGCTCGTCACCAAGCTGGTGACGCTCGTCACCCAGAAAGGAAGGGGTCGTGGCTTGTTTTTAAAAGATTGGGAAGAAATTGCAGTTTTGGCCCAGAAGTTCCAATTTTTGCAAAAAGGCCCCAGATCGTGTTTTAGCTTGTATATTAGGTTTTTCAGCCATTCTTTTGGCATATATCTTGTATCTTATTATTTTTGAGAGCTTTAGAGAGAGATTTGTAGAAGAGATTTTAGAAAGACAAATCAGACTCCTTCAGAGCAGATTTGGAACTCCTTTACGTTCTACTTCTTATTTCTTTTATGCAATCTATTCTTTTCATGATGTTTTCTCAAATCACCATGTCTGAGTAGTTTGTTAGTTAAGTTAGGGCTTTTCAAAGGTTGAAGAAGAGTTTGTAGAATTGCTAAAAACTTTTAGGAAATTCATTGGTTCTTCATCTATGCTTGCATTCATATCGATTTCTTAGACACATCATCTGGATTTCGAAACCCTAGGTTTTTGATAGATGTGAGAGCATTATTAATCACCTGAACTAGTATTAGATGAGCAAAACGCCCTAGTACAAAGAGATTTGGCTTAGGAGTTTTGTGAACAATTGAACCTGATCATTACTGCATGTTTAGGTTGTTAGGGTTTGCAAAGAGATTTGAAACTCTGTGATTTAGACATAGATGACTTCTGCAATGAGAATTGATTAGTTATATCTTTGTGATTCATGTTCAAGACGGTTTTAATTCATTCCTGATTGCATGCATTCTACACTCTCAGATTCAACCTGCGAACTGTCCTGACTTAGCGCCTTTAGCCTTCTGAACTTTAAGAACAAGCATAAAAACGCCCTCCTGCATTTATTTTACTGTTTTGCATTACATTCATTATTTATCGCTTAGCTTAATCCGAACCTGAACTCTTTAGTGTAGTTTACTTACTCCCTTGGGATTCGATAACCCCTTGTACTACAACTGCTTTTGCTGTGCACTTGCAGTAGTTTTATTTGGGTAAAACCTGACCCTATCAGCTTCTTCAAGAGTTTGACATTGAAGTGAAGGACAAGAAAGGTGTTGCTGATCATCTATCCAGGATTCAGGTCGAAGATAGTGTCCCAATCAATGATTTCTTACCAGAAGAGAATGTTTACTTGGTGGAGTCAAGAATCCAGGAGGAAAGTGTTGAAAACCTGCAGTTTCGATTGACGAGCGACACCAGGAGGGTGACGCTCGTCACCAACCCAGAACAGTCGCGACCAAGTTGTACGAAGGAGGTGACGCTCGTCACCAATCTCTGCACTTTGCTGCGATTTGTGCAAGCTTGAGGTTGGCTTTTGAAGAGCATGTTTATGCTTTGAATGATCCAAAGAGGCCCTGGTATACTGATATTGCCAACTACCTTGCTGCAGAGGATGAACCACATGACTTCAAAGGCTATGCTAAGAAGAAGTTCTTGAGAGAGCTTATGAGATTCTATTGGGATGAGCCATATCTCTACAAGCATTGTGCGGATGGGATTTACAGAAGATGCATAGCAGAAGAAGAAGTGCAGGACGTCCTCTTTCACTGTCATGGATCAGAGTATGCTGTACACTTTGCTACATTCAAAACAGTCTCCAAGGTTCTTCAAGCTGGATTTTGGTGGCCTACTATGTTCAGGGATGCCCAGGCATTCATTACAAGCTGTGATACTTGTCAGAGAAGAGGAAAAATCAGCAGGAGACATGAGATGCCACAGAACTTCATTCTTGAAGTTGAAGTCTTCGATTGTTGGGGTATTAACTTCATGGGACCTTTTCCCTCATCATATGGGAATAGATACATTCTGGTTGCTGTATATTATGTATCTAAGTGGTTAGAGGCGTTGGCTACTCCTACTAATGATGCTGCAGTGGTTTTGAAGCTGTTTAAGACCATTATCTTCCCCAGATTTGGTGGCCCACGGATTGTAATAAGGGATGGTGGCTCTCACTTCGTCAACAAGGTTTTTGACAAGCTACTGAAGAAGTATGGCGTACAACACAGAATAGCCACGCCCTATCACTTCCAAACTAGTGGACAACTTGAGGTTTCCAACAGGCAGATCAAGCAAATTCTGGAAAAGACAGTTGGAAAAACAAGGAAAGATTAGTTTGCATAGCTGGATGATGCATTATGGGCTTACAGGACAGCATACAAAACGCCACTTGGGACTACACCATTCCATCTTCTCTATGGCAAGGCGTGCCATCTACCAGTAGAGCTGGAATTCAAAGCAGAATGGGCCATCAAGAAGCTGAACTTCGATCCGAAACCTGCTGCAGAGAGGCGTTTGATTCAGCTCAATGAACTGGATGAAATCAGATATCTGGCTTATGAAAACTCCAAGTTATACAAGGAGAGGACAAAGGCATATCATGATAAAAAGATCATCTCCAGACAGTTCGAGCCCAATGACCAGGTATTACTTTACAACTCTCGTTTACAGCTTTTTCCTGGTAAACTGCGTTCTCGATGGTCAGGTCCTTTCACTGTCAAAGAAGCTCGCCCACATGGTGCAATTGTTCTGATTAACTCCAAAGAAGTTCACTGTCAATGGACAAAGGGTGAAGCATTATTGGGCACAAGCCGAGATTCCAGCAGGACACATTGTGTCTCTCGATGATGCACCAGCTTTCTAAACAGCCAACCAAAGTCGAGCTAATGACTTTGAACACTACCGAATGTAGGTTCGGATTAAGCTAAGCATAATGTAATGTATGTAATGTGAATGATAAATAAAAGTAAGCAAACAAAATTCAAGTTGTTGATCTAAGTTTCAGAAGACTAAAAGTACTATGTCAGGACAGTTCGCAGGTTGAATCCAAGAATGTAAAATGCAAGAAATCAGGAATGATTACTTGGTCACTGATAGGGCTCAGGTTTTACCCAAATAAAAACTACTGCAAGGGAACAGCAAAGCAGTTGTAGTATAAGGGGTTATCGAATCCCAAGGGAGTAAGTAAACTACACTAGCAATTATATATTCAAATTAAGCTAAGCAATAATTAGCGTATGTAATGCAAAATAACAAAATAAAAGTAAGCAGGCGAAATTTGTTTAATCTAAGACTCAGAAAACTAAAGGCGCTAAGTCAGGACAATTCGCAGGTTGAATCCGAGAATGTAGAATGCATAAAATCAGGAATGAATAAGAACCATCTTGAACATGAATCAAAATATATAACTAATCAATTCTCATTGCAAAAGTTAACTATGTCTATATCACAGAGTTTCAAATCCCATTGAAACCCTAACAATCTAAACATGCAGTAATGATCAGGTTCAATTGTTCACAAAACTCCTAAGCCAAATCTCTGTGCACTAAATCGTTTTGCTCATCTAATGCTAGATCAGGTTATCAAAAATGCTGTCACATCTATTAAACAACCTATGATTTTCGGATTTCTAGATGATGTGTCTAAGAAATCGATTTAAAAGCAAGTAGAGATGAAGAACCAAAAGATATTCCTAACAGATAGCAATTCTACAAACTCTTCATCAACCTTTCAAAAGCCTTAACTTAACTAGCAAATTACTCAGACATGATCATGGAATCACAAAACATAGCTGAATAAAATTACATTGAAAGAATAGAATAAAAGATAAAGGGATTCGAAATCTTCTCCAAAAAGAGTACAGGATCTGTCTCCCCAAAAGCTCTGAAGAAAATCTTCTCTAAAACTCTCTGAATTCTCAAAATCTAAGATAAAAACCAACAATGGCTGAAAACCTAATATATACAGGCTAAAACATGATCTGGGACGTTCTTGCAAATACTGAAACTTTTGGGCCAATTGTGTAAATAATTCTCTATCTTTTAAAAACAAGGCCACGACTCCTTCCTCCACGGGTGAAGAGCGTCACCCAAGCCATCATTCGCCTTCCGAATTGCACACTTCGTGGCTTCATCTTGCAATGCTCCAAAAAGCTTTAATATCTCCAATTATGCTCCATACATGTTATAACCTGCAAAGACTCCACTAGGACTCTAAAAAAACAAAAAGACTCAATAAAAAAAGATTTATATCATGGTTTGAAACCATGATATATCAACTCTCCCAGACTTAGCTTTTGCTTGCCCTCAAGCAAACATCAGACAGAGAACAGGGTCGAGGTTTGAACACAGAAACAGACATCTAAACATAAGGAACACCATATTAGCTAACACTTTCGAATCCATATGCCACAAAGTCCACACAAGATCAAATTTCAGCCTAATCATCACAAGCTTAGCAAATCTCTCAAATCCAATCCAAATCCCTTCAAGAAATCTGAAATCTCTGCTGCTAAGTCCTTATTTTTATTTAAGTGTGATATCTCATCAAAGTTTTATCATCTCAATCACTTACAGATTCTTTTCCCTTCCTAAATACCGGTTGGTGACTGGATCAAAACACTTGTAACCTCTTTGAGTTGTTGAGTATCCAATGAATACGCACTTATTACTCTTAGGCTCCAGCTTGTTCCTTAAGTCACCTGGAACAAACACAAAACACAGACTACCAAATACCCTTAAATGATCAATACTAGGATTTGAGTTATTTAGGATTTGGAAAGGAGATTTATCATCAAGGATACGAGTTGGTGTTCGGTTGATGAGATAACATGCTGTCATCACTGCATCTCCCCAAAACCGCTTAGGCATGTGTTTTTGAAACAACATAGCTCTTGCCACCTCCATTAGATGCCTATTCTTTCTCTCAGCAACACCATTTTGTTGAGGGTTATATGGGCAGCTGGTTTGATGAAGAATTCCGCATTTCTCAACACAGCTCTCCTATTTTCTCTTCCCTTGATCTTTTCCTTTCTGATTTTTTTCAATTTTCAACTCTTTTCTCATTCTTTACAGTCTAGGATATGGTGCTACTCAATACTTGTGTTCTTGTGAGGAGACAGGTTCTTGAGTGTGTTCATTATTGTTGTTCCTTGTTAGGAGACACGGTCATGAATGCACCATTCTTTTGACTCAAACTCTTAAAAACTGCATCAGGGAAGATCAAAGAGAGACTGTATCTAAACATACTTGTCAGTGTTGAAAGAGAGAATCAAGATCAATCAGAATCAAACCCCAATATAAGAACATTAAAGTTCTTTTAGGTGGAGCTAACAACAAATTTTCTATATTCTCTAAGAACCTAAACCTTCATTGCTAGACTGATCTACCTATGATTTTCAACTTAGTAAGACTTGTAATCAGCTACTATAGCAATGGTTCTTACAAGCATAAACGTTCTGTGGTTAATTCCAAGAAAAACTGACAGTTTCAAAATTTTGACTCTATAAAAACAGGTTTTTGACTCAACTTTAAGTCTCTAAAACCAAACACAAAGCACACAACTTCAATAACCACCTCCCCCAGACTTAAACAACACTGTCCCCAATGTTATTAAGCCAAGAGTTGGTCAAAAGGAAGCATGTGAACGTGTAAAACCAAGTGTGAAAAGTGGTACCTCGTGAAGGGAGGGCTGACGAGCGTCACCCCTCAGGGGTGACGATCGTCACCACGTCTGAGACTTCAGAAATCGTCATGTTGGATGTTTCATTGCTATGCCATCATGTATACTCCAAAGTCAGACTGTAAGAGCACTCAAAACACACATCAAAAACATCCAAACAAAGCATAACCCATGGTTTAACAAGTTCACAAAACATCCTCAAAGCAAACTGAACAAACTGACTCTTTTTTTTTCGATTTTTCTCATGATTTCTCTCGTAGAAAACTAAACTAAGTAGATTAAAAAGAAAACTTACCAGTGGGTTGCCTCCCACTAAGCGCTTGTTTAAAGTCATTAGCTCGACTTTGAATGCTGCTTAGACAGCTGGTGGATCATCCAGAGACACAATGTGTCCTGCTGGAATCTCGGCTTGCGCCCAATAATGCTTCACCCTCTGTCCATTGACAGTGAACTCCTTTTCTTTGGAGTTAATTAGGACAATGGTGCCATGTGGTCTAGCATCTTTAATAGTGAAGGGACCTGACCAGCGAGAACGCAGTTTACCTGGAAAAAGCTGTAAACGAGAGTTGTAAAGGAGTACCTTGTCATTGGGCTCGAAATGTCTGGAGATGATCTTCTTATCATGATATGCATTTGTCCTCTCCTTGTATAACTTGGAGTTTTCATAGGACAGATATCTGATTTCATCCAGTTCATTGAGCTGTATCAAGCGCCTCTCTGCAGCAGGCTTCAGATCGAAGTTCAGCTTCTTGATAGCCCATTCTGATTTGAACTCTAGCTCCACTAGTATATGGCACGCCTTGCCATAGAGAAGATGGAATGGTGTTGTCCCCAGAGGCATTTTGTATGCTGTCCTGTAAGCCCATAATGCATCATCCAGTTTTGCTGACCAATCCTTCCTTGTCTTCCCAACTGTCTCCTTCAGAATTTGCTTGATATATCTGTTGGAAACCTTAACTTGTCCACTGGTCTGGGGATGATAAGGTGTGGCCACTCTGTGCTGTACACCATACTTCTTCAGCAGCTTGTCAAAGACCTTGTTAACAAAGTGAGAACCACCATTACTTATAACAATTCGCAGGACACCAAATCTGGGGAAAATAATGGTCATAAACAGCTTAAAAACCACTGCATCATCATTAGTAGGAGTAGCCAACGCCTCTTCCCACTTAGACACATAGTCAACAGCAACCAGAATGTATTTGTTCCCATAAGATGAGGAAAAAGGGCCCATAAAGTCAATGCCCCAACAGTCAAAGACTTCAACCTCAAGGATGAAGTTTTGTGGCATCTCATGTCTTCTGGTGATCCTTCCTCTTCTCTGACAAGTATCACAGCTTGTAATGAATGCATGGGCGTCCCTGAATTTAGTAGGCCACTAAAAACCAGCTTGAAGAACCTTGGAGACTGTTTTGAATGTGGCAAAGTGTCAAGCATACTCTGAGCCATGACAGTGAAACAGGACGTCTTGGACCTCTTCTTCTGCTATGCATCTCCTGTAAATCCCATCAGCACAATGTCTGTAAAGATATGGCTCATCCTAAAAGAATCTCCTAAGTTCTCTCATGAAATTTTTCTTAGCATAGCGCTTGAAATCATGTGGGTCATCCTCTGCAGCAAGATAATTGGCAATATCAGCATACCAGGGCCTCTTTGGATCATTCAAAGCATAAACTTGCTCTTGAAAGGCAGTCCCCAAGCTTGCACAAATTGTAGCCAGAGTCTGAGATTGGTGACGAGCGTCACCGGCTTCGTACAATAAGTGGGTCGTGACTCTGCATTGTTGGTGACGAGCATCACCCCCTGGTGTCGCTCGTCACTGCCCTGCAGTTTCGTGAAAACTGCAGGTTTTCAACACTTTCTTCCTGCAGTCTAGTTTCTACCAAGTAGACATTCTCTTCAGGCAAGAAATCATTTATTAGGACATTATCTTCAACCTGAATCCTGGATAGATGATCAGCAACTCCATTCTCAACTCCTTTCTTATCTTTCAATTCAATGTAAATTCTTGAAGATGCAGAATTCATCTCAACAACCTTGGCTTTGCATCCTTCTTATGCATCAGATACTTCAGTGCTGAATGGTCAGTATGGACCACGACCTTGGAGCCAACAAGATATTGTCTGAATTTCTCAAATGCAAAGACTACAGCCAACAGTTCTTTCTCAGTTGTTGCATAGTTCTTCTGAGCTTCATCCAATATGTCTGGATGATGCACCAGCTGTCTAAACAGCAATCACAGTCGAGCTAATGACGTTAAACAAGCGCTTGGTGGGAGGCAACCCACTAGTAAGTTTTAGATTTTGTACTTATTTTCGTACATATAATTACTTAGTTAGTTAGTTATTAAGTTTAATACAAAAAAGGGAGCAGACTAACTACGGGTGACACTCGTCACCCGTCCGAGGCAAAGGTACACATTATCTCCTTCTTTCTTCTTCTTCTCTTCAAACCTGCAAAAGTTCGAACACTTAGATAGAAAATCACCAACTCATAACTTTTGATTTCTTGAACCAAATTGTGTGATTCAAAAGCCTATCCCGTGCGGATTTTAGTGCTCTTTCATAATATCAACTCAATTTTCAAGATCTGCAAGGTATGTGTTCAGAATCCTAATTTTCAATCCGCCATAGATTTGGCAAAATTTGATTTTAGACTTGATTAGCTTGATTTAACTGTTTAATCATGGTTAGTTAGGTTGTATGAGATGAATGCTACCATCCATATGTGCTTTTATCGGTTGATTTGCAATTTTTTGAAATTTTCGAGTTCACGATGAAATTTTCAAAAATCTGGAAATTTTGGGTGATTTGGATTGAAGTTGTGATTGAATTGTGTTACTGGTAGTGTTGTTGTTGATCGCCATTAGCTAATTCACCATGATTCATTGATTTCTCGAATTTTCCAAAATTGGCTAATTTTGGTTGTTCTTGATTTGAATTTTTCAGATGCCTCGACATGATAAGAGACAGCGACCAGCATCGTCTTCGAGCACTGGATCAGGTTCAGCACAATCGGACAGCAGTAGACCAGTTTGCAGGCATGGCCAAAGCGAGAAGATCGGAAAATCGCTTCTGAAGTTGCTTGGGCAGGGACTCCGAAGCAGGAAGTTGCGCGGGATACATATGTGTTCCGCGACATTCAGGAGGAGTGGGATGAGTATGACACATTGTTCTACAATGCGTGGCAGGAGGTGAAGATCATTCCCACCAGATTTTCGGACACCATAGTGCTGCGGAAGATGGGTATTCTGGATGATGTCTTGCAGATTCTCGAAAGGATCGGGATGGGCACAATGGCGTTAGTGTTACTGCAGACATTCTGGTCCAAGTTCGGGAATGGAGTCTATGAGAGCAAAACGAGCACGCAGACGGACATTCGACATCCCGTGATGAGGTACATTATGCGCCATCTCGGCAACACCATCTTGTGCAAGTCTACGCCGAGCAAGATGCGTGTTAGCGAGCTGGTCCTGCTCTACTACGGTTTCGCTGACATGTTGGCTGATGAGATACCCATGGATAGTATGATCCTCGCCAACTTTGGCGCTATTTTCGCTGAGCATTTGGCCTCTTTGAAGACCAAGCCATTCTCCAGTCCGGGGGAGAAGAGTGAGAGCGTAGGCAGTCTCCTTACACCGATCTTGCATTATTTATAGATCGATCTGTTACCTTGCAGCATCATCACTGAGAGGGCTCTCATAGATGAGACACATATGTGCAATGATACTTGGTTTAAGCAGCGATTGGTCTGGACTTTCACCACTCGTACTGGAGAGTATGTTGGCATACAGTTGTCAAACCCAGAGCTCATCACGATCCAGGGAGATATACGCCAGCTGCGTTTTATGCCAGATCCGAGTTTTCTGCGCCTTCTTCCACAACATCTTCGAGGAGCCACTGCTGGCACTTCCTCCTCTGCTGCTGCTGCTCAGGCTGGACCATCCAGATGCCAGGCTACACCCATGACCACACCCACTGCTTTCAGGCGCCCTCATAGACCCACGACACCCAGAAATATAACTGCTTTTCAAGAGTACGTCAATGACAACTTTGAGGGATTATGGGATGCTGTAGCTACTCTTAGCAACTGTGGTTGTGTCCGCCCACACTACACTACTGTGCCTTGCGAGGATGAGGACTAGTTCCTCTACTATCCGGTTACTTATTTCTGTTTCACTTATCTTTTATTTTCACTTGAGTAATTTTTATGTTTTTCTTTGAGTAAGTTGTCATTTACTTTGATGTTGTTTTGCGAACTTATTGAACCAGGTTTTATTGCTATGTTTGGATGTTATTAAATGTGTGTTTGAGTGCTCTAACAATCTAACTTTAGAGTGCACATGATAACATAACGTTTATACCAATCTAACTAGTTGATGCTGGATTTTCAGACGCGGTGACGCTCGTCACCCGTGCCTCCGCAAGGTACAACTTTTCTAACTTGGTTCTACACGTTCACATGGTTCTTTTTGACCAAATCTTGGCTTAATAACTGACATACTCATATATTCTGCATATTTAGCATGCATTTAGAGTAGTTTTCATGCATACATCTTTCATAATAGGCTAGTTTTCACCATTTGTCTCATTTTAGGTCCTAAGTGCACTTTGCATTAGCATTTGTATGTTTCTTGCATTCTTGCATCATATTCAGGTTGTTTTGGATACACTGGAGCAATGGAGGTTGCGTGGACGTGTTAAGGATCGAAAGGAATGCTATGGACACTTGGGAGAACTCAGCCATGCAGCCAAGGAGCCGAGATCGAGGCAAAGATCAAGCTAGACAGGTCGATCTAGACGAGATCGACCAGAAGATCGAGACACTCGGGTCGTTTCAAGGAAGGAGATCGAGATCAAGATCGACCAAGGTGATCGAACGTGAGTATGGATGCGGACTAAGCCCGGGAAGAACGAGAGCCAGATCGAGGTCACGACTCGATCATCCGAGGATTGACAAGAAGATCGACTGAAGCACTCGATCCACCAGACCGAATCGGCCCATTGATCGAGCAAAAGAAGACGTTCTAGCCAGGAGATCGAGTGATCAGATCGACGACTCAGCTCAATCTCTACACCTTATCAGGACAGCTCATATTTTGGATTTTAGTGAGGGGACCATCTCCCTTGTTTAGCTACTTTGGGATCGAACAACAACAATAGTTTCATTCTGTCTTTTCTTCTTTTAGCTTTACTCTTTCCTTAGGAAAATCGCCATTGTTTTATGTTTTCAATCTTTTCATCTTTGTAGAACCTTAATCTAGTTTTAATCTTATGCATTTCTCTTAATCTGTCTTCTTTAATCGTTTTAATCATGCTCATCTTTTCTTCCTTTGCATTTTTGTGTGTTTTAATCATGGGTAGTGAGTAGTCATCTATGGGTTTAAGGTTGAGGTGATTAAGGGGTTTTAAAGATTTAAGCTTTGGTCTTTTTCTTGCTCTTAACTTAATCTCTTCTTGGATTCGGGGGTTTTAATGCCTAGAGAGTCATGGGAAAGATCTCATTGATCTAAGGGATTTCCTTACCTTAGTAGAATTCAGGAGATCCCTTAAAACCAAATCCAAGAGACTAGCTCATCCTTTCCCAAAGGCCATGAATGCTTAGGGAGCTAGTTAAGCCATTATTTGAGATTTATGCTTCCTGTTCTTCAATCTTTCTCTCCACCACACGCCATGGGTTAGGAGGAAAGGTTGAGGAAAGGATTTATACCACACACCATGGATAAATCTAGTTTAGCTTCTCAAGGTTTAGAGATAGCACTCAAAACTGTAGATCTATGTTTTCAAAACCCAAAGTTTGAATCTTGAACCTCTTAAACATGACCCTCAACCTTGAATCCTCTTTTCGCATTTAAAAACTTAAAGTTATCATTTCTTAGTTCTAAAGTTTGCATCATTTTTCTTAGTTAATCGAATATCATCCTAGGTTGTTAGATCTTTCCTTTTCTGTCTGCCTTTAGCTTTCGAATTTTCAAAATTAGTAGTCTTGCATTTTAAATTCATAGAAGTCATATAGTAGTTATTTAACCCTTCAGTAGGGATTTTAAAATTGTTTTTGTGGTCATTTAGCTGTTTCATCTAGTTTTCATAGATTTTCTCCTCAATTAATCCGGATTTCACTTAGATTTACATAGCTCTTGCATTCCTAGTAACTTTCATCAACCTGAGCTGGATTGACACCTCTTGCACCTATACTACAATTATATTGTGCTTTAGGCTTTGATAGGAAAAACAGCCGAGTAAAAACTCTGTTTTCAAATGGCGCCGTTGCCAACTTGGGTTTGAGTTGAAAGTATTAGGATTTGGAGCTTAGTAAAGACTAAGTTTTTATTTTTACTTTGGTTTCTAATCTATTTAACTTCATACTTGTCTTCTCAGGTACATGAATCTGAGGTCTAGTGGTGACAACAATCTACTTCAACCTGTAGACAACATTCATCAACTTGGAAGTGCAAGACAAAGAAGAGCAGTAGAACAAGCACAAGACTTTGAGGAGATATTGCAACCGGATATTGTTGATTTTGAGATCATGGCTGAGCAAGACCAAGCTGAGGCTCCACCTCACCGTGCTGCTGCTGGTAGGGGTAATGGAAACCCCAACCACGCCCCAAGGCAACCAAGAATCATCTGAGCGAGAGATGCACCAAACACTCATCACAACCGTTTTGGCATCACTCCACCACCGGTGCAAAACAACAACTTCGAGATCAAGCCAGGCTTTGTCTCAATGGTGCAGAACAAAAAGTTCCATGGACTTGCAATGGAGGATCCCTTGGAGCATTTAGACAACTTTGAGCAAGTGTGTGGAATGATCAAGATCAATGGGATCTCGGAGGATAATTTCAAGTTTAGGCTTTTCCCTTTTTCACTTGGGGATAAAGCAAGGCATTGGGAGAAGACCTTACCTCAGAGGACTATAACCTCATGGGCTGATTGCAAGAAGGCATTTCTGTCTAAGTTCTTCTCAAGTACAAGGACAGCTCGGCTAAGGAGTGAGATTAGCTGTTTTACACAAAGGCAGAATGAGACCTTTAGTGAAGCAATGGAGCGGTTCAAGGACTACACCATTGCATGTCCTCATTATGGCTTCACTGAGGAGACACTCTTGAGCACCATCTATAGAGGAGCACTTCCCAAGATTCGCATGCTTCTAGACACAGCTAGTAAAGGGAATTTTCTTTGACAAGATGTAGAAGCGGGAATGGAGCTTATTGAGAACCTAGCTTTGAGTGATGGCAACTACAATGAAGACTATGATAGAGCACCTAGAGGTTCTGACCTTGTGATAACAGGCTTTCTCTATCAAGTTAATGAGAGTGATGCAATGCAACAGGAGGTTATCAAAACTCAAGCAGCACACAGTCGTAGTATAGCATGCAAGAGGAATCAATCCAATCCAGGAGCTAGAAAGTGCAATGAGAATGCAAGGATCGAGTAAAGCTAGGCAAATGATGAACGGTTTTGTGAAATTCCTAAAAACTAGATGCAATGATTAGATGCACGGGAAAACTATTTTAAATATACCAGGAATGAACTAGCTACCACGACGAACAAACAGAATGATTAAAATGCAAAGCTATGAATTTATAAAATTCGACTAGTGGATCAACCACAGGATCGACCACTAGATCGAGCAACAACGATCGATCTAAAAGATAGATTAAGCGAAAACGAATCTAATGACCAAGATGCAAGCAAGCATCGAGCGAATGATCCACAGAGACTAAGGAATACTAGAAAGAGGGTCTAGGGTTGAGATTCATGTTCAGGGGTTTTAAAGGTTCAAGCTTGGTTTGAAAACTCTAGATCTACTCACTTTGTGAGGTTCTCTAAGCTTTGAAAACAAAACAAGATCCATCCATGGCGTGTGGTCTGGATCACTCTCTCATTCTCTCCTCCAGACCCATGGCGTTTGGCGAAAGAACAGATTGAAAGGCAAGGAAAACAGATTTCAAACACGCGGCTTAACTAGTCCTCTAAACTACCATGGCGTTTGGGAAAGAGTAACTAATCTCTAGGATGTGATTTTCAGAGATCTCTGGATCCTGTCAAGGTAAGAGCTCTCTCTGATCATATCAATTTTTCTTAAACTTTTTTAAAAATTTTACCAATTTTTCATGCAATGAAGATGATAATCACTTTTTGGATGGGTTATATTGCAGTGAGGTTATCAAACTCGAATGCAACACATGTTGTAGTACAGCAAGAAAGAAAGAGTCAATCCACTTCTAGGATGATAGAGAATGCACAGAGAATACAAGGACTAAAGCAAATCTAAGCGGAATGAGACGGTTTATGAGAAAATCTGTAAAAACTAGATGCAGCAACTTAAACAGAATGAAACCTATTTTAAAAATACTAGAAAGGAAGAAACTACCACGAGAAACCAACAGAATAATTAAAGGAGAAAGCTTCGAATTATTAAAATTTGACTAGTGGATCGACCATGAGATCGACCACTAAATCGAGCAGCAACAATCGATCTCGTCTAAAAATGCAAGAACAGTAAAACTAATGACCAGGATTCTATCAGAGATCAAGCGAGAGATGAGATAAGATGTAAAGATTCAAAGAGAAAGGGCCTAGGGTTGAGATTCATGGTTAGGGGTTTCAAAGGTTCGACATTGGGTTGATAACTTTAAATCGACTCACTTGGTGAGGATCTCTAAGCCTTGAAAACTAAACAAGATCTATCAGTGGCTTTCGGTATAGATCACTCCTTCATCCTCTCCTCCAAACCCATGGCTTTTGGTGGAAAGAGAGGTCGAAGGGCAAGGAAAACAGATTTCAAACGAATGGCTTAACTAATCCCCCAAACTTCCATGGCTTTTGGGAAGGGGTAACTAGTCTCTAAGGTGTGATCTTCCGAGGTTCCTGAATCCTGTCAATGTAAGGGCTTCCTTGATGGACTATAGGAGCTGATGTAAGGGCTTCCTTGATGGTCACGAAAGCTTTCAAACACTCCTCATCAAACACAAACTCAGCTTCCTTGCACAACAGCCGTGTAAGAGGGCGTGCAATCTTGGAGAAATCTTTGATTAAGCGCCTATAGAACCCTGCGTGTCCCAAGAAGCTTCTGACTCCCTTAACATTAACCGGCGGTTCAAGACCCATCATGACGTCCACCTTAGCCTGATCAACCTCAATACCCTTCTCTGATATCTTATGACCAAGCACGATCCCTTCCTTAACCATAAAGTGGCATTTCTCCCAGTTAAGCACCAAGTTTGTCTCTTCACAACGTTTTAGTACCCTGCAAAGATTCAACAAACACGCAGGAAAGGACGCACCATAGACAGAGAAGTCATCCATGAACATCTCTACCATCTCCTCTATAATATCGGAGAAGATCGACATCATACACCGCTGAAACGTAGCCGGTGCATTACACAGTCCAAACGGCATCCTTCGATATGCAAAGGTACTGTAAGGACATGTGAAGGTCGTCTTCTCCTGATCATTTGGGTGAATAGGTATTTGAAAGAAACCGCTATACCCATCGAGAAAACAGTAGTAAGGGTGATTAGCAAGTCTCTCAAGCATTTGATCAATAAAAGGCAAAGGGAAATGGTCTTTCCTAGTCGCATGGTTAAGTTTCCTATAATCAATACACATCCTATGACCAGTGATGGTTCTAGTAGGAATAAGCTCATCCTTTTCATTCCTTATGACCGTGATCCCTCCCTTCTTAGGCACCACGTGTACAGGAGAAACCCACGTGCTGTCACTTATGGGATAGATAACGCCAGCCTTTAAAAGCTTAAGGATTTCCTTCTTAACAACCTCTTTCAAATTAGGATTCAAACGCCTCTGATGTTCTATAGAGGAGGCGTTCTCATTATCCAAGTGAATCCTATAAGTGCAAAGCATTGGTGAAAGGCCCTTGATGTCACTTAAAGAGTACCCAATGGCCTTCCTATACTTTCTCAGCTCAGTCAGGAGCGAGTGCAACTCATCATTACTAAGGTTTTCATTCACAATCACGGGAGAGGTGTTATTAGGCCCTAAGAAAGCATACCTTAGCCCTTTTGGGAGCTCCTTAAGGTACACCTTTGGGGCTAACAGCTCACTCCAGTCATCCTCGTGGCTGTTGTTGTTGCTTTCCTCCTTGGAACTCTCCTTTGAACCCGAGGCATGGCCCTTCAGACTGCTTTTCTCCATCGCTATCCCTTCTGAGATCGAGTCCTTCGGTCGATTCTCCTCTCGATGTCGTCTAGATCGAGCCATTTCGCTCGATTCACTTAATCGATTTGATATGGATCGAGCAAGGGATCGAGACGCTAAGTCGATCTCTTGATTGGACTCCAAAATGATCGGGAGGTCTCTCTCGATCGCCGACTCGATTGTTTTTCCTGATCGAGCGTTCTTCTCGATCATTCTGTCGATTGTTGCACCGGATCGAGTTGTGTTCTCGATTACCTTGTCGATCTGACTCCTGGATCGAGTGATAGCGTCGATCTCGGAGTCGTTCTCTAGGCAGCAACCTTCTTCATTCTTAACAATCCTCCTAGAATCCAGCAGGTTCATGTACTCTTGGGTTCTCTGGTCCACATAGCAAAACTCCCCTGGCACCTTAGTCAGTGCTAGCTTCAGATGGTCTTCTAGAGCCAGCTCTTCCAGCAACTCATCCGCTAAAGCATCCATCGTTTCAATATATAAAGCTTGCCCTTCAATGGCCGGCTTCTTCAGAACCTCGTTGATGTCAAATTCAAGCCTGATCTCCTTTCCCAAATGCAAGGCAATCTTCCCATTTTTCACATCTATGATAGCCCCGGCGGTTGCAAGGAACGGTCTCCCTAAGATGAGTGGATCCTTAGGCTCTGATAAACGCTTTCTAGCGAGGGTTTATGATGCAGAGAGGTTATCAAACTCTAATGCAAGCAATGTTGTAGTATAGCAAGCAAGAGAGAGTCAATCCACTTCTAGGAGATAGAGAATGCACAAAGAATGCAAGGACTATAGCAAATCTAAGCAAAATGAGACAGTTTAAGATAAAATCTCTGAAAACTAGATGCAGCAACTTAAACAGAATGAAACCTATTTTAAAAATACTAGAAAGGAAGGTACTACCACGAGAAACAAACAGATTAATTAAAGGAGAAAGCTTCGAATTATTAAAATTCGACTAGAGGATCGACCACGAGATCGACCACTAGATCGAGCAGTAACAATCGATCTCGTCTAAAAATGTAAAAGCAGTAAAGCTAATGACAAGGATGCTATCAGATAACAAGCGAAAGATGAGAATAGACGTAAAGATGCTAAAAGAAAGGGCCTAGGGTTGAGATTCATGTAAAGGGGGTTTAATGGTTCGACCTTGGGTTTAAAACTTTAGATCGACTCACTTGGTGAGGATCTCTAAGCCTTGAAAACAAAACAAGATCTATCCGTGGCTTTCGGTATAGATCACTCTTTCATCCTCTCCTCCAAACCCATGGCTTTTGGTGGAAAGAGAGGTCGAAAGGCAAGGAAAACAGATTAAAAGTAAATGGCTTAACTAGTCCCCCAAACTTCCATGGCTTTTGGGAAGGGGTAACTAGTCTCTAAGGTGTGATCTTCCGAGGCTCCTGGATCCTGTCAAGGTAAGGAACCTCTCGGATCATGAAGCTCTTAGCGTGAGAGTCTTCAAGCTTTAAGCTTTCAACACCTTAGAAGAGATAGCCTGTAAAAACGTTTAGAAAAACCCCAAGATCGAAACCCTTTCTACCCCTTAATCCTCTCAACCCCGAACCCAAAGGAACTACTCACTACACATAGAGTAAATCAAGCAAAGCATATGAAACGAAACGATAAACATGAAAGGAAAACTGGATTAAACAGAAACGATTCGAATACAAAAGCTTAAGAGAAAAACGAGTTTCAACAATGGTGTTCTTCTGTAAACGAGAGAGAAAAACATAAAAGAAAAGGATAAGGATCTAAAAGTTATCGAAAAAGGGCATCGCCGCCTTGCCTAAAATACCCAAACAAACCAGTGGTCCCCCCTTCGCTAGCAGCCAAAAATGGTTGAAAGGACAGAAATCGACTCCAAGATCGAGTGGTTCTCTCGATCATATCCGGACATCGTCTCTTCGGCTCGATCTGGGTCTCGATCGTCATCGGCGAATCGAGTGTTGCATCCGATCTCGGCATCGATCTTCGGCTGGATCGAGTGGTGTACTCGATCTGTCTCTCGCTCTGCATGGCGTCATTTATGTCCGTACCGATTGATCGATTGCTTCACTCGATCTCCGTCTCGATCATTTCCCTTGGATCGCCTAGTTGGCTCGATCTTCTGGTCGATCAACTCCTAGATCGACCGGCCATGCTCGATCTGCTCCTCAATCTCTGGTCCTTAGCATATTTCCGAGCTCCCACGAACTGCTGCATCAACTTCAACACGTCCACGAACCTCCACGACTCCAAAGCAGCCAGAAACAACCTGAATGTGATGCAAAATGCAAGGAAAATGCGTATGCTGATGCAAGAATGCTCTAGGACCCTAAGTGATGCAATCTAACCTAAAACATGGTACAAATGCATGAAAAGCTAACTAATGAGTATGCAAAATATATGCAATATGCAATAACATCAGGCTCTTCATCCATCTCCAACACTACGAAGTCCGTAGGTACGTTCACACCACTGATTCGCACCGGTAAATCTTTAAGCAGCCCCACTGGTAGCCTCACACTCCTATCAGCCAGTACCAATGAGATCCGACAGTCTTTGAAACGTGTAAAACTAAGCTTCTTAGCCACGGAGTGAGGCATCAGGTTTATGCTAGCTCCGAGATCACATAAGCAACTCTTGAACTCTAGAGGACCTAAAGCGTAGGGTATAGTGAAGCTTCCAGGGTCTCCCAACTTCTTAGGGACTATCTCCTTATGTATAACCGCACTACACTCTTCACTTAGAACAAGTACCTCCTTGCTTTCCTTATTCTTCTTCACGAGAGTGTCTTTGAAGAATTTGGCGCATTTAGACATCATTGCAAGGCAGTCAACAAGAGGTAGCTTGATCTCCACGTCCTTAAGATGCTTCTCAAAGAGGATTCTATGCTTCTCTATGAGTTGCTTCTTGAAGCGGCCAGGAAAAGGCAGCTTAGGTACATAAGGTGGAGGCACATAAGCATTCTTCTCCTTAGTGGTTTGCTCAGCTTTCTTCTCAGCAACTGCTTTGTCTCCTCTTCTTGGCCCTTGGATCCAAACGTTGTCAAAGTTGATCTCATCATCATCAGCCGAAGGTTTACCCTCCCCCTCTTGAATTACAACGTCCTCGTTGTTCTTTGTAGAGACCGGAGGTTCGAGCTCTTTACCGCTTCTCAACGTTATGGCATTAGCATACTCCTTGGGATTCTGCTCACACTTTCCCGGAAGATTATTCTTACCACTCGTACTTGCTTTCCCTTTCTCCAGCTGCTTGATCTTGTTGTTTAAGTTGGTGATCTGAGTGGAGAAGTCGGTGAGAGATGAGTCTAGGCGAGTGTTCATCTCGGCAAACTTCTGGTTTGTAGAGGCTTGCCCTTGTATTAGCTGTTGAAACATTGCTTGAACCCGATCAACTTGTTGTTGCATCAGTTGTTGCTGTTGAGGTGCAAAGCCCGGAGGGTAGTTAGGTGTATAACCCTTGTTGTTTTGATGTTGCCCTTGAAAGTTGCTCTGCCCATGACCTTGGAAACCACCACTCGGTTCAAAACCTTTGTTGTAAGGGATGAAGGGTTTTGCTTGCTGAGCAGGGTACATTTGATCTTTAGGGTTGGCTACGTTGGTGCTTCGGTAAGAGAGGTTGTTGTTCTGGTAGCCTTGGTTGTAGCCTTGAGACTTGTAGTTGTTCTGTCCCGCCACCGAATTGGCTTCTTCTTGGCTCAACTCTAACTCCTCTTGGTTCTCATTAGCTTCACCAACAAAGTGAACATGCTTCTGATTGGCTAACACCAGCTTATCTATCTTCTCATGCAAAGATTTGAGCTCCTTCTTGTGAGACTCTAACTCTAATCCTCTCGGTGCACGGTCATAATCTTCAGCATAGTTTCCATCACTCAACGCCAAGTTTTCTATCAGCTCCATACCCTCTTCTACCTCTTGACCTAGGAAGTTCCCTTTGCTAGCTGTGTCAAGCAATAATCGGATCTTTGGTGAAGCTCCACGGTATACGGTACTGAGTAGTGTCTCCTCGCTGAACCCGTGATGAGGACATTGGATCGTGTAGTCTTTAAAACGTTCCTTTGCCTCGTTGAATGTCTCATTGTTCCTTTGAGTGAAACCGCTGATTTCGCTTCTCAACCGTGCTGTCCTGGTGCTTGAGAAGAACTTTGGGAGAAAAGCCTTCTCCTAATGTCTAGCTTTGTCTCCGAGTGAAAAGGGGAAGAGACGCAGCTTGAAAGCATCTTCGGAGTTGC
Source organism: Thlaspi arvense (assembly GCA_911865555.2). Classification (NCBI taxonomy): domain Eukaryota; kingdom Viridiplantae; phylum Streptophyta; class Magnoliopsida; order Brassicales; family Brassicaceae; genus Thlaspi; species Thlaspi arvense. The sequence goes on along the minus strand of OU466858.1, from coordinate 51,687,725 downwards.
CATTGATCTTTATCATCCCACATACTTGCTCGAAGTTGTCTAGGTGCTCTAAGGGATCTTCCATTGCTAAGCCGTGGAACTTGTTGTTTTGCACCATTGAGATGTAACCTGGCTTGATCTCGAAGTTGTTGTTTTGTATGCTCGTGTATGCTCGTGTTCAGCCATAGCTTCAAAGTCAACCAAACCGTGCTGAACAATCTCCTCAAAGGCTCTTGTTTGTTCTCTGACTCTCCTTTGCCGTGAGTGACCAAGCTGATGAATGTTGTCTAAGGGTTGTAGTAGATTGTTGTCTCCCCTTGAACGAAGATTCATGTACCTGAAAACACACGTTTGAGAGTAGAATGATTAGTAAATTGAAAAAGGTAAAGACTTAGTCTTTGCTAAGACCCAAATCTCTATTTTCTCGAAACAGTCCTAGAATGGCAACGGCGCCATTTGATAATCAGTTTTTGGATGGGTTATATTGCAGTGAGGTTATCAAACTCAAATGCAAGACATGTTGTAGTACAGCACGCAAGAGAGAGTCAATACACTTCTAGGATGATAGAGAATGCACAGAGAATACAAGGACTAAAGCAAATCTAAGCGGAATGAGACGGTTTATGAGAAAATCTCTAAAAACTAGATGCAGCAACTTAAACAGAATGAAACCTATATTAAAAATACTTAAAAGGAAGAAACTACCACGAGAAACCAACAGAATAATTAAAGAAGAAAGCTTTGAATTATTAAAATTCGACTAGTGGATCGACCATGAGATCGACCACTAGATCGAGCAGTAACAATCGATCTCGTCTAAAAATGCAAGAACAGTAAAACTAATGACCAGGATGCTATCAGAGATCAAGCGAGAGATGAGATAAGATGTAAAGATGCTAAGAGAAAGGGCCTAGGGTTGAGATTCATGGTTAGGGGTTTCAAAGGTTCGACCTTGGGTTGATAACTTTAAATCGACTCACTTGGTGAGGATCTCTAAGCCTTGAAAACTAAACAAGATCTATCTGTGGCTTTTGGTAATGATCACTCCTTCATCCTCTACCCCAAACCCATGGCTTTTGGTGGAAAGAGAGGTCGAAGGGCAAGGAAAACAGATTTCAAACGAATGGCTTAACTAATCCCCCAAACTTCCATGGCTTTTGGGAAGGGGTAACTAGTCTCTAAGGTGTGATCTTCCGAGGTTCCTGAATCCTGTCAAGGTAAGGAACCTCTCGGATCATGAAGCTCTTGGCGTGAGAGTCTTCAAGCATTGAGATCTCAACACCTTAGAAGAGATAGTCTTTGAAAACGTTTAGAAACCCTTTTGACCCCTTAATCCTCTCAACTCCGAACCCAAAGAAACTACTCGCTACACATAGAGTAAATCAAGCAAAGCATATGAAACGAGACGATGAACATGAAAAGAAAACTAGATTGAACAGAAATGATTCGAATACAAAGCTTAAGAGAAACGCGAGTTCAACAATGGTGTTCTTCATGAAAACGAGAGAGAAAACATAAAGGAAAAGATAAGGATCTAAAAAGTTATTATAGGAAAAGGACGTCGCCGCCTTCCCAAAATGTCGAAACAAGCTAATGGTCCACCCTTCGCTTGCAGCCAAAAACGGTTGAAAGGACAGAGATCGACTCCAAGATCGAGTGGTTCTCTTGATTATATCCGGACATCGTGTCTTTGGCTCGATCTGGGTCTCGATCAACATCTACGAATCGAGTGTTGCATCCGATCTCGGTATCGATCTTCGGCTGGATCGAGTTGTGTACTCGATCTGACTCTCGCTCTGCATGGCGTCATTTACGTCCGTACCGTTTGATCAATTGCTTCACTCGATCCTTATCTCGATCATTCTCCTTGGACCGCCTGGTTAGCTCGATCTTCTGGTCGATCAACTCTTAGATCGACCGGCCATGCTCGATCTGCTCCTTGATCTCTGATCCTTAGCATATATCCGAGCTTTCACGAACTGCTACATAACCCTCAACACGTCCATGAACCTCCATGACTCCAAAGCAGCCAGAAACAACCTGAATGTGATGCAAAATGCAAGGAAAATGCGTATGCTGATGCAAGAATGCTCTAGGACCCTAAGTGATGCAATATAACCTAAAACGTGATACAAATGCATGAAAAGCTAACTAATAAGTATGCAAAATGTATGCAATATGCAATAACATCAGAAGACTCAAGGATGCTAAAGGGAAAATAAGATCAGAATAAAAATGTCAAACCACACACATACTCTCCCAAACTTGAATGACACCGTCCCGGTGGCATACAAATTCAAAGGAGCTCAAAACACAATGCTAAAAGAAAGAAAATATGAACGGTATATACAAGGGTAAGTCGTTTGGTACCTCGGAGCTAGACTCGGCTGGAACTTGAGGATGTTCCAGCGGAGTTACGCTTGCTAGAGGAGCGTCGGGCAATGTCCTTGCCCTTATCCTCGGTTGGGAAACCATGAACTGAATGGTGCTCTTGTTGCTCTTCGCCTTGTGGCTCACGGATGACAATACTGCCGGTTGAGAACCTCCTCTTCTCCGGTTGGTGAACCTCTTCACTTGCAGCTTTCTTTGGTGGACTCCCTTGAAGCGCCTTGACTTTCTTGGCAAGCTTCTTGATGACCTTGCATTGCCATTTGTTGATCTTCCTTTGCATCTCCACAACAGAAGCAAAGAACTTTTCTGTTTTGGTCCGCGGCTCAAAATCAATCTTGGGAAGGACAAAGGCTTCGGGCATCTCATCATCCGTGGCAGGAGACTCTGACCTTGGGCGAGGAGCTCCTTGGATGGCGGTTGTGCCTCCTAGAGGAGCAAAGCACTCATCTACGCTTGGACTAAACTCGATGTTCCCAACTCCCAACAGCCCCGTCTCGTTCAGGTTTGGCAGTATACATACCCTTTTCTCATTCTCCTCGTCAATGAATAAGTATTCAAAGAAGCCCTCGGCTGGCGTGCGTTCCAAGCTGTCGGTGTTCCTCAGGTATGTCTCGTCCATGAAGGCTCTATCCGGTATGGGAGTGAAGTTCTGGAGCGGCACGCCGGCTTGCACGAACAAAGGAGTGAGGAAACCGCCGATGAGTGACGAAGTTGCCTTGCATCTCAGGGCATACGCCTTGTATTTGACCAATGAAGCGGCGAGGATGCACCCGTAGTTCACGCTATCTCCGAGCTGGTCTTCCAACGGCTCATCGTTCTCATCCAGATCACAAAGAAGATGCTTGAGGCCTTGGAACAAGAAGCAAAGCTCTGTCTTGGTTACCGTGGGGGCTACGGACCGACCACTAAAAGTGTTGGCCATCAGCTTCAAGGTGTAACGTAGCACCGGGTTCCTCACTCGCTTGATCTTTGCGGTATTCGCCTTGTAGTCTTCATTGGCGATGAGGTCCCAAAATCTGTTTGCTTGATTGAAGGAGGGAAACTCCACTCTTGTGGCAGCTGTATCGAGGCCATAAGCTTGGCAAAGCTCGGGGATTGAGAGGCTGTAGGCTTGTCGCTTTATCTTGAAGGAGAGGCGGCCTTGAGGAGGAATTTGGACGCTAGGATTCTCGTACGCAAGGTCCAGAGTGGCAAGGAAGTCGATTGTCACTTCGGGATAGGTTGGGCAATCTATCCGTGACAAACACCTCAGCGCTATCTTCTGGAGTAGTTGATCAAAATCCTCCAAAATCCCCATCTTAGACAGCAATCCCCTGTCCGCGAACTTAGTTGGCTCGAACTTCAGCCTTTGAACAGCCACCTCTTGATTCTCTCCCTCTTGTGCTGTCTCCTATCTTGTTCTTTTAGGTGCCATTGTGCCTGAAACAAGTTTTGCAAGCAAAATATGAGCAAATCGGCGGCTTGTGGAGAGAAAGAGAGAAGCAAAGGAGAAAATCTGTAACTATTACCCTAGAATTTTTGGGGATTTATGAAAATTATAGCAAAATAATAGGGAAGCAAATCTAGAATCTCAAAAAAACATAGAATTATTCCTATTATCAAGCTATTTTTAAAGAAATAAAACTGCCCCTAGTATCTAAAACAATCAAGCGAAATAAAAGGAGATTTTCTTGAGGATTTTCTTGAAGATTTGAAAATACCTTTGCAAGATTGGATTTAGAAAACTCGTTAGCCCTTTAGAAAAGAAGAATTTCACACTCTATTTGCTTTTAAATCGAGAGAACCAAAGTGAGAGAGTGTGAAAGTTATTGAAAACATTTAAAGGCCAACAAAACACAAAACCATGGGTAAGAGAAGTGGTTTCTGACAAAAGTCTTGGTCAAGGCACATTTTTCATGGTCTAAGATTCCTGCCTTGACCAAGTTTTGAATTTAAAAAGCGGAGGGAAAGAGTAAAGGAGGGAAAAGAAAATGTTACCTCGGCACGAGATCGAGTCCCTGCGGTCGATCTAGGACTCGATCTCATGCCCATAATGGCTGGATCGAGAGATTTGATCGATCAGTGCCTCGATTGAATTAGAATTGAGTCTTAGATCGATTATTCTCACTCGTTCCTTGACTTTTGGTCAACTGGGCTGAGTTCGCGTAATCGAGCAATGTTCTCGATTCAGGGGTCGATTTGATTTAGATCGAGTGATGTATCGAGTCGAGTGATCGATTTATCTTTGAAGGATTTTCCCGAGAGAAAATAGATCGATCAATCCAAACTTAAAGAATTTCCCGAGACATTTTAGATCGGTCGATCTAGATAGGACCGATCTATCTGTGCTCATCTAGATCGACCTCGTCACTGGATCTCGTCTAGATCAACTGAGTCCTCTCGATTCACTAACTCGATCTAGTAAAGATCGAGTACGTTTAGTCAATCTAGCACTCGATCTCTAGTCGATATTCCCCCTTCTCACTCCTTTTGGATCCATGATCTTTGCCTGCAAACCCTCATACCTGTCCCTACACACTCACAAGAGAAAAACATAAAGCTCGAAAAGAAATAAAGGAAAAATATTTACAGGATAAACATGGGAATGCCTCCCAAGTGCGCTTTCTTTAACGTCTTTAGCTATACTTTACTTGGTTTAGGCAGATGGTGGGTCTTGGAGAAGCATTGAGGTGCTCTCCTTGTCAAACGCACTCGCCATGTATGGCTTAACTCTGTGTCCGTTCACTGTGAATGCATTCCCACTCTTGCCCACCAACATGACAGCTCCGTAAGGTAATACTTCCTTGATCTCATACGGACCGCTCCACCGTGACTTTAGCTTCCCTGGAAAGAGCTTGAGCCTCGAGTTGTATAGCAGCACCAAACTCCCTTCCTTATGCTCCTTAGGTACTAGCTTCTTGTCATGAGCAGCCTTGGTACGCTCCTTGTAGATCCTAGCGCTTTCGTAAGCGTCCAGCCTTAGCTCATCAAGCTCGTGCAACTGGGGATCAACCGCTTCTCCTGAGCTGTCTTCAGATCAAAATTCAGCCGCTTCACAGCCCACAATGCCCTATGTTCCAACTCAACAGGGAGATGACATCCTTTGCCGTAGAGAAGAGTGAAAGGAGTAGTACCGATGGGTGTCTTGAAAGCAGTCCGGTACGCCCACAAGGCGTCATCCAACTTCACAGCCCAATCCTTCCGAGTAGTCCCAACTGTTCTCTCAAGTATCGCCTTGATCTGACGGTTAGAGACCTCCACTTGGCCACTTGTTTGAGGATGGTAAGGAGTAGCTACCTTATGTTTCACGCCATACTTCTTTAGAAGATTTTCAAACAGCTTGTTGATGAAATGGCTCCATCCGTCGCTTATCACCACCTTAGGAACTCCGAACCTTGGGAAAATAATGCTCTTAAAGAGCTTGATCACCACCTTAGAGTCGTTTGTTGGGGAAGCAATGGCCTCAACCCATTTAGAGACGTAGTCAACAGCTACGAGTATGAACTTGTTGCCGTATGATGAAGGAAACGGCCCCATAAAGTCTATGCCCCACGAGTCAAAGACGTCTACCTCGAAGATAGGAACTTGAGGCATCTCGTTCCTCTTAGTGATATTCCTGGCTCTTTGGCAAGCTTCGCAACTCATCACGAACTCATGGGTGTCCTTGAAGATGGACGGCCACCAGAAACCGGCTTGTAAGACCTTAGTGGCGGTTTTGAATGAAGCGAAGTGCTCGCCATACAAAGAACTGTGGCAATGGAAGATGATATCTCTTGTTTCCTCCTTTGTCATGCATCTTCTGTACAGGCTATCCACTCCTTCTTGTATAAATAGGGCTCATCCCAATAGTAGTGGCTCACCTCCCTCATGAACTTCTTCCTATGGTAGTTGTCAAGATGCGAAGGCTCTTCCCCACAAGCCAAGTAGTTCACTATATCCGCGTACCAAGGGAGATCCTCCTCTTTGAAACTCAGAACTTCCTCGAACCGCCCTTCTAGGCTCCCACAAACAGCCGTAGTGATCGCCATGAGTTGTTCTTCGGGGAGAGAATCATCTAAAGGTAGAGACTCGTTGATTCTTAACCGAGAGAGATGGTCAGCAACACCGTTCTCTATCCGTTTCTTGTCGTTTATCTCCATGTCAAATTCTTGAAGTAAGAGGATGCATCTCAAAAGCCTCGGCTTAGTGTCTTTCTTTGAAAGCACAAAGCTGCGTGATCTGTGTAGACAATGGCTTTGGAACCTACGAGGTATGACCGGAACTTCTCAAAGGTGAAGACTACTACCAATAGCTCCTTCTCCGTGGTAGTGTACCTCGTTTGCGTGTCATCCAAGGTTCTTGAGGCATAGTAAATCACGTGCAGCTTCTTATCCTTCCTTTGGCCTAGAACGGCTCCCACGGCATAGTCACTAGCATCACACATAATCTCGAACGAGAGAGTCCAATCTGGTGCTTGCACTATAGGTGCAGACACTAGGGCCTCCTTGATGGTCACGAAAGCTTTCAATCACTCCTCATCAAAGATGAATTTAGCCTCCTTGCACAACAGCCGTGTGAGAGGGCGTGCAATCTTAGAAAAATCTTTGATGAAGCGCCTGTAGAAGCCGGCGTGTCCCAAGACACTTCTCACTCCTTTGACGTTAAATGGCGGCTCAAGGCTTGTCATCACTTCAACCTTTGCCTTGTCGACCTCAATACCCTTCTCTGATATTTTGTGGCCAAGAACGATCCCCTCCTTAACCATGAAGTGCCAATTTTCCCAGTTAAGCACCAAGTTTGTCTCCTCACAACGCTTTAGTACCCTGTAAAGATTCAATAAACACGCAGAAAAAGATGCACCATAGACCGAGAAGTCATCCATAAACACCTATACCATCTCTTCTATTAGATCGGAGAAGATCGACATCATACACCGCTGAAACGTAGCCGGTGCGTTACACAACCCGAATGGCATCCTTTGATAAGCGAAGGTGCCATAAGGGCATGTAAAGGTCGTCTTCTCCTGATCATTTGGATGGATTGGTATTTGAAAAAATCCACTATATCCATCAAGAAATCAATAGTAGGGGTGATTAGCAAGTCTTTCAAGTATTTGATCAATAAAAGGCAAGAGAAAATGATCCTTTCTAGTTGCAAGATTAAGCTTCCTATAATCAATACACATACAGTGTCCTGTAATAGTCCTAGTGGGTATAAGCTCATCTTTGTCATTCTTAATGACCGTGATCCCTCCCTTCTTAGGCACCACGTGTACGGGAGAAACCCACATGCTGTCACTTATGGGATAGATCACGTCAGCCTCTAAAAGCTTAAGAATCTCTTTCTTAACAACCTCTTTCAAATTAGGATTCAAACGCCTCTGATGTTCTATAGAGGAGGCGTTCTCATTATCCAAATGAATCTTGTGAGTGCAAAGCATCGGAGAAAGGCCCTTGAGGTCACTTAATGAGTAGCCAATGGCCCTTCTGTACTTTCTCATCTCAGTTAAGAGTGAGTGCAACTCATCATCGTTTAAGTTTTCGTTCATAATTACAGGATATATTACGTTAAGTCCCAAGAAGGCGTACCTTAGCCCTTTCGGGAGCTCCTTAAGGTCGACCTTCGGGGCAAGAAGTTCCCTCCAATCATCCTCGCGGCTGTTGCTGTTGTTTTCCTCCTTGGAACCTTCCTTTGAACCCGAGACATGGTCCTTGAAGCTTCTTTCTCCAACCGCTATCCCTTCGGAAATCGAGTCATCCAGTCGATCTTGCTCTCGATGTCGTCTAGATCGAGCAGTTTTGCTCGATTCACTCACTCGATTTAATGTGGATCGAGTGAGAGATCGAGACGCAGAGTCGATCTCCAGATTAGACCCCAAACTGATCGGAAGGCTTCTCTCAATCTTGGACCCGATTGTTTTCCTAGATTGATCACCCTCCTCGATCTGACTGTCGAATGCTGCACCGGATCGAGTTGTGCTCTCGATTTTCTTGTCGATTGGACCACTGGATCGAGTAATGTCATCGATCTCGGAGTCGATCTCTAGGCAACCGCCTTCATCTTCCAGCACAACCTTCCTTGAATCGAGCAAGTTGACGTATTCCTGAGTCCTCTGATCCACGTAACCAAACTCTCCTGGCTCCTTAGTCAATGCCAGCTTCAAATGATCTTCCTGAGCCAACTCTTCCAGAAACTCATCCGCTAAAGCATCTAACGTTTCAATGTAGAAAGCTTGCCCTTCTATCGTAGGCTTCTTCAAAACCTCATTGATATCGAAGTCCAGCCTTATATCTTTACCCAAGTGCAAGGCAATCTTTCCGTTTTTGACGTCTATGATAGCTCCGGCGGTGGCTAAGAAAGGTCTACCGAGAATGAGTGGATCCTTTGGTTCTTCATCCATTTCCAACACAACGAAGTCCGTAGGCACGTTTACTCCACTGATCTTGACTGTCAAGTCCTCAAGCAAGCCCACGGGTAACCTCACACTTTTGTCAGCTAGTACCAACGAGATTCTACAGTCCTTGAAACGGGTAAAGCCAAGCTTCTTTGCCACGGAATGGGGCATCAGATTTATGCTAGCTCCGAGATCACAAACGCAACTCTTGAACTCCAAAGGTCCTAAAACGCAAGGTATAGTGAAGCTTCCAGGGTCTCCCAACTTCATAGGGACTATCTCCTTGTGTATCACAGCACTACACTCCTCACTTCCTTGCTTTCCTTATTCTTCTTCACGAGAGTGTCTTTGAAGAATTTGGCGCATTTAGGCATCATTGCAAGGCAGTCCATGATAGGTAGCTTGATCTCTACGTCCTTGAGGTGCTTCTCAAACAAAACCCTATGCTTCACTATGAGTTGCTTCTTGAAACGGCCAGGAAAAGGTAGCTTAGGTACATACGGTGGAGGTACATAAGCATCCTTCTCCTTAGTAGTTTGCTCTGCTTTCTTCTCTACAACCGCTTTGTCACCTTTTTTTGGCCCTTGAATCTAAACATTGTCAAAGTTGATCTCATCGTCGGCTGAAAGCTTACCCTCCCCCTCTTGAATTGCAACGTACTCGTTGATCTTGGGAGCAACCGTAGGTGCAAGCTCTTTCCCACTCCTTAGCGAATTGGCATTGGCGTATTCCTTGGGATTCTGCGCACACTTTCCCGGTAAGCTATTCTGGCCGCTTGAGCTTGCCTTTCCCTTCTCAAGTTGCTTGATTTTATTATTCAAGGTTGTAATCTGAGTAGAGAAGTCCGTGAGAGACGAGTCTAAGCGAGTGTTCATCTCGGCAAACTTCTGGTTTGAAGAGGCTTGCCCTTGAATCAGTTGTTGAAACATAGCTTGGAAAGGAACAACTTGTTGTTGCATCGGTTGTTGCTGCGGAGGTACAAAGCCAGGAGGGTACAATGGCGTATAACCTTTGTTTCCTTGCTGTTGTTCTTGGAAGTTGTTCTGCCCTTGCCCTTGGAAGCTACCACTCGGTTGAATACCTTTGTTGTATGGTACGAAAGGCTTTGCTTGCTGAGCAGGGTACACTTGATCTTTAGGGTTCGCGACATTGGTGCTACGGTACGAGAGATTGTTGTTCTGGTTGTAGCCTTGTGAATACCCTTGAGGTTTGTAGTTGTTCTGACCCGCCACCCAGTTGGCTTCTTCTTGACTCAACTCGAGTTCCTCTAAGGCTTCATCCGCTTCACCAACGAAGTGAACATGCTTCTGATTAGCCAACACCAGCTTGTCAATCTTCTCGTGTAGCGACTTAAGCTCTTTCTTGTGAGACTCTAGCTCAGAACCTCTCGGTGCACGGTCATAATCCACAGCATAGTTGTCGTCGCTAAGTGCTAAGTTCTCAATCAGCTCCATGCCTTCCTCTACCTCTTGACCAAGGAAGTTGCCTTTACTAGCCGTGACAAGCAACAAGCGAATCTTTGGGGAAGCGCCTCGGTAGATAGTGCTTAGAAGAGTCTCATCGCTGAAGCCGTGGTGAGGACACTGGATAGTGTAGTCCTTGAATCGTTCCATGGCTTCATTGAAAGTCTCATTGTTCCTTTGTGTGAAGCCGCTGATCTCGCTTCTTAGCCGTGCTGTTCTGGTGCTAGAGAAAAAATTTGAGAGGAAAGCCTTCTTACACTCAGCCCAAGATGTAATGGTGCCTTGTGGAAGTGTCTTCTCCCAATGTATAGCCTTGTCTCCGAGAGAAAATCGAAAGAGACGCAGCTTGAAAGCATCTTCGGATATGCCGTTAATCTTGATCTTCCCACATACTTGTTCGAAGTTATCAAGGTGCTCCAAGGGATCTTCCATTGCTAGCCCGTGAAACTTATTGTTTTGCACCATTGAGATGAATCCCGGCTTAATCTCGAAGTTATTGTTCTGTACCGGAGGAGGAGTTATCCTAAACCTATTGTGATGAGTATCGGGAGCATCTCCCGCTCCTATGATCCTTGGGGGTCTAGCCGCGTGTTGGGGGTTTCCATTACCCCTTCCCACTGCCCCGTGAACTGGAGGAGGTCCTTCTGGATGCTCGTGCTCAGCCATTGCTTCAAAGTCAACCAAACCGTGCTGAACAATCTCCTCAAAGGCTCTGGCTTGCTCTCTAACTCTTCTTTGTCGTGAGTGTCCGAGTTGGTGAATGTTGTCCAAGGGTTGAAGTAGATTGTTGTCTCCCCTTGAACGAAGATTCATGTACCTGAAAGACACACGTTTGAGAGTAAAGAAGTTAGTAACTTAAACAAAGTAAAGGCTTAGTCTTTACTAAACCCCAAATCTCAATGCTTTCTAAACTCTCCTAGAATGGCATCGGCGCCATTTGATAACAGGCTTTTCCGATCAAGTTAATGAGAGTGATGCAATGCAACAGGAGGTTATCAAAACTCAAGCAGCACACAGTCATAGTAGAGCATGCAAGAGGAATCAATCCAATCCAGGAGCTAGAAAGTGCAATGAGAATGCAAGGATCTAGTAAAGCTACGCAAATGATGAACGGTTTTGTGAAATTCCTAAAAACTAGATGCAATGATTAGATGCAGGGAAAAACTATTTTAAACATACCCGGAATGAACTAGCTACCACGACAAACAAACATAATGATTAAAGTGCAAAGCTATGAATTTATGAAATTCGACTAGTGGATCGACCACTAGATCGAGCAACAACGATCGATCAAAAAGACAGGTTAAGCGAAAACGAATCTAATGACCAAGATGCAAGCAAGCATCGAGCGAATGATCAACAGAGACTAAGGAATACTAGAAAGAGGGTCTAGGGTTGGGATTCACGTTCAGGTGTTTCAAAGGTTCAAGCTTGGTTTGAAAACTCTAGATCTACTCACTTTGTGAGGTTCTCTAAGCCTTGAAAACAAAACACGATCCATCCATGGCGTGTGGTATGGATCACTCTCTCATTCTCTCCTCCAGACCCATGGCGTTTGGCGGAAGAAGAGATTGAAAGGCAAGGAAAACAGATTTCAATCACGCGGCTTAACTAGTCCTCTAAACTACCATGGCGTTTGGGAAAGAGTAACTAATCTCTAGGATGCAATTTTCAGAGATCTCTGGATCCTGTCAAGGTAAGAGCTCTCTCTGATCATAAAGATCTTGGCGTGAGACTCTTTAAGCCTCAAGAACTCGACATCCTAGAAGAGAAAGCCATTAAGGATAAGAAAACACCAAACTTGAAAACCTTTTTGACCCCATTGAATCCTCTCAACCCCAAAACCCGATTAAACTACTCATTACACATTAAATAAACCAAGCAAAGCATGAAAGATGAGACGATAGCAAAGCATGAAAGATGAGACGATAAACATAAAAACGATTGATTAAGCTTAAAACGATTCAAAATATTCAAGAACAAAGCTCAAAGTCTAACAATGGCGGAATCGCCTTCGAACAGGGAGAAAAAGATCATAATGATAAAGTGAAAACGTGTGTAGGAAAGCATAATCGCCGCCTTCCCAAAATAGGCCAAACAGCTCGATGGTCCCCCCCCCCTCGCTAGCGGCCAAAAACGGTTAAAGCACTGAGATCGACCTCGGGATCGAGCACCTCGCTCGATCATCTTCGGACATCGTGACTTCGGCTCGATCTGTGTCTCGATCTACTTCGGTGGATCGAGTGCTTCGTTCGATCTTGAAATCAATCTTTGGAGTATCGAGTGGTTGACTCGATCCGACTCTCGATCTGCATGGCGTCATTTACGTCCGTACTCCTTGATCGGTCAATTCACTCGATCTTTGTCTCGATCAGTTCCCTTGGATCTGCTGGATTATTCGATCTTCTGGTCGATCTCGTCTAGATCGACGGCCATGCTCGATCCTCCTATCGATCTCTGGTCCTTAGCAAGCATTCCTGAATCCTCCAAGTCCCACGAACTTCCTCACGAGACTCAGTATGTCTACGAACCTTCCAAGACTCCAAAGTAGCCGAAAACAACCTGTATGCGATGCAAAATGCAAGAAATATGCATATGCTGATGCAAGAACACTCTAGGACCTAAAGTGATGCAAACTAACCTAAAATGCAATGTATATGCGTGAGAAACTAACCTATATGTATGCAAAATGCATGGAATATGCAGTTATATCACCTTGAGGCACACAAGAAGGAGCTGAAATCACTCCATGAAAAGATTGACAAGTTGGTACTTGCAAATGAAAAGCATGTACACTTTGTGGGAGAGGCTATGGATGTTTTAGATGAGCTGGAGATGAGCCAAGGGGAAGCGAATTGGGTTGGAGGCCAAAACTATACTAAGCCACATGGATATGTTCAAGGGTATCAAGGCAACAACAACCTGTCTTACCGAAGTACCAATGTGGAGAACCCTAAGGATCAAGTGTACCCTCCACAACAAGGCAAACCTTTTGTTCCTTACAACAAAGGAGGGTTTACACAAAACAGTGGGTACCAAGGCCAAAGACAAGGCAACTTTCAAGGCCAGCAACAGCAAGGAAACAAAAACTACTCTCATGTGTTTCCTCCTGGTTTCGTGCAACAACAGCAACAAGCTCAACCTCCACCTCAAGATCCGGTTCAAGCAATGTTTCAACAACTACTTCAGAGACAAGCAAGTACAAATCAAAAGTTTGTTGATATGAACAATAGGCTGGACTCTTCTCTTACTGAGGTCTCTACACAAATCACCAACTTGAACAACAAGATTCGCTAGCTAGAGAAAGGAAAAGCCAGTTCAAGCGGTCAAGGTAGCTTACCCTAAGGAGTATGCCAATGCGATCACTTTGAGAAGTGGGAAAGAGCTACCACCACGGTCTACACCTGAAGACAATGAGGACATTGTGATTCAAGAGGGGGGGGGGGGGGGGGGGGGGGTAATCTCTCAAATGATCAAGAGATCACATTTGACAATGTCTACATTGCAAGACCAAAGAAAGGGAAGGAAGCGGTTTTAGAGAAAAAAAGTGGAGGAAGTTAGCAAGGAGAAAGAAGCTTTCGTGCATCCACCTTACAAACCGAAGCTCCCCTTCCCTGGACGTTTCAAGAAGCAGCTGATTGAGAAGCATAAAGCCTTGTTTGAGAAGGACATAAGGAACGTTGAGATCAAGCTGCCGTTGGTTGATTGCTTGGCTATGATGCCAAAATATGCCAAGTATCTGAAATATACTCTTGCTAAGAAAGTGAAAGAGAGTGACGAGGTCTTGGTATTAAGTCGAGAATGCAGTGCAATCATCCACAAGGAGATCGCTCCAAAGAAGCTAGGAGATCCGGGGTCATTCACTATACCTTGTGCACTAGGCCCTTTGAAGTTTGAAAGCTGCATATGTGATCTTGGTGCAAGCATTAATCTTATGCCTCACTCTATTGCCAAAAAGCTAGGCTTCACCAAGTTTAAGGACTGTAGGATCTCACTCATTCTGGCTGACCGATGTATAAGGCTCCCTGTAGGCATGCTTGAAGACTTACCCGTGAGGATTAGCAATGTGAATGTGCCAACAGATTTTGTAGTGCTAGAAATGGATGAGTGATATTGCTGCATATTTTGTGTGTTTTGCATACATATAAGATAGTTTCTCATGCATTTACCTAGCACATTAAGCTAGTTTGCATCAGTTTAGGTCCTAGGGCACTTTTGCACCAGCATTTGCATTTTCTTGCATTATGCATCGCATTCAGGGTGTTTTCGGCTACTTTGGAGCTTTGGAGGATTTGTGGACGTGCTAAGGCTCGTGAGCAAAGTCGTGGACACGTGGAGAACTCAGGAGTGTTTGCTAAGGACCCGATGTCGAGTGGCAGATTGAGCACGGCAGTTCGATCTAGGTGAGATCGATCAGAAGATCGAGTGACCAAGTAGATGCAAGGAAATGGATCGAGACCAAGATCGAGTGTGGAGATCGATCTGAAGTGCAGACGTAAATGACGCCATGCAGATCGAGGACCGGATCAAGCTTTCAACCCGATCAGCACAAGATCGACTCAGAGATCGACTAGAGCCATCCGATCCAAGACAAAGATCGAGAGCCAGATCGAGCTTCGTGCTCAATCCCAGACTAACCTTATCCGTCCAGCTGGCTTTGGACCGTAGCGAAGGGGGGACCATTTGCGGTTCGGCCATTTTTGGCAAAAGGCAACGATCCCTTTCATTATCCCATTCTGTCTTTTACCTTTTTTTGTTCTCTCTCGTTTTGGAGGCGATATCCGCCATTGTAGACTTTCGAAGCTTTCTTCTTGCATTTTAACTTTTGAATATTGAACCTTTAGCCTTAATCTTTGTTAATCAGGCTTAATAGATCATCTTTTAGGCTTTCATCGGTTTTCTTTATGAGTCGCGAGTAGTCTCTTTGGGTTTTGGGGCTGGGGCGATTCGAAAAGGTTGAAAAGGTTAAAGCTTTGTGTTTTCTCGTTCTTCATCACCTTCTCTTCTAGGATTTCGAGTGCTTAGGGCGTAGAGACTCTCACGCCTAGAGCTCTAAGATCCGAGGGATGTCTTACCTTGACAGGATTCAGATGTCCTGGGAAATCGAATCCTAGAGGCTAGTTTTCCTTTCCCACACGCCATGGATGTAAAGGGGACTAGTTAGGTTGTTTGTTTGAAATCTATGCTTTATGCCCTTCAATCTTTTTTTCCACCAAACGCCATGGGTTTGGAGAAGAGAATGAAGGAGTGATCCATACCACAAGCCATGGATGGATCTTGTATGTTTTCAAGGTCTAGAGAACCTCTCAAAGAGAGTAGATCTAATGTTTTCAAACCAAGCTTTGACTTTTGAGACCCACGAACGTGACCCTTAGCCCTAGACCCTCTTTCTTATTGTCTTAAGTCGTTTAATATCATTCCATCATCATAAAGTTGTGTTCTTGTCAATCGCAAATCGCATCATTTCATCATTCTAGGTTGTTTAGATGAGACCGATCGTTGTTGCTCGATCTAGTGGTTGATCCTGTGGTCGATCCACTAGTCGATTTTTAATAATTTGTAGCTTTGTTTTGCTTGCATTTGACACTTGCATTTAGTTTTTCGTGGTAGTTAACCCTCTTCTAGGGATTTTAAAATTGTTTTGCTTACATTTGACACTTGCATTTTGTTTTTATGGATTTTACCAATCATTTATCATTCTCGCTTAGCTTTGCTCATCCCTTGCATTCTTAGTGAGCTTGCTACCCCTAGGTGTGGATTGATACCTCTCTTGCTCACTATACTACATCTCTGTGTGCATTAGAGCTTTGATAACCTCTCTGTTGCATCTTGATACATCATTGCATTGCAAAAACCTGTTATCAAATGGCGCCGTTGCCCTCTTAGGGGATAGAAAGCACTAAGATTTGGGGTTTAGTAAAGACTAAGCCTTTACGTTAAGTTGGCTACTGATTTGTCTACTTTCAAACTTGTGTCTTTCAGGTACATGAATCTGCGTTCCAAGGGTGACAACGACTTACACACACCCTTGGACAATATTCATCAGCATGGAAACGCAAGATCAAGAAGAGTTCGAGAACAAGCTAGAGCTTTTCAGGAGATTGTTCAGCAAGGTTCAGTGGATTTTGAAGCGATGGCTGAGCACGAGCACCCAGAGGGACCTCCTCCAGCTCATGGGGCAGTGGGAAGGGGTAATGGAAACCCCCACCACGCGGCTAGACCCCCACGCATCATTGGAGCAGGAGATGCTCCCAATACTCACCATAATAGGTTTGGGATCACTCCTCCACCAGTGCAAAACAATAATTTCGAGATCAAGCAAGGATTTGTTCAGATGGTGCAAGACAACAAATTTCATGTGTTAGCTTTGGAGGACCCATTGGCGCATCTAGACAACTTTGAGCAGCTTTGTGGAATGCTCAAGATAAATGGCATCTCGGAAGACAGCTTCAAGCTGCGCTTGTTCCCCTTTTCCTTAGGCGACAAGGCACGTCATTGGGAGAAGACTCTTCCACAAGGCACTATCAATACTTGGGCTGACTGTAAGAAAGCTTTCCTCTCCAAGTTTTTCTAAAGCTCTCGGACAGCAAGGTTGCGAAGCGAGATAAGTGGTTTCACTCAGCGTCAGAATGAGTCATTCAACGAGGCTATGGAGCGCTATAAAGATTACACAATCGCTTGCCCTCACCACGGTTTCATTGGGTAGCCGGTCAAAACAACTACAAACCTCAAGGTTATTCTCAAGGCTACCAAGGCAACAACAACTTGTCCTATAGAAGCACCAACGTTGAAAACCCAAAGGATCAGGTGTACCCTCCTCAACAAGCTAAACCGTTTGTGCCCTATAACAAAGGTTTCCAGCCGAGTGGTGGTTTTCAAGGTCAGCGACAAGGAAACTTTCAGGGACAGCAGCAGCAGCAAGGGAACAAACCTTATACTCCTATGTACCCTCCAGGCTTTGTTCCTCAACAACAGATGCAACCGCAACAAGTTGATCCTGTACAAGCCATGTTTCAGCAGTTCCTTCAAGGGCAAGATTCAACAAACCAGAAGTTCGCCGAGATGAACACCACTTAGACTCCTCTCTCACTGATGTCTCTACGCAGATAACAACTCTAAACAACAAGATCAAGCAGTTAGAGAAGGGTAAAGCAAGTACAAGTGGTCAGAGCAGTTTACCGGGAAAGTGTGAGCAAAATCCCAAGGAATACGCCAATGCTATCACACTAAGAAGTGGGAAAGAGCTTCCACCGAGGGTAGCACCTAAGGTCAATGAGGACATTGTGGTTCAAGAGGGGGAGGATAAGCCGTCGGCTGATGATGAGATCAACTTCCACAACGTGTGGATAGAGCGGCCAACAAAAGGGAAAGAAGCAGCTGTAAAGAAGCAAGCGGAGAAAGCAACCGAGGAGAAGGATGAGTACATACCTCCACCTTATGTTCCTAAGCTTCCTTTTCCTGGTCGCTTCAAGAAACAGCTTATAGAGAAGCATAGGGTCTTGTTTGAGAAGCATCTAAGGGACGTAGAGATCAAGTGACCTCTCGTGGATTGCCTTGTTTGAGAAGCATCTAAGGGACGTAGAGAAGCATATGGTCTTGTTTGAAGCCACGAAGTACTAAGCTCTAAGCCGAAAGTATCCCATATGGTGACGCTCGTCACCATCCTTGGTGACGCTCGTCACCCATCAAGGAAGGAGCGTGGCTGTTTTATTAAAAGTGTGAAGAAGATTTGCAGAATTGGCCCAGAAGTTCCATTATTTACAAGAAGACCCCAGGTCGTGCTTAGCCTCTATTTATTAGGTTTTTCAGCCATTGTTGGCTATTATCTTAGTTTTTGAGAATTCAGAGAGCTTAGAGAGAGATTTATTCAGAGCTTTTTGGGGAGACAAATCTTGTACTCTTTTGAGAAGATTTCGAACCCCTTTATTCTTTACTCTTTCTCTTAATGCAATATTATTCAGTTATGTTTTGTGATCTCATAATCATGTCTGAGTAATCTGCTAGTTAAGTTAGGGCTTTTTCAAGGGTTGATGAAGAGATTGTAGAATCGCAATTATGTTAGGAATATCTTTTGGTTTTTCATCTCTGCTTGCTTTAAAATCGAATTTCTGAGAAACATCATCTAGGAATCCGAAAATCATAGATTGTTAAATATATGTGAGAGCATTATTGATAACCTGAACTAGTATTTGATGAGCAAAACAACTTAGTGCAAAGAGATTTGGCTTAGGAGTTTTGTAAACAATTGAATCTGATCATTCCTGCATGCTTAGGTTGTTAGGGTTTGCAAAGAGATTTGAAACTCTATGATTTAGGCATATATAACTTCTGCAATGAGAATTGATTAGTTATACATCAGTGATTCATGTTTAAAACGGTTCTTAATCATTCCTGATTTCCTGCATTCTACATTTTTGGATTCAACCTGCGAACTGTCTTGTCTTAGCGCTTTTAGTCTTCTGAAACTTAGGTCATCTTACAAAATCGTTTGCTTACTTTTATTCATTCATTCGCATTACATACATCATATCTCCCTTACTCTCTTGAAGGAGAAGCTGCATATTGGCTGAAGCAACTGGAACCTGCTTCATTGACCACTTGGGAAGACACCAAGAATGCCTTTCTGAATATCTTCTATGATGATGCAAGATCAGAGGATATGAGGACGAAAATTGCATCCTTTACTCAAGGCCCTACTGAAGCTTTTAAAGCTTCTTGGATCAGGTTCAAGTCTTATCAAAGGGACTGTCCTCATCATGGCTTTAGTCAGGTGCAATTACTTGGGATTTTCTTCAGAGGCATTGATTGGAAGTATTAGATGGCGCTGGATGCAGCAAGTGCAGGAAACTTCAACACCAACAGACCAGAAGAGGCGATCAGACTGATTGAGAATTTGGTCTGCAGCAACAGCACTAAAAATGCAGACTTTCAGAGGATGAAACAAGCTGGTGTGGCTGATGGAAATCAGATTGCTGAAGTTAAGGCTAAGCTGGATGATATGCACAGCCTTTTGGTGGGAAAGAAGTCAGTTCATTTTGCTGCAGAAGTGGAAACTTTCAAAGCTCTAGAGGAGGGTGAACAGGAGGATGTAAATTTCATCAATTCTGGTGATTTTGAAGGTCAAAGGTATGGGAATCAGCAGTGGAACAGAGGATACAGAAACAACAACCAGAAGAACACCTTCACAGGAGGACATAGCACGACTGGTTTCACTCCTAAGCCCCCATTCCTGAAGACAGAGTACCAGAAGCCATGCTATAATAGATCTTGGAAGGACAACAGAAGCTTACAGTAGACTTCAATGGCAATATAGATTCGCTCTATCAGGATTTAAATGGAAAAATTGAGAGTCTGAACTCTCATATGAAGAAGCTTGATGTTCAAGTTGCCCAAACTGCAGGAGCTGTTCAGAGGCAAGAAGGATTTCTTCCAGGAAGAACTGATGCTAATCCCAAACACCATGTGAATGCCATCACATTGAGGAGTGGAAAGAACCTGCAACCAGTGTTGCAGAATGATTTAACCCCAAGGAATTTCGTGGGTATTGAAGAGTATGAAGATGAAGAAATATCTGCTGAAGATCCACGAGTGACGCTCGTCACCAATAATGGGTGTCGCTCGTCACCAATAATGGGTGTCGCTCGTCACCCATCGAGCACAACCTCGACCCCGACTCTTCTCAAATTGGTGACGCTCGTCACCCAAATCCAATGATCGACCCCGACTCGTCCAAAGTGAGTGACGCTCGCCACCATCCCAGTGACGCTCGTCACCAGACGCCATATGCTGCAGTTTCACCTAAGACTTCAGATATTGCTAAGGAGACCGTGTATAAACCCAAGATACCCTATCCTAAGCATCTTAAGAAGTCTAAGCAAGAGCTTGAAGATGCAAGATGCAAGGCTATCATGGACAAGTTGGTTATAGAGATCCCATTGATTGATGCTGTAAGGATCACTCCTGCTATAAGGAGGTATGTGAAGAGGATGGTGACCAATAACTTGAGTCTAGAGGCTGGAGCTATGATGATCAACGAGCAGGTCAGTGCAGTGATTCAGAACAGAGTTCCAGAGAAGCTTTCAGACCCAGGAAGCTTTGTTTTAGACTGCACAATCTTCAATGAAAAGTTTGAGAGGTCATTGTGTGATCTTGGTTCTAGTGTGAACCTCATGCCTCATTCTGTTGCCAAGAGCTTGGGGATGACCGATTTCAAGGCTACAAGGATATCTCTTGTCCTAGCTGATAGATCAGTCAGAGTTCCTGAAGGAATGATAGAGGATGTTCCTATCAAAGTAGGAGATTGTATGATTCCTACTGATTTTGTGGTTCTGGAGTATGGAGAAGAACCCAAAGATCCCTTGATTCTTGGCAGACCTTTCTTGGCTACTGCAGGAGCCATCATTGATGTCAGGAAGGGTAGAATAGAGCTGAATATTGGTGATTTAGTGATGAACTTCGAAATGGACAAGCTGATGAAGAGGCCAACCATAGATGGACAGACTTTTTATGTGGATGGTCTCACAAACATTGCTGATCAGATCTTCCATGAGATGAGTTCAGAGGATCCCTTGGAAAAGGCGTTGACCTCTTCTACAGCAGAGTATGAGCATCTAGATGCTGCTGCAACAGGCTACACAAAGATGCTGGATGCTACTGCACAAGTGATGTAACTGGTTGCACAGTATGAGCTTGTCTCCACATCTGCGAAAGCTGCCACAATGGGTGATTGGTCTGCAGCAAAAGCACCAAAAGTTGAGCTTAAAAAGCTCCCTGCAGGGCTAAGGTATGCATTTTTTGGAGAAAACTCCACCTATCCTGTTATTTTTAATGCTTCATTAAACAATGCAGAGCTCACCCTTTTGCTAAGTAAGCTGCGAAAATTTCGCAAAGCTCTTGGCTACTCTCTTGATGACATTTCAGGTATCTCTCCAGACTTGTGCATGCATAGGATACACTTGGAGGATGAGTCGAAATCATCAGTTGAGCACCAGAGGAGGCTGAATCCGAATTTGCAGGATGTTGTCAAGAAGGAGATCATGAAACTGTTGCAGACTGGTATCATCTATCCTATATCAGACAGTGCTTGGGTTAGTCCAGTGCACGTGGTACCTAAGAAAGGAGGTGTTACAGTGGTGAAGAATGACAAGGATGAGCTGATTCCAACCAGGACTGTCACAGGACACATGATGTGCATTGACTACAGGAAACCGAATGCAGCAACAAGGAAGGATCATTTTCCTGTGCCTTTCATCGATCAGATGCTGGAGAGACTGGCAAATCACAAGTATTACTGCTTCCTTGATGGATATTCAGGCTTCTTTCAGATCCCCATCCATCCAGATGATCAGGAGAAGACCACTTTTACCTGTCCCTATGGCACTTTTGCATATCGCAGAATGCCTTTAGGGCTGTGTAATGCTCCTGCAACCTTCCACAGATGCATGATGTCGATCTTCACAGACATGATAGAGAAGTTTATGGAGGTGTTCATGGATGACTTCTCTGTTTATGGGTCCTCTTTCAAGAGCTGCTTGGACAATTTGTGTGCAGTTCTGCAGAGATGTAAAGAGAAGCACCTGGTTTTAAACTGGAAGAAGTGCCATTTTATGGTCCAGGATGGTATTGTGCTTGGTCATAGAGTCTCAGGAGACAGTATAGAGGTGGATAGGGAGAAAATTAAGGTGATGACAAGTCTGCAAGCACCTGATTCAGTCAAAGCAGTGATGAGTTTTCTGGGTCATGCAGGCTTCTGCAGAAGCTTCATCAAAGACTTTAGCAAGATAGCACGCCCCCTTACTGCTCTCCTCTGCAAAGATGTGAAGTTTGAGTTCACAGAAGAGTGCCAATCTGCCTTTGAACAGATCAGGCAAGCTTTGGTTACAGCTCCTGTTGTGCAGCCTCCAGATTGGGACTTACCTTTTGAGGTAATGTGCGATGCCAGCGATTTTGCAGTTGGAGCAGTCCTGGGACAGAGGAAAGACAAGAAACTCCACGCCATCTACTATGCAAGTAGGACTTTGGATGATGCTCGGAAGAATTATGCAACAATTGAGAAGGAATTGTTAGCTGTTGTGTTTGCTTTTGAGAAGTTCAGGCATTATCTTGTTGGCTCCAAGGTCGTGGTTCACACTGACCATTCAGCACTGAAGTACCTAATGCAAAAGAAGGATGCAAAGCCAAGGCTGTTGAGATGGATCCTGCTTCTTCGGGAGTTTGACATTGAAGTGAAGGACAAGAAAGGTGTTGAGAATGGAGTTGCTGATCATCTGTCCCGCATTCAGGTCGAAGACAGTGTCCCAATTAATGATTTCTTGCCTGAAGAGAATGTCTACTTGGTGGAAACAGTAGAACAGGAGGAAAGTATTGAAAACCTGCAGTTTTCTTGAAACTGCAGGGGAGTGACGAGCGACACCAGGAGGGTGACGCTCGTCACCAACCCAGAACAGTCACGACCAAAGTGTACGAAAGAGGTGACGCTCGTCACCAATATTGTTGACGCTCGTCACCAATCTCTACACTTTTCTGCGATTTGTGTAAGCTTGGGGATGGCTTTTAAAGAGCATGTTTATGCTTTGAATAATCCAAAGAAACCTTGGTATGCTGATATTGCCAATTACCTTGCTGCAGAGGATGAACCACATGACTTCAAAGGCTATGCTAGGAAAAAGTTCTTGAGAGAACTTAGGAGATTCTATTGGGATGAGCCATATCTCTACAAGCATTATGCTGATGGGATCTACAGGAGATGCATAGCAGAAGAAGAAGTGCAGGACGTCCTCTTTCATTGTCATGGGTCAGAGTATGCTGGACACTTTGCTACATTCAAGACTGTCTCTAAGGTATTGCAGGCTGGATTTTGGTGGCCTACTATGTTCAGAGCAGCTCAGGCCTTCATTACAAGCTGTGATACTTGCCAGAGAAGAGGAAAAATCAGCAGGAGACATGAGATGCCACAGAACTTCATTCTGGAAGTTGAAGTCTTTGATTGTTGGGGTATTGATGTCATGGGACATTTTCCCTCATCTTATGGGAATAGATACATTCTGGTTGCTGTTGATTATGTATCTAAGTGGGTAGAGGCGTTGGTTACTCCTACTAATGATGCTGCAGTGGTTTTGAAACTGTTTAAGACCATTATCTTTCCCAGATTTGTGATGTTATTGCATATTGCATACATTTTGCATACTCATTAGTTAGCTTTTCATGCATTTGTACCATGTTTCAGGTTAGATTGCATCACTTAGGGTCCTAGAGCATTCTCGCATCAGCATATGCATTTTTCTTGCATTTTGCATCACATTCAGGTTGTTTCTGGCTGCTTTGGAGTCGTCGAGGTTCGTGGACGTGTTGAAGCTGATGTAGCAGTTCGTGGAAGCTCGGGAATATGCTAAGGACCAGAGATCGGGTAGCAGATCGAGCATGGCCGGTCGATCTAGGAGTTGATCCACCAGAAAATCGAGCCAACTAGGCGATCCGAGGAAAATGATCGAGACGGAGATCGAGTGAAGCAATCGATCAATCGGTGCAGACGTAAATGACGCCATGTAGAGCGAGAGACAGATCGAGTACACCACTCGATCCAGCCGAAGATCGATACTGAGATCGGATGCAACACTCGATTCTCCGATGAAGATCGAGACCCAGATCGAGCCGAACACACGATGTCCAGATATGATCGAGAAAACCACTCGATCTTGGAGTCGATCTCTGTCCTTTCAACCGTTTTTGGCTGCTAGCGAAGGGGGGACCATTGGCTTGTTTGGGCATTTTGGGAAGGCGGCGACGTCCTTTTCCCATAACTTTTTAGATCCTTATCTTTTTCCTTATGTTTTCTCTCTCGTTTTCGTGAAGAACACCATTGTTGAAACTCGTTTATCTCTTAAGCTTTTGTATTCGAATCATTATCGTTTAATCCAGTTTTCCTTTCATGTTTATCGTCTCGTTTCATATGCTTTGCTTGATTTCCTCTATGTGTAGCGAGTAGTTTCCTTTGGGTTCGGGGTTGAGAGGATTAAGGGGTCAAAAGGGTTTCGATCTTGGTTTGTTTTTCAAAACGTTTTCAAAGGCTATCTCTTCTAAGGTGTTGAGATCTTAAAGCTTGAAGACTATCACGCCAAGAGCTTCATGATCCGAGAGGTTCCTTATCTTGACAGGATTCAGGAGCCTCAGAAGATCACACCTTTGAACCCCCTTTACATGAATCTCAACCCTAGGCCCTTTCTTTTAGCATCTTTACGTCTATTCTCATCTTTTGCTTGTTATCTGATAGCATCCTGGTCATTAGCTTTCCTGTTCTTAAGTTTTTAGACGAGATCTATTGTTACTGCTCGATCTAGTGGTCGATCTCGTGGTCGATCTACTAGTCGAATTTTAATAATTCGAAGCTTTCTTCTTTAATTAATCTGTTTGTTTCTCGTGGTAGTTTCTTACTTTCTAGTATTTTTAAAATAGGTTTCACTCTGTTTAAGTTGCTACATCTAGTTTTTAGAGATTTTATCATAAACTGTCTCATTTTGCTTAGATTTCTTTAGTCCTTGCATTCTCAGTGCATTCTCTATCATCCTAGAAGTGGAATGACTCTCTCTTGCTTGCTGTACTACAACATGTCTTGCATTTGAGTTTGATAACCTCACTGTAATATAAATCCTTGCTAAGGAAATTGTTATCAAATGGCGCCGTTGCCGGGGAGCCAACATCTCAATGATCGAGAGAGCCAGTCGATCCAAGACTCGATTCATCATGGATCGAGTCTCAAATCGAGTAACCCTCTCGATCTAAGCCATTTTGGGCATGAGATCGAGTCCGAGATCAACCAAATGGACTCGATCTCATGCCAAGGTAACATTTTTCTTTCCCTCCTTTACTCTTTTCCCTCCAACTTTTGAATTCAAAACTTGGTCAAGGCAAGCATCTTTGACCATGAAAGATGTGCCTTGACCAAGACTTTGTCAGAAACCACTTTGACTACCCATTGTTTTGGTTTTGCTAAGTCTTTAAATATTTCAAACAACCTCTCACCCTCTCATTCCTGTTTTGCTCGAAAATTTTAAACAAAGAGATTGAGAGTTTCAATTTTCAAAAGCTAGCAAAGATATTCTGCATTTCTTGCAAAGGTATTTTCAAAGATTTAATGGTTTAATTGTAGAAAATCTCCTTTAATATCGCAAGATCTTGTTTTAGAATATAGGATCGGTTTTGAATTTTTAAAACTAGCTAAGTAAAAGGAATAATTCCAGATTTTTCAGTATCTAAAGATTTGATTCTCCTTTATTTAGCTATGATTTTTATTTATTCTCCAAAATTCTAGGGTAGTTTTTATAAATTCTCTCCTTCTCTCCTCTCATTCTCATCAAATCGCCGCTTGCTTATCAATCTCTTTAGAATCTCGTTTCAGGAACAATGGCACCAAAGAGAACTAGAGAAGAGTAAGCACAAGAAGGAGAAGGACAAGAAGTGGTAGTTCAAGAGAGGGTCCGGTGGAGTAAGGATGAGAAGAGGGATAAGAAGCGGCTAGAGAGGCTCCGGTTTGAGCCTACCAAGTTTGCTGATCGAGAGCTGTTGTCTAAGCTTGGGATTCTTGGGGACTTCGACCAACTCCTCAAGAACATTGGTTTAAGATGTCTGTCACGGATGGATTGCCCAACCATTCCTGAAGTGACAATAGACTTCCTTGCCACCTTGGAGTTCCGGTATGAGAATCCTAGTGCACCCGTCCCTTCTCAAGGCCGCCTCTACTTCAAAGTTGGACGTCAAGCCTATACACTCTCCATCCCTGAGCTATGCCAATCCTACAGTCTCAACGCTGATGCATACAAGGTCGTGTTCCCAGCCTTCAAGAAAGCTGACGAGTTTTGGGACCTGATCAGCAATGAGGACTACAAAGCCAACACCGCCAAGATCAAGCGAGTAAGGAGCCCGGTGCTGAGGTATACTCTGAAGCTGATTGCCAACACGTTCAATGGAAGGTCTGTTGCTCCTACAGTCACGAAGACGGAGCTGTGCTTCCTGTTCCAAGGTGTGAAGCACTTGGTGTCTGATCCGGATGCTAATGAAGAGCCCATAGAGGATGAACTCGGCGATGAAGTGAACTACGGGTGTGTGCTCGCGGCTTCCTTGGTGAAGTACAAGGCTTATGCCTTACGGTGCAAGGCAACCTCCTCTTACATTGGCGGTTTCCTTACTCCTCTATTCGTGCAAGCCGGTGTGCCCATTCATGACTTTTCTCACGTCCCAAACAGAGCTTTCATGGATGAAGCATACATGAGGAATACTGATAGCTTGGGACGAACGCCAGCAGAAGGGTTCTATGCCTACCTCTTCATAGTTTGGACTAGTGAAGAACACCATTGTTGAAAATCGTTTTTCTCTTAAGCTTTTGTATTCGAATCATTATCGTTTAATCCAGTTTTCCTTTCATGTTTATCGTCTCGTTTCATATGCTTTGCTTGATTTACTCTATGTGTAGCGAGTAGTTTCCTTTGGGTTCGGGGTTGAGAGGATTAAGGGGTCAAAAGGGTTTCGATCTTGGTTTGTTTTTCAAAACGTTTTCAAAGGCTATCTCTTCTAAGGTGTTGAGATCTTAAAGCTTGAAGACTCTCACGCCAAGAGCTTCATGATCCGAGAGGTTCCTTACCTAGACAGGATTCAGGAGCCTCGGAAGATCACACCTTAGAGACTAGTTACCCCTTCCCAAAAGCCATGGAAGTTTGGGGGATTAGTTAAGCCATTCGTTTGAAATCTGTTTTCCTTGCCTTTCGACCTTTCTTTCCACCAAAAGCCATGGGTTTGGAGGAGAGGATGAAAGAGTGATCTATACCGAAAGCCACGGATAGATCTTGTTTTGTTTTCAAGGCTTAGAGATCCTCACCAAGTGAGTCGATCTAAAGTTTCAAACCCAAGGTCAAACCTTTGAACCCCCTTTACATGAATCTTAACCCTAGGCCCTTTCTTTTAGCATCTTTACGTCTATTCTCATCTTTCGCTTGTTATCTGATAGCATCCTGGTCATTAGCTTTACTGTTCTTAAATTTTTAGACGAGATCGATTGTTACTGCTCGATCTAGTGGTCGATCTCGTGGTCGATCCACTAGTCGAATTTTAATAATTCGAAGCTTTCTTCTTTAATTAATCTGTTTGTTTCTCGTGGTAGTTTCTTACTTTCTAGTATTTTTAAAATAGGTTTCACTCTGTTTAAGTTGCTGCATCTAGTTTTTAGAGATTTTATCATAAACTGTCTCATTTTGCTTAGATTTTCTTTAGTCCTTGCATTCTCTGTGCATTCTCTATCATCCTAGAAGTGGATTGACTCTCTCTTGCTTGCTGTACTACAATATGTCTTGCATTTGAGTTTGATAACCTCACTGCAATATAAATCCTTGCTAAGGAAATGGTTATCAAATGGCGCCGTTGCCATTCTAGGGCTGTTTAGAGAACATAGAGATTTGGGTCTTAGCAAAGACTAAGTCTTTACCTTTTTCAAGTTACTAACACTTCTACTCTCAAACGTGTGTTTTCAGGTACATGAATCTTCGTTCAAGGGGAGACAACAATCTTCTACAACCCTTAGACAACATTCATCAACTTGGTCACTGACGGCAAAGGAGAGTCAGAGAGCAAACAAGAGCCTTTGAGGAGATTGTTCAGCACGGTTTGGTTAACTTTGAAGATATGGCTGAACACGAGCATCCAGAAGGACATCCTCCAGCAGGACGGGGCAATGGAAACCCCCAACACGCGGCTAGACTCCCAAGGATCATAGGAGCCGGAGATGCTCCCAATACCCACCACAATAGGTTTGGGATCACTCCTCCTCCTGTACAAAACAATAACTTCGAGATCAAGCCAGGTTTCATCTCAATGGTGCAAAACAACAAGTTCCACGGCTTAGCAATGGAAGACCCCTTGGAGCACTTAGACAACTTCGAGCAAGTATGTGGGATGATCAAGATCAATGGCATATCCGAATATACTTTCAAGCTGCGCCTCTTCCCCTTTTCACTCGGAGACAAAGTTAGACATTGGGAGAAGACCCTCCCACAAGGCACCATCACATCATGGGCCGAGTGTAAGAAGGCATTCCTCTCAAAGTTCTTCTCAAGCACAAGGACAGCACGGTTAAGAAGTGAAATCAGCGGTTTCACTCAAAGGAACAACGAGACATTCAACGAGGCAATGTAGCGTTTCAAAGACTACACGATCCAATGCCCTCATCACGGGTTCAGCGAGGAGACACTACTCAGTACCATATACCGTGGAGCTTCACCAAAGATCAGGTTGTTGCTTGACACAGCTAGCAAAGGGAACTTCCTCGGTCAGGAGGTAGAAGAGGGTATGGAGCTGATAGAAAACTTGGCGTTGAGTGATGGAAACTATGCTGAAGATTATGACCGTGCACCAAGAGGATCAGTGTTAGAGTCTCACAAGAAGGAGCTCAAATCTTTGCATGAGAAGATTGATAAGCTGGTGTTAGCCAATCAGAAGCATGTTCACTTTGTTGGTGAAGCTGATGAGAACCAAGAGGAGTTAGAGCTAAGCCAAGAAGAAGCAAATTGGGTGGCTGGACAGAACAACTACAAGTCTCAAGGCTACAACCAAGGCTACCAGAACAACAACCTCTCTTACCGATGCACCAACGTAGCCAACCCTAAAGACCAAGTGTACCCTGCTCAGCAAGCTAAACCTTTCATCCCTTAAAACAAAGGTTTTCAACCAAGGGCAGAGCAACTTCCAAGGGCAACAACAACACAACAAGGGTTATACTCCTAACTACCCTCCGGGCTTTGCACCTCAGCAACAACAACCGATGCAACAACAAGTTGATCCGGTTCAAGCAATGTTTCAACAGCTAATACAAGGGCAAGCCTCTACCAACCAGAAGTTCGCTGAAATGAACACTCGCCTAGACTCATCTCTAACCGACTTCTCCACTCAGATCACCAACCTAAACAACAAGATCAAGCAGCTGGAGAAAGGAAAAGCAACTACGAGTGGTCAGAACAGTCTTCCGGGAAAGTGTGAGCAGAATCCCAAGGAGTATGCTAATGCTATAACGTTGAGAAGCGGTAAAGAGCTCCAACCTCCGGTCTCTACAAAGAACAACGAGGACGTTGTAATTCAAGAAGGGGAGGGTAAACCTTCGGCTGATGATGATGAGATAAACTTTGACAACGTTTGGATCCAAGGGCCGAGGAGAGGAGATAAGGCGGTCGCTGAGAAGAAAAGTGAGCAAACCACCAAGGAGAAGAACTCTTACGTGCCCCCACCTTACGTACCGAAGTTGCCATTTCCCGGTCATTTCAAAAAGCAGCTCATCGAGAAGCACAAAATCTTGTTTGAGAAGCACCTGAGAGACGTGGAAATCAACCTGCCTCTTGTAGATTGTCTTGCTATGATGCCCAAGTGCGCCAAGTTTTTCAAGGACACCCTTGTGAAGAAGAACAAAGAAAGCAAAGAGGTACTTGTTCTAAGTGAAGAGTGTAGTGCGGTTATACATAAGGAGATAGTCCCTAAGAAGCTGGGAGACCCTGGAAGCTTCCCTATACCCTGCGCTTTGGGTCCTCTAGAGTTCAAGAGTTGCTTGTGTGATCTCGGGGCTAGCATAAACTTGATGCCTCACTCCGTGGCTAAGACACTTGGTTTTACTTGGTTTAAAGACTGTCGGATCTCATTGGTGCTGGCTGATAGAAGCGTGAGGTTACCAGTGGGGTTGCTTGAAGATTTACCGGTACGAATTAGTGGTGTGAACGTACCCACAGACTTTGTCGTGTTGGAGATGGATGAGGAGCCTAAAGACCCACTCATCTTAGGGAGACCGTTCCTTGCAACCGCCGGGGCTATCATAGATGTGAAGAATGGGAAGATTGCCTTGCATTTGGGGAAGGAGATCAGGCTAGACTTCGACATCCACAAGGTTCTAAAGAAGCCGACCATTGAAGGACAAGCTTTCTATATTGAAACGATGGATGCATTGGCGGATGAGTTGCTGGAAGATCTAGCTCTAGAAGACCATCTGAATTTAGCACTAACTAAGGAGCCAGGGAAGTTTGGTTTTGTGGACCAAAGAACCCAAGAGTATGTGAACCTGCTGGATTCTAGGAGGATTATCAAGAATGAAGAAGGTTGCTGCCTAGAGATCGACCCCGAGATCGACGCTATCACTCGATCCAGGAGTCAGATCGACAAGTCAATCGAGAACACAACTCGATCAGGTGCAACAATCGATGGACAGATCGAGAAGAATGCTCGATCAGGAAAAACAATCGAGTCGACGATCGAGAGAGACATCCCGATCATTTTGGGGTCCAATCAAGAGATCGACTCAGCGTCTCGATCCCTTACTCGATCCCTATCAAATCGAGTAAGTGAATCGAGCGAAATGGCTCGATCTAGACGACATCGAGAGGAGAATCGACCGGAGGACTCGATTTCAGAAGGGATAGCGATTGTGGAAAGAAGTCTGAAGGGCAATGCCACGGGTTCAAAGGAGAGTTCCAAGGAGGAAAGCAAAAACAACAGCCACGAGGATGACTGGAGTGAGCTGTTAGCCCAAAGGTGGACCTTAAGGAGCTCCCAAAAGGGCTAGGGTATGCTTTCTTAGGGCCTAATAACACCTATCCCGTGATTGTGAATGAAAACCTTTGTGATGATGAGTTGCACTCCCTCCTAACTGAGCTGAGAAAGTATAGGAAGGCCATTGGGTACTCTTTAAGTGACATCAAGGGCCTTTCACCAATGCTTTGCACTCATAGGATTCACTTGGATAATGAGAACGCTTCTTCTATAGAACATCAAAGGCGTTTGAATCCTAACGTGATCTATCCCATAAGTGACAGCACGTGCGTTTCCCCTGTACACGTGGTGCCTAAGAAGGGAGGGATCACGGTCATAAGGAATGAAAAGAATGAGCTTATCCCTACTAGGACCATCACTGGTCATAGAATGTGTATTGACTATAGGAAACTTAACCTTGCGACTAGGAAAGACCATTTCCCTTTGCCTTTTATTGATCAAATGCTTGAGAGACTTGCAAATCACCCTTACTACTGTTTTCTCGATGGGTATAGTGGTTTCTTTGAAATACCTATTCACCCAAATGATCAGGAGAAGACGACCTTCACATGTCCCTATGGTACCTTTGCATATCGAAGGATGCCGTTTGAATTGTGTAATGCACCGGCTACGTTTCAGCGGTGTATGATGTCGATCTTCTCCGATCTTATAGAGGAGATGGTAGAGGTGTTCATGGATGACTTCTCTGTGTATGGTGCGTCCTTTCCGGCGTGTTTGTTGAATCTTTGCAGGGTACTTAAACGTTGTGAAGAGACAAACTTGGTGCTGAACTGGGAGAAATGCCACTTCATGGTTAAGGAAGGGATCGTGCTGGGTCACAAGATATCAGAGAAGGGTATTGAGGTTGATCAGGCTAAGGTGGAGGTCATGATGGGTCTTGAGCCGCCGGTTAATGTCAAGGGAGTCAGAAGCTTCTTGGGACACACAGGGTTCTACAGGCGTTTCATTAAGGACTTCTCCAAGATTGCTCGCCCTCTTACACGGCTGTTGTGCAAGGAAGCTGAGTTTGTATTCAATGAGGAGTGTTTGAAGGCTTTCGTGACCATCAAGGAAGCCCTTACATCAGCTCCTATAGTCCAAGCACCAGACTGGTCTCTTCCCTTTGAGATCATTTGTGATGCTAGTGACTACGCCGTAGGAGCCGTTCTTGGTCAGAAGAAAGACAAGAAGCTGCACGTGATCTACTATGCTTCAAGAACCTTGGATGACACGCAATCAAGATACACCACTACGGAGAAGGAGTTGCTTGCAGTAGTCTTCGCCTTTGAGAAGTTCAGATCATATCTCGTTGGTTCAAAGGCTATTGTATACACGGATCACGCTGCCTTACGATACATCTACTCGAAGAAAGACACTAAGCCTCAGCTCTTAAGATGGATTCTCTTACGCCAGGAGTTTGACATGGAGATTAAAGACAAGAAAGGGATAGAAAATGGAGTCGCTGACCACCTCTCACGGCTAAGGATCAACGAGTCTCTCCCCTTAGATGACTCTCTTCCAGAAGAGCAGCTTATGGCGATTACTACGGCTGTTTGTGGGAAGCTAGAAGGGAGGTTTGAGGAAGTGTTGAGTTTCAAAGAGGAGGATCTACCGTGGTATGCTGATGTGGTGAACTATCTAGCGTGTGGTGAGGAGGCAACACATCTCAACAGCTATCACAAGAAGCGGTTTATGAGGGAGGCTAGTGACTACGTTTGGGACTAGACTTACTTATACAAAAGAGGAGTAGACAGCTTGTACAGGAGATGTGTTACAAAGGAAGAAGCCAGGGACATCCTCTATCATTGCCATGGCTCTTCCTACGGAGGACACTTCGCCTCATTCAAGACTGCCAGGAAGGTATTGCAAGCAGGTTTCTGGTGGCCCTCCATTTTTAAAGATGCACAAGAGTTTGTGAAGAGCTGTGAGGCATGTCAACGAGCAGGGAATATAACAAAGAGGAACGAAATGCCTCAAGTTCCCATCTTCGAGGTTGACGTGTTCGACGCATGGGGGATTGACTTCAGGGGGCCATTCCCTTCCTCATATGGCAACAAATACATCTTAGTAGCAGTGGATTATGTCTCTAAATGGGTTGAGGCTGTTGCTTCCCCTACAAATGACTCTAAGGTGGTAATTAAGTTGTTCAAGAGTATCATCTTCCCGAGGTTTGGGGTACCCAAGGTTGTTATAAGTGATGGAGGAAGCCACTTTATAAACAAGGTCTTTGAGAACCTCTTGAGAAAGTATGGGGTTATAAGGTGGCTACACCGTATCATCCTCAAACAAGCGGTCAAGTGGAGGTCTCCAACAGGCAAATCAAGGCTATTCTAGAGAAGACCGTCAGAGCCACAAGGAAAGACTGGGCAGTGAAGTTGGATGACGCTCTTTGGGCCTACCGTACCGCCTTCAAGACGCCGATTGGTACAATCCCTTTCACTCTACTCTATGGCAAGGGCTGTCACCAGTTGAGCTGGAACACCGTGCGTTGTGGGCTGTGAAGAGGCTGAACTTTGATCTCAAGACTGCTCAGGAGAGGCGCCTTATTCAGCTACACGAACTGAACGAGTTGAGGCTGAATGCTCACGAGAGCTCCCGGATATACAAGGAGCGGACTAAGGAGGCTCATGACAAGAAGTTGGTTGCCAAGGAGCTCAAGGAAGGAGGACTAGTGTTGCTGTACAACTCGAGGCTCAAACTCTTCCCGGGCAAGCTGAAATCAAGGTGGAGCGGACCGTTCGTGATTCAAGAAGTGTTGCCTTATGGAGCTGTTACTCTGATGGGAAAAAGTAGCAGTGCATTCACCGTCAACGGACACAGAGTCAAGCCCTATTTGGCAGATAGCTATGACAAGGAGAGTACCTCAGTGCTTCTCCAAGACCCACCATCCTCTTAGACCAAGTAAGGTCTAGCTAAAGACATTAAAGAAAGCGCACTTGGGAGGCATTCCCATGTTTATCTTGTATATATTTCTGCTTTATTTCCCTTTCAGTTTTATGTTTTTATTTTGCAAGTGTGTAGGAACAGGTATAAGGAGTCTAAACCTTGACTTTGAGGTCTTAAAAAGGCAATAGGGGTTAGAATAAGGCTAGAGATCGAGTGCTAGATCGACTCATCCTGGCTCGATCTTTGCTAGATCAAGTCAGTAAATCGAGAGGAGCCAGTCGATCTAGACGAGAACGAGTGACAAGATCGACCTTGACGAAAAAGGATTGGTCGATCCAAATCGGATCGACCGATCTAATTTCTCTCGGGAAAATCTGTTGAAAACAGATCGATCACTTGACTCGATCCATCACTCGATCTATGCTAAGTCTTTAAATATTTCAAACAACCTCTCACCCTCTCATTCCTCTTTTGCTCGAGAATTTTAAACAAAGAGAGAGAGAGTTTTAATTTTCAAAAGCTAGCAAAGATATTCTGCATTTCTTGCAAAGGTATTTTCAAAGATTTAATGGTTTAATTTTAGAAAATCTCCTTTAATATCGGTTTTGCATTTTTAAAACTAGCTAAGTGAAAGGAATAATTCCAGAATTTTCAGTATCTAAAGATTTGATTATCCTTTATTTAGCTATGATTTTTATTTATTCCCCAAAATTCTAGGGTAGTTTTTATAAATTCTCTCCTTCTCTCCTCTCATTCTCATCAAATCGCCGCTTGCTTATCAATCTCTTTAGAATCTCGTTTCAGGAACAATGGCACCAATGAGAACTAGAGAAGAGCAAGCACAAGAAGGAGAAGGACAAGAAGTGGTAGTTCAAGAGAGGGTCCGGTGGAGTAAGGATGAGAAGAGGGATAAGAAGCGGCTAGAGAGGCTCCGGTTTGAGCCTACCAAGTTTGCTGATCGAGAGCTGTTGTCTAAGCTTGGGATTCTTGGGGACTTCGACCAACTCCTCAAGAACATTGGTTTAAGATGTCTGTCACGGATGGATTGCCCAACCATTCCTGAAGTGACAATAAACTTCCTTGCCACCTTGGAGTTCTGGTATGAGAATCCTAGTGCACCCGTCCCTTCTCAAGGCCGCCTCTACTTCAAAGTTGGACGTCAAGCCTATACACTCTCAATCCCTGAGCTATGCCAAGCCTACGGTCTCAACGCTGATGCATACAAGGCCGAGTTCCCAGCCTTCAAGAAAGCCGACGAGTTTTGGGACCTGATCAGCAATGAGGACTACAAAGCCAACACCGCCAAGATCAAGCGAGTAAGGAGCCCGGTGCTGAGGTATACTCTGAAGCTGATTGCCAACACGTTCAGTGGAAGGTCTGTTGCTCCTACAGTCACGAAGACGGAGCTGTGCTTCCTGTTCCAAGGTGTGAAGCACTTGGTGTCTGATCCGGATGCAAATGAAGAGCCCATAGAGGATGAACTCGGCGATGAAGTGAACTACGGGTGTGTGCTCGCGGCTTCCTTGGTGAAGTACAAGGCTTATGCCTTACGGTGCAAGGCAACCTCCTCTTACATTGGCGGTTTCCTTACTCCTCTGTTCGTGCAAGCCGGTGTGCCCATTCATGACTTTGCTCACGTCCCAAACAGAGCTTTCATGGATGAAGCATACATGAGGAATACTGATAGCTTGGGACGAACGCCAGCAGGAGGGTTCTAGGCCTACCTCTTCATAGATGACGAAGACAAGAAGAGAATATGCATCCTGCCCAACAAAGATGAAACCGAGCTGCTTGGTGTTGGGAACATCGAGTTCTTGTCCACGGAGGAAGAATGCTTTGCCCCTTTAGGAGGACCCCCTGCTTCAGCAATTGCCCCGCGTCACTTGTTATGCTTTGAAAGTAAGTTCTTACCATGCTTGGATCACTTGTTAGGATTTTCGTGGCTTGAATTGAACTCTCATGATTTGAAACTCATTCTAATAAGTGAAAACCTTAATTTGAAATTATAATTATCATTCTTATGCATTTGAAAATGAACACATGGATTAAAAATATTTAGGCTCTCTTCTTCCTTTTTACCACTCTTTGTGAGCCTAAGTAGAACTCCCTCCTTGAACCTTACCCTCTTTTGAAGCCAAATGTTCTTGTGTGACATCTTTGTGAGGCCTTCCTTTCGGTTTGAACTTGGCATAAAGTGTTAGGTTTAGGCGACATGATTTGGTTTTCATATTGTTGCTAGCTTTGCATTTTGAAGCTAGGTGTAGGCTTAGGATAAGTTTGGGGGATCATTGGGGTTGCTATCTTGTCTATTTACTCTCGGTTTCAAAGAGCTTTGTGTTTTAAGGAAAGAAATGAGGTTTTAAGTGAAAGGTTGTTTTTAAAACTAAGTATGCTCTAATTTCAGGAGGTAGCTCTCCCATAATAAAATAAAAAAAAGAAGAAAAAAAAAAAAAAAAAAAAGCCTAAGTGCCAAATAAAGAAAAAAAAAATAAAAGAAAAAAAAATAATAAGAGAGCTACTAATAAGAAATTTCTATAGAGCAAAAGTATTTTTGAAAACCTTTTCACTAGCCTAAAAGTCTAAAAATGTCTTTGTTTTGAATTGGGGATTGCTTAGTTTGTAAAGAAAAGGGTAGACTCTTAAGTGGTGAGTGAGGATAAAATTTTGTAAATGAGAGGGGTATAGGATCATTTGATAGTTTACATGGGTAGATGAGAATCTAATCATTAATGCATAAATTGTCTTTACCTTTAGCATTATGCACAAGTTCATCAATTTTTGAGAGAAACCCTTGTTCTGATTATAAACCCTTTTCAAATGAGATCATTCTATGCTCATAACCTTAATTCTTAGCCAAATGTGTTTTGCTTTAAAGTGCATAAGTTTGATTCATGGTTCGAATGTTAATGAATGTTAAAGGATGAGTTTCTTTGATTGTTAGGAATAGGAGAGTCATGATTTGAATTTCTTTGTGTGATGAGTATGGCTAAGTTCTTTGGAGTATGAGTGTAAGCATAGCATTTTAGAACTGTTAACTAGGACATTGAGATTGATTCATTTGAAAGGCACCTTTGCAAAAAGTTTAAAACCCCACTCATTTTTTTCTGAAAACCTCTCTTCTTTACTTATTTTCTGTTGCTTGAGGGCAAGCAAGAAGTAAGTTTGGGGGATTGATGTTATTGCATATTGCATACATTTTGCATACTCATTAGTTAGCTTTTCATGCATTTGTACCATGTTTCAGGTTAGATTGCATCACTTAGGGTCCTAGAGCATTCTCGCATCAGCATACGCATTTTTCTTGCATTTTGCATCACATTCAGGTTGTTTCTGGCTGCTTTGGAGTCGTCGAGGTTCGTGGACGTGTTGAAGCTGATGTAGCAGTTCGTGGGAGCGCGAGAATATGCTAAGGACCAGAGATCGGGTAGCAGATCGAGCATGGCCGGTCGATCTAGGAGTTGATCGACCAGAAGATCGAGCTAACTAGGCGATCCAAGGAAAATGATCGAGACTGAGATCGAGTGAAGCAATCGATCAATCGGTACGGACGTAAATGACGCCATGCAGAGCGAGAGACAGATCGAGTACACCACTCGATCCAGCCGAAGATCGATACCGAGATCGGATGCAACACTCGATTCGCCGATGAAGATCGAGACCCACTCGATCTTAGAGTCGATCTCTGTCCTTTATTGACCTTGAGGGTGAGCTGGAGTGGGTGCAAACTGTGGTGGGTGGTGTAGCTGTCTGCAAAGTAGTTTAGAGGCAGAAGCTCTGGTTGGAAGTTTTTGCACCTCGGTGTTTTGAAACAGGGCATCTTCTCTGCTTGTAGAGATGTACCTGAAATGAAAGTACTTGAAAAGGAGTGAGTAATCAAATAAAACCAAAGACTTGATCTTAAAGACTCTACAAACTCTAATGTTTCAAACACAAAACCCAATCAGCAACGGTGCCAAATTGGCTCAGAGGTTTTTAGGCCTCAGTCAATCACCCCTCTATGTTAATCAATTGTAGTATAGCAATGGTTTTATGTCAATCCAAATGAGTTTGTTGAAAGCAGAAGAGTTGTGAGCAGAGATCTATAAGTCAAGCAGAGCAAAGAAGGTTTTTGTTGCCTAAGCAACTTATCTAACAACCTAAAATGATAAACAACTAAACAGAATTCAAAAGAAGCAATCTAGCAATGATCTAAAGAGACAGAACAGAGCAAAATAAACAGAGTACTAAGCAAATTCGAAATTCAATATAAGAGAAAGCAAGTTCCTAGATGTGGTTATTGATTTTGGGGAATCTAGAGACTAACTAAGGTTGTTTCAAACAGCATTGATCAAGCAAACAAGCTAGCAATGGTAATTCCTAGACATAGAGTTCACAAACAAGCAAACTAAGTCCAATCTCTTGTAAAATAGCCCTTTACTAAACACCTTAGCAAGATCTAACTCTCATTAGTGCTAAAACATCTAGCAAGCAATAGCAAGCAATAGCAACCAAGTATATTCATGTCAAAATGCTCCTCAAACAGTCAATCTCTTGAGCCAAGGCCAGCAAATCCTCTATCAAACAAGATCAGCATTTCATCAAACACTTGGTGGGCATAAAAGAAAGCCTAAATTCTAGATAAGTGTGATCAAGACAAATCTAGCTTAAAAACAGATTAATATAGAGGAACCCATGAAATTAAACACTAAGC
The DNA here is from genome assembly GCA_911865555.2 of Thlaspi arvense. Lineage (NCBI taxonomy): Eukaryota > Viridiplantae > Streptophyta > Magnoliopsida > Brassicales > Brassicaceae > Thlaspi > Thlaspi arvense. The sequence goes on along the minus strand of OU466858.1, from coordinate 51,649,417 downwards.
AAACCTTAATCAATCCCTAAATCCCCTTAATCTACCACATCTAAGAACCCTAAGCAAACTACTCAATAATACTCATGTTTAACACTAAATCACAAGAGGAAAAGATGTTAATCATGATTACAAGAGAGTTTGGAGGAAATTAATGGCAAACCACAGGATGCCTGACGTCGGTCTGTGTGCTCGTCTTTGACTTATAAGTCCCGTTCCCAAACTTGGACCAGAAGGTCTGCATATGGGGCCACTGTGAAGGCCTGATCACGGCTGTGGGGTGCTGATCAAACCCGTAAATCACGCAGAGCTCGAAGAGACTGATCCTGTAGCAAATTTCTCCAATCAGGAAGGTGAGAGTGCCCTGTTGTGCAGTCCGAGCCAGCTCATTCTCATAGTACATGCGAACAGTGGCGAGGAACTGGCAGACTAGATCCGAGAAAATATCGTACTGTCTAATCGCCATGGTACTCATCCCAATCCTCCTCAGAACCCGCATAACCTCCTCCTTGATGCCCAGCTGATGCATCACCTTGTTATCTGCGAATCTGGTGGGCAATATCTTCACATCACCTTGTAGAACAGCGTGTCATACTCATCACATCCCTCCTGGATATCACGAAATGTGCAGGTATCCTTCATTATCTCCTCTCTTGGGGAGCCTTCGTTCCCAACACTACAAGTAACACAACTCAATCCCATATTCAACCCAAAACATCAAAAATTTCCAGAATTTTGCAATTTTTATTACTAACTAGAAAAATTCAAAAACTTGCAAATCAACCATTAAAATCACAGAGGCATAATAGCATTCATCTAATACAACCAAAATATCCATGATTCAACAGTTAAATAAAGCTAAACAGGTTGGAAAATCAAATTTGACCATCACCATGGCGGACTGCAATTTTGAGATTCCGAACACATACCTTACATATCTTGAAAACGAGTGATAGATTGTGAAAGAGGACTAAAATCCACACGGATTAGGCCTTTGAATCATGATGTTAAGGTTTGGAATCCTTAGATCAATCCTCAAACACACATTTCATTGTAGTACTTGAGGTGTCAATCCACTTGACAAGTTAATGACAATTGAGATGCAAAGAACTATGCTAAGCTAAGCTAATAGGGAAAAGGTTTTGATTCTAACAACCTAAGTGACCAAGCAAAAAAACAAAAGAAAGCAAGCAAAGAGCAATAAAAGCAATAAGAAACAGAGCAAAAACAGAGTAAAAGCTAGACTTCGAAGATTAAAAGATTGTTCAAGATCAAGGCAATGGTGATAGGGTGATTTATGTTCATTTCTAGGGTGATCAAAACAAGCAATTCTAAACACTCAACCGTAGGTAAGGAACACTAATAAAGACTAATCCAATCTCTTGGCACTAATTCCTTTCCTAAATCACATTTCAAACCCACTTTTGGTGGTGTATCTATGACAAGCAAGCATTAAAATCAAGTTCCATAAAACCAATTAGCATGCTAGACATCTTGTCTCTTAGGCTAGGTTTACTAATCTCTTATATGATAAATCAAACATCAACTCACATTCTCATGCATAATCAACATTTAAAGACATTTTCCCACCAATGTGGTACTAAGCAATAAGTACATTCAAGCAAGAAATGATAGATGCAAAAACTCATGATTATCTAAACACCATTTTCAAGCAATGAACTTCATTCAGGCATTTCATCAAACATTTAGTGTGCAAGTGAAAACCTAAGCTCAACTTCTCCAACAAAGAGGTATTAAGCATTAAGAACAATCATATAAGAAAAGGAATGAGAAAGTCTAGCCATAATCACCCTAAACAATCACCAAAATCACCCCATCTGCCCTAATCTCAAAAATAATCATGGTGAAAACTATCAAATCTATGAAGAAAAGATGGTTTATCATGATTAGGAAGACAAAAGATTAAGGGAAATGCAAACTATTATTGAAATAAACAAAGATTCAAATACAAAATTATTCAAAATCTAGAGAAGAAAAGAAGAACTGCTAGATAAAAGCTTGTTCCAAAAAATTAGGGATTTTAAGTATTTATAGGTGTCTAAGCAAAAATGGCAAAGTTGTAAATAAGTGCAAGTTCTGACTGGACTCCATGGGTCAAGAGTGATCGATGGTATAGGCGATGCATTCCCATTGGTCACTCCTTGACCGATGGTCTTGATCGATGGGTTTGCCCTGTTTCACAAAGATTGCGATAACATTTGAACGGCATATCAGAATGACCTGAAACCAAGTCTTCCTGAACGCTAACTCATGTGGCTACAACTTGCCTCAAGATTTCAGAAGCTGAATAAAGACGGAGGCTATTGGTCCGAGCTTATCTTCAAGTCGGTCAAGATCAACGGTCAGAACTCCAAATGGACATGTGCTCACTTTATTCGCCATAACTCATCAACCACTAATGGTAATGACTCGAAACCAATACCAAACGAAATTTAACTCACGTGGCTACAAAGTGGATGAAGAACGTCGAGGCCAACTCGCAATGCAAACACCTCATCTGAGCTGATCTTCAGTCGATATGGTCCTTCGGGTGATTTCCATCGGTCACTCCTTGACCGATGGCTTTGATCGATGGGCTTCTATCGGTCAGTCTTGATCGATGGTGCATCCGCTGCTTTCCCATCGGCCACTCCTTGACCGATGGGCTTGATCGATGGCTCCTGCTGCTTTGTATCGATCATGCCAGACCGATACAGGTGATCGATGGAGCTGACCGGCTTCACGAAAAAATCTGTAACCTTCTAACCACTGAAACCAACTCCAGAGGCAAGCTAACTCACGGGGGTACAACATTGATGAAGACTGTTGAAGCTGAATCGGACCGGAGATGCTTTGTCGGAGCTGGTTTTGTCAGGTGAAGTTTTTGGCTGCTTCAACAAGGTGCACCTTCTTCTTGGCTCTTTTGATGTCTTGTGCTGCACCTACCATCATCTCCCATGCTCCTTGCAGTCTCAAAACTATCCAAACATACCTGCCAAACTCCTCAAATGCACAAAACATACAATGCACACCCTAAATCTACACTAAGTCCTAATTGAATGCAAATGGGACAAAAGCAAGCAAAAATGAATGTTTAAGGACTATAAAACAATGCAAAATGTATGCTAATATGGTGTAAATAATGAGTATATCAACACCCTCACACTTTGCTTTTGCTTGTCCTCAAGCAAACAAGAACAAATGAGAGAATGAGGTTTGAAAGTGGGAGCTCAAAACTAAAGATGTCGATGGAAAAACTGATTCAATGCCCAAGTTATAGGTTCTAAGATGCATAGAGATTGTTCTACTTTAAAAGCTTTAGCCATACCTATCATAGCAAACAATGAACTCTAGCTTAGCCTACACAAGCATTCAAATCCACCAACTCTTTAACATTCATTAATCAGTAACCAATGGATCATGTTTGTGCAAATCAAGAGAAAACATTTGGTCAAGGGACATGGTTATAAGATGAAAATGATCTCATTCAAATAAGGGTTCAAAGATTCAGGGGATCACTCATTGAAATGATTCTATCATAAGCAAAATGCTAAAGGTAAAAGCACACCTATGCATGCAAGTCAAAGCTCTCTTCTACCCTTTTTACCCAAGATGAACCTAATAACTTCTAAAACCCCAAGTGAAACTCCTAAATATACCCTTTCCCAATGCACGTGATCTCTTCCATCTTCATATTTGGGGAAACTCCTTCTTCTTTTGCTTGTGTGGTTGACTTCTTTTTGGAACTTGCTCTTCTTTGTTGTATGATTGGCGCCATTTTCATCACCTTTGGTGGATTGCTTGGTCTGATTTCTCCTTTTGGATGACCTTTTGTAAGCTTTGTTGTTGTTGGCACCTTTCTTCTTTAACACATAGAGCTTTCTTTCTAATTAACTTAACCACAAAATAAACTGTTCCCTCATACTACCAACCTCATACTTCTTCTTCTTGTCAAAAGATATAAACATTTAAAGCTCAAACCACTTACACTACCCTTTCCCAAACTCCTAACCTAATACCAAGCTCAAAATGCAAGCTGGTGTCTACAAGAGAGCTTCTCCTTGGCAGCTTTATTCCTAACACTTTTTGCCAAGAAAAAAAATCGAAAATGATGCAATCCATGGCCTCACAACTCTAACAATGGTGTTTAGGTTCAGAAAGAAGGATTGGTTTAGGGTATGGTTAACTGTCCCATAATGATAAGGATCAGCTACTTTGATTAACAAGAGTGGTAAGAAGGGAAGAAGTAATCCAAGTATGTATATGGGTAGCCATGTAATCACTCTCAATGCATAAACAAGATAATTCAAAGTCAGGATTATGGTCCTAATAAGATATATTTGGAATCAAATCAAAGCAAGCTTGAGCATAAGACAAGAATATCAATGCAAGAGTTCAAGATATGGTGCAGCCTTAACTTCAAACTCACTACAGTGCAATCAAACAACAGATAGCCAAGGCATTGAAAGCAATTCAAACATTAACATCTTGACAAGTGTTTATCATCTACCCCCTATGCAAATGTATGCAAGCCTATATGAAATGCATCTAGACTCAATCTTAAATATGCAAATGCAACTAAATGATCTTTTTGGTTCCAAAAAATTTGAAAATTTTATTTATTTTCAGTGCATATGGATGAATGCATGAATGCATGAGACTCAAGTATGTAAAAGGGGAAAATAAGAAAACAAAACACAAAGTCAAATGCAATACCCTCCCCCATACTTTAATTACACAGTCCCTTGTGTAATAGAAGCTTGAAGGAGGTGAATAAAACAAACTAAAAATGTTTGCAAAAGGATGCATAAAGAAAGAAGAGGAGTTAGGTACCTTAGAAGAGGTTTTGGCAGAAAGAAGGTTTTGGCACTAATTAAACTATCCACTTGCTTTGAACACCACCTGCTGCTAGGATCAAAGGAAAACAGAAACACAAACTTAAAAGGCAAAAATATGTACAGGGATAACATGGGAATACCTCCCAAGACTGCTTGTTTAGAGTCACTATGCTTGACTGTTCACACCCTTGAGATCATGGAGCAAGTAGGAGTGGAACTGGAGTTCCTTCTCCTTTCTTCTTGACCATTGTAGTGTCTCCACAGTAGAGCTTCTCCTTGCGTTTCCTGATTCTCTTTTTTGGTTTCCTTGGTCCACCATAGAGCTTCACATTGATTCCATCAAACAAGTCAAGAAGACAAGTACCATCAAAGGCTTCACCATCATATTCATTGTGATCAAGAGGGTCTTCATCTTCTTTTAGCACTTCAACCTTGAATCCCCTCAGCTCTTTCTTGACATCAGGTGGCTTCTTAGCAGATCCTTTCTCAACATTAGTGATGCTTCCACAAAAGTTTGAAGGTAGAGGCTTCATTGCATAGCTAACTCCACCATTCACCTTCTTGAGGGTGACTCTCTCTTTGGTGAAGTCAATGTCAGAGCCTTCTGTGTTCAGAAATGGAGTCCCAAGTAGTAGAGAATGCTTATGAGTGTGAGCCATTTCCATTACAACAAAATCAGTTGGTATCTTGCATGCTCCAATCCTCACAGAAAAGTCATCAATGAGACCAACATGTGTGTTTGAAGATGAGTCCACAAAGGTGATTGTGGAATCATATGGTCTCAGCTTGGTGACTCCTAATTCCTTTCCCAATTCCAGAGATATCACATTGATACTTGAACCTGTGTCACACATGGCCTCTTCCACAACAATTTCACCAAGCTCACAAGAGACTAGAAACTTTCCTGGATTACCAAGCTTTTGGAGGGTTGCTGGCTCTTTTTTCTTCTTCTCTTTGCCAAATGAAGAGTTTATAACCAGCTCCACCTTTTCTATGTTCCTAAGAAGGTCTTTGATGTACCTTCCTTGATCCTTCACTTGCATCAGAGTTTCTGGTGGAGGCAATGGGACACCAGCTTCATTCATCTCTTTTCTGAACTTAGAGAGCACAGACTTTTGAGCCTTTGTAAGAAATCTACCAGGATAAGGTATAGCAGGTTGGTACTCAAGCTCATCCTCAATGTGTGATGCTTCATTTTTAAATAAAGGCTCTTGGTTCTTCTCCTTGGGTTCAGCTAATCTCTTTTGGGGAGGTGAATGTTTTGCAAGCTCCTTTAGAACATAGTATACTCCAATAAGCTTATCATGCTGATGCAGAGGTTTTTAAGTCTCAATCAATCACCCCTCTATGTGAATCAGTTGTAGCATAGCATAGGGTTTTATGTCAATCCAAATGGGGTTTAACCGTAGCAAGAGCACGAAAAATTGAGCGTTTCTTATCACAACCTTTTTTCGTAGCAGAAGTATTTACAGGTTCTCCGGGAAAATATGTTGGTCTAGCGGAAACAATTAGAGGGTTTAAATTGATTCTTTCTGGAGAATTTGATTCTCTTCCTGAACAGGCCTTTTATTTAGTGGGCAACATCGATGAAGCTACTGCGAAGGCTACGAAAGGAGTAAGCTACTACACTATAGATTTTAGATTCAGATTAAGCTAAGCAGTATATAATGAATGTAATGCGAGATAACCAAATGAATGTAAGCAAGCGATATTAATTGATTGTTCTAAAGTTCAGAAAGCTCAAGGCGCTAAGTCAGGATAATTCGCAGGTGGAATTTGAGAATGTAGAATGCATGCAATCACGAACGAATTAAAACAGTCTAGAACTCGAAACACAATGGTATAACTAATCAATTTTCATCGCAGAAGTTATCTATGCCTAATTCAAAAAATTTCAAATCTCTTTGCAAATTCTAACAAGTTAAGCAAGCATTAATGATCAGGTTTCAATTGATCACAAAACTACTAAACCAAATCTCTTTGCGATTATCAGTTTTGCTCATCTAATACTAGTTCAGGTGATTAACAATGCTGTCACATCTATTATACAACCTAGGATTCGAAATCTAGATGATAAGTTCTAGAAATCGATATGAATGCAAGCACATATGAAGAACCAATGGATTTTCCTAACAGTTTGGCAATTCTACAAACTCTTCATCAACCCTTAAATCATCCTAACTCAACTGGCAGATTACTAAGACATGTTTATGAATGAACAGCACATAGCTGAATAAGATTGCATAAAATAGATAAAAGTAGAGATACAAGGGTTCAAAATCTTCTATAAAAGAGTACATGATTTGTCTCCCTCAATGCTCTGAAAAATTTCTCTCTTAAAAGCTCTCTAGAAAATCAGATACAAGATACAAGCCAACAATGGCTGAAAAACCAAATATACAGGCTAAAACACAATGCTTAATGTTGCTAAAAATCATCAGTTGTGAAGCAACTAAATAAGCAATGCATGCAAAGGATTCATTAAACACAATTATTAATTAACTGAAAATCATGAATCCTAGCATGGTGAAACTAAACAAATGTACTAAAATGCTAATGGAAACATAAATAGACGAATTTGACAAGCAAGTAATCATTAATTTGAATGCATAAAAAATTAAATACAATCTATTCACCATGCAAAAGACATAAAAAAATATAAGAAGCAATGAACAATTAACTAGAAGGCAATCACCAAACAAGAGCAAGTTCTTAAGTGCATAAAACAAATTCAAAACATTTAAAAAGCTAAGAATTCGAAATTAAGTGGTTGAATAATAGAAAAAATGAAAGTGAGAAAGAGAGAAGGGTGGGGTTAGTTTATATAGAGGGTTGGGAAATCTTTTTGTGGGGAGCAAAGGGACAAGGAGTGCCTAAGAGAGGTCCCACTTGTGCTTGGGATGTATTCAAATTTGAACTCCTTGATCTAGTTTCACCAAAGAGGGGAAAAAATTTAATCTGAAGAAAGCTTACCTCGTGTGCAATATTGACCACCGAAGTCGATATTGTGATCGATATTGATCATATTGACTTGGTCCGGTCGATATGCATGCCGATATCGGTTGTATGGGTCGTGATATCGACCTGTATGCACGTCGATACTGCTTGACAACTTTTGTATTGACGTCCCTCATGTCAATATGTAGTCCGATGACCATACTTGGCTGTCATATATCGAGCTAGTAGCTCGATATGTAGCTTGGTAGGATTTGGTAAAATCCTATATCGGACTAGCTTGTCGATAGGCACATCGATACACCTTGACGTATGCTGAACATAATGTTTTCATTCGTCCCTTAAGGTGTATCGATGTGAGACGTCGATATTCTCCTCGATATGCCTTAATAAAGGGCGATTAATCGCCTTTCGTCTTTGCAGTTAGGGCACATCGGTGTGTTACGTCGATATTGTGCATGATATGCACTTCTTTGTGTCGTATCGACCTGGTACATCGATATATGTGATCGATATTGGTACCAGTTGAGGTGTATCGATCTGTTTCTTATCCAATACATTGATTGTTAAAGCGTATCGGTTTGCCTTATACCAGTACTCTGATCGATACATAAATCCTCACAGATGTATCGATCCGGATCATCCCGATATGCACGTCGATAAAAGTCTAATGTACTTGTATCGAGCAAGATATGCTCGATATGAGCTGTATCGACGTGCATGGCCGATATGCTGGTCGATATTGACCCTTCTTCGACTTTTTTCTTCTCCCAAGCTTGGTTCCTTCTTCCTCAGCTTGAACCTGGTTACTAGAGACACTCAAAAACACCCACACAAATATAAAAAAATATAAAAATGCAAAGCTATATACAAGGATAGCATAAAAAGATAAGATTGAGAAAGTTGTGTGGAAAAGGACATCGCCGCCTTCCCAAAATGGCAAAAACAAATCGATGGTCCCCCCCTCGCTAGCGGCCAAAAGCGGTTGAAAGGACAGAGATCAACTTCGGGATCGAGCGGCTCTCTCGATCATTTTTGGACATCGTGTCATTGACTCGATCTGGGTCTCGATCATCTTCGGCGGATCGAGTGTTGCATCCGATCTTGGTATCGATCTTCAGTTGGATCGAGTGGTGGACTCGATCCGGCTCTCGCTCTTCATGGCGTCATTTACGTCCGTACCGTTTGATTGATTGCTCCACTCGATCTTATGCTCGATCAGTTTCCTTGGATCGCCTGGTCTTCTCGATCTTCTGGTCGATCTCATCTAGATCGACCTGCCATGCTTGATCTGTTCCCCGATCTCTGGTCCTTAGCAAACATTCGACCTTCCACGAACCGCCACAACAGCTAGGATGATAGAAAAAGCAAAGAGAATACAAGGGCTTTGCAAATCTAAGCGAACAAAGATCGGTTTTGAGAAAATCCATAAAAACTAGATGCATCAACTAAATGGAATGCAAAACTATTTTAATATTTCCAGGAATAATCAAACTACCATGAGGAACAAACAGAATAATTAAAGAACAAAGCTACGAATTACTAAAATTCGACTAGTGGATCGACCACGGGATCGACCACTAGATCGAGCAACAACAATCGATCTCGTCTAAAAATGTAAGAACAGTAAAACTAACGACCAGGATGCTATCAAAGATCAAACGAAAGACGATAGAGGATGTAAAGATGCTAAGAAAGAGGGGCTAGGGTTGAGATTCATGGTCAGGGGTTTCAAAGGTCCGAACTTGGGTTGAAAACTTTAAATCGACTCACTTTGTGAGAATCTCTAAGCCTTGAAAACGAAATAAGATCTATCCGTGGCTTTTGGTATAGATCACTCCTTCATCCTCTCCTCCAAACCCATGGCTTTTGGTGGAAGAGAGGTTGAAGGGCATGAAAATCAGATTTCAAACGCATGGCTTAACTAGTCCTCCAAACTTCCATGGCTTTTGGGAAGGGGTAACTAGTCTCTAGGGTGCGATCTTCAGAGGTCCCTGAATCCTGTCAAGGTAAGAGACCTCTCGGATCATAAAGCTCTTGGCGTGAGAGTCTTTAAGCTTTAGGAACTTGACACCCTAGAAGAGATAGCCATTAAGCACTAGAAAACTCCAAGATCGAAAACCTTTTTGACCCCTTGAATCCTCTCAACCCCGAACCCTATTGAAACTACTCACTACACATAAGATAAATCAAGCAAAGCATGAAGAAAGAAACGATGAACATGAAAAAGAACTAGATTAAACTTCAAATGATTGGAATACAAAGCAAGAAAAAACCTAAAGTTCGACAATGGTGGATTATCTCCCAAAACCAGAGAGAAAAGCATAAAAAGATAAGATTGAAAAAGTTGTGTGGAAAAGGACATCGCCGCCTTCCCAAAATGGCAAAAACAACTCGATGGTCCCCCCCTTGCTAGCGGCCAAAAGCGGTTGAAAGGACAGAGATCGACTTCGGGATCGAGCGGCTCTCTCGATCATTTTCGGACATCGTGTCTTTGACTCGATCTGGGTCTCGATCATCTTCGGCAGATCGAGTGTTGCATCCGATCTTGGTATCGATCTTCAGTTGGATCGAGTGGTGGACTCGATCCGGCTCTCGCTCTGCATGGCGTCATTTACGTCCGTACCGTTTGATCGATTGCTCCACTCGATCTTCTTCTCGATCAGTTTCCTTGGATCGCCTGGTCTTCTCGATCTTCTGGTCGATATCATCTAGATCGACCTGCCATGCTCGATCTATTCCCCGATCTCTGGTCCTTAGCAAACATCCGACCTTCCACAAACCGCCACAACAGCTTCCGCACGTCCACAAACCTCCACGACTCCAAAGTAGCCAGAAACAACCTGATTGTGATGCAAAATGCAAGGAACATGCGTATGCTGGTGCGAGAATGCTCTAGGACCCTAAGTGATGCAATCTAGTCTAAAGTGTGATGTAAATGCATGAAAAGCTAACTAATATGTATGCAAAATATATGCAATATGCAGTAACATCATTTGGCTAAGGGTAAAGGCTATGAGCATATAATATGTATTAAAGAGGGTTTATTTTAAGCAAAGGTTTCTCTCGAAATTGTAAGAACTTTACGCATAATGCTAAATGTAAAGGCAATTGATGCATACATGATCAGATTCTCATCTACCCACGCAAGCTAACAATGATCCTAAAACCCCTCTCATTTTCTTTCTTTTTAGCTCACTAACCCTCTTAGAATCTACCCTTATCTACAAAGCAAAAGCTTCGCAAACCCCAAATCAAAATAGAAAACATCTTAACTCTTTTAGGCTAGTGAAAAGGTTTGAAGATACTAAGCCCCTTATTTCTTTCTTATTGATAGCTCTCTTTATTTTTTCTTTCTTTTTCTTTTCTTTTTAAACACTTAGGTTCTTTTCTCTCTTTTTATTTTATTTTATTTTGAGAGAGCTATCTTCTGAAATTTTTAGAGCATTATACATTTTAAACACAAAACCTTTCACATAAAACCTTTTGTTTACTTCAAATACCAAACTCTTTTGAAACCAAAAATATATAAACATGAAAGCAACCCCAATGATCCCCCAAACTTATCCTAAGCCTACATCTAGCTTCAAAATGCAAAGCTAGCAATCATATGAGAACCTAATCATGTCGCCTAAACGTAACACGTTATGCTAAGTTCAAACCGAAAGAGGCCTAACAATAATGTCACACACGAAAACTTGGCTTCAAAGAAAGGCAAGGGTCAAGGCGGGAGTTCTACCTAGGCTCACAAAGAGTGGTAAAAGGAAGAAGAGAGCCTAAATATTTTTAAGATCCATGTGTTTATTTTCGAGTGCATAAGAATAATATTTTAAGAATTCAGATTAAGGTTTTCACTTATTAGGACAAGTTTCAAATCATGACAGTTCAATTCAAGTCACGAAAATCAAAACAAGTGATCCAAGCATGGTAAGAACTTACTTTCAAAGTGTGAGCAAAGCATTAGAGAACTACTAACTAGGATATTGAAACCTTTCATAAGCTTAAAACACCTTTTTAAGAAAACTCTAACCCCTTATGCAAATGTAAACAACCTAGATGCTTAAAAATTCCAGACTCAATCCTAAAATGCTTAACAATGTGAATGCAACTACATGAATTTTTTTTGAAAATGTTTTAAAAATTTTACCAATTTTTTCTTTTCTTTTCTGTGCCTTAGATGTATGCAAGACTCAAGGGATGCAAAGATAAAATAAGAGCAAAATAAATATGTCAAATAACACACACTCACTGCCCCAAACTTGAATGACACCGTCCCGGTGGCAAACAAATTCGAGAGAGCTCAAAACACAAAGCAAAAATAACGAAAACATGAACGGTATGTACAATGGAAGGTTGTTGGTACCTTGGAGCTAAACTCGGCTGGAACTTGAGGATGTTCCAGCGGAGCTGCTCTTGCTAGAGGAGCGTCGGGCTATATCCTTGCCTTTATCCTCGGTGGGGAAACCATGAACGGAATGATGAGCTTGTTGTGCGGTGCCTTGTCTCTCACGGATGACAATACCGCCAGTTGATCTCCTCCTCTTCTCGGGCTGGTTAACCTCTTCACTCTTGGACCCCTTAGACTTCGCAGATGAGCTCCCTTGAAGCGCCTTGACTTTCTTGGCAAGCTTCTTGATCATCTTCCCTTGCCACTTAGTTATCTTTCGTTGCACCTCCTCCACCGAAGCAAGAAACTTCTCAGCCTTGGTCCGCGGCTCAATGTCCATCCTTGGAAGCTCAATGTGGGTTGGCAATTCGCCATCTGATGGTGGTGACTCTGACTGCTCTCGCGCGGACTGAATAGGCATCATTGTTGTACCAAGTGGGGTGTAGCACTCCTCGTGGGTTGGGCAAAACTGGATCGTATCGATGCTGTCCAAGTTTGTCTCCGCGACATTGGGTAAGATGCACACACTCTTCTTCCCCGCGTCATTGTAGAACTGATAGGCGAAGAATCCTGGAGCTGGCGTAGGTCCCAAGCTATCGGTGTTGCGCATGTAGGTCTCGTCCATGAAGGCTGTATCCGCGCAAGGTTCAAACTGTTGAAGGGGTACACCGGCCTGGATGAAGAGTGGCGTGAGAAACCCTCCGATGTAAGCTGAACTCGCCTTGCACCTCAGAGCGTATGCCTTGTACTTCATCAAGGAGGATGCTAGTATACACCCGTAGTTAACATCATTCCCAAGGTCATCCATCAGCGGATCTTGGTTCTCTTCCTCGCTGCTGCATAGTATCCTCTTGATCCCTTGGAAGAGGAAACACATCTCGGTCTTCGTCACCGTAGGAGACACGGCTCGCCCGCTGAAAGTGTTCGCCAACAACTTAAGAGTGTACCTCAGAACGGGATTCCTCACTTTCTTGATTTTAGCCGTTTTGGCCTTGTAGTCTTCATCGCAAAGCACATCCCATATGATGCTAGCGTTCTTGAGAGGAGGAAACTCCACTTGTTTAGCCGCGGTGTTGAGTCCATATGCTTTGCAAAGCTCCTCAATGGAAAGGTGATAGGACCGCTTCTTAACCTTGAAAGTGAGATGTCCTTGTGAGGGAGTAGGGAGGCTCGGATTCTCATAGGAGAACGCCAAGGTAGAGAGGAAATCCATGGTTACTTGCGGATAAGTTGGGCAATCCATTCTCGAAAGGCAAGCAAGCCCCATGTTTTGGAAAAGGAAGTCAAAATCTTCAAGGAGATCCATTCTCTCCAGCAAGTCTCTGCTCGCGAACTTATTAGGCTCGAAGCGCAGCCTCTCTAACCTCTTCTTCGCCGCCTTTTCCTCCTTAGTCCACCGGATCCTCTCATGAACTTGCTGAGGTTCCTCCTCTTGAACTTGTTGAGTTCCCTCTTCTTGAACCACTCGTTGTTCGTCCTCTCTCTGTGCAGCCTCTTCTCTGGTTCTCTTAGGTGCCATTGGTGCCTAAAACACGATTCTCAAACAAGAGAATGAGCAAAAGCGGCGAAAAATCGAGAAAGAGACTAGCGAGAATGAAAAATCTACAACTAATACCCTAGATTTTTGGGGGATTTATAAAAATTGTATCTAGATTTAAAAAATCTAGAGATGGAATTAAATCTAGAATATTTTCTGATTTCTAGCTACTTTTAAAAAATCGTTAAAACCCTTAACAACTTAAATCGATCAAGCGATGATAAAGGGAATTTTTGAAAATATTTTATTAAAAATCTGAAATTACCTTTGCAGGATCGAAGACAAGAGCTAAATGCCTTTAGGAAAGGAAGAAAAACACCCTCTCTCGATGTAAAATTTGCAAGAACAGAAATGAGAGAGTGTGAAATTGTTGAAAACATAAAAGCAACAAAAATCTAAAACCATGAGTGATAAAAGCGGTTTTCTGACAAAAGGTGGTCAAGGCACATCTTTGGTGGTCAAAGATTCTTGCCTTGACCACCATTCAAAATTAAAAAGCGAGGGAAAGGAGAAAGGGAGGGAAAAAAATTTATTACATCGGCATGAGATCGAGTCCGTTCAGTCGATCTAGGACTCGATCTCATGCCATGTTGGCTGGATCGAGTGACTCGATTGATATAAAATCGAGTCTTAGATCGATTTGATTCTCTCGTTCCTTGACTTTTGGTCAACTTGGCTGTGCTCCTTGGATCGATTTTCTTGATCGATTCGGAGGTCAATTTTGCTGAGATCGAATGGCAGATCGAGTAGACCGCTCGACCTTTTCAAGGATCGAGTGACTCGGTCGATCTACACCTCGTTTACTTTTTAGGCTGAACGCATTGGTGAATTGTCCTCTCATGATCGACCGTCCCACTCGATTCGTCTACTCGATCTCGTCTAGATCGATTTACTCCTCTCGATTCGCTAGCTCGATCTAGTAAAGATCGAGCCGGGATGAGTCGATCTAGCACTCGATCTCTAGCCTATATTTGCCCCTTCTCATTCTCCTTGGATCTAAGAACATGATCTGTGATTCCTTATCCCTGTTCCTACACACTTAGAAGATAAAAACATAAAACTGAAAAAGAAATAAAGCAAGAATATATACAGGATGAACATGGAAATGCCTCCGAAGTGCGCTTTCTTTAACGTCTTTAGCTAGACTTTACTTGGTTTAGGCAGATGGTGGATCTTGGAGAAGCATTGAGGTGCTCTCCTTGTCATATGCACTCGCCATGTATGGCTAAACTCTGTGTCCGTTCACTGTGAATGCGTTCCCACTCTTGCCTACCAACGTGACAGCTCTATAGGGCAATACTTCCTTGATTTCTTACGGACCGCTCCACCGTGACTTTAGTTTCCCTGGAAAGAGCTTGACCCTTGAATTGTAAAGCAGCACCAAACTTCCTTCCTTAAGCTCCTTACGTACCAACTTCTTGTCGTGAACAGCCTTAGTACGCTCCTTGTAGATCCTAGCGCTTTCATAAGCATCCAGCCTTAGCTCATCAAGCTCGTGCAACTGGATCATACGCTTCTCCTGAGTTGTCTTCAGATCAAAATTCAGCCGCTTCACGGCCCACAACGCCCTATGTTCCAACTCAACGGGGAGGTGACATCCTTTACCGTAGAGAAGAGTGAAAGGAGTAGTACCAATGGGTGTTTTGAAAGCAGTCTGGTATGCCCACAAAGCGTCATCTAACTTCACCGCTCAATCCTTCCGAGTTGTCCCAACTGTTCTCTCAAGTATCGCCTTTATCTGTCAGTTAGAGACCTCCACTTGGCCACTCGTTTGAGGATGATAAGGTGTAGCTACCTTGTGCTTCACGCCATACTTCCTTAGAAGATTTTCAAACAGCTTGTTGATGAAATGGCTTCCTCCGTCGCTTATTACCAACTTGGGTACTCTAAACCTAGTGCTCTTAAAGAGCTTGATCACCACCTTAGAATCGTTTGTAGGGGAAGCAATGACCTCAACCCATTTAGAGACGTAATCAACAGCTACTAGGATGAACTTGTTGCCGTATGAAGAAGGAAACGGCCCTATGAAGTCTATGCCCCACGCGTCAAAGACGTCTGCCTCAAAGATGGGTACTTGGGGCATCTCGTTCCTCCTAGTGATATTCCCTGCTCGTTGACAAGCTTCGCAACTCATTACAAACTCATGGGTGTCTTTGAAGATGGACGGCCACCAGAAACCGGCTTGCAAGACCTTAGTGGCGATTTTGAACGAAGCAAAGTGCCCGCCATACGAAGAGCCATGGCAATGAAAGATGATATCTCTTGCTTCCTCCTTTGTCACGCATCTTCTGTATAGGCTGTCAACACCTCTCTTGTATAAATAGGGTTCATCCCAGAAGTAGTGGCTCACGTCCCTCATAGTGTCAAGATGCGAGGGCTCTTCCCCACATGCCAAGTAGTTAACATTATTCACGTACCAAGGGAGATCCTGTCTTTGAAGCTAAGAACCTCCTCAAACCGCCCTTCTAGGTTTCCACAAACAGCCGTAGTGATCGCCATGAGTTGTTCTTCGGGAAGCAAATCATGCAAGGGTAGAGACTCGTTGATTTTTAACCGAGAGAGATGGTCAGCAACGCCGTTCTCTACTCCTTTCTTATCCTTAATCTCCATGTCAAACTCCTGAAGAAGAAGCATCCATCTCAAAAGCCTCG
Source organism: Thlaspi arvense (assembly GCA_911865555.2). Lineage (NCBI taxonomy): Eukaryota > Viridiplantae > Streptophyta > Magnoliopsida > Brassicales > Brassicaceae > Thlaspi > Thlaspi arvense. Next base: position 51,633,061 of record OU466858.1, on the reverse strand, counting down.
GCTTAGTGTCCTTCTTGGAATAGATGTACCTCAAAGCCGCGTGATCTGTGTGGACAATGGCCTTGGAACCCACGAGGTATGGCCGGAACTTCTCAAAGGCAAACACTACTGCCAACAGCTCCATCTCCGTGGTAGTGTACCTTGTTTGCGTGTCATCCATGGTTCTTGAAGCATTGTAAATCATGTGCAGCTTCTTTTCTTTTCTTTGACCTAACGGCTCCCACGGCGTAGTCACTAGCATCACACATAATCTCGAAAGGTAGTGTCCATTCTGGTGCTTGCACTATAGGCGCGGATACTAAAGCCTCCTTGATGGTCACGAAAGCTTGTAAACACTCCTCATCAAAGACGAAATCAGCTTCCTTGCACAACAGCCGTGTAAGAGGGCGTGCAATCTTAGAAAAATCCTTGATGAAGCGCTTGTAAAAGCCGGCGTGTCCCAAGAAACTTCTCACTCCTTTGACGTTAACCGGCGGCTCAAGACTCATCATCACTTCAACCTTAGCCTTGTCAACCTCAATACCCTTCTCTGATATCTTATGGCCAAGCATGATCCCTTCCTTCACCATGAAGTGGCATTTTTCCCAATTAAGCACCAAGTTTGTTTCCTCACAACGCTTTAGTACCTTGCAAAGATTCAACAAACACGCAGAAAAGGACGCACCATAGACCGAGAAGTCATCCATAAACACCTCTACCATCTCTTATATTAGATCGGAGGAGATCGACATTATACACCGCTGAAACGTAGCCGGTGCGTTACACAACCCGAATGGCATCCTTCGATACGCGAAGGTGCCATAAGGGCATGTAAAGGTCGTCTTCTCCTGATCATTTGGATGGATTGGTATTTGGAAAAATCCACTATATCCATCAAGAAAGCAATAGTAGGGGTAATTAGTAAGTCTTTCAAGCATTTGATCAATAAAAGGCAAGGGAAAATGATCCTTTCTAGTAGCAAGATTAAGCTTTCATAATCAATACACATACGGTGTCCCGTAATAATCCTAGTAGGTATAAGCTCATCTTTGTCATTCTTTATGATCGTGATCCCTGCCTTCTTAGGCACCACGTGTACGGGAGAAACCCACAGACTATCACTTATGGGATAGATCACGTCAGCTTCTAATAGCTTAAGAATCTCTTTTTTAACAACCTCTTTCAAATTGGGATTCAAACACCTTAGATGTTCTATAGAAGAGGCGTTCTCATTATCCAAGTGAATCCTATGAGTGCAAAGCATTGGTGAGCGAGTGCAACTTATCATCACTTAAGTTTTCATTCACAATCACAGGATAGGTTTCGTTAAGCCCTAAGAAAGCATACCTTAGCCCTTTTGGGAGCTCCTTAAGGTCCACCTTTGGGGCTAGCAGCTCGCTCCAATCATCCTCATGGTTGTCGCTGTTGTTTTCCTCCTTGGAACCTTCCTTAGAACCCGAGACATGACCCTTGAGGTTGCTTTCTCCAACCGATATCCCTTCTAAAATCGAGTCGTCCAGTCGATCTTGCCCTCGATGTTGTCTAGATCGAGCAGTTTCGCTCGATTCACTCACTCGATTTAATGTGGATTGAGAGAGAGAGATCGAGACGCTGAGTCTATCTCTGGATTAGACCCCAAACTGATTGGAAGGCTTCTCTCGATTTCGGACTCGATTGATTTCCTGGATCGATCACACTCCTCGATCTGACTGTCGATTGCTGCACCGGATCGAGTTGTGCTCTCGATTATCTTGTCGATTTGACCCCTTGATCGGGTAATGTCGTCGATCTCGGAGTCGATCTCTAGGCAAACGCCTTCATCTTCTAGCACAACCTTCCTTGAATCAAGCAAGTTGACGTATTCCTTAGTCCTCTGATCCAAGTAACCGAACTCCCCTGGCTCCTTAGTCAATGCCAGCTTCAAATGATCCTCTTTAGCCAACTCTTCTAGCAACTCATCCGCTAAGGCATCCAACGTTTCAATGTAGAAGGCTTGCCCTTCTATCGTAGGCTTCTTCAAAACCTCATTGATGTCATAGTCCAGCCTTATATCTTTACCCAAGTGCAGAGCTATCTTCCCATTATTGATGTCTATGATGGCTCCGGCGGTGGCTAAGAACGGTATATCGAGAATGAGTGGATCCTTAGGTTCTTCATCAATTTCCAACACAACGAAGTCCGTAGGCATGTTTACACCGCTGATTTTCACTGGCAAGTCCTCCAGCAAACCCACGGGTAACCTCAAGCTCCTGTCAGCTAGTACCAATGAGATTCTACAATCTTTGAACTGGGTAAAGCCAAGTTTCTTTGCTACGGAATGAGGCATCAGATTTATACTAGCTCCAAGATCACAAAGGCAACTCTTAAACTCTAAAGGACCTAAAGCGCAAGGTATAGTGAAGCTTCCAGGGTCTCCCAACTTCTTAGGGACTATCTCCTTGTTTATCACAGCACTACATTCCTCACTAAGAACGAGAACTTCCTTGCTTTCCTTATTCTTCTTCACAAGCGTGTCTTTGAAGAATTTGGCGCACTTAGGCATCATTTCAAGGCAGTCCACGAGAGGTAGCTTGATCTATACGTCCTTAAGATGCTTCTCAAACATGATTATATGCTTCTCTATGAGTTACTTCTTGAAGCGGCCAGAAAAAGGCAGCTTAGGTACATACGGTGGAGGCACATAAGCATCCTTCTCCTTAGTAGTTTGCTCCACTTTCTTCTCGACAACCGCTTTGTCACCTCTCCTTGGCCCTTGAATCCAAACATTGTCAAATTTGATCTCATCATCAGCTGAAAGCTTACCCTCCCCCTCTTGAATTACAACGTCCTCGTTGACCTTGGGAGTAACAGTAGATGCAAGCTCTTTCCCTCTCCTTAGCGTAATGGCGTTGGCGTATTCCTTGGGATTCTGCTCACACTTGCCAGGTAAGCTATTCTGACCACTTGTACTCGCTTTTCCTTTCTCTAGCTGCTTGATCTTGTTATTCAAGTTAGTGATCTGAGTAGAGAAATCTGTGAGAGACGAGTCTAAACGAGTGTTCATCTCGGCAAACATCTGATTTGTAGACGCTTAGTGATCTGAGTAGAGAAATCTGTGAGAGACGAGTCTAAATGAGTGTTCATCTCGGCAAACATCTGATTTGTAGACGCTTGCCCTTGAATCAATTGTTGGAACATAGCTTGGACATGATCAACTTGTTGTTGTTGCATCGGTTGTTGTTGAAGAACAAAGCCCGGAGGGTACATTGGCGTATAACCCTTGTTTCCTTGCTGTTGTCCTTGGAAGTTGTTCTGCCCTTGCCTTTGGAAGCCACCACTCAGCTGAAAACCTTTGTTGTATGGGACGAAAGGCTTTGCTTGCTGAGCAGGGTACACTTGATCCTTAGGGTTCGCGACTTTGGTGTTACGGTATGAGAGATTGTTGTTCTGGTTGTAGCCTTGTGAATACCCTTGAGGTTTGTAGTTGGTCTGACCCGCTACCCAATTACCTTCTTCTTGACTAAACCCAAGCTCCTCTAAGGTTTCATCCGTTTCACCAACAAAGTGCACATGCTTCTGATTAGCCAACAACAGCTTGTCAATCTTCTCGTGCAATGATTTAAGCTCTTTCTTGTGAGACTCTAGCTCAGAACCTCTCGGTGCACAGTCATAATCCTCAGCATAGTTGCCGTCACTCAGTGCCAAGTTCTCAATCAGCTCCATTCCTTCCTCTACCTCTTGACCAAGGAAGTTTCCCTTACTAGCCGTGTCAAGCAACAGGCGAATCTTTGATGAAGCTCCGCGGTAGATAGTGCTTAGAAGAGTCTCTTCGCTGAAGCCGTGGTGAGGACATTAAATGGTATAGTCCATGAATCGCTCCATGGCTTCATTGAAAGTCTCATTGTTCCTTTGAGTGAAGCCGCTGATCTCACTTCGCAACCTTGCTGTTCTGGTGCTAGAGAAGAACTTTGAGAGGAAAGCTTTCTTACACTCAACCCAAGAGGTAATGGTGCCTTGTGGAAGGGTCTTCTCCCAATGTCTAGCCTTGTCTCCAAGAGAAAATGGAAAGCGACGCAGCTTGAAAGCATCTTCGGATATGCCGTTAATTTTGTTCATCCCACATACTTGCTCGCAGTTATCAAGGTGCTCCAAGGGATCTTCCATTGCTAGCCCGTGAAACTTATTATTTTGCACCATTGAGATGAATCCCGCTTAATCTCAAAATTGTTGTTCTGTACAGGAGGAGGAGTGATCCCAAACCTATTGTGATGGGTGTTGGGAGCGTCTCCCGCTCCTATTATCCGTGGGGGTCTAGCCGCGTGGTGGGGGTTTCCATTACCCCTTCCCACTGCCCCGTGAACTGGAGGAGGTCCCTCTAGGTGCTCGTGCTCAGCCATCGCCTAAGAATCCACTGAACCTTGCTGAACAATCTCCTCAAAGGCTCGAGCTTGTTCTCGAACTCTTCTTGATCTTGCGTTGCCAAGCTGATGAATATTGTCAAAGGGCGTGAGTAGGTTGTTGTCACCCTTGGAACGCAGATTTATGTACCTGAAAGACACAAGTTTGAGAGTAGAGATATCAGTATCAAAAAGAAAAACAAAGTCTTAGTCTTTACTAAACCCCAAATCTCAATGCTTTCTATCCCCTAAGATGGCAACGATGCCATTTGATAACGGTTTTTATGAGTCTATTGGGGTAATGCACTGCAGGAGGTTATCAAAACTCAAGCAACACACAGTCGTAGTATAATGCATGAGGAATCAATCCAACTTAGGGCTAGAAAGTGCAATGAGAATGCAAGGATCATGCAAAGCTAAGCAAATGATGAACGGTTTTGTGAAAATCCTAAAAACTAGATGCAACAGTCAAATGCGAAACGAAACTATTTTAAAAATACTAGAAACGAACTAGCTACCACGAGGAAAAGGCAGCATGATTAAAATGCAAAGCTATGAATTACTAAAATTCGACTAGTGGATCGACCACGGGAACGACCACTAGATCGAGCAAAAGCAATCGATCTCGTCTAAAAGTTCAAACGGAAATGAATCTAATGACCACGATGCAAACAAATAGCAAGCGAATGATTAACAGAGATGTAAGAATACTATGAAAGAGGGTCCAGGGTTGAGATTCATGTTCAAGGGTCTTAAAGGTCCAAGCTTGGTTTGAAAACTCTAAATCTACTCACTTTGTGAGATTCTCTAAGCCTTGAAAACAAAACAAGATCCATCCATGGCTTGTGGTACGGATAACTCCTTCATTCTCGGCTTAAACGTAGATACTCGTGCCTACTTCACCGCAGCTACCATGATCATAGCTGTCCCCACTGGAATCTCCTCCAGACCCATGGCGTTTGGCGGAAGAAGAGATTGAAGGGCAAAGAACTCAGATTTCAAACACGCGGCTTAACTAGTCCCCTAAACTACCATGGCGTTTGGGAAAGGGTAACTAGTCTCTCGGATGCGATTTTTAGAGATCTCTCGATCCTGTCAAGGTAAGAGGTCTCTCTGATCATAAAGATCTTGGCGTGAGAGTCTTTAAGCCTTAAGAACTCGACATCCTATAAGAGAAAGCCATGAAGAATAAGAAAACACCAAACTTTGAAAACCTTTTCGACCCCTTTGAATCCTCTCAACCCCAAAACCCGAAGTGACTACTCGCGACTCATAAAGTAAACCGTACTAAATGCAATAAACGAAGAACTAAACATGAAAAGCGATTGATTTAACTTAAACGATCAAATATTCAAAAGCAAAAGCAAGAAAAGCTCGAAGTCTAACAATGGCAAAATCGCCTAAAACGAGAGAGATGATAGAAAAGTAGTCGACAGGGTGGAATTATGAATGGGATCGTTGCTTTTTTGCCTAAAATGGCCCAAACCGCAACTGGTCCCCCCCTTCACTACAGTCCAAAAACAGGTTGGACGGATAATGTTGGTCTGGGATCGATCATGAAGCTCGATCTGGCACTCAATCTCGTCTTGGATCGGATGGCTCTTGGTCGATCTCTGAGTCGATCTTGTGCTGATCGGGTTGGAAGCTCGATCCGGTCCTCGATCTGCATGGCGTCGCCTACGTCCGTACTCCAAATCGATCTCCATACTCGATCTTCTGGTCGATCTCGTCTAGATCGACCTGCCTTGATCAACCTGCTACTTGATCTCAGGTCCTTAGCGTGCAATCCTGATTTCTCCAAGTGTCCACGGACTTCCTCACGAGCCTTCGCACGTCCACAAGTCATCCATAGCTCCAAAGTAACCAAAAGCAACCTGATTTTGATGCAAAATGCACGAAACATGCAAAATGCTGGTGCAAAAGTACTATAAGACCTAAAGCGATGCAAACTAGCCTAACATGCAAGGTAAATGCGTGAAAACTAACTTATATGTATGCAAAATACACTAAATATGCAGCAATATCAATACTGTCCAGCTTAGCCTTAACTTCAGCAATCTTTCCCACCAAGAAGATTGCTTCTCCTGATATGTTAGTGTTGAAGTTTCCAGCACTAGCTGCATCCAGCGCCATTTGGTATTTCCAGTCAATGCCTCTGAAGAAGATCCCAAGTAGTTGCACCTGACTGAAACCATGATGAGGAGAGTCCCTTTGATAAGACTTGAATCTTATCCAAGAAGCCTTAAAAGCTTCAGTAGGACCTTGTGTAAAGGATGCAATTTTCGTCCTCATGTCTTCTGATCTGGCATCATCATAAAAGTTATTCAGAAAAGCATTCTTAGTGTCTTCCCAAGTGGTCAATGAAGCATGTTCCAGTTGCTTTAGCCAATATGCAGCCTCTCCTCCAAGAGAGTAAGGGAAAAGCTTGCAGAACAGAAAGTCATTAGTAACTCCATTAGCTTTGACACTTGAAGCTAAATCCTCAAACCTCTCAATGTATTCCATAGGATGCTCATGAGGCAAGCCATGGAATGGATGCTGGCCAATCAGGTGATAATGTTTAAGCTTAAAATCGTTCCTTTGGAAGGCAGGAGGGCGGATTGCAGCTATGTTGGCATAAAACTGATCAAGTCTGTTGTAGTCTCCTAAAGTCCTCTGCACAAAACGCCCAGCAGCAGTAGGGACTCCAGCGTCTTGTCCCACTTGTTGAACCTGCTGTTCAACAATAACATTCCCATCTTGATTAATCCTCTGTCCGTCTTCGTTCCTCCTGTTCCCCTCTCTGTCAACCAAATGACCTTGTGCATCTTCAACCAGGATCAGTGGAGCAACCATTGTATACTGTTTCTTAGTTTTCCTGATGGTCCTCTCCAACCTAGCAATTTCATCGATGCTCAAAGTCACAAGCTCCTTCTCTTTGTTTCTTCTGGTACAGCGATTAGGCATACACCTGAAACCAGCACAAAGAAAAGTAGCAGAAAGTTAGTAAACAAATTAAAACTTAGACAAAATCCTAATACTAAAAATCGATAGGCAGCTATTACTCCCCGGCAATGGTGCCAAAAACTTGATAGGGCTCAGGTTTTACCCAAATAAAACTACTGCAAGTGCACAACAAAGCAGTTGTAGTACAAGGGGTATCGAATCCCAAAGGAGTAATGCAGACTACACTATCGAATGTAGGTTCGGATTAAGCTAAGCAGTATGCGATGTAAGTAATGCTAATGATGAAAATAAGAGAAAGCAAGCGAATTTTAGTGTTTGATCTAAGTTCCAGAAGACTAAAAGCACTAAGTCAGGACAGTTCGCAGGTTGAATCCGAGAATGTAGAATGCATGAAATCAGGAATGATTAAGAACCGTTTTTAACATGAATAGTAAATATATAAATAATCAATTCTCATTGCAGAAGTTAACTATGTCTAGATCACAGAGTTTGAAATCTCTTTGCAAACCCTAACAACCTAAACATGCAATATGATCAAATTCAATTGTTCACAAAACTTCTAAGCCAAATCTCTTTGCACTAAGTTGTTTTGCTCATCTAATACTAGTTCAGGTTATAAATAATGCTCTCACATATACTTAACAACCTATGATTTTTGGATTTCTAGATGGTGTTTCTAAGAAATTCGATTTTGATGCAAGTAAAGATGAAAACCAAAAAATATTCCTAACAGGTAGCAATTCTACAAACTCTTCATGAACCTTTGAAAAAGCCCTAACTTAACTAACAAACTACTCAGACATGATCATGGAATCACAAAACATAACTGAAATAATTTGCATTAAGAGAATAGAATAAAAACAAAAGGGGTTCGAAATCTTCTCTAAAAAGAGTATAGGATATGTCTCCCCAAAAGCTCTCAATAAAATACTCTCTAAAGCTCTCTGAATTCTCAAAAACTAAGATAAAAGCCAACAATGGCTGAAAAACCTAATAAATAGAGGCTAAACACGATCGGGGTCCTTCTTGCAAATAATAGAACTTCTGGGCCAATTCTGTAAATAATGCTCCATCTTTTAATAAACCAGCCACGATCCCTTCCTTTCTGGGTGATGAGCGTCACCAAAGGTGGTGACGAGCGTCACCCATCTCTGATTTCGCCTTCTGAGTTGTACATTTCGTGGCTTCATCTTGTAATGATCCAAAAAGCTCCAATATCTCCAATTATGCTCCAGACTTGCTATAACCTGCAAAGACTCTACAAGGACTCTAAAAAGACCAAAAAGACTCAATAAGAAGGACTTATATCATGGTTAAAAACCATAAAACCATGATATATCAGAGTTGCAGGAACATCTCCTTAAGATCCAATGCATGTGAAGGTTGGGAGGTGTTGGCGCCAACTGTTTGAGAAGAAGAACTTTGATGTTGTTTAGTATGAGTGTCTCTATTGGACTGGTGTACACAAACATCATGGTCTTGGTTCATTATTGGCGCCTCTTGTAGTTGAACAGCTTTGATTTGATGCTCTTTGTGGTGGTTTTGTGAAGCAACACTAGGAAGAGGTTTAGTTGTCTCATTGATCAGCAAGTCAACTTTCTTTTGCATGGCCTTCATCTCATACAATGCTGTCTCTAGCTTCTCTTCAGTGGCTTTGGAATGTTGCTCCTTGTCATACACATAATCTCAATTGTTGAGTGCCATGTTCTCCACTAAAAGCCATCCTTCATCAACATCTTTGCCAAGAAAGTAACCATTGCTTGCAGTATTTAGAAGGATTCTTATGGTTGGGATAACACCTCTATATTGTGTGGATATCAGCATCTCTTTGGGGAAGCCATGGTGAGGGCATTGGTGAGTGAAGCTTCTAAACCTTTCCCAAGTGTCTCCAAAACTCTCATTAGACCACTGCTTGAAGTTTGTGATCTCATTCCTGAAATGTGCAGTTCTTGAGGGAGAGAAGAACTTGGTTAAGAAAGCACCTTTGCATTGTTCCCAAGTGGTGATGCTGTCTTGTGCTAGGACTTTTCCCACATTTGAGGTCTACCACCAAGAGAGAATGGGAACAATCTGAGTTTCAACCCATCATCTGAAACTCCACTAAGCTTTGTCGAAGCACATATCCTCTCAAAGTAATCCAAGTGCTCAAGAGGGTCTAGATTAGGCAAGCCAAATAACTTCTTGTCTTGAACCAAAGCAATCATGCTGCTCCTTATCTCATAGTGGTTAGTCTCTGACACAGAGGTTTTTAGTCTCAGTCAATCACCCCTCTATGTTAATCAGTTGTAGCATAGCATAGGGTTTTATATCAATCCAAATGGGTTTGTTGAAAGCAGAAGAGTTGTGAGCAGAGATCTATAAGTCAAGCAAAGCAAAGAAGAGTTTTTATTGCCTAAGCAACTTATCTAACAACCTTTAATGATCAATCACCAAAGAGAATTCAAAAGAAGACAGTTTAGCAATGATAAAGAAGTAAAACAGAGCAAAATAAACAGAGAACTATGCAAATTCAAAATTCAATAAAGAGAAAGCAAGTTCCTAGATGTGGTTATTGATTTTGGGGAATCTAGAGACTAACCAAGGTTGTTTCAAACAGAATTGATCAAGCAAACAAGCTAGCAATGGTGGTTCCTAGACATAGAGTTCACAAACAAGCAAGCTAAGTCCAATCTCTTGTAAAATAGCCCTTTACTAAACACCTTAGCAAGATCTAACTCTCATTAGTGCTAAAACATCCAGCAAGCAATAACAACAAACTCTATTCATGTCAAAATGCTCCTCAAACAATTAATCTCTTGAGCCAAGGCCAGCAAATCCTCTATTAAACAAGATCAGCATTTCATCAAACACTTGGTGGGCATAAGAGAAAGCCTAAATCCTAGATAACTGTTATCAAGACAAATCTAGCTTAGAAGCGGATTTATAGGGAGGAACCCATGAAATTAAACACTAAACAAACCTTAATCCATCCCTAAATCCCTTTAATCTACCACATCTAAGAATCCTAAGTAAACTACTCACTAATACTCATGTTTAACACCAAATCACAAGAGGAAGAGATGTTAATCATGATTAGAAGAGAGATTAGAGAGAAATTAATCGCAAAAACAAACTTGAATTAAATAAAGCAAGAAAATTGTTTACAAACCCAGAAAATAAACTCAAGAACAGTGTATTGAAGTGACTTCTCGAAAATGCCAGAAAAAGGGTATTTATACAAAAAATAAGGATACCCTAAAGTAATGGCAAAGACGTAAATAAAAACAGGCTCGAACTGGGTTCTTATAGGTCAGTTGTGACCGATAGGAATGATCGATAGGGATCCTATCGGTCTGGAAGATGGCCGATAGGGTGACCGAAATATAACCGGTGCACTGCTATCGATCACTTCACTGACCGATAGGCCTGACCGATAGGAATCCTATCGGTCACTCCTTGATTGATAGGTCTTGTCCCTTGATCGATAGGCTCTGCAGAGATCGCCTGCCTTGGTCCCTTTTGCTCCTCTTGGTCCAGCTAGTTTCCTGGATCATCCTCAAAGCTTCTCCATGCTCCTTATGGCTCCATAGGTACCTAAAAACATCCATAATGCATAGAAACTGCAAACTGTGTCCTATATGCAACATAATTCTAAAAGGAGAAGAAAATGGGATAAAAGATAAGGAAAACATGCAAAAGATAGCTAAAACATGTACTACATGCAAGCCTAAATGGTGTAAATACAAGAGATATCAACACCCCCACACTTGCCTTTTGCTTGTCCTCAAGCAAATAAGAACAAATGGGAGAGTGAGGTTTGAAAGTGGGCATTCAGATTCCAAAAATGCAAAGGTAAAGAGATGGTTTTAGTGCTTAAGTGCCTAGTTGTAGGATGCAAACATAATCAGCTATACTTTAAAGATCCTAGCCATGCTCATCATGTTTCAAAATGATCTCAAATCTCAACTTAGGCAAATGCTCAAATCAATCAACTCTTTAACATTCAATTAAATTCAGAACATGAATCATGCTTATGCAAATCAAGTGAAGACATTTGGTTGAAAAGGGTAAGGTTATGAGATAAGAATGATCTCATTTAAGCACAAGGGTTCAAAAACATAAAGGATCACTCAATGAAATGACTTCATCTTAGGCAAAATGCTAAAGGTAAAAGCACATTTATGCATGCAATTCAAAGCTCTCTTCTACCCTTACTTCCCAAAGATGAGTCCTAAGCATTTCTAAACCCAAGAATGAACCCTCTATGTCTACCCTTTCCTAGATTCTACCCTTTACCCATCTTCATGGCTGGGGAAACTTCTTCTTTCGCTTGTGTGGCTGCTTCTTTTTTGTTGGGACTTGCTCTTCTTTGTTGTGTTGGCACCTTCATCACCTTTGGTGGATTGCTCCTTGGTCAGATTTTTCTTCTTTTGGACCCTTGTGAGCATTGTTCTTGGCGACAATCCTTCTTTTTAAACTTAAAGCTTTTATTCCCTTTACTTAACCACAATACTAGACTGTTTCCCCTTTTCTACCATTTCAGATCTTTTCCCTTTCTTTCAAAACATAAAAACATGAAGATCAAACCACTTATACTACCCTTTTTAAACCCCAAAACTCCTATCCTAGAATCAAGCTCAAGATGCAAGTTGATATCTACAAGAGAGCTAATCATTGCCAGCCTTATTCCTAACACTTTTTTCCAAGACAAAATCAAAAATGCAATGCAAAGGCCTCACAGCTCTCACAATAGTGTTTAGGCTCGAAAGGTGGTTTTGGTTAAGGGTGAGGATGCAACTGTCCCATAATTATGAGGATCAGCTATTTGGATCAACAAGAGTGGTAGAAAGGAGAAAGATGATCCAAATATGTATATGGTAGCCATGAATTCACTTTTCAATGCATAAGACATGATAATTAAAAGTCCAAATTAAAGTTCAAGTTGATAGAGTTGATTTTCAGAGAACAAATGCTTTCAGAATGAGATGAGAAGACCAAATCTAGCAATCTAAGCATGGTTCAGTCTTAACTTCTAGCAATCATATGATGCATCAAACAACTAAGCACTTAAAAACTGAAATCATCTCTAAACACTAAGCACTTTACAAGGAAAATTCATCATAATGGCCTATGCAAATGCAATGCAACCTACATGTCAACACTAGACTCAATCCTAGAAGAATGAGATGCAACTACATGCTTTCTTTTTGGTTTGCAAAAATGCAAATTGTTTTTTATAATTTTTTGATTTTTTGTGTTTTTCTATGCCTTACATGTATGCATGATATGCATGAGACTCAAAGTGAAAAGAAAAAGAAAAACTAAGAAAACAGAAAACAAAGTCAAACCCCAAATCTCTCCCCCACACTTAAATTACACAGTCCCTTGTGTAATGAAAGCAATGGAAGAGAGAAGCAACAAAATATATTATAAAAATAAAAAAATGCAATTGTATAGAAAAATGGAAGGGATGTGGTACTTGGTTCAATGGTAGGAGTTGTGGGATGATCCTGAGTTTTGTGGAGACTTGCTAGCTCTCCTCTTCCTTCTCTCATAGACTTTAGTGGAATGCTCTGCTTCTGGAGTTGGTTGAACCCAGCTTTACCATAGCTGTTCAGCTTGTGAAGAAGTCCCTTGTGTGCCCCATTGCCATGTTTCCTGAACTTCAGAGGAGTTGGGGGTTGGCGCCTCCCAAGCTGATGTAACATGGGCTCTTGGCTCATAAGATGAGGCCCTTGGTTATTCCCATGTACCCCATTGATCACTTGGTTGTGCATGGAATGATTGTCTTCCATGGGGGTTCCATACAGCTTTCTCCTCTTCTGTTGGCTCAGCTTGGTGGAGTTGCTCTTCTTGTTGAGAGTTGAGCTCTTGGGTGTGGCTGTGGTGGGAAGTTTTTGCTGATGTAGCCTTGTTCTTCCTGAACTTCCCCTTCACCATCTTCATAAGCCCTTTGATGGCTTTGTCCTACCACTTGCACCACTTCTGTAGTGTGTTAATGTGCTCAAGAGCTGCTCTCAAATAGCTTCCTTGGTTGGGAGCTTCATAGGGCTGGAAGTGGAATTGCTTTGAGCTGTAGTTCAACACTTCTTCTTCTTCAAGCTCCTCTTCTTCATGGGTTCTTCCTTGGCCTTCAGCGCCAGCAGTAGCATTCCATTGTTCTTCTCCTTCTTCTTCTCTGATCTCTTCAGTGTGCTCCTCTTCTTCTTCACTGTCTTCTTCTTCTTCTACTGTAGGAATAGGGCCGCCTGTGTAGAGCTCCTCCTCACTCAAGTTGAAATCGATGTTTGATGTTGGCGTGAAGGAGGTCAGCCTTGGGTTTGGGAGAAGGACTCTCACATGCTCCAAGTGGTTGTTGAGGAATTGATAAACATACTTGCCTTGGATGCTCTTCTCAAGAAAATGACTCCTCGTCAGGTACTCCATATCTATCCAGACAGGAGCTAGAGCATCTTCAGCATGCTCCTCAAGGTTCACATCACAAGCTAGTAGAATTGCTGTCACAACTCCTCCAATGTGCAGTTGTGGATTCTTCTCCCTTCTTCCCTTGTTGATAACCCAATTCTGGTATGATTGCAGCTGCTCCATCAACAGTCTTACAAGGCATGGGAGCTTGCGTGGTGGACTAAATGGTACTGCACATCTGCTGGTGCTTGGACCTGTGTACAATCCATTGTGGAGGAAGTCTCTCTCCTTGCCAGTTAGGTGTGAGGTTTCTTTCCTTGCAAAGAATGTGTTTGCAAGCACCTTGTGTGTGTATCTAACTGCAGGATGCTTCAAGTGGTTGTTCCTTGTAGCCCCAGCTTTGAATTCCTTACTCCAATTGCCTCCCAAAACCTTTTGTACTGTGATTCATGGATTAAGAACTTCTTCCCTCTTTGAAAGTAGGTGCTCAGCCCCAGTGCCCTAGAGAGTTCTTGGAATGTGATTTTGAACTTCTGTTTTCCAAGCTCGAAAGAGATCCATCCATCATGGTCAGGGAGCTCACTTTTCTCATAATAAACCACCTTGAGGGTGGCGAGGAATTGATGAGTGAAGCGCTCATAGGATGGGAGAGGCTGTAGTAGCTCTGTAAGCCACATCTGTTCAAAGGTGTTGATGCAGTCTTCATAGATTCCCAACTCCTTCATTGTGGAGGGGCAGGGATATCTTGTTGGCTTGAAGGTGCATCTACTGAATCCCTCCATGATTTCCCTAGCACTGTATTTCATTGGTGGAGCTTCTTCCTCAACAGCTTTTCCCTTGCCTCTCTGCTTGGCGCTTTTATCCTTAGCTGGCCTCTTTCCAGCAGCCTTGGATGAAGTCTCTGCAGCTTTGCCCTTTCCTTTTTCTTGCCTTACTGTTGGAGATGTTGGTGCTTCCTGAGGTGCTTCTCCCTTTTTCCCATCAGCTATTTTTGTTCTTTCCATGGTACCTCGGATGGAGTTTCGGTCACTCATGATCGATATTACTGACCGAAATTGCATTTTTGGTCATGAGTGATCGACAATAGAGACCGACGTGCTTCCTGGGATTAGTATCGGTCATCAGTGATCACACTTGACCGATACTGGTGACCGATATGCTCTGTAACGGTCACCCTTGACTGAAACTCTCTGTGCTCTGACCGAAAACTTCTACAGAGATCTTCAGCTGTGATCCTTCTTGCGCCCTTTCACCCAACTAGCATCTTGTGTCATTCCCAAAACTCCTCCAAGCTCCTTTAAGCTCCAAAAGCACCTAAAAACATCCAAAATGCAAAGAAAATGCAAACTATACTCTAAATGCAACCTAAGTCTAAAAGGAGAAGAAAATGGGACAAAAGCAAAGGAAAAACATGCAAAAGAGGACCAAAACATGTACTAAATGCAGCCCTAAATGATGTAAATACAAGGGATATCAACCTCTACTTGTTCTTCTTCCTCACTAGCTTCTTCTCTTTGTTCAGGGACAGGGCCGCCTTGGTAGAGCTTATCATCACTTGGATTGAAACTGATGTTGCTCCTTCTGGTGAAGGAGGTAAGCCTTGGATTAGGGAGTAGGACTCTTGCTGGCTCTTGGAGTTCATTGAAGAACTTGTAGACATGCTTGTCTTGAATGCTCTTCTCATTGTAATGGCTTTTTTTAGGTTAGTCCATATCTATCCATGAAGGACCCGGAGCATCATCAACATGTTTTTCTAAGGCCACGTCACTGGCCATTAGAACAGCAGTCACAATTCCTCCAATGTGAAGCTGTGGATTCTTCTCCCTTTTCCCCTTGTTTAAAACCCAGCTCTGATAGGTCAGCAGCTGCTCCATCAGTAATCTCACAAAGCATGGAAATCTGCTTGGTGGGCCTATATGTGTCCCATTGTCGCTGGTATCCACAAGTGAAAACATTCCAGTGTAGATGAAGTCCCTCTCCTTGCTAGTTAGGCTAGTTGCGTCCTTCCTTGCAAAAAAAGTGTTTGCAAGCGCCTTGTGAGCATATCTCACTATAGGATGCTTCATGTGCTGATTCCTTGTGGTGCCAGCTATGAATTCCCCAGCTCTAATCATCTTCCATAACTTTGTGTGCTGCTTTTGAGTGATTGAGAACTTGTTCCCTTTGTGTGCATAAGACATCAGCCCAAGCTCTTGAGAGAGGTCAAGAAAAATTGTTGTGAACCTTTGCCTCCCAAGCTTGAAGGAGATCCATCCATCGTTGTTGGGGAGCTCACTTTCATCATATCCAACCACTTTGAGAGTGGAGAAGAATTGAATAGTGAGCTGCTGGTAGGAAGGAAGTGGCTTTGACATCAATTCGCTAAGCCCCATGTGCTCAAAGATGCACTTGCAGTCCATGTAAATCCCAAGTGCTTTCATTCTGGTAGCACAAGGGTATCTAGTTGGCTTGAAGGTGCATTGGTTGAAAACTTCCATGAGTTCCCTAGCACTTGGCTCATGGTGTGGGACTTCCTCCTCCACAGTTTTTCCTTTTCTTTTCTGCTTGGCGCCTTTGTCTCCAACTGGTCTCTTTCCAGCAGCCTTTGATGAGTGTTCAGCAGCAGCACCCTTTCCTTTATCCCTTCTTCCTCCAGTAGAAGTGTGTGCTTCCTCTTGATGTGCCTTTCCCTTGCTTCCAGCAGTTGCTTTTGTCTTACCCATGGTACCTACAAAATCAAAGCTTTAAGGTACTATAAGCACAAGAAGAAAGGTTTGAGAAACCAATAACTGAAAACCTTAAAATGAATTTCTCTAAGCTAAAAGAAGTTTATCTAGTCAATAAACACGATTAAACTCCTACAAAAGCAAGAAGAATTCACAAGCTAACAGTTTAAACATGCTAGAGTTCAAAAAGATAAGACATTCATGCATGTGAACCTAGCATGGTGGCTCTAAGCAATAGAGAGAGTGATCATGCAAAGGGATATCAACCTAGCAAGAACTGAGATTAAAGAGCAGTAAACAAAGCTTTAACAGTAAACTTGCTCAATTTAAACATATCCACCATGTAAAACCAAAGCACCACATTTTAAACTAAACAAAACTTGCTCTTATAACCATATGATTAAGCAATTATAAGCAAATTCATTGATTAAGAACAAAAGATGAATAGTTGAGGAAGAAAACCTTAATGAAGCTTCTAAGCACTTAGAGAAGATAAATAAAAGAGAGAAAGGGCTAAAATTTTCGTGCTATAAGTGAGAGAAGTAGTGAAATGAAGTGTGAAGAGAAGAGGAGAGGATTGTTGTTTATATAGAGTGAAAAGGGGGAACCAAAAGAATCAAAAGTTGGTGAGGGAACCAAAGGAATCTAAGGAGTGGGGGACAAGAAAAAAAGTGCTCAGGAACTCTGCAAAGTGGCAGGAAGGATCCAAAGTTTGAATTTAAACCTCCTTGGCTCCAAATCAAATGAGGGAATTTTATTTGAAAATTGAAGCACTTACCTCGCGGGGCTATCTGTCATAATGTGACCGATAGGAATGACTGATAGGGGCGTATCGATCACAAGTGATCGATAGCCATAATCGATACCATCCTGTGAAACCTATCGGTCTCTAGCCTGATCGATACACTGACCGAATTAAATCCGATTGTTTTGCATCGATCACTCTCTAGACCGATAGAGTGACTGAAAAACAACCGATACATTTCCATCTATCAGTCTATGATCGATAGACTAGACCGATAGGGATTCACTTAGCAGACTTCTTCCCTATCGATCACAAGTGACCGGTACGTTGACTGGTAGCATCCTGGCTCTACTGCTATCGATCACAAGTGACTGATAGTCATGACCGATAGGGTCTGTATCGGTCTTGTCTAGACCGATACTGTGGTAACCCAACCCGGCAACTATACCGTGGCCGTGTCCCACTGACATAAGCTTGGGAATCACTCCACAATCTTAGAACAAATGGAGATCAAAACTGATCAATTAGCTTGGGGCGGAAGTGGGATGAATGTAGCAATGGTGGTGGAAATTTGATTGAGTCACTCAATCCTTGGATGACTGACTCACTCAACCTTTGGAACTAGACTTGTCTGAATCTCACAAACACTTCTATTCCAAAAATCAATGGAAACAAATGAATCACTCAAATGAATCTAAAGACAAGAATTTAAACAAAGACACTCTTTGAATAAAATAAGAACAAACTTTATATTATCTTGGTTGATTGAAAGGTGATTTGTACAAATGACGAAATGAGCTTATATATGCTCCAAAGTACAGCTAGTCTAACGTTCTAAAACCTTAAACAAAGAAAGAATTAATGAAAAGATGTGGTCTTAAAAATATAGTCGTTGGGGACTTGAATACTTGACCAAATAAGAGAACTCGTGGCTTTGCTTGTATCTGGTCAGCTTGGGGTATATGTTAGGCGTCTTGGGAAGGTTCTGATTACTTGAATAAGGAGGTGTTATTGGTTCTTGTATTTTAATGGATTTGAGAATCCAAACCAAATTCAGTGTTATTGGTTCTTGTATTTTAAAATTTATATTGAAATACAGTGTTATTGGTTCTATGATTTTAAAATCCATAATGAAATACAGTGTTATTGGTTCTATCATTTTAGAATCTAAATATTATAATGATTTGAGTTTTAATTGAATTTGAATGGATTTGGAAGGATTTTCATGACTAAAATACAAAGACCCAAATACAAGGTCTAACCTTGGTATTTGAGTGGATTCGATTTTTTTCTATTTTGCTGATTTTGAAATCAATAAATTTATCAAATCCAAAGAAGATTTATAAATCCACCAAAATACAAGAACCAATAACCCCTACTAAGTCTTCAAATCGCAGCCAAGATTATTGGGAAGGAGCCGTTGCTGAATATCTACTCCAAGTGTGAATGCATCCGAGAAAGGAAAGTATTCAAGCAAGAGGATCCGCCTGATACTCGGAGTGCTGGTGCAGCTAAGGAAGTCATTTGAAGCTTCTATATGGTTGAGATTATCTCCTGGTCGCCAAAGATATGTTTGCAATCTCTCAAACTCGGTAGACTCCAAATAAGGCAAGTGTAGCTTCCTCCGGATTAGAAACTCCATAACTTTCACATCAGAACCGATATTGATGTGATTCCAACTCGCCCCGGTCCTCTGAGGAATCAAGATTTCAATGCAAGTCGGTTCGCATCTTAGTTCCTCCTGGTTCGGTGGTAAACCTCCAATAACCGCTCGCATATCCAATACGGGTAAGCTCCGGTTCACTCGACTTTGAACATGAATAACTCATTCGTTTGAACTCTGTTTGGTATGAATCAAATTCTCCTCGGTTCTATGATGAGTTAAATTTCCAAAAGATCCGGTCTTGTTGCTTGATTCGTCGTCGTTTGGATGGAATGAATTTATTAGTGGTCGCATGTCTCCAGCGGGTTCATTGAAGATCTGCCAACTTGTATCTTCAATATCTTCTTCATATGAACTCCTTCTGAACTGATTCTTCTTCGAGGTGAACTCTAGATGAGTTGAGTATACTCTCCAAGT
Organism: Thlaspi arvense; assembly: GCA_911865555.2. NCBI lineage: Eukaryota > Viridiplantae > Streptophyta > Magnoliopsida > Brassicales > Brassicaceae > Thlaspi > Thlaspi arvense. Next base: position 51,613,846 of record OU466858.1, on the reverse strand, counting down.
CTGGGTTGAGTCTGAATGCACGGAAGGATTGAGGTCTAGAAAGAACAAATCATGAAAGATAGTCTCTCCTTTATTCATGATATGTTCTCCAAGGGAGATCGTCTCTCCTTTACCCTTGGCTAGACCATCATGTCCATTGATCCTCTTCTTCAAGGTTGATGGCATTCTGGAGATTGTATCATCCTCTCCTTCTTCAAAAGGTTTTGTCCTCAAAACTAGGTTATTTGCACATAGATAACTCAAGTTAGTATCATAAATTTTAGGAGAGTTTAGAATATTAGCTTGCAAACGGTTTGTGCTTTGGTGGAGTTGATGTTGGGCATCTGGGGATTCTCCTTTGATCAAGTAGGATATTATAACTCCTCTTCTTTGGTCTGGGGCGTTGCTCCTCTGTTTTGTAGCATTTACCCATACGTTCACCTTGGGTGGTGATGTCTCTTTGTTTTGAGCTTGCTATAACATCATTCCTTTGTCTGGTGGATCTTCTTTGGGGTTTATCTCTTGAGTACCTGAAATAATCTCAACACTTTGGAAAAGAAACAAGTGCATTATGGGTTTCTTATAATGAAATAATCTTGTTAAACTTATTCTCTTCATGCTTGAAATATCAACTTGTTTTGGTTCTAAACAAAACTCTGATTTCTCAATTTCTTTTAAATTTAAGAAGTTTAACAACTCAGCTACTGATCTATCAAGAGTAATTCGGTTTATGGACTTTCTTACTTGAATAACACCATTAGTTTTGGCTGAGAAATTATGGTGAGAGAACTTGATGTTGAATCTGGTGGTTTTTCCTTGATAAGTCTTTTTCCTGAAACAACTCTCAAGAACAAGTGCATCATATCTGAGTTTAAATTTATACATATAGACCTTGGAATATTTAAACTCACAGTGAGGGTGTTAGCTAGTTGTAGCACCAGTTGCTCTTTCTTCACTAAGGCTTCTCCTTTCTCATTCTCCATTGGATAATTCTGTTGTAGAATCTGCCCTCCTTGAAGCTTTTCATCTTTCCTTGTTGCTCTTTCTTCTTCTCTTAATCCGGGATCAAAACTTTTTGGCAAAGACAAGTGTATTATAGCAGTCATGAAATGTTTAAAAACAAATCAACATGATTCAGCTTCAATTACTTTGAATAAATTTTCACTGAAGTGCAGTTTAAGATTATTAATCATGTTTACATGTTTCAACACTAAAGACTTTTCTTCTTCAGAATCTTCTGTCCTTAACAAAATCTTTTTAGCAGAATGAGAATTACTAAAACTAAACTTCAATAGAGGTTTACTTACCTGATCAGAACACTCATCTTGTTCTGTATTGGTAGATGCCACGGTTTTGACTATCATCATGTAATCTGGTGGTTCTTCTTGTATTGAACTGAAACTGGTGACAACTCTATTCTTCTTAGGGGTAGGCTGGCACGTTTTGTTCTTTGTATGTTGCTCCATGTCACTTTTTAAACCTACATTACCAACCTTGGGCAGAGACAAGTGCATTATACTAGAAGTGAAATTTTCAGAAGTTGAATGAACAAGACTAGTATTCAATTTCGAATCTAGCAAAGTTGTTTTTGCTAAATGTCTTTCTGGGCAATTGTCAGAAAAATGGCCTCTCCTATTACATCTATAACATACTGGTGCACTTAAATTTATAGAGTTAGAACACTTACCTTGGCGTGGGATATCTTGCAACTTTGGTGGTATTGCCATAATCCATCGTCTTGGCTCACGAATGGCATTAGCACTTGGGTAGTATGGCTCAGCGTCAGCTTTTTCTACAAACTCTTCATATAAGAGTTGTTTCATTTCTTCCCAAGAGGATTCTGGAACTCCAAGATGGCCTCTAACGTTAGCGTCCAGTTCCCAATGTTGGAAAGCTTCATTAGTTAAGGTTTCTTCAGCAATAGTTGTCTTCTCCTCTTCTGGAATTTGATTTGCTTGAAACCATTCCTCCATGTCTTTCTCTCATCTTAAGTACATCTCTGGTCCTTGATGGCGTCCTAAAAAATAAACGTGGTATGATTCCCCTTGACAAGACTCTCCATAGGCGACTTCTTCTTCAGATAGAACTTGTTCTTCTTGTTCCCAATTATCTTCATCTTCTTCCATTGATAGTTTTAATTTTGTACCTTGTAAAACAGAGAGAAGAAATTTAGGATCATGACTTAGTAAAGCTGAACAAGAAAATATACAAAATTAAAAGCAAATAACAAAAAAGGAAATAACACTTGTTTTATGGGTTTTCTTTGATTAATTTTAAAATAAATGGAAACAATCAAGGTAAAACAATTTTTTTTTTTTTTATGATATGGGAACGAAATAAAAATCAATATTTAAAGGAAATCAACTTTCTTTTGGTTTTTCAAATTTATAAAGATAAAACAATGCAGGAAAACAATTCTTTTGAATTTTCTCAGTTTTCTTTGAAAACAACTTAGAAATAAATAGCAAATGATTTTTTTTTTTTTAACTTTTAGATGAAACAAAATATTCAGAAAATAAAGCAAAACACTTTTTATGGATTTTGGGTTTTATAAAAGTTTAAATAAACAGAAACAAATAAAATCAAAGCAATTTTTATGGAATTTATTTTTTTATTAATGAAATGAAACAAAATATAATAAACAGAAAATAAAGATAAGGGTTGGATGGATACAACCTGGGGGATAGGAGCTTTTGAAGCTCTGATACCAGATGACACAAGCTTGGGAATCACTCGACAATCTTAGAACAAATTGAGATCAAAACTGATCAATTAGCTTGGGGGGGAAGTGGGATGAATGTAGCAATGGTGGTGGAAATTTGATTGACTCTCTCAATCCTTGGATGACTGACTCACTCAGCTTCTGGAACTAGACTTGTCTGAATCTCACAAACACTTCTATTCCAAAGATCAATAGAAACAAATGAATCACTTAAATGAATCCAAAGACAATAATTTAAACAAAGACACTCTTTGAGTAAAATAAGAACAAACTTTATATTTTTTCTTGGTTGATTGAAAGGTGATTTGTACAAATGACGAAATGAGCTTATATATGCATCAAACTACAGCTAGTCTAACGTTCTAAAACCTTAAACAAAGAAAGAATTAATGAAAAGATGTGGTCTTAAAAATCTAGCCGTTGGGGACTTGAATACTTGACCAAATAAGGGAACTCGTGGCTTTGCTTGTATCTTGTCAGCTTGGGGTACATGTTAGGCATCTTGGGAAGGTTCTGATTACTTGAATAAGTCTTCAAATCGCAGCCAAGATTATTGGGAAGGAGCCATTGCTGAATATCTCTTCCAAGTGTGAATGCATCCGAGAAAGGAAAGTATTCAAGCAAGAGAATCCGCCTGATCTTCTGAGTGCTGGTGCAGCTAAGGACGTCATTTGAAGCTTCTAGATGGTTGAGATTATCTCCTGGTCGCCAAAGATATGTTTGCAATCTCTCAAACTCGGTAGACTCCAAATAAGGCAAGTGTAGCTTCCTCCGGTTAAGAAACTCCATAACTTTCACATCAGAACCGATATTGATGTGATTCCATCTCTCCCCGGTCCTCTGATGAATCAAGATTGCAATGCAAGTCGGTTCGCATCTTAGTTCCTCCTGGTTCGGTGGTAAATCCACCCGCTCGCAAATCCAATACGGGTAACCTCCGGTTCACTTGACTTTGAACATGAATAACTCCTTCGTTTGAACTCTGTTTGGTATGAATCAAATTCTCCTCGGTTCTATGATGAGTTAACTTCCCAAAACATCCGGTCTTGTGGCTTGATTCATTGTCGTTTGGACGGAATGAATTTATTAGTGGTCGCATGTCTCCAGCGGGTTCATTGAAGATCTGCCAACTTGTATCTTCAATATCTTCTTCATATGAACTCCTTCTGAACTGATTCTTCTTCGAGGTGAACTCTAGATGAGTTGAGTATACTCTCCAAGTCCGGGTTGAGTCTGAATGCACGGAAGGATTGAGGTCTAGAAAGAACAAATCATGAAAGATAGTCTCTCTTTTATTCATGATATGTTCTCCAAGGGAGATCGTCTCTCCTTTACCCTTGGCTAGACCATCATGTCTATTGATCCTCTTCTCCAAGGTGGATGGCATTCTGGAGATTGTATCACCCACTACATCCTCTAAGTCCGTTTTCTATACTTAGACATATTTTTAACTTTTTCTTTAAACTTATCAATACACAGCGGATTCAAAACAACTTCATTTCATTCATTTAAACCTGCATAAAAGCACTTAACAAGATTCGGGGTTAACTTAAACAATCAGAACGGTTCGCTAACGATTACAAACGATCATCTAGCAACCTAAACGGTCAAACACCAAAGCCATAAGACAAAGCACAATGTCTTAAATCATAAATAAACACCCAATCCCCGATCCATCCATGTCCATCAGTGCCGTCTGGTCTCGCTCCCTTTACTGCTTACTACCTGCACACTCAAGAAGAGAAGCATAAGAATTTGATAAATACTTAGTGAGTACGGTCATCCCGTAACACCTGGTAAGTACCAATCACGCATTTATACTATCGGATTCAACATCCCACACAATCAATTCGCAATAGACATAACATATATATCAAACGGCTATGATAATCTAATCTAACCAACAAAGATCAATCCCTTTTTAAGACCCATGTCTACTTCAGCGAGAATCCCACATCCCCTAAGCTAGTACATGATCCGGATTGCCTTGAGGTTAATTAGACATCATTTATGCCACGGTAAACACCTCATAATACCATAACATATATTCTCTTAACAGTTCTAAACACACAACATGACAATCACACAATCAAACATACAAAACATCAAACCCTAGCAATCCAATGATCCTAGACACCAACCACAGTCACGCACTCACCTTAAACAAGGTTGGAAACAGATTGGTTAGAAGAAATCCCGATGAAATCCGCGAGGAAACGAAGATATCTGATCACCCTAGGAATCTCTCGGCTGTCCGTACGATCTGATCCCTTTCCCTTCGGGTATCTCTTGATCCGTTCACCTTTCTCCGAGCCAAACTCTGTTTACCCTCGAAAACTCCACAAAAAAGCTATTAGCTCAAGGTTATCCGATGGAAACTCGATACTTAGGGAATTATTCAGTCGCTTACCAATTTATCTCGGCGATGGTCGGATCTGCTCGGCGATAGCTCGATCTCTCTCGGATGTCCTCAGGATAAACTGCTTTTCTTAGGGTTTTCTCTTGACTAAACTCTTTCTTTCCTTTATTTAGCTCAAATAAACGCAACACCCTCGAGTTAAGTCTCAAAAATCCTTATATACTCGTAAAACCTTAGGTAACTCGGAGTTAACCAACGTTTTCCTGGTTCCAGTAGGATTTATCCCGAACCGATCCAATATCTCTCGGCTATTCCCCATACCGACTGACCACCCACGCGATAAACCAACAAAATAGCCGACACAACACTTGGCCCACGGCCCAATTCCCTTTCCTCTCGGATAAACCGTCCTTATCCAAGTGATTTCAATTTTCCATCCGGATATTCCCATTTCTCTTGGACAACTCGTTCCACCTCGGCTAATCCTCTTTTTCCCTCGGAGGTTTTCCTTTTTCCTCGGAGACAGTCCACTGTCACTCGGACTAACCTAACTATCACTCGGATAAATCCCATTTTCTCACGGACTGGACCGTTTTCCCTCGGATATGGCCCATCCGGCTCGGCTATCCCAGCCATCCGTCCGACTATTTCCCAGTCATCACCCGACCATAGTCTGAACCTCTCATTTCTGAGCCAAAATCCGTCTTTGGCTCGATCATTCCTCGGACAATGCCCTGACCAGCTCGTTCATTCTGAATTTTCTCGAATACGGATGCTACAACTCTCCCCCACCCGTTTTGGATTCATCCTTGAATCCAACTCGTCTGTTTGCAACTTGTCAAACCATTTGGGATACTCGGCTTTCATCTTAGCCTCCTTTTCCCAAATAACATGTTCATGCCCGTCGCAGTCCCATACGACATGAACCATTCTGACTAGTTTCCCACGCTTGGTCTTTTCTTTACTGTCCGTCACCCGGACCAGCCTAGCAACCACTGCAAGGTCCTCTTGTAAGTCTGCAGGTGCTTCCTCTATAACCGTTTCCCATTAAGTTATGTTCTTCCTTAGCTGCGACACGTGGAATACATTATAGAACGCTCCCATTTCCGATGGTAAGTCCAACTTGTAAGCCACTGCGCCAACTCTCTCCAGTATCTGGTACGGTCCCATGTATCTCGGACTGAACTTGGCATACTTAGCTGCCCTGTCCGTTCCCTTATAGGTCAGTGCCTTCAGATAAACCATATCACCCACACTGAACTCCAAATCTCTGCGACGCTTGTCCGCATAACTTTTCTGCCTGTCCATAGCCTCTTTCAGCTTGACCTTTAACAATCTGATCTTTTCTGTAGTAGCCTCGACCACTGCTGGTCCCATTACGCTACGCTCCCCCACTTGTGTCCAACACAATGGTGTCCTACATGGCTTACCATACAACGCGTCATACGGAGACATCTCTATGCTCATATGGTAACTATTGTTGTACGCAAATTCAGCCAACGGTAAGTAGTCTTCCCAACTACCACCCCAATCCAGTACACATGTTCTCAACATATCCTCCAATGTTCTGATTGTCCGTTCTGACTGCCCATAAGTCTAAAGATAATATGCTGTACTCATATGCAACCGCGTCCCAAAGGCTTCCTGGAACTCTTTCCAGAACCTCGAAGTAAACTTTGGATCACGATCTGAGATGATACTCACTGGCAATCCATGCAACCTCACGATCTGATCAATGTACATATCCACCAACTTTGGTACTCCATCCGTCTTTTTCATAGGTAAGAAGTGAGCAGACTTGGTCAAACGATCCACAATGACCCATACTCCGTCATGCAACTTCTTTGTCTTTGGTAAACCCAACACAAAGTCCATGGTGATCATGTCCCATTTCCATTCCGACATTGGTAACTGATAACAAGATTTTTCTGTCTAGGGTGAGCAAATGCAACAGGAGGTTATCAAAACTCAAGCAGCACACAGTCGTAGTATAGCATGCAAAAGGAATCAATCCAATCTTGGAGCTAGAAAGTGCAATGAGAATGCAAGGATTGAGTAAAGCTAAGCTAATGGTGAACGGTTTTGTAAAAATCCTAAAAACTAAATGCAATGACTAGAGGCAAGGCGAAACTATTTTAAAATTACCAGGAACGAGTGAATTACCACGGTGAACAAACAGAATGATGAAAATGCAAGGCTATGAATTTATAAAAATCGACTAGTGGATCGACCACAGGATCGACCACTAGATCGAGCAACAACGATCGATCTCGTCTAAAAGTTAAGATGCAACGAAACTAATGACCAGGATACAACAGGTAACATGCGAATGACTAGCAAAGATGTAAGAATACTAAGAAAGAGGGTCTAGCGTTGAGATTCACGTTCAGGGGTTTCAAAAGTTCAAGCTTTGTTTGAAAACTCTAGATCTACTCACTTTGTGAGGTTCTCTAAGCCTTGAAAACAAAACAAGTTCCATCCATGGCGTGTGGTATGAATCACTCCTTCATTCTCTCCTCCAAACTCATGGCGTTTGGCGGAAGAAGAGATTGAAGGGCAAGGAAATCAGATTTCAAACACGCGGCTTAACTAGTCCCCTAAACTACTATGGCGTTTGGAAAAGGGTAACTAGTCTCTAGGATGCGATTTTCAGAGATCTCTGGATCCTGTCAAGGTAAGAGCTCTCTCTGATCATAAAGATCTTCGCGTGAGAGTCTTAATCCTTAAGAACTCGACATCCTCGAAGAGAAAGCCAATAAGAACAAGAAAACACCAAGCTTGGAAACCTTTTCGACCCCTTTGAATCCTCTCAACCCCAAAACCCGATTAAACTACTCACTACACATTAAGTAAACCAAGCAAAGCATGAAAGATGAAACGATAAACATGAAAAACGATGGATTAAACTTAAAATCGATTCAAAGATTCAAGAACAAAGCTCAAGGTCTAACAATGGCGGAATCGCCATCGAACAGAGAGAAATATATGAAAATGATAAAGTAAAAACGTGTGTGGAAAAGCATGATCGCCGCCTTCCCAAAATAGGCCAAACCGCTCGATGGTCCCCCCCTCGCTCGCTAGCGGCCAAAAATGGTTAAAGCACTGAGATCGACCTCGAGATCGAGCACCTCGCTCGATCATCTTCGGACATCGTGACTTCGGCTTGATCTGTGTCTCGATCTGCTTTGGTGGATCGAGTGCTTCGTTCGATCTTGGAATCGATCTTTGGAGGATCGAGGGGTTGACTCGATCCGACTCTCGATCTGCATGGCGTCATTTACGTCCGTACTCCTTGATCGGTCGCTTCACTCGATCTTCGTCTCGATCAGTTCCCTTGGATCGGCTAGACTATTCGATCCTCTGGTCGATCTCATCTAGATCGACCGGGCCATGCTCGATCCTTCTATCGATCTCTGGTCCTTAGCAAGCATTCCTGAAGACTCCAAGTCCCACGAACTTCCTCACGAACCTCAGCGTGTCTACGAACCGTCCAAGACTCCAAAGTAGCCAAAAACAACCTGTATGCGATGCAAAATGCAAAATGCAAAAAATATGCATATGCTGGTGCAAGAACACTCTAGGACCTAAAGCAATGCAAACTAACCTAAAATGCAATGTATATGCGTGAGAAACTAACTTATATGTATGCAAAATGCATGGAATATGCAGCTATATCAACTCCCCTAAACTTACCTTTTGCTTGCCCTCAAGCAAACAAAATTAAAGAAGGGAGAGAGGTTTTTAAAACAAACGGGGGTTTAAGCTTCTTGCAAAGGTGTCTTTCAAATGAATCAATCTCAACGTCCTAGTTACTAGTTCTAAAATGCAATATACACACTCATACTCCAAAGAACTTAGCCATACTCATCACATAAAGAATCATGACTCTCTTATTCCAAACAATCAAAGAAACTCATCCTTTAACATTCAATACTGACCGAACCATGAATCAAACTTATGCACTTTAAAGCAGAACACATTTGGTTAAGGGTATAGGCTATGAGCATAAAATGATCTCATTTTAAAGAGGTTTTATTTTAAGCAAGGGTTTCTCTCGAAAATGGTAAGAACTTTATGCATAATGCTAAAGGTAAAGGCAATTGATGCATACATGATCAGATTCTCATCTACCCATGTAAACTAGCAATGATTCTAAGACCCCTCTCGTTTATTTTTATTTAAGCTCACTCACCACTTAGAGTCTACCCTTTTTCCCAAAGCAAAAGCTTTGCAATCCCCAAAACAAAACAGAAAGCATTTTAACCTTTTTAGATTAGTGAAAAGGTTTGAAAATACTAAGCTCTTTAACTCTTTCTTATCGATAACTCTCTTATATTATTTTTTTTTCATTTTTTCTTTTCTTTCATTTTTGGCACTTAGGCTCTTTTATTTATTTATTTTTATATATTTTTTTATTTTGAGAGAGTTATCTTCTAACATTATTAGAGCATTATACATTTTTAAGCATAAAACCTTTCACTTCAAACACCAAACTCTTTTCGAAACCGAAAGCATATAAACATGAACGCAACCCCAATGATCCCCCAAACTTATCCTAAACCTACATCTAGCTTCAAAATGAAAAGCTAGCAATCACATGAGAACCTAATCATGTCGCCTAAACGTAACACTTTATGCTAAGTTCAAACCGGAAGAGGCCTCACAATGATGTCACACACAAAAACTTGGCTTCAAAGAAAGGTAAGGGTCAAGGTGGGTGTTCTACTTAGGCTCACAAAGAGTGGTAAAAGGAAGAAGAGAGCCTAAATATTTTAAAATCCATGTGTTCATTTTTAAATGCATAAGGATGATATTTAAAAATTCAGATTAGGGTTCTCACTTAATAGGACAAGTTTCAAATCTTGAGAGTTCAATTCAAGTCACGAAAATCAAAACAAGTGATCCAAGCATGGTAAGAACTTACTTTCAAAGTGTGAGCAAAGCATTAGAGAACTAATAACTAGGATATTGAAACCATTCATGAGTTAAACACCTTTTTAAGAAAAATTTAACCCCTTATGCAAATGTAAACAACCTAGATGCTTAAAAATTCTAGACTCAATCCTAAAATGCTTAACAATGTTAATGCAACTACATGAATTTTTCTTAAAAATTTTTAGTAATGAAGACTCAAGGATGCTAAAGGGAAAATAAGATCAGAATAAACATGTCAAACCACACACATACTCCCCGAAACTTATATGATATCGTCCCGGTGGCAAACAAACTTGATAGAGCTAAGAACACTAAGCAAAAATCAAGAAAACATGAGCGGTATTTACAATGGAAGGTTGTTGGTACCTTGGAGCTAAACTCGGCTGGAACTTGAGGATGTTCCAGCGGAGTTGCGCTTGCTAGAGAAGCGTTGGGCTATGTCCTTGCCCTTATCCACGGTTGGAAAACCATAGACTAAATGGCGTGCTTGTTGCTCTTTGCCTTGTGGCTCACGGATGACAATACCGCCGGTTGAGAACCTCCTCTTCTCCGGTTGGTGAACCTCTTCACTTGCAGCCTTCTTTGGCGGACTCCCTTGAAGCGCCTTGACTTTCTTGGCAAGCTTCTTGATGACCTTGCTTTGCCATTTGTTGATCTTCCTTTGCATCACCACAACAGAAGCAAATAACGTTTCTGTTTTGGTCTGCGGCTCAAAGTCAATCTTGGGAAGGACAAAGGCTTCAGGCATCTCATCATCCGTGGCAGGAGACTCTGACCTTGGGCGAGGAGCTCCTTGGATGGCGGTTGTGCCTCCTAGAGGAGCAAAGCACTCCTAAACGCTTGGATGAAACTCGATGTTCCCAACTCCTAACAGCCCCGTTTCGCTCAGGTTTGGCAGTATACACACCCTCTTCTCATTCTCCTCGTCGATGAATAAGTATTCAAAGAAGCCCTCAGCTGGCGTGCATCCCAAGATGTCGGTGTTCCTCAGGTATGTCTCGTCCATGAAGGCCCTATCCGGTACGGGAGTGAAGTTCTGGAGCGGCACGCCGGCTTGCACGAACAAAGGAGTGAGGAAACCGCCAATGAGTGACGAACTTGCCTTGCATCTCAGGGCATACGCCTTGTATTTGACCAATGAAGCGGCGAGGATGCACCTGTAGTTCACGCTATCTCCGAGCTGGTCTTCCAACGGCTCATAGTTCTCATCCGGATCACAAAGAAGATGCTTGAGGGCTTGGAACAAGAAGCAAAGCTCCGTCTTGGTTACCATGGGGGCTACGGACCGACCACTAAAAGTGTTGGCCATCAGCTTCAAGGTGTAACGCTGCACCGGGTTCCTCACTCGCTTGATCTTCGCGGTATTCGCCTTGTAGGCTTCATTGGTGATGAGGTCCCAAAAGCTGTTTGCTTGAGTGAAGGAGGGAAACTCCACTTTCCTGGCAGCTGCATCGAGGCCATAAGCTTGGCAGAGCTCGGGGATTGAGAGGCTGAAGGCTTGGAGCTTTATCTTGAAGGAGAGGCAGCCTTGAGGAGGAATTGAGATGCTAGAATTTTCCCTATTATTAAGCTAGTTTTGAAACTTCAAAACCGCCCTAGCATCTAAAACAATCAATTGCGAAATAAAAGGGATTTTCCTAAAGATTTTCTCAAAGATCCGAAAATACCTTTGCAAGGATTGTTAAAAATGCTTGTTAGCCTTTAAAAAATAAATAACTCTCACTCTCTTTTACTTAAGAACTCGAGAAAACAAGAATGAGAGAGTGTGAAGTTGTTGAAAACATTTAAAGGCTAACAAAAACAAAACTATGGGTACAAGAAGTGGTTTCTGACAAAAGTCTCGGTCAAGGCACATTTTTCAGGGTCAAAGATTCCTGCCTTGACCGAGATTTGAATTTAAAAAAGTGGAGGGAAAGAATGAGAGAGGGAGAAGAAAATGTTACCTCGGCACGAGATCGAGTCCCTTCGGTCGATCTAGGACTCGATCTCATGCCCATAATGGCTTGGATCGAGAGGGTTACTCGATTTGGGACACAATTCGATTTGAATCGACTCGTGGATCGATTGACTCTCTCGTTCCTTGAGTTTTTGAAATCGCGACTAAGTCCTCGTGATCGAGCCATGCTATTGATTCAGGTGTCGATTTAGCTTGGATCGAGTGGTGGATCGAGTTGATTGATCGATCTGTCTATGAAAGATTTTCCCGAGAGAAAATAGGTCGGTCGGTCCATTTTTTGGATCGATCGATCTAAACTCCAGGAATTTCCCGAGATATTTTAGATCAACTTCGTCACTCGATCTGTCTACTCGATTTCGTCTAGATCGACCGGCTCCTCTCGATTCACCAGCTCGATCTAGCAAAGATCGAGCCAGGATGAGCCGATCTAGCACTCGATCTCTAGCTTATACTCGCTCCTTGCTTACTCCTTTGGGAACTCAGATCATGGCTTGCGTCTCTCATACTTGTTCCTACACACTCATAAGACAAAAACATAAAACTGGAAAATAAATAAAGCAAGGATATGTACAGGATAGACTTGAGAATGCCTCCCAAGTGTGCTTTCTTTAACGTCTTTAGCTAGACTTTACTTGGTTTAGGCAGATGGTCGGTCTTGGAGAAGCATTGAGGTGCTCTCCTTGTCAAATGCACTCGCCATTTATGGTTTAACTCTGTGTTCGTTCACTGTGAATGCATTCCCACTCTTGCCGACCAACGTGACAACTTCGTAAGGTAATACTTCCTTGATTTCATACGGACCGCTCCACCGTGACTTCAGCTTCCCTGGAAAGAGCTTGAGCCTTGAGTTGTATAGCAGCACCAAACTCCCTTCCTTAAGCTCCTTAGGTACCAGCTTTTTGTCATGAGCAGCCTTGGTACATTCCTTGTAGATCCGACTGCTTTCGTAAGCGTACAGCCTTAGCTCATCAAGCTCATGCAACTGGATCAACCGCTTCTCCTGAGCCATCTTCAGATCAACATTCAACCGCTTCACAGCCCACAGCGCCCTATGTTCCAACTCAACAGGAAGGTGACACCCTTTACCGTAGAGAAGAGTGAAAGGAGTAGTACCGATGGGTGTCTTGAAGGCAGTCCGGTACGCCCATAAAGCATCATCTAACTTCACAGCCCAGTCCTTCCGAGTTGTCCCAACTGTTCTCGCGAGTATCGCCTTGATCTGACGGTTAGAGACTTCCACTTGGCCACTCGTTTGAGGATGGTAAGGCGTAGCTACCTTATGCTTCACGCCATACTTCTTTAGCAGATTTTCAAACAACTTGTTGATGAAATGGCTTCCTCCGTCGCTTATCACCACCTTGGGTACTCCAAATCTCGGGAAAAAGATGCTCCTAGAGAGTTTGGTCACCACCTTAGAGTCGTTTGTTGGGGAAGCAATGGCCTCAACCCATTTAGAGGAAACGGCCCCATGAAGTCTATGCCCCACGCGTCAAAGACATCTACCTCGAAGATAGGAACTTGAGGCATCTCGTTCCTCTTAGTGATATTCCCTGCTCTTTGACACGCCTCACAGCTCTTCACAAACTCGTGTGCATCCTTGAAGATAGACGGCCACCAGAAACTGGCTTGCAACACTTTCGTAGCGGTCTTGAACAAAGCAAAGTGTCCTCCGTAGGAAGAGCCATTGCAGTGAAAGAGAATGTCCTTGGCTTCTTCCTTTGTAACACACCTCCGGTATAAACTGTCCACGCCTCTCTTGTACAGATAGGGCTCGTCCCAATAGTAGTGGCTCATGTCTCTCATTAACTTTTTCCTATGGTAGTTATCAAGATGCGACGGCTCTTCCCCACATGCCAAGTAGTTCACAATATCCGCGTACCAAGGGAGATCCTCCTCTTTGAAGCTCAGAACTTCCTCAAACTGCCCCTCTAAGCTCCTACAAACAGCCGTAGTGATTGCCATGAGTTGTTCCTCAGGGAGAGAGTCGTCTAAAGGAAGAGACTCGTTGATCCTTAACCGAGAGAGATGGTCAGCAACGCCGTTCTCTATTCCATTCTTGTCTTTGATCTCCATGTCAAATTCCTGGAGTAAGAGGATCCATCTCAAAAGCCTCGTCTTAGTGTCCTTCTTGGAATAGATATAATGCAAAGCGTGATCCGTGAAAACAATGGTCTTGGAACCCACGAGGTAAGCCCTGAACTTCTCAAAGGTCAATACAACCGCCAATAGCTCCTTCTCCGTAGTTGTATACCTCGTTTGCGTCTCATCCAAGGTTCTTGAAGCATAGTATATCACGTGCAGCTTCTTATCCTTCCTTTGGCCTAGAACGGCTCCCACGGCGTAGTCACTAGCATCGCACATAATCTCGAAAGGTAGATTCCAGTCTGGTGCTTGCACTATAGGCGCGGATACTAGGGCCTCCTTAATGGTCACGAAAGCCTTCAAACACTCATCATCAAAGACGAATTCAGCCTCCTTGCGCAATAGCCGCGTGAGAGGGCGTGCAATCTTAGAAAAATCTTTGATGAAGCGCCTGTAGAAGCCGGCGTGTCCCAAGAAACTTCTCACTCCTTTGACGTTAACTGGCGGCTCAAGGCTTGTCATCTCATCAATCTTTGCTTTTTCGACTTCAATACCCTTCTCTGATATCTTATGTTCAAGCACGATCCCCTCCTTAACCATGAAGTGGCATTTTTCCCAGTTAAGCACTAAGTTTGTCTCCTCACAACGCTTTAGTACCCTGCAAAGATTCAACAAACACGCAGAAAAGGACGCACCATAGACCGAGAAGTCATCCATAAACACCTCTACCATCTCTTCTATTAGATCGGAGAAGATCGACATCATGCACCGCTGAAACGTAGCTGGTGCGTTACACAACCCGAATGGCATCTTTTGAGACGCGAAGGTGCCATAAGGGCATGTAAAGGTCGGAGAATTGGTATTTGGGAAAATCCACTATATCCATCAAGAAAGCAATAGTAGGGGTGATTAGCAAGTCTTTCAAGCATTTGATCAATAAAAAGGCAAAAGAAAATGATCCTTTCTGGTTGCAAGATTAAGCTTCCTATAATCAATCCACATACGGTGCCCCGTAATAGTCCTAGTAGGTATAAGCTCATCTTTGTCATTCTAAATGACCGTGATCCCTCCCTTCTTAGGCACCACGTGTACAGGAGAAACCCATGTGCTGTCACTTATGGGATAGATCACGTCAGCCTTTAAAAGCTTAAGAATCTCTTTCTTAACAACCTCTTTTAAATTAGGATTCAAACGCCTCTGATGTTCTATAGAGGAGGTGTTCTCATTATCCAAATGAATCCTGTGAGTGCAAAGCATCGGAGAAAGGCCCTTGAGGTCACTTAAAGAGTACCCAATGGCCCTTATGTACATTCTCAACTCTGGTGAGAGTGATTGCAACTCATCATCATTTAAGTTTTCGTTCACAATTACAGGATAGGTTTCGTTAAGTCCCAAGAAGGCGTACCTTAGCCCTCTCGGGAGATCTTTAAGGTCGACCTTCGGGGCAAGAAGTTCGCTCTAATCATCCTCGTGGCTGTTGCTGTTGTTTTCCTCCTTAGAACCTTCCTTTGAGCCCGAGACATGGTCCTTGAAGCCGCTTTCTCCAACCGCTATCCCTTCTGAAATCAAGCCATCCAGTCGATCTTGCTCTTGATGTCGTCTAGATCGAGCAGTTTCGCTCGATTCACTCGCTCGATTTAATGTGGATCGAGTGAGTGATCGAGACGCAGAGTCGATCTCCAGATTAGACCCTAAACTTATCGGAAGGCTTCTCTCGATCTTGGACCCGATTGTTTTCCTGGATCGATCACCCTCCTCGATCTGACTGTCGATTGCTGCACCGGATCGAGTTGTGCTCTCGATTTTCTTGTCGATTTGACCCCTGGATCGAGTAATGTCATCGATCTCGGAGTCGATCTCTAGGCAAACACCTACATCTTCAAGCACAACCTTTCTCGAATCAAGCAAGTTGACGTACTCCTGAGTCCTCTGATCCACATAACCAAACTCTCCTGGCTCATTAGTCAGTGCCAGCTTCAAATGATCTTCCTGAGCCAACTCTTCCAGCAACTCATCCGCTAAAGCATCCAACGTCTCAATGTAGAAAGCTTGCCCTTCTATCGTAGGCTTCTTCAAAATCTCATTGATATCGAAGTCTAGCCTTATATCTTTACCCAAGTGCAAGGCAATCTTTCCGTTTTTGACGTCTATGATAGCTCCGGCGGTGGCTAAGAAAGGTCTACCGAGAATGAGTTGATCCTTTGGTTCTTCATCCATTTCCAACACTACGAAGTCCGTAGGCACGTTTACTCCACTGATCTTTACTGGCAAGTCCTCAAGCAATCCCACGGGTAACCTCACACTTCTGTCAGCTAGTACCAACGAGATTCTACAGTCCTTGAAACGGGTAAAGCCAAGCTTCTTTGCCATGGAATGAGGCATCAGATTTATGCTAGCTCCGAGATCACATAGGCAACTCTTGAACTCCAAAGGACCTAAAGCACAAGGTATAGTGAAGCTTCCAGGGTCTCTCAGCTTCTTAGGGACTATCTCCTTGTGTATCACAGCACTACACTCCTCGCTTAGAACAAGCACTTCCTTGCTTTCCTTATTCTTCTTCACGAGAGTGTCTTTGAAGAATTTGGCACATTTAGGCATCATTACAAGGCAGTCCACTAGAGGTAGCTTGATCTCTACGTCCTTGAGATGCTTCTCGAACAAAACTCTATGCCTCTCTATGAGTTGCTTCTTGAAACGGCCAAGAAAAGGTAGCTTAGGTTTATATGGTGGAGGTACATAAGCATCCTTCTCCTTAGTAGTTTGCTCCGCTTTCTTCTCAACAACCGCTTTATCGCCTCTTCTTGGCCCTTGAATCCAGACATTGTCAAAGTTGATCTCATCATCAGCGGAAAGCTTACCCTCCCCCTCTTGAATTACAACGTCCTCGTTGTTCTTAGGAGTAACCGTAGGTGCTAGCTCTTTCCCACTCCTTTGCGTAATGGCATTGGCGTATTCCTTGGGATTTTGCTCACACTTGCCCGATAAGCTATTCTGACCACTTGAGCTTGCCTTTCCCTTCTCAAGTTGCTTGATTTTATTAATCAAGCTTGTAATATGAGTAGAGAAGTCCATGAGAGACGAGTCAAAGCGAGTGTTCATCTCGGCAAAATTCTGGTTTGTAGAGGCTTGCCCTTGAATCAGTTGTTGAAACATAGCTTGGACAGGATCAACTTGTTGTTGCGTTGGTTGTTGCTGTTGAGGTACAAAGCCTGGAGGGTACATTGGCGTATACCCCTTGTTTCATTGCTGTTGTCCTTGGAAGTTGTTCTGCCCTTGCCCTTGGAAGCCACCACTCGGCTGAAAGCCTTTGTTGTAAGGTACGAAAGGCTTTGCTTGCTGAGCAGGGTACACTTGATACTTAGGGTTCGCGACATTGGTGCTACGGTATGAGAGATTGTTGTTCTGGTTGTAACCGTGAGTGTAGCCTTGAGGTTTGTAGTTGTTCTGTCCTGCCACCCAATTGGCTTCTTCTTGGCTCAATTCAAGCTCCTCTTGGCTCTCATCCGCTTCACCAACAAAGTGAACATGCTTCTGGTTAGCTAACACCAGCTTGTAAATCTTCTCATGCAATGATTACAACTCTTTATTGTGAGACTCTAGCTCAGAACCTCTCGGTGCACGGTCATAATCCTCGGCATAGTTGCCGTCACTCAATGCCAAGTTCTCAATCAGCTCCATGCCATCTTCTACCTCCTGACCAAGGAAGTTCCCTTTACTAGTCGTGTCAAGCAACAAGCGAATCTTTGGTGAAGCTCCGCGGTAGATGGTGCTGAGTAAGGTCTCCTCACTGAAGCCGTGATGAGGACACTGGATTGTGTAATCTTTAAAACGCTCCATGGCTTCATTGAACGTCTCATTGTTCCTCTGAGTGAAGCCACTGATTTCGCTTCTCAACCGTGCTGTTCTGGTGCTAGAGAAGAATTTTGAGAGAAACACCTTTTTACACTCGGCCCATGAGGTGATGGTACCTTGAGGAAGTGTTTTCTCCCAATGTCTAGCCTTATCTCCAAGAGAAAATGGAAAGAGACGCAGCTTGAAAGCATCTTCGGATATGCCGTTTATCTTGATCATCCCACATACTTGTTCGAAGTTATCAAGGTGTTCCAAGGGATCTTCCATTGCTAGCCCGTTGATGTTATTGCACATTGCATACATTTTGCATACTCATTAGTTAGCTTTTCATGCATTTGTATCACGTTTTAGGTTAGATTGCATCACTTAGAGTCCTAGAGCATTCTTGCACCAGCATACGCATGTTTCTTGCATTTTGCATCACATTCAGGTTGTTTCTGGCTGCTTTGGAGTCGTGGAGGTTCGTGGATGTGTTGAGGCTGATGTAGCAGTTCGTGGGAGCTCGGGTATATGCTAAGGATCAGAGATCGAGGAGCAGATCGAGCATGGCCGGTCGATCCAGGAGGTGATCGACCAGAAAATCGAGCCAACCAGGCGATCCAAGGAGAATGATCGAGACAAGGATCGAGTGAAGCAGTCGATCAAACGTTACAGACGTAAATGACACCATGCAGAGCGAGGGCCAGATCGAGTACACCACTCGATCCAGCCGAAGATCGATACCGAGATCGGATGCAACACTCGATTCGCCGATGATGATCGAGACCCAGATCGAGCCGAAGACACGATGTCCGGATATGATCGAGAGAACTGCTCGATCCTGGAGTCGATCTCTGTCCTTTCAACCGTTTTTGGCCGCTAGCAAGGGCGGGACCATCAGCTTGTTTCAGCATTTTGGGAAGGCGGCGACGTCCTTTTCCCAGACAACTTTAGATCCTTATCTTTTTCTTTATGTTTTCTCTCTCGTTTTCGTAAAGAACACCATTGCTGAACTTGCATTTTTCTTAAGCTTTGTAATTGAATCATTTCCGTTCAATCGAGTTTTCTTTTCATGTTCATCGTTTCATTTTACATGCTTTGCTTGATTTACTCTATGTGTAGTGAGTAGTTTATTTGGGTTCGGGGTTGAGAGGATTAAGGGGTCTAAAGGGTTTCGATCTTGGGGTTTTTTCTAAACGTTTTCAATGGCTATCTCTTCTAAGGTGTTGAGATCTCAATGCTTGAAGACTCTCACGCCAAGAGCTTCATGATCCGAGCGGTTCCTTACCTTGACAGGATTCAGGGACCTCGGAAGATCACACCTTAGAGACTAGTTACCCCTTCCCAAAAGCCATGGAAGTTTGGGGAATTAGTTAAGCCATTCGTTTGAAATCTGTTTTCCTTGCCCTTCGACCTCTCTTTCCACCAAAAGCCATGGGTTTGGAGGAGAGGATGAAGGAGTGATCTATACCGAAAGCCACGGATAGATCTTGCTTAGTTTTCAAGGCTTAGAGATCCTCACAAAGTGAGTCGATTTAAAGTTTTAAACCCAAGGTCGAACCTTTGAAACCCCTGACCATGAATCTCAACCCTAGGCCCTTTCTTTTAGCATCTTTACATCTTATCTCGTCATTCGCTTGATCTTTGATAGCATCCTGGTCATTAGTTTTACTGTTCTTGCATTTTTAGACGAGATCGATTGTTATTGCTCGATCTAGTGGTCGATCTCATGGTCGATCCACTAGTCGAATTTTAGTAATTCGAAGCTTGGTCCTTTAATTAATCTGTTTGTTCCTCGTGGTAGTTTCTTCATTTCTTGTATTTTTAAAATAGGTTTCATTCTATTTAAGTTGCTGAATCTAGTTTTTAGAGATTTTCTCATAAACCATCTCATTTCGCTTAAATTTGCATTAGTCCTTGTATTCTCTTTGCATTCTCTATCATCCTAGGCTTGGATTGATTCTCTTTTGCTTGTCGTACTACAACGTGTCTTGCATTTGAGTTTGATAACCTCATTGCAATTTAACCCTTGCTAAGAAAGTGTTTATCAAATGGCGCCGTTGCCATCCTAGGACTGTTTAAAGAACATAGATATTTGGGACTTAGCAAAGACTAAGTCTTTACCTTTTTCAAGTTACTAATCATTCTACTCTCAAATGTGTGTTTTCAGGTACATGAATCTTCGTTCAAGGGGAGACAACAAACTACTACAACCCTTAGACAACATTCATCAGCTTGGTCACTCACGGCAAAGGAGAGTCAGAGAACAAACAAGAGCCTTTGAGGAGATTGTTCAGCACGGTTTGGTTGACTTTGAAGCTATGGCTGAACACGAGCATCCAGAAGGACCTCCTCCTGCTCACGGGGCAGCAGGACGGGGCAATGGAAACCCCCAACACGCGGCTAGACCCCCAAGGATCATAGGATCCGGAGATGCTCCCAATACTCACCACAATAGGTTTGGGATCACTCCTCCTCCTGTACAAAACAACAACTTCAAGATCAAGCCAGGTTTCATCTCCATGGTGCAAAACAACAAGTTCCACGGCTTAGCAATGTAAGATCCCTTGGAGCACCTTGACAACTTCGAGCAAGTATGTGGGATGATCAAGATCAATGGCATATCCGAAGATGCTTTCAAGCTGCGTCTCTTCCCCTTTTCACTCGGAGACAAAGCTAGACATTGGGAGAAGACCCTCCCACAAGGCACCATCACATCATGGGCCGAGTGTAAGAAGGCCTTTCTCTCAAAGTTCTTCTCAAGCACCAGGACAACACGGTTGAGAAGCGAAATCAGCGGTTTCACTCAAAGGAACAATGAGACATTCAACAAGGCAATGGAGCGTTTTAAAGACTACACGTTCCAATGTCATCATCACGGGTTCAGCGAGGAGACACTACTCAGTACCATATACCGTGGAGCCTCACCAAAGATCAGGTTGTTGCTTGACACAGCTAGCAAAGGGAACTTCCTCAGTCAGGAGGTAGAAGAGGGTATGGAGCTGATAGAAAACTTGGCGTTGAGTGATGGCAACTATGCTGAGGATTATGACCGTGCACCGAGAGGATCAGAGCTAGAGTCTCACAAGAAGGAGCACAAATCTTTGCATGAGAAGATAGATAAGCTGGTGTTAGCCAATCAGAAGCATGTTCACTTTGTTGGCGAAGCTGATGACAACCAAGAGGAGTTAGAGTTGTGCCAAGAAGAAGCCAATTGGGTGGCGGGACAGAATAACTACAAATCTCAAGGCTACAACCAAGGCTACCAGAACAACAACCTCTCTTACCGAAGCACCAACGTAGCCAACCCTAAAGATCAAGTGTACCCTGCTCAACAAGCAAAACCATTCATCCTTTACAACAAAGGTTTTCAACCGAGTGGTGGTTTCCAAGGTCAAGGGCAGAACAACTTCCAAGGGCAACATCAAAACAACAAGGGTTATACACCTAACTACCCTCCGGGCTTTGCACCTCAGCAGCAACAACCGATGCAACAACAAGTTGATCCAGTTTAAGCAATGTTTCAACAGCAGATACAAGGGCAAACCTCTACAAACCAGAAGTTCGCCGAGATGAACACTTGTCTAGACTCATCTCTCACCGACTTCTCCACTCAGATCACCAACTTAAAAAACAAGATCAAGCAGCTAGAGAAAGGGAATACGAGTACGAGTGGTCAGAATAGTCTTTCGGGAAAGTGTGAGCAGAATCCCAAGGAGTAAGCTAATGCCATAACGTTGAGAAGCGGTAAAGAGCTTGAACCTCCGGTCTCTACAAAGAACAACGAGGACGTTGTACTTCAAGAAGGGGAGGGTAAACCTTCGGCTGATGATGATGAGATTAACTTTGACAACGTTTGGATCCAAGGGCCAAGAAGAGGAGACAAAGCAGTTGCTGAGAAGAAAGCTGAGCAAACCACTAAGGAGAAGAATGCTTATGTGCCTCCACCGTATGTACCTAAGCTGCCTTTTCCTGGCCGCTTCAAGAAGCAACTCATAGAGAAGCATAGAATCCTCTTTGAGAAGCATCTTAAGGACGTGGAGATCAACCTACCTCTCGTTGACTGCCTTGCAATGATGCCTAAATGCGCCAAATTCTTCAAAGACACTCTCGTGAAGAAGAATAAGGAGAGCAAGGAGGTACTTGTTCTAAGTGAAGAGTGTAGTGCTGTGATACATAAGGAGATAGTCCCTAAGAAGTTGGGAGACCCTGGAAGCTTCACTATACCCTGCGCTCTAGGTCCTCTAGAGTTCAAGAGCTGCTTATGTGATATCGGAGCTAGCATAAACCTGATGCCTCACTCCGTTGATAAGAAGCTTGGTTTTACTCGTTTCAAAGACTGTCGGATCTCATTGGTACTGGCTGATAGGAGTGTGAGGCTACCAGTGGGGCTGCTTGAAGATTTACCGGTGCCAATCAGTGGTGTGAACGTACCTACGGACTTCGTAGTGTTGGAGATGGATGAAGAGCCTAAGGATCTACTCATCTTAGGGAGACCGTTCCTTGCAACCGCCGGGGCTATCATAGATGTGAAAAATGGGAAGATTGCCTTGCATTTGGGAAAGGAGATCAGGCTTGACTTCGACATCAATGAGGTTCTGAAGAAGCTGACCATTAAAGAGCAAGCTTTCTATATTGAAACGATGGATGCTTTAGCGGATGAGTTGCTGGAAGAGCTAGCTCTAGAAGATCATCTGAAGCTAGCACTGACTAAGGAGCCAGGGGAGTTTGGCTACGTGGACCAGAGGACCCAGGAGTACGTCAACCTGCTGGATTCTAGGAGGATTGTTAAGAATGAAGAAGGTTGCTGCCTAGAGATCGACTCCGAGATCGACGCTATCACTCGATCCAGGAGTCAGATCGACAAGGCAATCGAGAACACAACTCGATCCGGTGCAACAATCGACGGACAGATCGAAAAAAATGCTCGATCAGGAAAAACAATCGAGTCGGTGATCGAGAGAGACCTCCCGATCATTTTGGGGTCCAATCAAGAGATCGACTCAGCGTCCCGATCCCTTACTCGATCCACATCAAAACGAGTAAGTGAATCGAGCGAAATGGCTCGATCTAGACGACATCGAGAGGAGAATCGACTGGAGGACTCGATTTCAGAAGGGATAGCGATAGAGGAAAGCAGTCTGAAGGGCCATGCCTCGGGTTCAAAGGAGAGCTCCAAGGAGGAAAGCAACAACAACAGCCACGAGGATGACTGGAGTGAGCTGTTAGCCCCAAAGGTGGACCTTAAGGAGCTCTCAAAAGGCCTAAGGTATGCTTTCTTAGGGCCTAATAACACTTATCCCGTGATTGTGAATGAAAACCTTAGTGATGATGAGTTGCACTCGCTCCTGACTGAGCTGAGAAAGTATAGGAAGGCCATTGGGTACTCTTTAAGTGACATCAAGGGCCTTTCACCAATGCTTTGCACTCATAGGATTCACTTGGATAATGAGAACACCTGTTCTATAGAACATCAAAGGCGTTTGAATCCTAATTTGAAAGAGGTTGTTAAGAAAGAAATCCTTTAGCTTTTAGAGGCTGACGTGATCTATCCCATAAGTGACAGCACGTGGGTTTCTCCAGTACACGTGGTGCCTAAGAAGGGAGGGATCACGGTCATAAGGAATGAAAAGGATGAGCTTATTCCTACTAGAACCATCACTGGTCATAGGATGTGTATTGATTATAGGAAACTTAACCTTGCGACTAGGAAAGACCATTTCCCTTTGCCTTTTATTGATCAAATGCTTGAGAGACTTGCTAATCACCCTTACTACTGTTTTCTCGATGGGTATAGCGGTTTCTTACAAATACCAATTCACCCAAATGATCAGGAGAAGACGACCTTCAGATGTCCCTATGGTACCTTCGCATATCGAAGGATGCCGTTTGGATTGTGTAATGCACCGGCTACGTTTCAGAGGTGTATGATGTCGATCTTCTCCGATCTAATAGAGGAGATGGTAGAGGTGTTCATGGATGACTTCTCTGTCTATGGTGCGTCCTTTCCTGCGTGTTTGTTGAATCTTTGCAGGGTACTAAAGCGTTGTGAAGAGACAAACTTTGTGCTGAACTGGGAGAAATGCCACTTTATGGTTAAGGAAGGGATCGTGCTTGGTCATAAGATATCAGAGAAGGGTATTGAGGTTGATCAGGCTAAGGTGGAAGTCACGATGGGTCTTGAGCCGCCGGTTAACATCAAGGGAGTCAGAAGCTTCTTGGGACACGCAGGGTTTTATAGGCGTTTCATCAAAGATTTCTCCAAGATTGCATGCCCTCTTACACGGTTGTTGTGCAAGGAATCTGAGTTCGTGTTTGATGAGGAGTGTTTGTAGGCTTTCGTGACCATTAAGGAAGCCCTTACATCAGCTCCTATAGTCCAAGCACCAGACTGGTCGCTCCCCTTTGAGATCATGTGTGATGCTAGTGACTACGCCGTAGGGGCCGTTCTCGGTCAGAAGAAAGACAAGAAGCTGCACGTGATCTACTATGCTTCAAGAACCTTGGATTACACGCAAACAAGATACACCACTACGGAGAAGGAGTTGCTTGCAGTAGTCTTCGCCTTTGAGAAGTTCAGATCATATCTCGTTGGTTCCAAGGCTATTGTATACACGGATCACGCTGTCTTGCGATACATCTACTCGAAGAAAGACACTAAGCCTCGGCTCTTAAGATGGATTCTCTTACTCCAGGAGTTTGACATGTAGATTAAAGACAAGAAAGGAATAGAAAACGGAGTCGCTGACCATCTCTCACGGCTAAGGATCAACGAGTCTCTCCCCTTAGATGACTCTCTTCCAAAAGAGCAGCTTATGGCGATTACCACGGCTGTTTGTGGAACGCTAGAAGGGAGGTTTGAGGAGGTGTTGAGTTTCAAAGAGGAGGATCTACCGTGGTATGCTGATGTAGTGAACTATCTAGCGTGTGGTGAGGAGCCAACACATCTCAACAGCTATCACAAGAAGCGGTTTATGAGAGAGGCTAGTGACTACTTTTGGGACGAGCCCTACTTATACAAGAGAGGAGTAGACAGTTTGTACCGGAGATGTGTTACAAAGGAAGAAGCCAGGGATATCCTCTATCATTGCCATGGCTCTTCCTACGGAGGACACTTCGCCTCATTCAAGACTGCCACGTAAGTGTTGCATGCCGGTTTCTGGTGGCCGTCTATTTTTAAAGATGCACACGAATTTGTGAAGAGCTGCGAGGCATGTCAACGAGCAGGGAATATCACTAAGAGGAACGAAATGCCTCAAGTTCCCATCTTCGAGATTGACTTGTTCGACGCGTGGGGGATAGACTTCATGGGGCCATTTCCTTCTTCATATGGCAACAAATACATGTTAGTAGCAGTGGATTATGTCTCTAAATGGGTTGAGGCTGTTGCTTCCCTTACAAATGACTCTAAGGTGGTAATCAAGCTGTTCAAGAGTATCATCTTCCCGAGGTTTGGGGTACCCAAGGTTGTCATAAGCGATGGGGGAAGCCACTTCATAAACAAGGTCTTTGAGAACCTCTTGAGAAAGTATGGAGTTAAGCATAAGGTGGCTACACCGTATCATCCCCAAACAAGCGGTCGATCTCGGAGTCGATCTCTAGGCAACTGCCTTCATCTTCTAGCATAACCTTCCTTGAATCGAGTAAGTTGACGTATTCCTGAGTCCTCTGATCCACGTATCCAAACTCTCTTGGCTCCTTAGTCAATGCCAGCTTTAAATGATCCCCCTGAGCCAACTCTTCCAGGAACTCATCCGCTAACGCATCCAACGTTTCAATGGAGAAAGCTTGCCCTTCTATCGTAGGCTTCTTCAAAACCTCATTGAGATCAAAGTCCAGCCTTATATCTTTACCCAAGTGCAAGGCAATCTTCCCATTCTTAACGTCTATGATAGCTACGGCGGTGGCTAAGAAAAGTCTCCCGAGAATGAGTGGATCCTTTGGTTCTTCATCCATTTCCAACACAACGAAGTCCGTAGGCACGTTTACACAACTGATCTTGACTGACAAGTCCTCAAGCAAGCCCACAGGTAACCTCACACTTCTGTCAGCTAGTACCAACGATATTCTACAATCCTTGTAATGGGTAAAGCCAATCTTCTTTGCCACAGAATGAGGCATCAGATTTATACTAGCTCCGAGATCACAAAGGCAACTCTTGAACTCCAAAGGACCTAAAGCGCAAGGTATAGTGAACCTTCCGGGGTCTCCCAACTTCTTAGGGACTATCTCCTTGTGTATCACAGCACTACACTCCTCACTTAGAACAAGCACTTCCTTGCTTTCCTTATTCTTCTTCACGAGAGTATCTTTGAAGAATTTGACGCATTTAGGCATCATTGCAAGCCAGTCCACGAGAGGTAGCTTGATCTCTACGTCATTAAGGTGCTTCTTAAACAAGACTCTATGCTTCTCGATGAGTTCCTTCTTGAAACGGCCAGGAAAAGGTAGCTTAGGTACATACGGTGGAGGTACATAAGCATCCTTCTCAATAGTTTCCTCCGCTTTCTTCTCTACAACCGCTTTGTCACCTCTTCTTTGCCCTTGAATCCAAACATTGTCAAAGTTGATCTCATCATCAGCGGAAAGCTTACCCTCTTCCTCTTGAATTACAACATCCTCGTTGATCTTGGGAGCAACCGTAGGTGCTAGCTCTTTCCCACTCCTTAGAGTAATGGCATTAGCGTATTCCTTGGGATTCTGCTCACACTTTTCCGGTAAGCTATTCTGACCGCTTGAGCTTGCCTTTCCCTTCTCAAGTTGCTTGATTTTATTATTCAAGGTTGTAATCTGAGTAGAGAAATCCGTGAGAGACGAGTCTAAGCGAGTGTTCATCTCGGCAAACTTCTGGTTTGTAGAGGCTTGCCCTTGAATCAGTTGTTGAAACATAGCTTGGACAGGATCAACTTGTTGTTGTGGCATCGGTTGTTGTTGAGGAGCGGAGCCCGGAGGGTATATTGGCGTATAACTTTTGTTTCCTTGCTGTTGTCCTTGGAAGTTGTTCTGCCCTTGCCCTTGGAAGCCACCACTCGGCTGAAAACCTTTGTTGTATGGTAAGAAAGGCTTTGCTTACTGAGCAGTGTACACCTGATCCTTAGGGTTCGCGACATTGGTGCTACGGTACGAGAGATTGTTGTTCTGCTTGTGGCCTTGTGAATAACCTTGAGGTTTGTAGTTGTTCTGACCCGCCACCCAATTGCCTTCTTATTGACTCAACTCGAGTTCCTCTAAGGCTTCATCCGCTTCACCAACGAAGTTAACATGCTTCTGATTAGCCAACACCAGCTTGTCAATCTTCTTGTGCAGTGACTTAAGCCCTTTCTTGTGAGACTCTAGCTCAGAACCTCTCGGTGCACGGTCATAATCCTCATCATAGTTGCCTTCGCTTAGTGCTAAGTTCTCAATCAGCTCCATGCCTTCCTCTACCTCTTGACCAAGGAAGTTTTCCTTACTAGCTGTGTCAAGCAACAAGCGAATCTTTGGGGAAGCTCCTCGGTAGATAGTGCTTAGAAGAGTCTCTTCGCTGAAGCCGTGGTGAGGACACTGGATAGTGTAGTCTTTGAACCGTTCCATGGCTTCAGTGAAAGTATCATTGTTCCTTTGCGTGAAGCCGCTCATCTCGCTTCTTAGCCGTGCTGTTCTGGTTCAAGAGAAAACATTTGAGAGGAAAGCCTTCTTACACTAAGCCCAAGATGTAATGGTGCCTTGTGGAAGTGTCTTCTCCCAATGTTTAGCCTTGTCTCCGAGAGAAAATGGAAAGAGACGCAGCTTGAAAGCATCTTCGGATATGCCGTTAATCTTGATCATCCCACATACTTGTTCGAAGTTATCAAGGTGCTCCAAGGGGTCTTCCATTGCTAGCCCGTGAAACTTATTGTTTTGCACCACTGAGATGAATCTCTGCTTAATCTCGAAATTATTGTTCTGTACAGGAGGAGGAGTGATCCCAAACCTATTGTGATGAGTATTGGGAGCATCTCCCGCTCCTATGATCCTTGGGGGTCTAGCCGCGTGTTGGGGGTTTGATGTCACTGCAATTGCATGCATTTTTCATACATATAAGTTAGCTTTTCATGCATTTACATCACACTTTAGGCTAGATAGCATCACTTTAGGTCCTAGAGCATTCTTGCACCAGCATACGCATGTTCCTAGCATTTTGCATCATATTCAGGTTGTTTCTGGATACTTTGGAGTCGTGGAGGTTCGTGGACGTGCTGAGGCTGTTGTGGAGGTTCGTGGAACGTCGGATGTTTGCAAAGGACCAGAGATCGGGGAGCAGATCGAGCACGGCAGGTCGATCTAGATGAGATCGACCAGATGATCGAGAAGCCCAGGCAATCCAAGGGAATTGATCGAGAAGAAGATCGAGTAAAGCAATCGATCAAGTGGTACAGACGTAAATGACGCCATGCAGAACGAGAGCCGGATCGAGTCCACCACTCGATCCGACCGAAGATCGATACCAAGATCGGATGCAACACTCGATCCACCGAAGAAGATCGAGACCCAGATCGAGTAGAAGACACGATGTCTGAAAGTGATCGAGAGAGCCGCTCGATCCCGAAGTCGATCTCTGTCCTTTCAACCGTTTTTGGCCGCTAGCGAGGGGGGGACCATCGAGCTGTTTTTCCCATTTTGGGAAGGCGGCAATGTTCCTTTCCCACACACTTTTTCATTCTTATCTTTTTATCCTTTTTCTCTCTGGTTTAAAGACGATCCGCCATTGTTAGACTTTGAGTTTGTTCTTGGATATTTTGAATCGTTTAAGTTTAATCCATCATTCTTATGTTTATCGTTTCATTCTCCATGCTTTGCTTAGTTTATTTAATGTGTAGTGAGTAGTTTCATTTGGGTTTCGAGGTTGAGAGGATTCACGGGGTCGAAAAGGTTTTCAAAGCTTGGAGTTTTCTTGTTCTTAATGGCTTTCTTTTCTAAGATGTTGAGTTCTTAAGGCTTAAAGAGTCTCACGCCAAGATCTTTATGATCAGAGAGAGCTCTTACCTTGACAGGATCCAGAGATCTCTGAAAATCACATCTTAGAGGCTAGTTACTCTTTCCCAAACGCCATGGTAGTTTAGAGGACTAGTTAAGCCGCGTGGTTGAAATCTGTTTCCCTTGCCTCTCAATCTCTTTTTCCGCCAAACGCCATGGGTCTGGAGGAGAGAATGAGAGAGTGATCCATACCACACGCCATGGATGGGTCTTGTTTTGTTTTCAAGGCTTAGAGAATCTCACAAAGTGAGTAGATCTAGAGTTTTCAACCCAAGCTTGGACCTTTGAAACCCATAACATGAATCTCGACCCTAGACCCTTCTTTCTTAGCATTCGCTTAGCTTTACACTGCTCTTGCATTCTCTTTGACCTTCCTAGCTCCTAGAAGTGGATTAACACTCACTTGCATACTGTTCTACAACCTAAGTGTTGCATTTGAGTTTTGATAGCCTCATTGCATCCTCGCCCTTGCAAGAAAATTGTTAACAAATGGCGCCGTTGCCGTTGTATGAGTGTTAGAAAGCATAGAGATTTGGGGCTTAGTGAAGACTAAGCTATAGTTTGTTTAAGTTACTAATCTATCTACTCTCAAACGTGTTTCTTCCAGGTACATGCATCTTCGTTCCAAGGGAGACAACCATCTACTTCAACCCTTGGACAACATCCATCAACATGGTCATTCACGGCAAAGAAGAGTACGAGAACAAGCTAGAGCTTTTTAGGAGATTGTTCAGCATGGTTTGGTTGACTTTGAAGCTATGGCTGAACACGAGCATCCAGAGGGACCTCCTCCAGCTCACGGGGCAGTGGGAAGGGGCAATGGAAACCCCCAACACGCGGCTAGACCCCCAAGGATCATAGGAGCCGGATATGCTCCCAATACTAATCACAATAGGTCTGGGATCACTCCTTTTCCTGTACAAAACAACAACTTCGAGATTTAGCCAGGTTCATCTCCATGGTGCAAAACAACAAGTTCCACGGCTTAGCAATGGAAGATCCCTTGGAGCACCTCGACATTTCGAGCAAGTATGTGGGATGATCAAGATAAACGGCATATCCAAAGACGGTTTCAAGCTGCGTCTCTTTCCATTCTCTCTTGGAGACAAGGCTAGACATTGGGAGAAAACACTTCCTCAGGGCACCATCACTTCATGGGCCGAGCGTAAGAATGCTTTCCTCTCAAAGTTCTTCTCTAGCACCAGAATGGCAAGGCTAAGAAGCGAGATCAGCGGCTTCATGCAAAGGAATAATAAGACTCTCAATGAAGCCATGGAAAAATTCAAGGACTATACTATCCAATGTCCTCACCACGGCTTCAGCGAAGAGACTCTTCTAAGCACTATCTACCGCGGAGCTTCACCAAAGATCAGGTTGTTGCTTGACCCGGCCAGTAAGGGGAACTTCCTTGGTCAAAAGGTAGAAGAAGGCATGGAGCTGATTGAGAACTTAGCACTAAGTGACGGCAACTATGCTGAAGATTATGACCGTGCACCACGAGGTTCAGAGCTAGAGTCTCACAAGAAATAGTTGAAATCATTACACAGAAGATTGACAAGTTGGTTTTGGCAAATCAGAAGCATGTTCACTTTGTTGGTGAAGCGGATGAGAGCCAAGAGGAGCTTGAGTTGAGCCAAGAAGAAGCCAATTGAGTGGCGGGTCAAAACAACTAGAAACCTCAAGGCTATTCACAAGGTTACAACCAGAACAACAATATCTCATACCGCAGCACTAATGTAGCAAACCCTAAGGACCAAGTGTACCCTGCTCAGCAAGCAAAGCCTTTCGTACCCTACAACAAAGGTTTTCAACCGAGTGGTGGCTTCCAAGGGCAAGGGCAGAACAACTTCCACGGGCAACAGCAAGGAAACAAGGTTTATACGCCAATGTACCCTCCCGGCTTTGTCCCTCAGCAGCAACAAACGATGCAACAACAAGTTGATCCTTGAGTGTGAAGGGTATGACCACTTGAAGACTGTGTGCCCAACATCTATGAAACGGGAGACCCTCAAATGTCATGAGTGTGAAGGGTATGACCACTTGAAGACTGTGTGCCCAACACCTAAGAAACGGGAGACCCTCAAATGTCAGACGTGCAGTGGATTTGGAGATGTTAGAAGTGAGTGTGTCAGTCAAGACAAAAGAAGAGAAAAATCACTGATTAGCAAGGAAGAGTCTGAATCGGATGATGACAATGATTATAAACCATTACTGAAGTTCATAGCATTTCTTGGTGTTATTGATGAGAATGCTGACTCTGAGGTAGAATCTGACAAGGATGAGGACTACCAATCATATGAAATTCTGCTTGAGGAAAACGGAACCTTATGCTTAGCCATGATGAGTGTGAAGAAAGAGAAGGAAGACCTAGTGGAAGAGATTGCAAACATGGATCTTACAATTACAAAGCTGCAAGATAACATTGATGCAGATATTAGAGTAATTGAGGAAAAAGATGACAAGATCTTTGCCCTGCACTGTGAGGTGGATATTGCTCAAAATCAGCTCACTGAGCAAGCTAAGTATTCAGATTTTCTTAAGATGCTCATCACTGAGGAACTGGAAAAGACTCGTGAGCTGAATGGTCGCCTGACAGAACAATTGAGAAACATCAAAATCCTCTCTAAGGGATCCAAAGATCTGGATGCACTTGACAATGGGTTAATTAAGCAAGATGAGTTGGGGTCTTAATTACATAGGAAATTCATCAGGGCAAGAAAGGAAATTTGTCTGACATGCAGAAGCACCACAGCGATATATTTGGATAACTCAACAAAATATAGATTACAGAAAAGGGAACAAGGTGGCAGAACCTGCCAAATCTCGAAGGAAATATCAACGAGTTAAGTTGTCACATCAAAGCAACAATGAACCTGGGGTGAGGACAAGTGAAGTGTACCAAAATGGCTGGGTGTTTGGATGCTACTAATGTGGAAGAATATGTCACATTAAGGTCCATTGCTATCAGCTGCAGGAGGATATTCAGCACTTGATCAGATAAAATCAGTTCTTTTGGAATGGAAAGCGCTGAAACCAAGGGTGGATAAGGAAACCAAATCTTGCAAAAGAACATGTGAAAGAAGAAATTTTCTAGAGTTAGAACTACTACTCTCTCAATATCTCTGTACACTTGCCATTGTAGTACAAAGAGGTTATCAATCCAATCCAGAGGCTAAGGAACAATCAAGATGCAGAAAACTTGCTAAGCTAGGCCAAATAAAGAGAAGGAATTGAAATCGAACGACCTATGATAAACAAGAAGAAAATCTAACAACCTAAGATGAACAAAAAGAAAGAAAAACACAAAAGGCAAGGTTTAGGACTAGAGTGATAACAAAGTGAATCATGCTTATGGTTAAGAGATCAAATCAAATTAAGAACAATTCAAATCTAGATATAGACATCTAAAACAAGACAAGCTACTTTTTTCATTGGCATGCCAAACCCATGGTTAGTGGTGTACCAACAAACAAGCAAGAAGCACAAGGTCCATAAAATCTAACAAGCTCCCACACCTCCACGGTTAGTGGCTTGTGTGATTACTTATCACTTGCTGCAATATATCAGGCAACCACTCACTGGTTAGGCTTATTGCAGTTATCTAAGGGCAACTTGCCACCAATGGGTGATGCAAAGACTCATGACAAATCTAAGCATTTATTTCAAGACTAAAACCACTAAGATATTTCATCAAACACAGGGAGTGCAGGATAAAACGCCCAGGATTCTTATTTAATCCAAAGAGGTACTAAGCATTAAAGATCAATTCAGCAAGAAGAGGAATGGGATCTAGCAACCTAACATATCAAGCATCCAAAAGAAACACTTTTGCATCACAAAAAATCATGAATCTCTAAAATAAATCAAACCCTAAATAACAAATTCGAAATTAATAAAAGCAATACCATGACTAAAAGATTAAAGACTTATGATTAAAAGAAGAAAACATAAATAAAAGTATACACAAGTGATCCAATCTCACCCCATAATGGGATTGTTCTAGTTCTTTGAAAAACAAAAGAAAAGCTTTAGGGAAGAGAAAGGATAAAAGAAAATAGATCTAGGTTTAGCTATTTGTAGGGAACATCCCTAAAATAGCCTTAGAAAGCAAAAATAAAAAAAGTCAAAGATGGTCAAAGATGGTTCTCGGACCAAAGCATATCGAGCAGAAAGAAGGAGGTGATGGTCGATGTGGGTGCTCGATGTGAACTCCTGGTTGCGGACAGTGATGCTGGAAGCGCCGTATCTTTTGAACCACTGATCAGATTGACCTGATTCAACCTCCGTTGGAAATCTTATTCGATCCTCTATAACTTCTGTGAAGGATGCAGAGGCTAAATCGCACAAAAAGACCTTCGTTTGGACCCATACATATCATATCGACGTGCATATTGGGCAGATTTCTCTCAGCTTTGGTCGATACAGGACTTTGGTGCAGCTTAAAACCCGTCATCTTGGCCGTTATGCTTGGTTCTTCATGTCCAAATCATCCACCATTGTCCAAGTCTCCTCTATAGCTCCATTTAAACCTGAAAAAGACTCTAAACAATGCAAAATATAAAATGCCTATTCTTAAAACCTAACATGTCTAATATGAATGCAAATGGAGCAAAACATGTTGAGTTTGAATGCATGAAAAGAAACAAAACCTAAACTAAACGTATGCTAAAACATGGTAAATAATGAGGTTATTAACATGCTTTTACGGCTGTGTCAGCAGATCAAGTCGCTGAAGAGTAAACTTGGTATTTTCATAGTGGATGGTCAAGACACATGACAAGAACTCAGAATAGCCTGACTGCCTTTGGGGAAGTTTCAGCTGGAAAAGTCACTTTTGGTGGGGGAGCCAGAGGAAAGATCAGAGGCATTGGAGAAACCTATGGGCCAGGTATACCAAAATTGGCTAAAGTATACTTCGTTGATGGGCTCAAGGCCAACGTGATCAATGTCAGTTAACTATGCGATGAGGGACTATCATTGTTATTCTGCAAGGACTTCTGTCGAGCTGTGAATAATCACGGTCAGCTGATAATGCAGGGAACTCAAACAGGAAACAACTACTACAGGTTGACTTCATTCCAACTACAGTGTCAGATGGTCACCAAAATTAACGATATGCAGCTGTGGCATCAGAAGTTTGGGCACATGAACGTGCAAACAATGGCCAAACTTGCTGAAAAGGAACTGATTAGAGGGATGCGAAAAATCAAAGTGTAAGCTGATCTGATGGGGCTAATGGAGACTGAGAGCATAGCAGGCAAGAATTATGCATTCGTCTTGGTAGATGACTTCACGAGGTATTCATGGGTGAGGTTTCTTCGTGAAAAATCAGACAGTTTTGGAATCTTTAGGATTCTGGCTCTGCAGTTGAAAATGGATAGAAAGGATGGCATCAAAACTATCAGAAACGATCATGGGGGAGAATTTTAGAATGAGACCTTTGAGTGAACAAGGGACCACTCATCAATACTCTGCGCCACGAACACCTCAACTGAATGGTGTTGTTAAGCGTAAGAATCCCACACTGCAAGAGATGGCCCGTGCGATGCTCCATGGCAATCAGATTGTTAAACATTTCTAGGCAGAAGCATTGAACACTGCGTGCTACATCATCAACAGAGTGTATGTAAGTAAAGGCATCAATAAAACTCCTTATGAGTTGTGGAAAGGAAAAACACCAACAATGAGTTACTTCCATGTGTTTGGATGTCCGTGTTACATCCTCAATGACAAGGACCATCTTGGTAAATTTGATTCACGGAGCTATGAGGGCATATTTCTGGGGTATTCAGGAAACAACATGGCAATTCGAGTATTTAAGTAACACTCTCGACAAGTACAAGAGACAGAGAACGTTGTGCTTGATGACAGATCTCCTAAAGGCTTGCTATACCCACCTGCCGACAGTGATGAATAGGCAGGAACAGCACCAAAGCAGAAAACTTCAGAGTCGTCAATAACAAGCTCAAACACATCAACCCAGAAATTGGATGATGATGAGACAGCTCCAGAACCAATAAATGAACCAGAAAGTTAGACTGATTCTGATGTTAATGAGTTAATTGAGAGGATAGTTAACTCAGGATCTACAGCAGGTCCGAGTACCAAGGTATTGAAAGTTTCAAATAATCACCTTAAAGAACAAGTGATTGGTGACATGGATGGGGACACACGACATAACCAGCTGGACTTCAAGAAGATGGTACGGTTTGCATGCTTTGTATCAATCGTTGAACCTAGAACTCACAAGGAGGCCCTTGTTGATGAATATTGGATCAAGGGCATGCAAGATTAATTAGAACAAATTGAACGTAATCAAGTATGAACTCTGGTGTCTTGACCCTCTGGAGCGAATGTTGTTGGCACCAAGTGGATCTTCAAAAATAAGAGTGATGAACATGTATGTTGTTTGTAACAAGGCTAGGCTGGTAGCTCAAAGGTATTCACAGGTTGAAGGAGTAGACTTTGATGAGACATTTGCACTGGTTGCATGACTAGAGTCAATCCGGTTGCTTGTTGGGATGGCTTGTAAGTTGAAGTTCAAATTGCATCATATGGACGCCAAGAGTGCCTTTCTGAATGGGTTCCTTCAAGAAGAAGTTTTTGTTGAACAACCCAAAAGATTTGAAGATCATGTTCATCTTGAGTATGTGTATAAATTACAGAAAGCATTATCTGGTTCGAAGCAAGCACCACGCGCATGGTATGAGAGACTGACTTCCTTCCTGATGAAGAAAGGCTATCAGCGTGGCAGTGTTGATCAAATATTGTTCACAATCATGAGACATCAGGGATTCATGGTGGTTCAAATTTATGTTGATGACATCGTGTTTGGAGCTATTAATCAGATGTTGGTAGATGAATTCGTCAGCAAAATGACAAAAAAAAATTGAAATGAGCATGGTGGGGGAGCTGAATTACTTCCTGGGCTTTTAGATCAAGCTGTCAGATGATGGTGATGTAAGCATCAGTACCATGCTAGCAGTACCAGAGAAGAGGAGCCATATAGAAGCTGACTTGGAGCTAAACATGCTTGAAGGAGAGGAGCAAAGGAAGCTGGAATCTGTTTTCAAAGAGAGCAAGTGTTTAAAACCAATACACTGTCGTTCTACACCTCAAAGAGAGCCTCCTGATTGTGCCAAGACATCACTGGTTCGAATTAAGATGCAAGAAGACCAGCCTAAACCGCCAAAGCCCCCAAACAGCATACATGGACCAACATTCACATTCTTGGAGCCATTTAAGGAAACCATGAGCATATCTTATATCAGCTCTTATCATTTGCCTTCCCTGACGTCCACAGAAGATACCAAAGGATTCAAACAACCAGACCCAGCCAATAACCAAGTACAAACTAGCCAAACCAAAGAAGATATCAACATAAAGAGAGTTTCCTTTCTTGGAGATGATTTCATTGCTTTCAAAGGAAAGCAAGGCCAACGACCATTACCTCTACTCAATCTCGACCCTCCATCCTCTCAAAAGATCCCACACGTCCATACAAAGCAGAAGAGTTAAAGAATCATTCCCTTTCATTACACCAATCAAGCCATTCCCCCCATTTAAGCCTAAATGGCTAGTTAACTCATTTTATCACTTTAGCTTGATTCTTGCTTTGTTTTTAATTGTTGTTACCGTTTTATATTTTTCATATTGAGCATTATATAAGCTCATAAGCATTGTATTTCGAAACCACCAAATTATTTATCAAGAAAAGTTTATTTTATTTCGAAAAGAATTGTCTTTTGAATCAATATTGTTCCTGCTTATTACAAGTTCTTCAAGAGGGATTCTTAGAACTTGTAAAGAGTGTAGAGACTAGTGTTCTTGTGAGGATTAGCCCTTGAACATTAGAATCTAAACCCTTTGTGTTTGGGGTTCAAGCACAGCTGGCCAACCAACCATCTAGCCATTCAACCATCAAAGGCTTCTAAGCAAAGATTTCAAAGGGACATTACTTGGAGCATTTCAAGTATTGTATCAGATGGTGTCTTTATATCTCATGATACATGTGCCAAGAATATGGTTTCACGATTTGGTATGGACTCGAGTAAAGTAGCTAAAACACTAATGGGGACTAATTGCAAGCTGTCTAGAGATACATAAGGGGAAGATGTGGACACAAAGCTGTATCGAGGCATGATTAGGAGCCTGCTATATCTAACTACAAGTCGGCCTGATCTGTGACTCAGCATGGGTTTTTGTGCAAGATATCAGGCGAATCTTAAGGTGTCACAGGTGCAAGAAGTCAAACGGATAATCAAGTATGTCAAAGGGACTATCAATATGGGGTTATTCTACACAATTGACACCAACCAGAACCTGGCTGGATACTGTGATACAAACTAGACAGAATGTCTAGATGATCGAAGGAGCACAGTGTGGGGGATGTTTCTTCTGAGGAACAACCTGATCTCCTGGCATAGCAAGAAACAAAACAGTGTGTCCTTGTCAACTGCCGAGGTTGGATACATTGCATTGGGCAGTGACTATGGTCAACTCATGTGGATGAAACAAATGATAGCACACTATGGTATGGAATCTAAATCTCTTCTGATTCATTGTGACAATGAGAGTACAATTAACATTGCTAAGAATCCTGTTCAGCACTCACACACTAAACACATAGATATCAGGCATCACTTTATACGTGAATTGGTTGAGGAGAAACGGATTGAAATTAATCATGTTAGTTGATATCTATTGCATTTACATCATTTAGGCGTGCATTTAGTTCATGTTTTGGTTTCCTTTTTGCATGTTTTCCTTCTCTTTAGTCCCATTTTCCTGTTCTTTTAGACTTAGGTTGCATTTAGGTTGTAGTTTGCATTCCCTTTGCATTAAGGATGCTTTTATGTGCCCAAAGAGCTATTTGGAGCAAGGAGGAAGCATGTGGATGATTCAAGGAGTTGCCCAAGCTAAGGAGGAGAAAAGGAGCTAAGGAAGATGACTTTTGGTGCAACATTGATCATGACCAGATCAACATCGATCGATGTGAATCACATTGATCAAGCTTGGAGTCTACATCGTTCGATGTAAAGCAGCCGAGAGTTGGGAGGTCCACATTGATCACTCACATCGATCACAAGTTATCGATGTCAAGAAATAGGACAACCACATCGGACACTCAAATCGACCAAGACTAATCGATGTATTTGACTGAGAGCTTTGAAGATTGCATTGATAAAGCACATCGACCAAAGACTGATCAATGTCAAGCACCAGGAGACCAGCATCGAACATCCACATCGATCACTTGAGATCGATGTTAGCCTAATCTGAGATGTTTTTATTTACAACTTTGCCATTGCTTTAGGGTTTTTGGCACTTAGTATAAGTAGGCTTGGACTAATGGTTTTTAGCCAGGTCTTGATGTTGCTTAGTTTCTTAAGTGTTCTTTAATCTTTGTAGGACAAGATCTTCTTGTTAATCTAAAGTTTTGTATTTGCATCATTAAATCTTCTCTAATCTCCCTCTTAATCATGTTTAACATCTTTTCCTCTTGTGATTTGGTGTTTTCCATGATGATGAGTGAGTAGTCCTTTTAGGGTTCTTAGATGTGGTAGATTAAGGGAATTTAGAGGCTTGATTAGGGTTTGTTAGTGTTTAATTAGGTTGGTTCGTCTCTATTAATCTTTGTTCAGGCTAGATTTATCTTGATCACATGAATCTAGATTTAGGCTTCATCTTATGCCTACTAAGTGTTTGATGAAATACTGATCTTGTTTGATATAGGATTTACTGGTCTTAGCTCAAGAGATTGAATGTCTGAGAAGTATTTTGGCTTGAATATAGTTGGTTTTGCATGCTTATTGATTGTTCTAACACTAATGAGAGTTAGTTCTTGTTAGGATGATTAGGAAAGGGTTTTTCGCATGACTGATGTAATTCACCATCTTTTCTGCTGCTTTACATCTATCACTCCTGATCGATGCAGTTTGTGCCTTGATCGATGCTGCACCAAAAACCAACTTCCTTGGCTCTTTTGCTCCTCCTTAGCTTAGGCAACTCCTTGAATCATCCCCATGCTTCCTCCTTACTCCAAATAGCTTTTTGGGTACCTAAAAACATCTTTAATGCATAGAGAATGCAAACTACAACATAAATAGAACCTAAGTCTAAAAGGAAAGGAAAATGGGACTAAAGAGAAGGAAAATATGCAAAAGGAAACCAAAACATGAACTAAATGCAAACTTAAATGATGTAAATACAAGAGATATCAACACCCCCACACTTGCCTTTTGCTTGCCCTCAAGCAATCAAACTTAGACAAATGGAGGATGAGGTTTAAAGGTGGGCACTCAAATTGAAAAATTCTAAGGTAAAGAAGTGAAGTTAATGTCTAAGTACCTAAGTGTATGATGTAAAACACAATCAGTTATACTTTAAAGAACTTAGTCATGCTCATCATGTTTCAAAATGATCTCAAATCTCAACCTAGACAAATGCAAAATCAATCAACTCTTTAACATTTATTAAGCTTGTAACCATGAATCAAGTTTGTGCAAATCAAGTGAGAACATTTGGTCTTAGGTTATGGTCATGAGATGAAAATGATCTCATTCAAGTAAGGGCTAGTAAAGTCAAGGGATCACTCAATGAAAATGATTATATCTTAGGCAAAATGCTAAAGGTAAAAGCACACTTATGCATGCAAGTTAAAGCTTTCTTCTACCCTTAACCTAAAGATGAATCCTAAAACTTCTAAACTAAAATTGAACCCCTAAATCTACCCTTTCCCAAAGAACTTGATCCTCTTCTCCTTCATGTGTGGGGAAACTTCTTCTTCTTGCTTGTGTGGTTGATGATACAAGACTTTTTGGGACTTGATTCAATTACCCAAGCTTGTACTAATCAGTTGTAGTATAGCATAGGGTTTTATCAATCCAAAAGGGGAGAATGAAACAGTAAGAATGCAATAGAGATCTTAATTCAAGCAGATAATGATGTTTTTAGATGTCTAACAACCTAAGTGATCGAGCGAAGAAGCAAAAGAAAGCAAAAGAATGCAATTAAAGAGCAGTAATGGCAAAGAGAAACAGAGCAAGAACAGAGTAAAAGCTAAACTAAACAGAGTAAAAGCAAGACTTCAAAGATTAAAAGATGGTTCAAGATCAAGGCAATGGTGATAGGGTGATTCATGTTCATGTCTAGGGTGATCAAAACAAGCAGTTGTAAACACTCAACCTTAGGTAAGGAACACTAATAAAGACTTATCCAATCTCTTGGCATTAATCCATTTTCTAATCACATATTCAAGATAATCATCTTTACTCAAACATATAATCATCAAGCATTAAAATCAAGTTCCATAAAACCAATTAGCATGCTAGACCTAAAGCATCACTAAAATCACCCCATCTGCCCTAATCTCAAACCTAAAGCAAACTACTCACTAATCATGGTGAAAACCATCAAATCTATGAAGAAGAGATAGTTAATCATGATTAGGAAGATAAAATATTAAGATAAAAGCAAACTTTTATTGAATTAAACAAAGATTCAAATTACAAAATCAAAATGCTAAAACAAAACTGAAGAAACTGCTGGGTAAAGAGTTGTTCCCTGAAATTAGGGATTTTAAGTATTTATAGGAGTCTAAGCGAAAATGGAAAAATTGTAAATAAATGGTCTTCAGTCTGGGATCACATCGATTAGTTGCATCAATCAGTGCTTGATCGATGTGAATCTTATCGATGGGCATCTGCTGGTCAATGCATGTTGAGCGGTTTCACGAAAATTGCCATATCTGTTGAACGGCATATCAGAATGACCTGAAAAAAAGTCCTCTTGAAAGCAAACCCACGTGGCTACAACGTCTGTAAAGAGTGAAGATGCGGAATAGAGACGGAGGCTACTCGTCCGAGCAAATCTTCAAGTCGGTCAAGATCAACGATAAAAACTCGAGATGGACATGTTCTCACTTTATTCTCCGTAACTGATGGGAATGACTCGAAACTAAAACCAAACGAAAGCTAACTTAACTGGCTACAAAGTTAATGCAGGACGCCGAAGCCAAATCGGAATGCAAACACCTCAGCTGAGCTGATCTTCAGTCGATATGAATCATATCGGTCACCAACTCATCGTTGTACTTGACCGAAATTAATCTGCTGGGTTTACAGCGATGAGTGTTTGATCGATGCTCTTGACCGAAAATCTTGTATCAATCACCCATTGATCGACATGAATGATCGATATGGCTTGAATCGGTCACTCCTTGACCGATAGCCTCCGTGCACAAATCAATAGGGTTGAGCGGTTTCACGAAAACTTCTGTCACTTTCTAACCGCTGATGGGAATGACCTGAAACCAACTCCAGACGCAAGCTAACTCACGGGGATACAACATTCGTGAAGACTGTTGAAGCTGAATCGGGTTGGAGATGCTTTGTCCGAGCCAGTTTTGTCAGGTGAAGTTTTTGGCCGCTTCAACAAGGTGCACCTTCTTCTTGGCTCTTTTCATGTCTTGTGCTGCACCCACCATCATCTACCATGCTCCTTGTAGCTCAATGAGTACATATAAACATCTTTTATACAAAGAAAATGCAAACTACATCCTAAATGCAACATAAGTCTAAAAGGAGAAGAAAATGGGACAAAGGATAAGAGAAACATGCAAAAGAGAACCAAAACATGCACTAAATGCAAGCCTGAATGATGTAAATACAAGAGATATCAACACCCCCACACTTGTCTTTTGCATGTCCTCAAGCAAATAAGAACAAATGGGAGAGTGAAGTTTGAAAGTGGGAGCTCAAAATTAAAGGTGTTAATGGAAAAATTGAATCAATGCTCAAGTTATAGGTTCTATAATGCAAAGAGATTGTTGTACTTTAAAAGCTTTAGCCATACCCATCATAGCAAAAAATGAACTCTAGCTTAGCCTACACAAGCATTCAAATCAACCAACTCTTTAACATTCATCAATCAGTAACCAATGGATCAAGTTTGTGCAAATCAAGAGAAAACATTTGGTCAAGGGACATGGTCATGAGATGATAATGATCTCATTCAAATAAGGGTTCAAAGATTCAGGGGATCACTCAATGAAATGACTTTAACTTAGG
Organism: Thlaspi arvense; assembly: GCA_911865555.2. Taxonomy (NCBI): domain Eukaryota; kingdom Viridiplantae; phylum Streptophyta; class Magnoliopsida; order Brassicales; family Brassicaceae; genus Thlaspi; species Thlaspi arvense. The sequence goes on along the minus strand of OU466858.1, from coordinate 51,571,916 downwards.
CAAAATGCCAAAGGTAAAAGTACACCTATGCATGCAAGTCAAAGCTCTCTTCTATCCATTTTACCCAAGATGAACCTAATAACTTCTAAAACCCCAAGTGGAACTCCTAAACCTACCCTTTCCCAAACCACTTGATCTCTTCCTTCTTCATATTTGGGGGAAACTCCTTCTTCTTTTGTTTGTGTGGTTGACTTCTTTTTGGAACTTGCTCTTCTTTGTTGTATGATTGGCGCCATTTTCATCACCTTTGGTGGATTGCTTGGTCTGATTTCTCCTTTTGGATGACCTTTTGTAAGCTTTGTTGTTGTTGGCACCTTTCTTCTTTAGCACTTGGAGCTTTCTTCCTAGTTAACTTAACCACAAAATGAACTGTTCCCCCACACTACCAATCCCATACTTCATCTTCTTCTCAAAGATGTAAACCATTAAAGCTCAAACCACTTACACTACCCTTTCCCAAACTCCTAACCTAATACCAAGCTCAAAATGCAAGCTGGTGTCTATAAGAGAGCTTCTCCTTCCCAGCCTTATTCCTAACACTTTTTGCCAAGATAAGATCGAAAATGATGCAATGCAAGGCCTCACAACTCTCACAATAATGTTTAGGTTCAGAAAGAAGGATTGGTTTAGGGTGTGGTTAACTGTCCCATAATGATGAGGATCAGCTACTTGGATTAACAAGAGTGGTAAGAAGGGAAGAAGATAAATCCAAATATGTATATGGGTAGCCATGCAATCACTCTCAATGCACAAACAAGATAATTCAAAGTCAGGATTATGGTTCTAATAAGATAGAGTTGGAATTAAATCAAAGCAAGCTCTAGCATAAGACAAGAGTATCAATGCAAGAATTCAAGATATGGTGCAGCCTTAACTTCAAACTGACTACAATGCAATCAAACAACAGATAACCAAGGCATTGAAAACAATTCAAACATTAACATCTTGACAAGTGTTTATCATCTACTCCGTGTGCAGATGTATGCAAACCTATATGAAATGCATCTAGACTCAGTCTTAGTTATGTAAATGCAACTAAATGATCTTTTTGGTTCCAAAAATTTTGAAAATTACATGGATTTTGCAGTGCACATAGATGAATGCATGAGAATCAAGTATGTAAAAGAAAAAATAAGAAAACAGAACACAATGTTAAATGCAATGCCCTCCCCCACACTTAAATTACACAGTCGCTTGTGTAATAGAAGCTTGAAGAAGGTGAATAAAACAAACTAAAAATGATTGCAAAAGGATGCATAATAGAAGAAGAGGAGTTAGGTACCTTAGAAGAGTTTTTGGCAGATTAGAGGGGTCTATAGGTCTCTCCCAAACTTATAACAACTTGCCTTAAACCACACTTGCTCCTGTTATTGAAAGAAAAACACAAAGACAAACATAAAATGCAATAATATGAACAAGGATAACAATGGAATACCTCCCAAGAGTGCTTGTTTAGAGTCACTAAGCTTGACTTGTCATGCTCCTTAAGATCATGGAGGATGATGGAGTGGAACTGGAGTTCCTTCTCCTTTCCTCCTGAACAATGTGTTGGGTTCATAGTAGAGCTTCTCCTTAGGTTTGCTGACTCTCTTTCTTGGCTTCTTTAGTCCACCATAGAGCTTCACCTTGATTCCATCAAACAAGTCAAGAAGACAAGCACCATCAAAGGCTTCACCATCATACTCATTGTGATCAATAGGGTCTTCATCTTCTTTTAGCACTTCAGCCTTGAATCTCCTCAGCTCTTTCTTGACATCAGGTGGCTTCTTAGCAGCTCGTTTCTCAACATTAGTGATGCTTCCACAAAAGCTTGCAGGTGGAGGCTTCATTGCATAGCTAACTCCACCATTCACCTTCTTGAGGGTGACTCTCACTTTGGTGAAGTCAATATCAGCGCCTGTTGTGTTCAGAAATGGAGTCCCAAGAAGTAGAGAAGGCTTCTGAGTGTGAGCCATTTCCTTCACAACAAAATCAGTTGGTATATTGCATGCTCCAATCCTCACAGAAAAGTCTTCAATGAGACCAACAGGTGTTCTTGAAGAAGAGTCCACAAAAGTGATAGTGGAATCATATGGTTTCAGCTTGGTGACTCCTAGTTCTTTTGCCAAGTCAAGGGACATCAAATTGATACTTGAACCTGTGTCACACATGGCCTCTTCCACAACCAATTCACCAAGCTCACAAGAGACTAGAAACTTTCCTTGATTACCAAGCTTCTTTATGATCTGCTCCTTAACCTCAGATGCTCCGGTTTTAACCCTTAGTTTCTCAAGCTCCTCTTGACCATTCAGTCCTCTCATTTCCATTTGAGCAGCATAGAGGGTCTGATACTTCTGTAGTAGCTGCTTTTTGTATCTTCCTGGAAAAGGTATAGTGGGTTGATAAACAGGAAGGATAGCAGCTTGAGTCTTCTCTTTAACATCAGGAACTTCAATCAAGTATTCCTTGGTATCATCAACAACTTCATGTGGCGCCCACCACTCTTCTTCTTCTGTGTTTTCCCATTCTTCAAATGGTTCTTCTTCTGCAAGAGTTCCTTGAGGGCCTGGTGCTGGTGCAGCTCCTTGTTTGACCTCCATGTCAGCTTCAACAACCTCAGCTTCAATGGCTTTATCTTCTTCATCAGCCTTGGCATCACTAGCTGACCTCAAGTGAAAAGCACTTCCCCCACACTTAGACTCAATTCCCACATTGATGATAGAGGGTGTCACCTTTGGAGTAATCTCAGCAATAGAGTTTTCTTTCTCAGCAATATCAGTTAGGGAAGGGGAGGAGATACCATAACAATGCTGTAAGGGCTTCATTAAGGTGATTGGCTGAGCATTGTTCTCTTATTTATTCAGCTGCATAGTCAAGGAGTCTATTTGGGATTGGAAGTTGTTGATGGCGAAGGCAATACTTCTTTGAATTTCAGTAGCCATGCTTCTCTGAATTTTAGCCATACTTCTTTGAATTTCAGCAGCCATGTTTCCTTGAAGTTCTGCAGTTTGGACTTGTTGCATTTGAAGTAGAATCTGTTTGATATCAAACTCTTGAGGTGGCTGAGGGCTTGGTTGTTGTTGAGGTGGCGCCAAGGCAAGCTGAATAGCAGTAGTGGGAAGTATCATGTTCCCTTGCAGTTGGTTATAGGCGCCAAGTGGTTGAGAAGAAGACCTTTGATGGTGTTGAAAATAAGGGCCTTCAGTTAACAACATATCCACCTTTGTTTGCATAGCTTTTATCTCTTGTATTGTTGTTTCCAACTTCTCTTCAGCTGTTTTTGCATTCTGCTCAAACTCATTAACATAGTCCCAATTACTTTGTGCCATGTTCTCCACCAATATCCAACCTTCATCAGCATCTTTCCCAAGGAAATAACCATTACTAGCTGTATCTAGAAGGATTCTTATCTTTGGGAGAACACCTCTATAGAGTGTGGAGAGTAGCATTTCTTTGGTGAACCCATGGTGAGGGCATTGGTGAGTGAAGCTTCTAAACCTTTCCCAAGTGTCTCCAAAGCTCTCATTAGAACACTGCTTGAAGTTTGTGATCTCATTCCTGAAATGTGTAGTTCTTGAGGGAGAGAAGAACTTGGTTAAGAACTTCTTGGGTATATCTGCAGCACCTATAGGTGGAAGAATACCTTGCTTGATGGTATATCTTGAACCAAAGCAATCATGCTGCTCCTTATCTCATAGTGGTTAGTCTCCATAGGTGGAAGAATACCTTGCTTGATGGTATATCTGCAGCACCTATAGGTCTCAATGGTCTTTGAACCAAAGCTCCTTGTATACCATGTGGACCTTGTTGTCCTTGTAAGCCTTGGATCCCTTGAGGACCTTGTGGACCTTATGGACCTTGTAGACCAAAACCAGCAGCATATTGATGTTCTTCAATGCTTCAACAGCTGAATTCTGATTCTGCAAACACAAAATCTTTGACCTTGAACCTCACTTGTAGTTGTAGACACTTAAGAGCAAGTGGTGTGGTACCTACAAAAGAAATTTAGACCAAAAGAGAAATCAGTAACCAAAAATGAAAATAGCAAAGCTTGATCTCCAGATCTCTACAAATCCTACTGAACAAAGCATTCCCCAACGGCGCCAAATTAATACAAGACTTTTTAGGACATGATTCAGTTACCCAAGCTTGTACTAATCAGTTGTAGTATAGATAAGGTTTTATCAATGCAAAAGGGGAGAATGAAACAGTAAGAATGCAATAGAGATCTTAGTTTAAGCAGATAAAGATGGTTTTAGATGTCTAACAACCTAAGTGATCGAGCAAAGAAGCAAAAGAAAGCAAAAGAAAGCAATTAAACAGCAGTAATGGCAAAGAGAAACAGAGCAAGAACATAGTAAAAGCTAAACTAAACAGAGTAAAAGCAAGACTTCAAAGATTAAAAGATGGTTCAAGATCAAGGCAATGGTGATAGGGTGATTCATGTTCATGTCTAGGGTGATCAAAACAAGCAATTCTAAACACTCAACCTTAGGTAAGGAACACTAATAAAGACTAATCTAATCTCTTGGCATTAATCCCTTTTCTAATCACATATTCAAAAGATAAATCTCTTTACTCAAACACATAATCATCAAGCATTAAAATCAAATTCCATAAAACCAATTAGCATGCTAGACATCTAATCTCTTAGGCTAGGTTTACTAATCTCTTATACAATATATCAAACATCAACTCACATTCTCATGCATAATCAATGTCTAAAGGCAATTTCTCATCAATATGGTACTAGGCAATAGGCACATTCAAGCAAGAAATGATAGATGCCAAGACTCATGATTATCTAAACACCATTTTCAAGCATTGAACTTCATTCATGAATTTCATCAAACACTTGGTGTGCATGTGAAAACCTAAAATCAGCTTCTCCAACAAAGAGGTACTAAGCATTAAGCACAATCATATATGAAAGGGAATGAGAAGATCTAAGCCCTAATCAACCTAAACAATCACTATAATCACCCCATCTGCCCTAATCTCAAACCTAAAGCAAACTACTCACTAATCATGGTGAAAACCATCAAATCTATGAAGAATAGGTAGTTAATCATGATTAGGATGACAAAAGATTAAGAGAAATGCAAACTATTATTGAAATAAACAAAGATTCAAATTACAAAATCAAAAAGCTAAAACAAAGAAGAAGAGACTGCTGGGTAAAGAATTGTTCCCAGAAATTAGGGATTTTAAGTATTTATAGGAGTCTAAGCGAAAATGAAAAAATTGTTAATAAATGGTCTTCAGTCTGGGATCACATCGATCAGTGCTTGATCAATGTGAATCCTATCGATGGGCTTCTGCTGGTCAATGCAGGTTGAGCGGTTTCACGAAAATTGTGATATCTGTTGAATGTCATATCAGAATGACCTGAAACCAAGTCCTCCGGAAATCTAACTCACGTGGCTACAACTTCTATGAAGCGTGAAGATGCTGAATAGATACGGAGGCTACTCGTCCGAGCTGATCTTCAAGTCGGTCAAGATCAATGGTAAAAACTCCAGATGGACATGTTCTCACTTTATTCGCCCTAACTCTTCAACCGCTGATGGGAATGACTCGAAACTAAAACGCTACGAAAGCTAACTCAACTGGCTACAAAGTTGATACAGGACGCCGAAGCCAAATCCGAATGCAGACAACTCATCTGAGCTGATCTTCAGTCGATATGAATCATATCGGTCACCAACTGATTGTTGTACTTGACCGAAATTAATCCGCTGGATTTACAACGATCGGTGTTTGATCGATGCTCTTCACCGAAAATCTTGTATCGATCACCCTTTGATCGATTTTAATGATCGATATGGCTTATATCGGTCACTCCTTGACCGATAGCTTCCGTGCACAAACCGATAGGGGTTGAGCGGTTTCACGAAAACTTCTGTAACTTTCTAACCGCTGATGGGAATGACCTGAAATCAACTCCAGACGCAAGCTAACTCACGGGGCTACAACATCGGTGAAGAATGTTGAAGCTGAATTGGGTTGGAGATGCTTTGTCCGACCCAGTTTTGTCAGGTAAAGTTTCTGGCCACTTGAACAAGGTGCACCTTCTTCTTGGCTCTTTTCATCTGTTGTGCTCCACCCACCATCATCTACTATGCTCCTCGAAGCTCAATGAGCACCTATAAAGATATTTTATACAAAGAAAATGCAAACTACATCCTAAATGCAACATAAGTCTATAAGGAGAAGAAAATGGGACAAAGGATAAGGAAAACATGTAAAAGAGAACCAAAACATGCACTAAATGAAAGCTTAAATGATGTAAATACAAGAGATATCAGTTGATCATTTTTGTTGGGATTTGTTCTTCTTTTGTTGATTAGGCGCCATGATAAACACTTTCTTAGCAAGGGTGAAAATGCAATGAGGTTATCAAACTCAAATGCTAGACATGTTGTAGTACAGCAAGCAAGAGAGTGTCAGTCAATGCCTAGGATGATAGAGAATGCAAAGAGAATGCAAGGACTAATGCAAATCCAAGCGAAATGAGATGATTTATGAGAAAATCTCTAAAAACTAGATGCAGCAATTTAAATAGAATGCAACCTATTTAAAAAATACGAGGAATGAAGAAACTACCACGAGGAACAAACAGAATAATTAAAGAACAAAGCTTCGAATTACTAAAATTCGACTAGTGAATCGACCTTGAGATGGACCACTAGATTGAGCAATAACAATCGATCTCGTCTAAAAATGCAAGAACAGTGAAACTAACGACCAGGATGCTATCAAAGATCAAGCGAATGACGAGATAAGATGTAAAGATGCTAAAAGAAAGGGCTTAGGGTTGAGATTCATGGTCAGGGGTTTCAAAGGTTCGACCTTGAGTTGAAAACTTTAAATCGACTCACTTTGTGAGGATCTTTAAGCCTTGAAAACTAAGCAAGATCTATCCGTGGCTTTCGGTATAGATCACTCATTCATCCTCTCCTCCAAACCCATGGCTTTTGGTGGAAAGAGGGGTCGAAAGGCATGGAAAGCAGATTTCAAATGAATGGCTTAACTAATCCCCCAAACTTACATGGCTTTTGGGAAGGGGTAACTAGTCTCTAAGGTGTGATCTTCCGAGGCTCCTGAATCCTGTCAAGGTAAGGAACCTCTCGGATCATGAAGCTCTTGGCGTGAGAGTCTTCAAGCATTGAGATCTCAACACCTAAAAGAGATAGCCGTTGAAAACGCTTAGAAAAACCCCAAGATCGAAACCCTTTAGACCCCTTAATCCTCTCAACCCCGAACCCAAATAAACTACTCACTACACATAAAGTAAATTAAGCAAAGCATGTAAAACGAAACGATGAACATGAAAAGAAAACTAGATTAAGACGGATATGATTCGATTACAAAGCTTAAGAAAAACTCAAGTTCGACAATGGTGTTCTTCACGAATAACAGAGAGAAAACATAAAGAAAAAGATAAGGATTGAAAGTTGTGTGTGAAAAGGACGTTGCCGCCTTCCCAAAATGGCCAAAACAAGCTGATGGTCCCCCCCTCGCTAGCGGCCAAAAGTGGTTGAAAGGACAGAGATCGACTCCAGGATCAAGCGGTTCTCTCGATCATATCCGGACATCGTGTCTTCGGCTCGATCTGGGTCTCGATCATCATCAGCAAATCGAATGTTGCATCCGATTTCGGTATCGATCTTTGGCTGGATCGAGTGGTGTACTCGATCTGGCTCTCGCTCTGCATGGCGTCATTCACGTCCGTACCATTTGATCGACTGCTTCACTCGATCCTTGTCTCGATCATTCTCCTTGGATCGTCTGGCTGGCTCGATCTTCTGGTCGATCACCTCCCAGATCGACCGGCCATGCTCGATCTGCACCTCGATCTCTGATCCTTAGCATATATCCGAGCTCCCACGAACTGCTACAACAGCCTCAACATGTCCACGAACCTCCACGACTCCAAAGCAGCCAGAAACAACTTGAATGTGATGCAAAATGCAAGGAACATGCGTATGCTGGTGCAAGAATGTTCTAAGACTCTAAGTGATGCAATCTAACCTAAAATGTGATACAAATGCATGAAAAGCTAACTAATGAATATGCAAAATGTATGCAATATGCAGTAACATCTCGCCATTTTTCACCTTTGGTTGCCTTGGGTCTGATTTCTTGTTTTGAATGACCTTTCAAAGCTTTGCTGTTTCTGGCGCCTCTTTATCTTAAACATCTAGAGCTTTTTCTTTCCTTTACTTAACCACAATTTTAACTTATTTTCCCCATACAACCATCCCATACTTCTTCTTCTTCTTAATAAGATATAAACATGAAGTTCAAACCACTTAGCACTACCCTTTCATCTCAAACTCCTAACCTAGAATCAAGCTCAAAATGCAAGATGATATCTACAGGAGAGCTTCAGCTTGGCAGCCTTAATCCTAACACTTTTTACCAAGATAAAATCGAAAATTATGAATGCAAGGCCTCACAACTCTCACAAATGGTGTTTAGGCTCAAAAAGAGGTTTGGATAAGGGAGTCGATCAACTATCCCATAAGTATGAGGATCGGCTATTTGGATCAAGAGTGGTAAGAACGAAAAAGATGATCCAAATATGTATATGGTAGCCAAGAATTCACTATTCAATGCACAAACATGATAATTCAAAAACCAGATTAAGCTTCATATAGATAGAGTTTATTTTCAATGAACAAATGGTCTCAGTAGGAGATGAGAGAATCAAATTTAGGAATTCAAACATGGTTCAGCCTTAACTTCTAACATTGCCATGATACATCAAACAATTAACCACTTAGACACTTAAATAAATCCTAAACACTTAGCATTTATACTTAGACACTTAAATAAATCCTAAACACTTAGGATTTTATAAAGCAAATTCATCATCATGCCCTATGCAAATGCGATGCAGCCTATATGCAAAAACTAGACTCAATATTAAAAAAATGAAATGCAACTATATGCTGTCTTTTTGGTTTGTAAGACATGCACAAAATTTCAATATTTTGATTTTTTGTATTGTTTTATGCACTTACATGTATGCATGAGATGCATGAGACACAAAGATGAGAGAAGAGAAAAACTAAGAAAAGAACACACAATGTCAAACCCCAAATCCCTCCCCCACACTAAAATTACACAATCCGTTGTGTAATAAAAGAGTGAGAGAGAGAACCAACAGTAATATATTACAAGAACTAAAAAAATGCAATGGTATTTACAATGGTAAGGATGTGGTACCTTAGTTGTGGTGGGAGGAATGGTTGGATGAGTAAGAGAGTTCATCAGTCTCTCCTGGATCTATGAAGGATCCTGATGTTGCTCGTTGTGGAGACTGACTTGTCCTTCTTTTGTTTCTTCTCCTCTCTTGTGAAGAAGATGCTGATTAAGGTGGAGGTACCCAACTAGGCCAAGTTGGGTAAGCTTCAGAAGGAGAGTAAACTTGAGCATCATACTCCTGCCAAGTTGTGTAAGCTTCAGAAGGAGAGTAAACTTGCGCTTCCCATGCTGATGGCGGCTGAGACATAGGGACATAGGATGAAGCCAAAGCTGGTTCCCAATCTAGCGATTGATCACTTTGTTGCACTTGAAAGGAATGTCTCCTTTGGGGCATCAAGTTTGCTTCCTCTTCTTCATTAGGCTCTTCCTGCTGCACTTGCTCCTCATAGTGTGAGGTAAACTCATGACCTTGGCTTTGTTGAGAAGTTCCATGTGATTTGGACTTGTCCTTCTTGAACTTCCCTTTCACCATTTTCACAAGCTTCTTGATTGTTTTGTCTTGCCATTTGCACAACCTTTGAAGCTTGTTAACGTGGTCATGTGTATACTTCAGGGAGCTCCCTTGACTTGGCACTTGATGAGGTTTGAAGTGAAACCTCTCAGAGTTGTACTCAAGCAACTCATCTTCTCCTTGCTCTTCCTCTTGGGAATCCTGTTCATTGTTGGCGCCAACATCACCTTCATCTTGTTCTTCCTCTTCACTACTCTCTTCACTTTCTTCTTCACTTCCTTCTTTACTATCCTCCTCTCTTTCTTCAGTGATAGGGTCACCATGGTCGAGCTGTCTCTCAACTGGTCAAAAATCGATATTGCTCCTCATGGTGATGGAAGTTTGTTGCTCATTGGGAAGAAGAAACCTTGCTGGCTCCTTGGAGGGTTTGAGAAACTGATGGATGTGCTTCCATTGTATGGTCTTCTCTAAGTAGTGACTCCTCCTTAGATAGACAAGATCTATCCATTGTGGTGGCAAAGCAACTGCAGTATGCTCCTCAAGGTCCACTCCACTTGACATCTTAATTGCTGTCACAACATCCCTAATGTGTAGTTGAGGGTTCTTCTCCCTCTTCCCCTTGTTCAAGATCCAGCTCCTATATGTGTAGAGCTGCTCAAAGAGGAGAGTCACATAACAAGGGAGGTGTATCGGTCTGGGACGTCGATACACTGCTCGATATAGACTCAATTCTGCTGCATCGAGGTGTCTAAGTTGATATGCTTCCTTCACACCATGCCTTCTATGTATCGATGCTGAAGTGGTCGATACTCCCATCGATATGTTCCGTATCAATCAGATGATGTCGATATCCAAGTCGATATTGGTCTAGCTGCCTTTATCTTTTTCCTTGCTCTATTCCCAGCTCACACCCATTCCACCACATGACCTCCACACTCCTTCTAGTACCTGAATAAAACTCCAAATGCATGCAAAATGCAATGCAGCTTCTAAAACTACACTAACTCCTAAATATATGCAAATGGGACAAGAAGAAGCAAAATATGCATATTTAAAGACCAAAACTACTGGTGGATGCAAGCTAGAATGGTATAAATAATGGAGATATCAACACCCCCACACTTGCCTTTTGCTTGTCCTCAAGCAAACAAAATAAGACAAAGAGGAAGTGAGGTTTGAAGGTGGGCACTCAAATCCAAAAATGCTAAGGTAAAGAAGTGAAGTAAATGTCTAAGTGCTTAAATGTAGGATGCAAAACACAATCAGTCATACTTATAAGAACTTAGCCATGCCTTTCCAGTTTCAAAATAATTTCTAGGTCAGCCTTGTCAAATGCTCAAATCAATCAATCCCTTTAACATTCATTTAAACTTTGTAACCAAGTGAATCATTTACAAGCAAATCAAGTGGAATCATTTGGCTAAGGGTTGAGGTTATGAGATAAAAATGACCTCATTAAAGTGTAGGTTCAAGTGTAAGGGTTTCTCTCAAAAAGGAATGAACTTGGGCATAATGCTAAAGGTTAAGCACAGCTTATGCATACAAGGATAAATTAGAATCTACCCAATGCCTAAGAATGTTCTAAACCCCAAAACTCTTATCCCAAATCAGACCCAATCCTAACTACCCTTTCTCAACACTCTCACACTCTCCACGCTTTGCCATTTTCAGGGAAGCTTCTTCTTTGATCTGATCATGTTGTGGCCTTCGTTGTGCTCCTTTGTCGTGGGCGCCTTTTCATGGTTTTTGGGCGCTTTGATGCCTTCTTTGCTGTTGCTGAGACTCTATCTTCATAATTTCCACCCTTTTTTAGCTTATTGGGTTCCACACATGATGAGCTTTTGTTTGCTTTCCCATCTTCATCCCTTTCCCCTTTTCACTTTCTTCCTTCTATCACTCTCCCCTTTTAGATCAATGTAACACTCAAATCCGCCCAGACCCATAACTACCATCCTAAACCTATGTCCAGCTCAAAGTGAACAGCTAGTTCTACATAGCAAACTATCCTTGTCGTGCCTATCTAACATTTTCTTCTTAGTTCATTCAAAATTAGGCCTCACACACACAAAGATAGTGTTTGGGTTTGAAAGGAAGGTAAGGTTAAGGTGTGGTAACTGTCCCTTAATGATGAGGATCAGCTATTTGGACTAGCAAGAGATGTAGAGAATCAGATTTAGCATTCAAGAGCATGGTTCAGCCTTAGTTTCCAACTTCTTATGATGCATCAGACATTTAACCACTTAGGCATTTAAATCAGTTCTAAACACTTAGCATTTTACAAGGAATTATTATCATCATGCCCTATACAAATGCAATGCAACGTATATGAAAAATACTAGACTCAATCCTAAACAAATGAATGCAATTACATGCTTTTCTTTCTGGTTTGCAAAAGATGCAAATTTATCAGGTTTTGCAAACTTTTTGGTTTTTTAATGGACTTAGATGAATGCATGAGACTCAAAGATGGATGCAAATGAAAAACAAAGAAAATAACAAACAAAGTCAAACCCCAAATCCCTCTCCCACACTTAAATTACACAATCCCTTGTGTAATAAAAGAGTAGAAGAGAGAAGCAACAAAAATATATTACAAGAGCTAAAGAAAAATGTAATGGTATATACAATGGAGGAGTTTGTGGTACCTTAGAAGGTGGTGTGGGAGGGGTATGAGGCGCCTGAAAGGTCCTCCAGGTCAATGTTGTGGCTCCTCATTGGCCTCTCTCTCCTTGGGTGTCTTCTCCTCCTTGGCGCTTTTTGACAAGATGCCCTTGGTGGCACCCAAGCTCTCACTTTCTCATAACCAGCAAAGGAGCGCCTTCTACTAGGACCTCTAGCCCCTCCTTGGCTTTCAGCTTGTTGCTCTTCTTGAGGAGCAGAAGTAGAGGCGCTACTAGACTTCCTCTTTAAGTCCTTGATTTGAGCTTTCATGCTCTTCATGCCCTTCACCAACTTCTTGATGATTTTATCTTGCCATTGGTTCCATCTTTGCAAGAGGTTGATGTGTTCATGGACTTTCTTCAAAGATCCTCCTTGGTGTAAGACATCATGGGGCTGGAAGTAGTACTCCCACTGTTGTAGCTTGGAGCATTTGAGTCTTCTTCTTCCTGAATTCCTTCTTCCATTTGCCCTCCTTCAAAGATCACAAGGGGGTAGTCTCCTTGAGGAAGAGTGATGTCAGCGCCTTGGTAAGTGTGAGATGATGAAGCGCCATCAAATCCTCTATTAAAGAAGATCAGCATTTCATCATACACTTGGTGGGCATAAGAGAAAGCTAACAACTTAGATAAGTTTGATCAAGACTAATCTAGCATGAATAACAGATTAATAGAGAGGAACCCATAAACTGAAGCACCTAACAAGCCCTAATCAAGTCTTAAATTCCCCTAATCTACCACATATAGAAACTCTAAGATAATTACTCACTCATACTCATGTTTTACACCAAATCACAAAGGAAAAAGATGTTAATCATGATTAGAAGAGAGAATAAAAAAAGATTAAAGCAAATACTCAAACATATTAAACAAAGCAAAGGATTTGTCTTACAAACTTAAAGAAAATGCTTAAGAACAGTATTTTGACAAGACCTGTCGAAAATCTGGAAAAAGAGGCTATTTATAGCCTGGAGAAGAAAGCCCTAGAGTAATGGCAAAAGCGTAATTAAAAACAGATTCGGGCTGGGTCAGTGTCGGTCAGTTACATCGGTCTTCAGTGATCGGTATGGATCCCCATCGGTCCGGAGTGATCGACACATATGACCGAAATCCACTCGTTGTCTTTGTGTCGGTCACCCTTGACCGATACTGGTGATCGATACTGCTCCGTATTGGTCATCCTTGACCGATGTTCACTGTGCTCTGACCGAAAACTTCTGCAGAGATTCTCTGCTTTGATCCTTCTTGCTCCCTTTTGCTTGTGTGGTTGCTTCTTTTTGGTTGGGACTTGCTCTTCTTTGTTGTGTTGGCACCTTCATCACCTTTGGTGGATTGCTTCTTGGTCAGATTTTTCTTCTTTTGGACCCTTCTAAGCATTGTTGTTGGCGCCAATTCTTCTTTTTGAACTTAGAGCTTTTATTCTCCCTTTCCTTAACCACAATACTAAATTGTTTTCCCTTTCCTACCATTTCAGATCTTTTCCTTTTCTTTCAAAACATATAAACATGAAGTTCAAACCACTTACACTACCCTTTTAAACCCCAAAACTCCTATCATAGAATCAAGCTCAAGAAGCAAGCTGATATCTACAAGAGAGCTAATCATTGCCAGCCTTATTCCTAACACTTTTTACCAAGACAAAATCAAAAATGCAATGCAAAGGCCTCACAGCTCTCACAATAGTGTTTAGGCTCAAAATGAGGTTTTGGTTAAGGGTGAGGATGTAACTGTCCCATAAGTATAAGGATCAGCTATTTGGATCAACAAGAGTGGTAGAAAGGAGAAAGATGATCCAGATATGTATATGGTAGCCATGAATTCACTTTTCAATGCATAAGACATGATAATTAAAAGTCCAAATTAAAGTTCAAGTTGATATAGTTGATTTTCAGAGAACAAGTGCTTTCAGAATGAGATGAGAAGACCAAATCTAGCAATCTAAGCATGGTTCAGCCTTAACTTCTAGCAATCAAATGATGCATCAAACAACTAAGCACTTAAAAACTGAAATCATCTCTAAACACTAAGCACCTTACAAGGAAAATTCATCATAATGCCCTATGCAAATGCAATGCAACCTATATGTCAACACTAGACTCAATCTTAGAAGAATGAAATGCAGCTACATGCTTTCTTTTTGGTTTGCAAAAATGCAAAATTTTTCAAATTGTCGATTTTTTTTTGTGTTTTTCTATGCCTTACATGAATGCATGATATGCATGAGACTCAAAGTGAAAAGAAAAAGAAAAACTAAGAAAACAGAACACAAAGTCAAACCCCAAATCTCTCCCCCACACTTAAATTACACAGTTCCTTGTGTAATAAAAGCAATGGAAGAGTGAAGCAACAAAATATATTACGAAAATAAAAAGATGCAATTGTATAAAACAATGGAAAGGATGTGGTACTTGGTTTAATTGTAGGAGTGGTGGGATGATTCTGAGGTTTGAGGAGACTTGCTAGCTCTCCTCTTCCTTCTCTCATAAACTTGAGTGGAATGCTCTGCTTCTTGAGGTGGTTGAACCCAGCTTGACCATAGTTGCTCAGCTTGTGAAGAAGTCCCTTGTGTGCCCCATTTCCATGTCTCCTGAACTTCAGAGTGGTTGGGGTTTGGCGCCTCCCAAGCTGATGGAACATGGGCTCTTGGCTCAAAGGATGAGGCCCTTCGTTGTGCCCATGTACCCTATTGGTCACTTGGTTGTGCATGGAATGAGTGTCTTCCATGGGGGTTCCATACAGCTTCCTCCTCTTCAGTTGGCTCACCTTAGTGAAGCTGCTCTTCTTGGTGAGACTAGAGCTCATGGGTGTGGCTGTGGTGGGAAGTTTTTGCTGATGTAGCCTTGTTCTTCCTGAACTTCCCTTTCACCATCTTCATAAGCCCTTTGATGGCTTTGTCTTGCCACTTGCACCACTTCTGTAGTGTGTTGATGTGCTCATGAGCTGCTCTCAAAGAGCTTCCTTCGTTGGGTGCTTCATAGGGCTGGAAGTGGAACTGCTTTGAGCTGTAGCTCAACACTTCTTCTTCTTCAAGTTCATCTTCTTCATAGATTCCTCCTTGGCCTTCAGCACGAGCAGTAGTATTCCATTGGTGATCTTCTTCTTCTTCTTCTCTAATCTCTTCAGTGTGCTCTTCTTCTTCACTTTCTTCTTCTCCTTCTCTAGGAATAGGGCCGCCTGTGTAGAGTTCCTCAGTTCTTGGGTTGAAGCTGATGTTGTTTTTCCAGATGAAGGATGTAAGCTTTGGATTGGGGAGGATGGAGCCTTTATACACTTAGAGAAAGCAATAAAAGAGAAAGAGAACTGATAATTTCGTGCTTTAGGTGAGAAGAAGAGTAAGTTTAAGTGTGAAGAGAAGTGCAGGAAATTGTTGCTTAAATAGAGAGAAAAGAGAGGAAACCAAAAGAATCAAAGGTTCGTGAGGGAACATAAGGAATCAAAAGTGTGGGGAACAAAAACAAAAGTGTTCATAAGCTGAGAAAGAGGTCAGAAAGAATCCCATGTAAAAATTTAAACTCCCTTGGCTCCAAACCAAAGGAGGCAAAAAATTTTGAAAGTTCAGATACTTACCTCGGATGGAATATCGGTCACACATGACTGATATAACTGACCGAAATGGCAGTATCGGTCATGAGTGATTGATATTAGAAACTGATGTGCTTTATGGGATTAGTATCGGTCATCACTGATCGACACACTTGACCGAAATCCATCCGATGTGATTATGTCGGTCATGAGTGATCGATACTGGTGACCGATATGTTTCCAAGAACCTCATCAATCATCACTGATCGATACACTAGACCGAAAATCACACGATGAGTTTATGTCGATCAAGTCTGATCGATGTGAATGACCGAAATGTGTCCTCCTTTCAAACTTCTTTCCATATCGATCACAAGTTACCGACATGTTGACTGGTGTAGACTGGCTCCACTGATATCGATCAAACATGATCAATACTGATGACTAAAAATCTGAGTATCGGTCTGTCATGACCCATACAAATGATCGATATCAGCCAGAATACACCAGTTTTTTTTTCCCCTTCAGACTTTCTCAATCCCCAGTTCAAAATCCTGTTTCTATACACTAAAACAAAGCATAAAAGATAATCTAGAAAGCATAATATTTACAAAAGGATACCATGAGACTACCTCCCAAGTATGCTTCTTTAAAGTCACTAAGTTTGACTTTGATTACCTCCTTAGTTGAGGTGAGGAGAGGTTGATGGAGCTGATGCTCCTACCTCTTTCTTCTTCCATACCCATGTTCCTACTGATGGTTGGTTCTGTTTGTCCCTTGTTGACATCCTATGCCTATTCTTTTTGACACTTGGTTTGACTGGAGGCTTCACAACCTTGGTGGTTAAGTTCTCATTGCACTTCAAACCTCCTTCAAGCTTCAATTCAGCATTCAGTGTCTGTCCTGGCTCAGTAGGGGAAGCATCATCCATAAACATGTTCATAGTGAAGTTCAACACATCACCTAGATTATCTGGGAGATCCCATTGTTCACCCTCTTGCTCAAGTACTCCACAGAAAATTATGGGAGGAGAGTCAATTTTGTAGACCTTGAACTCATCAACATTCTTTAGAATCATTGAGCCTCTCTTGAAATCCAACTGAGCTCATGTTGTAGCTAAGAATGGTGTGCCTATTAGAAGTGGCACCTCTCTGGAATATGTTTTCTCCATGACCACAAAGTATGTTGGCACTAGGCATTCTCTAATCTTCAAAGGGTAGTCCTTCACCATGCCCAAAGATCGTGTGGAAGTGTTGTCCACAAAAGTGATAGAAGTCCTGGATGGCAGCAGTTTCTTGATCCTAGAGTTTGGCTCAGATGGAGAGACATGACATTGACAGTTGATCCTGAATCACATAGGGCTTTGACATTGTCATGCATCTCCAGCTAACAAGTGATGACGAACTTTCCTGGGTTTGTGATTTTTGGCAATGACTTCATCATCTTGCTTCTTTTCATGTGAGCCCCCACATTCTCAAGGATTGGTTCTGTGAGGACCCGACCGTCTATCACTAGACCGGCCCGAACCTCACCGAGTCTTCTCTCGGCCAGAATACAAAACATGCATATTTTAAAAAAATTTCTTAAACTTAAACAAGTTCGATTCACCAAAAGACATTCATTCTCATTGCATAATTATTCCAGAAACACTTAAAAGAATTCGGACTCAATAACAAACTAACTTATCAGATTCGGTTCAACTCATAAAGCACTAACACAAGTACTTAAATAGAAGCTCAAACTCAGAATATGAATCCCAAAACCCCGTCCTAATCCACCCCTTTCCTTCACTGCCTTCCAGTCCGCTTTCAGAGCAACTCGCCATGGACTTTATCCTTACCTGCACACTCAAAAAGAGAGGCATAAGTATTTGATAAATATTTATTGAATACGGTCGTCCCGTAACACCTTAGCCAGTACGAGAAAACGCATCATACTATTAGTTATACAATTCACATTATCACTTAGCAAGCAAGCACAGAAAACAGTACGGTCCTATGATCATCTCAACTACTTGTGAAGCCTCAGAAGGCATCGGAACTGCTCCAAGCGAGATTCACACATCCCCTTGAGCTAGTAACTCGATCCGGACATTTACACAGCTAGTTAGACATCATGTATTGACCACGGTTCACACCAAACCATTCACAATCACAGAAACATTGACCTTGCTAAGCAGAAACCACTAACTTACACACGCATTCAATGAAAATCAGATAACCTAGCAATCCAACGATTCTAGATACAGACTACAGTCACACACTCACCTTAGACACAGAAACAAACGTTTCAGTCGAAAGAATCTCGGTGATTTCTCGATCAGAAACTGAGATACTCGGACACACTTGCAATTTCTCGGCTATCGCTCAGACTGGTGCGGCAAAATCCCAGCACCTCTCGGCTATCTCTCAACCCGGTCACTTTTTCTCGGGCAAGAAGCTGTTTTCCGTCGGAAACAGTATAATTCAGATCGATCAGCTCAAAGTTAATCCACAGAAACTCAACAGAAATCAGAATATCCGAACACTTACAAGATTCTCTCGGACAAATCAAAGTATTCTCGGATATCACACGATCCGCTCAAAAATCTTCGGATAAACTCGGTTATTCCCTCGGCAAACCCTCAAATCAGGACGAATGGTCGAAACAGATCCACAGAAACTCGGACAGAACGCTCGATCTCTCGGTGATAGTCGGAATCGCCATCGAAACTTCGATCTCTCTCGGCCAACTCTCGGGATAATCAGAAACTATGGGATTTCTCTCGACCAATCTCTCTCTCACGCGTTATTTCTCTCAAATAATACGGCTGTCTCGAGAAAAAGTCTCAAAATCCCTTTTATATGCTCGAAAAACCTAGTTAACCCGGTTATAGCCGGCGTCTCCCGGTTCCAGTCAGGTTTATCCCCATGAGAAATTAGTTTTCATCTGACCAAACTCCCAGCCCACGGGCCCAGCCCATTTTTACTCGGCTAAAACCAAAAGCCTCGGCTATTTTCCTTTTCCCTCGGACATAATCCATTTTCTCTCAGAAATAATCCATTTCTCTTGGACATAATCCACTTTCTCCCGGACATAATCCATTTTCTCCCGGACAGAACCATTTTTCTCTCGGATAGAGTCCGTCCTGCTCGGCCAGCCCGGCCATCCTTCGTCTATTTCCCAGTTATCCATCGACTATAGTCTGAACCTCCCATCCGTACGGATTTTCCCTTTACTGAACTCACATTCCTTCGGACAACCTCCTGTCTGGCTCGATCATTCCAGATTTTCTCGGATACGGATGCTACAACTCTCCCCCACTTGGTTTGGATTCGCCCTCGAATCCGGTTCTTCTTCCTGAAGTTTCTCAAACCATTTCGGGAACCTTGTACTCATCTTGGACTCTACTTCTCAAGTACTTTGCTCATCCCCATTACAGTCCCAGAAACCTTTGATCATCTTGACCCTCTTACCACGCCTAAGCTTTTCTTTCCTGTCAACCACTCGAATTGGTCGACCTTCCACGGTCAGATTCAATTGCAATTTCGAAGGTGGTTCAGATATCACAGTCTCACGTTCGGTTATGTGCTTTCTCAGCTGCGACGCGTGAAACACATTGTGGTAAGCACTCATTTCCGGTGGTAAGTCCAACTTATACCCCACTGGTCCAATCCTTTCCAGAATCCGGTACGGTCTCATGTACCTCAGACTCAACTTAGCATCAAACGTTGCTCGACTTTTCCCATTGTAAGTCATAGCCTTCAGATAAACCAGATCGCCCACACTGAACTCTAAGTCCTTACGGCGCTTATCCGCATAACTCTTTTGTCGGTCTTGAGCCTCTTTCAGCTTAACCTTCGGCAACCTGATCTTTTCAGTAGTCTCTTCGACTATAGCAGGTCCTAACTCACTCCGCTCCCCCACTTGGGTCCAACATAGCGGTGTTCTACATGGCCTTCCGTACAACGCATCATACGGGGACATCTCAATGCTCCTATCGTAACTGTTGTTATACGCAAACTCAGCCAACAGTAGATAACTTTCCCAGTTACCACCCCAGTCCAGTACACACGCTCTCAACATGTCCTCTAACATCCTGATGGTCCTTTCAGACTGACCATCCATTTGTGGATGATATGCAGTACTCATATGCGCCTTCGTCCCAAACTCTTTCTGAATCTCTTTCCAGAATCGTGAAGTAAACTTTGGATCATGATCTGACACAATGCTCGCAGGCACTCCATGAGGCTTGATGATCTCATCGACATACAACTCCACCAGCCTAGCCACTTCATCCATTTTCCTCATAGGCAAGAAGTGAGCAGACTTGGTCAGCCTATCAACAATAACCCAAATCACATCATGCTTCTTCAGAGACCTCGGTAAACCCAACACAAAATCCATTGTGATCATATCCCATTTCTATTCCGGTATTGGTAATGTTTGCAGCAACCCACTTGGAACCTGATTCTCAGCCTTAACCAGCTGGCACGTCGGATAGCTAGCCACCCACTTGGCTACGTCCCGCTTCATCCCGACCCAGTGATATTACCTTTTCAGATCCTGGTACATCTTGGTCATTCCCGGATGCACAGAAAACCTCGACTGATGTGCTTCCCTTAGAATTTCCTCCCTTAACTCTTTCACGTCAGGTACACACACCCTGCCATTCACAACAATCGTCCCATTGTTGGAAGTCTGATACTCGGTCTTGTCACTTTGTGATAACTTATTCAGATTATCATCCTCCTCTTGAGCCAAACAAATCCTTGATATCAAGTCAGCTTGATCGGCAGCTCCCAAACCTAAGGGTTCCAGTTCTTCAGATAAAACGTTCAACCTTAACGTCCTTAGGAGATTCACAACTCCTTCCACATCCTTGGCAGAAGATACACTAGCCCTCCTCCGGCTTAATGCATCAGCAACGAGATTAGCCTTTCCCTGATGATAAGCTATCTCTAAGTCGTAGTCAGCGACTAACTCCATCCATCTCCGTTGCCTCAAATTCAACTCAGGTTGAGTGAAGATGTACTTCAAACTCTTATGGTCGGTAAACACCTGAACTTTCCCACCATACAAGTAGGATCGCCATATCTTTAACGCAAAGACTACAGCTGCCATCTCCAAGTCATGCGTAGGGTAGTTCGCCTCATGCTTCCTTAGCTGCCTTGACACATATGCAATCACATTTCCATGTTGCATTAGGACACAACCTAGTCCTTTCCCAGAAACGTCCGTGTACACCACATACGGTTCATCCGGCTCAGGTAAAGCCAACAATAGTGCACTTGTAAGCATTCGTTTCAGCTTCAAGAAACACTCCTCACACTCAGCCATCCAAATGAACTCAACATCCTTACCAGTCAGACGTGTCATTGACTGAGCCATACTCGCAAAGCCCTTCACAAAACGCCTATAATAGCCAGCCAACCCCAGAAAACTTCTTATCTCAGATGCATTCTCGGGTCTCGGCCAATCCACAATAGCCTTGATCTTTTCAGGATCCACGGACACTCCCTTGTCCGATACAATGTGACCCAAGAACCCAATATGCCGTTGCCAGAAGCTACACTTACTCAACTTAGCAAACAACTTATGTTCTCGCAACTTTTCCATAACAATCCGCAAATGCTTCTCATGCTCTTCCGGACTCTTTGAATACACCAAGATGTCATCTATGAAAATAATCACAAACTCATCCAAGTACTCCCTGAACACGCCATTCATCAGCTTCATAAATGCAGCTGGCGCATTCGTCAAACCAAACGACATGACCACAAACTCGTAATGACCATACCTTGTCCTAAAGGCAGTCTTCCGAACATCCGGTTCGTCTATTGGTATTTGGTGGTACCCTGAAGCCAAATCAATCTTAGAGAACCAAGTAGCACCCCTGAGCTGGTCCAAAAACTCATTTATCCTTGGAAGTGGATACTTGTTCTTCAATGTTACACGGTTCAACCCTCGGTGGTCGATGCAAGGCCTGAAACTTCCATCCTTCTTCTTTACAAACAGAACAGATGCGCCCCATGGTGAACTGCTTGGCCTTACAAAACCTCTTTTTAAAAGTTCAGCCAGTTGCTTCTTCAGTTCAGCCATCTCGGCCGGTGCCATTCTGTACGGTGCTTTCGATATCGGAGCTGTCTCCGGTTCAAGTTCAATCGTGAACGGTTCTGACCGAGTCGGTGGCATTCCAGTCAAAGCTTGGAAAACGTCCTCAAACTCTTGTACTACTAGAATATCTCCTAACTCCACATCCTGTCCAACCTCATCTATTGATATTGTCGCTAGGTATGCCTCACACCATTTCTCTATCAAACGCTCCGCTTGTATTGCTGATACAACCAAGCTACCAGAATTCGGTCTTATTCCTTGATACACCAGAACCTCGCCATCTCTTTCAAACCTTACCCTCCCGCGGTGGCAATCCAGATGCGCCTTGTACTTACTAAGACAATCCATCCCGAGGATGACATCATAAGACTTAACATTACAGATTACCAAATCTGCTGGCATACTAACTTTGCCAATCCAGACATAAATGTTTTTAACCATTCCTAGTGAGTACATCACTTGGCCTCCAGCCGCCCTCACTAAACCAAAATCCTTTTCGGGTTCCTTCTGGAATTCTCCCTTTCCAATCATCTCTGGATTCACAAAACAATGACTCGCTCCGGAGTCAAACAAAACATGGGTCTCTACCTCACCCATTAATAAGATCCCTACACATTCAACCCCTAGAATGCTAAGACACTTAACAGCACACGCAGACACATACAACAAGCAACAGACAGAACTCAGAAAACTGTAAGTAATAAAACTCACCAGTGATCGGTCGAGAAGCGCTCGGATCTCCACTCCCATCCGCGGTCGCTGCGTACACTCTCGGCATGATGGCCTGCCTCTTGGCCGCCGGTGCCAGTGCATCTCCTGCACGCTTAGTCTGAGAAGCAGCTTGCCCAGCTGCTCCTGACCTCAGACAATCACGCTTGTAGTGTCCCGGTTCTCCACAACCGTAACACACAACAGAAACGCTGTCTCCATCCGACACTCTCACCATTCTTGTGTCTGGCTCAGGACAATCCCGCGATTGATGCTCCCGGCTTCCACAACGGTGACAAGCACCGACTGAACGCCGACAAACCCCCACATGCACCTTCCCGCATGATCCACAAACACTGCAGCTCCCAGTAGACTTGGCTGGAACATTCCTCCCAGACCTGCGGTTCTGTCCTCCAGACGATTGACCACTCTTGGCCACGGCAACCAC
Organism: Thlaspi arvense; assembly: GCA_911865555.2. Lineage (NCBI taxonomy): Eukaryota > Viridiplantae > Streptophyta > Magnoliopsida > Brassicales > Brassicaceae > Thlaspi > Thlaspi arvense. Next base: position 51,548,782 of record OU466858.1, on the reverse strand, counting down.
AGTACTTGCCTTTGACAAAGCTTCCTCTGCTTGTCCAGATTCCAACAGTGCTGCTTTCTCCACAAGCTCAGTGACCGTCACATAGTCACGCACCAGACAACCGTTCCTCAACTCAACCCTTAGCCCACTCATGAACCTTCAGATCAGCTTATCCTCAGTGTTGTAGTCACGTCCCACGTAGTTACGTAACTGGTTGAACTCGGTCTCATACAGCCGAACCGTCTTGGTCCCTAGGCGCAGATACAGAAAGTCAGCCTCCAACTGATTGTAAGCTTCCTGCGGGAAGTACTTACTCTGAAACATCGCAGAGAACATCTCATACGAACAGTTCGGATTCACCAAACGCCCGGTGATTCCCTTCCACCAGCTGTGCGCAATACCCTCTAAGTAATGCACTGCTATGTCCTTCTTGTAACCCTCTGGACAGCGGATAGACTCGAAGTTCCGCTCCAGTCTCATCCTCCACTCATCAACCTCAATAGGCGCAGAACCTCCCGCAAAAGAACTTGGTTCCTAGCCTCCCCATATGAACCAGAACCTTGAGGTAAGACGGAATCACCACACCCTGATCCGCCTCCCCAACTCCATCGGCAACAGCCGGTTCCACCACTTGTGGTGCCACTACCGGCGCAGGCGCAACCACTGGTAAACGCTCCAACACTTGAGCCAACAGCCCCAGAACAGCCTCCAACCCAACCGGTTGTGCTCCCGCAGCATTCCCTGCCACTTTTCCAGCATTGGCCGCAGCCACATCTGCAGCATTCCCAACCGCATTCACTTGCTGGTCCATGACCACATTCTCAGTTCCAGAACACTCAGTGTTCTCAGCACCATTCACTTGAGCTCTTGCAGTTCTCTTTCTCAGAGACATCTGCCAAACAGAAAAACTGGTTAGCCCGAAGATAACCCCAGACAAGAGTTTCACACTCTACAGAACAACAGACTGCGAGACCTGGCAGTGAAAAGGTGGATAGACTCTAACCCCAACTATGCAAACGAACTGTCCTAGAATCGACCATACTCTGATACCAACTTGTGAGGACCCGACCGTCTATCACTAGACCAGCCCGAACCTCACCGAGTCTTCTCTCGGCCAGAATACAAAAACATGCATATTTTAAAAACTTTTCTTAAACTTAAACAAGTTCGATTCACCAAAAGACATTCATTCTCATTGCATAATTATTCCAGAAACACTTAAAAGAATTCGGACTCAATAACAAACTAACTTATCAGATTCGGTTCAACTCATAAAGCACTAACATAAGTACTTAAATAGAAGCTCAAACTCAGAATATGAATCCCAAAACCCCGTCCTAATCCACCCCTTTCCTTTACTGCCTTCCAGTCCGTCTTCAGAGCTACTCGCCATGGACTTTATCCTTACCTGCACACTCAAAAAGAGAGGCATAAGTATTTGATAAATATTTATTGAATACGGTCGTCCCGTAACACCTTAGCCAGTACGAGAAAACGCATCATACTATCAGTTATACAATTCACATTATCACTTAGCAAGCAAGCACAAAAAACAGTACGGTCCTATGATCATCTCAACTACTTGTGAAGCCTCACAAGGCATCGGTACTGCTCCAAGCGAGATTCACACATCCCCTTGAGCTAGTAACTCGATCCAGACATTCACACAGCTAGTTAGACATCATGTATTGACCACGGTTCACACCTAACCATTCACAATCACAGAAACATTGACCTTGCTAAGCAGAAACCACTAACTTACACAAGCAATCAATGAAAATCAGATAACCTAGCAATCCAATGATTCTAGATACAGACTACAGTCACACACTCACCTTAGACACATAAACAAACGTTTCTGTCGAAAGAATCTTGGTGATTTCTCTATCAGAAACTGAGATACTCGAACACACTTGCAATTTCTCGGCTATCGCTCAGACTGGTCCGGCAAAATCGCAACACCTCTCGGCTATCTCTCAACCCGATCACTTTTTCTCGGGCAAGAAGCTATATTTCCTCGGAAACAGTATAATTCAGATCGATCAGCCCAAAGATACTCGACAGAAACTCAACAGAAATCAGAATAGCCGAACACTTACAAGATTCTCTCGGACGAATCGAAGTGTTCTCGGATATCACAGGATCCGCTCAGAAATCCTCGGATAAACTTGGTTATTCCCTCGGCAAACCCTCAAATCAGGACGAATGGTCGAAAAAGATCCACATAAACTCGGACAGAATGCTCGATCTCTTGGTGATAGTCGGAATCGCCGGCGAAACTATGATCTCTCTCGGCCAACTCTCGGGATAATCAGAAACTATGGGATATCTCTCGACCAATCTCTCTCTCACGCGTTATTTCTCTCAAATAATACGGCTGTCTAGAGAAAAAGTCTCAAAATCCCTTTTATATGCTCGCAAAACCTAGTTAACCCGGTTATAGCCAGCGTCTCCTGGTTCCAGTCAGGTTTATCCCGGTCAGCTTTGATTTATCTCGGATATCGCCTAAACCGCTCGACAATCCCCATGAAAAATTAGTTTTCATCCGACCAAACTCCCAGCCCATGGGCCCAGCCCATTTTTACTCGGCTAAAACCAAAAGCCTCGGCTATTTTCCTTTTCCCTCGGATATAATACATTTCCTCTCGGAAATAATCCATTTCTCTCGGACATAATCCACTTTCTCCCGGACATAATCCATTTTCTCCCGGACAGAACCATTTTTCTCTCGGATATGGTCCATCCTGCTTGGCCAGCGCGGCCATCCTTCGACTATTTCCCAGTCATCCATCGACTATAGTCTGAACCTCCAATCTGTACGGATTTTCCCTTGACTGAACTCACATTCCTTCGGATAACCTCCTGGCCGGCTCGATCATTCCAGATTTTCTCGGATACGGATGCTACAGGTTCCACCACTTCCAACTTGTCAAAAACTTCTTTCAGGAACCTAATTTGATGTTTCACTTCTAGCAAAGTGGTGCCATGTGGGATTTGTATTCCAGCATCTTGTATGTCTTGCTTGAACTTTGTGTTCATCTCCATTCTAGCTTTTGTGAAATGCATTGTGGGGGAGGAGACTGGTGGTTTGCAGTCCTGAGCTGAATGTTCTTTCCCCTTTTCAGTAGTGCTTGAAGAGTTACCCACTTGATTATGGTAGAGCTCCTTAGAGTCCCGAGGAGTGTTGTGAGACAAAACCATCAAAACCTGGTGTCTTTAGTGCCTCTTCATCAGCATCAGTGTGCTTTGGTGTGGGGGTCTCTTCTGTAGCAGCCGGGATTTCCTCAGCCCCCTCTTTCTGAGCAGCTTCCATTGCTGCTCTCTCATGTTCTTCTTCTCTGTTCAGGCTTTCATCAAGTCCATGAAGGAACTTTTCTACAACTTCCTGAGCTTCTTGATCACTAATGTGACTTCTTCTGTCTTCCCCTCCATATTCAATCCTCATTCTGTGTATATGTATCAGCATTTCTTGGATCATGATACCAAGCTCTTCCAATGATGCATCTTCATCAAGGAGTTCCTCTTCCTCTTCCTCTGCTTCTTCAGTGAGTAGATGGCAGAATTCCTGAGGGTTGTGTACAGCTTCTATAGTAGGAGTATCCTTAAGTCTTGGTGTTGGTGCATCATCTTGGATGTTCTCCAAGAGTTGTATCCTTGAGTCTAGGTCCTTAAATTTGGCATGAAGGTCATCACGAACATAAGCAATCCTGTTGTGCAGCTCAGCAAATCTCTTGTTCATCTCCATGTTTCCAATGGTTTGGAGATTGATGCTTTCCATGATCATGCTTTTGATGTCAGCTGTTCCAGATGCAGAAGTATAGTAGTGGTCTTGACGAGGGAAAGGAGTGTAGCTGTCTTCGAAGTAGTGCATGGGTAGAGGCTCTTGGAAGAAGTTGTTGTAAGTAGTGTCCTCAAAGTACAACATCTTGATGCTTGTTGTAACTCACCTGAAATGAAAACACTTGAAAACAGAGTTAGTCATCAATTAAAAGTAAAGGCTTGATCTTAAAGATTCTATAAACTCTAAGGATTCAAACTTAGATCCCAAATGGCAACGTCGTCAAATTGATACAACTGGTTTTGCCTCTTGTTGTCAATCACCCATTGTACTAGTCAGTTGTAGTATGGGTTTTAATGTCAATCCAATTGAGAACAGTTGAAAACAGAAGAGCTAAGAGTGAAATCTCTAACTCAAGCAAGCAGGAAAAGGTTTTTGTTGCCTAGGCAACTGTTCTAACAACCTAGTGTGATCAATCAACAAAGAAAGTGAAAACAAAAGCAAACTAAGCAGTTTTAAGTGATGTTACTGCATATTGCATGCATTTTGCATACATATTAGTTAGCTTTTCATGCATTTACATCATGATTTAGACTACATTGCATCACTTAGGGTCCTAGAGAATTCTCGCACCAGCATAGGCATGTTCCTTGCATTTTGCATCACATTCAGGTTGTTTCTGGCTACTTTGGAGTCGTGGTGGTTCGTGGAAGGTCCGATGTTTGCTAAGGACCAGAGATCGGGGAGCAGATCGAGCATGGCAGGTCGATCTAGATGAGATCGACCAGAAGATCGAGAGGCCCAGGCGATCCAAGGGAAATGATCGAGACAAAGATCGAGTGGAGCAATCGATCAAATGGTACAGACGTAAATGAGGCCATGCAGAGCGAGAGCCGGATCGAGTCCACCACTCGATCCGACCAAAGATCGATACCAAGATCGGATGCAACACTCGATCCGCCGAAGATGATCGAGAACCAGATCGAGTTGAAGACACGATGTCCGAAAGTGATCGAGAGAGCCGCTCGATCCCGAAGTCGATCTCTGTCCTTTCAACCGCTTTTGGCCGCTAGCGAGGGGGGGGACCATCGAGCTGTTTTCGCCATTTTGGGAAAGCGGCGATGTCTCTTTCCACAGACAATTTTTGAATCTTATCTTTTTATGCTTTTCTCTCTGGTTTTGGAGATTATCCGCCGTTGTTGAACTTGACGTTTTTCTTGCTTTTGTAATCGAATCGTTTTGAGTTAAATCCAGTTCTTTTTCATGTTCATCGTTTCTTTCTTCATGCTTTTCTTGATTTATCTTATGTGTAGTGAGTAGTTCCATTAGGGTTTCGGGGCTGAGAGGATTCAAGGGGTCAAAAAGGTTTTCAATCTTGGTGTTTTCTAGTGCTTAATGGCTATCTCTTCTAGGGTGTTGAGTTTCTAAAGATTAAAGACTCTCACGCCAAGAGCTTTATGATCCGAGAGGTCTCTTACCTTGACAGGATCCAGGGACCTCTGAAGATCGCACCCTAGAGACTAGTTACCCCTTCTCAAAAGCCATGGAAGTTTAGGGGACTAGTTAAGCCATGTGTTTGAAATCTGTTTTTCCTGCCCTTCAACCTCTCTTTCCACCAAAAGCCATGGGTTTGGAGGAGAGGATAAAGGAGTGATCTATACCGAAAGCCACGGATAGAGCTTATTTTGTTTTCAAGGCTTAGAGATTCCCACAAAGTGAGTCGATTTAAAGTTTTCAACCCAAGCTCGGACCTTTGAAACCCCTGACCATGAATCTCAACCCTAGACCCTCTTTCTTAGCATTTCTACATCCTCTCTCGTCTTTCGTTTGATCTTTGATAGCATCCTGGTCGTTAGTTTTGCTGCTCTTGCATTTTTAGACGAGATCGATTGTTCTTGCTCCATCTAGTGGTCGATCCCGTGGTCGATCCACTAGTCGAATTTTAGTAATTCGTAGCTCTGTTCTTTAATTATTCTGTTTGTTCCTCATGATAGTTTGATCATTCCTGGTAATTTTAAAATAGTTTTGCATTTCATTTAGTTGCTGCATCTAGTTTTTAGGGATTTTCTCAAAACCGATCTTTATTCGCTTGGATTTGCAAAGCCCTTGTATTCTCTTTGCTCTTTCTATCATCCTAGATGTGGATTGACTCTCTCTTGCATACTGTGCTACAACCTGTCTTGCATTTGAGTTTTGATAGCCTCATTGCATACTCACCCTTGCAAACAATCTAGATATCAAATGGCGCCGTTGCCAGCCTAGGATTGTTTAGAAAGCATAGAGATTTGGGACTTAGTAAAGACTAAGCCTTTACATTGTTTTAGTTACTAATCATTCTACTCTCAAACGTGTGACTCTCAGGTACATGAATTTTCGTTCAAGGGGAGACAATAATCTACTTCAACCCTTGGACAACATTCATCAGCTTGGTCATTCACGGCAAAGACGAGTAAGAGAACAAGCCAGAGCCTTTGAGGAGATTGTTCATCACGGTTTGGTTGACTTTGAAGCTATGTCTGAACACGAGCATCCAAAGGGACCTCCTCCAGCTCACAGGGTAGTGGGAAGGGGCAACGGAAACCCCCAACACGCGGCTAGACCCCCAAGGATCATAGGAGCCGGAGATGCTCCCAATACTCTTCACAATAGGTTCGTGATCACTCCTCCTCCTGTACACAACAACAACAAGTTCCACGGCTTAGCAATGGAAGATCCCTTGGAGCACCTTGACAATTTCGAGCAAGTATGTGGGATGATCAAGTTAAACGGCATATCCGAAGAAGCTTTCAAGCTGCATCTCTTTCCCTTTTCACTCGGAGACAAAGCTAGGCATTGGGAGAAGACCCTCCCACAAGGCACCATCACCTCATGGGCCGAGTGTAAGACGGCCTTTCACTCAAAATTCTTCTCCAGCACCAGGACAGCACGGTTGAGAAGCGAAATCAGCGGCTTCACTCAACGAAACAACAAGACATTCAACAAGGCAATGGAACGTTTCAAAGACTACACGATCCAATGTCCTCATCACGGTTTCAGTGAGGAGACCCTACTCAGCACCATCTACCGCGGAGCTTCACCAAAGATCAGGTTGTTGCTTGACACAGCTAGTAAAGGGAACTTCCTTGGTCAGGAGGTAGAAGAGCGCATGGAGCTAATAGAAAACTTGGCATTGACTGATGGCAACTATGCTGAGGATTATGACCGTGCACCGAGAGGATCTGAGCTAGAGTCTCACAAAAAGGAGCTGAAATCTTTGCATGAGAAGATAGATAAGCTGGTGTTAGCCAACCAGAAGCATGTTCACTTTGTTGGTGAAGCGGATGAGAATCAAGAGGAGCTTGAGTTGAGCCAGGAAGAAGCCAATTGGGTGGCGGGACAGAATAATTACAAACCTCAAAGCTACAACCAAGGCTACAACCAGAACAACAATCTCTCCTACTGTAGTACCAACGTAGCCAACCCTAAGGACCAAGTGTACCCTGCTCAGCAAGCAAAGCCTTTCATACCTTATAACAAAGGTTTTGAGACGAGTGGTGGTTTCCAAGGTCAAGGGCAAAACAACTTCCAAGGACAAGGGTTATACGCCAAACTACCCTTCGGGCTTTGCACCTCAGCAGCAACAACCGGTGCAACAGCAAGTTGTTCCGGTTCAGGCCATGTTTCAACAGCTGATACAAGGACAAGCCTCTACAAACCAGAAGTTCGCCGATATGAACACTCGTCTCTCACTGACTTCTCCACTCAGATCACCAACTTAAACAACAAGATCAAGCAGCTAGAGAAGGGGAAAGCGAGTACAAGTGGTCAGAATAGCCTAACGGGCAAGTGTGAGCAGAATCATAAGGAATATGCCAACGCCATCACGTTAAGAAGCGGCAAAGAGCTACCACCGCCGGTAACTCCTAAGAACAACGAGGACGTTGTCATTCAAGAGGGGGAGGGTAAGCTTTCCGCTGATTATGAGATTAACTTTGACAATGTCTGGATCCGAGGGTCAAGAAGAGGAGACAAAGCAGTTGCTGAGAAGAAAGCAGAGCAGACTACTAAGGAGAAGGATGCTTATGTACCTGCACCGTATGAACCTAAGCTGCCTTTTCCTGGCCGCTTCAAGAAGTAACTCATAGAGAAGCATAGAATCCTCTTTGAGAAGCATCTTAAGGACGTAGAGATCAAGCTACCTCTCGTTGACTGCCTTGCAATAATGCCTAAATGCGACAAATTCTTCAAAGACACTCTCGTGAAAAAGAATAAGGAAAGCAAGGAGGTGCTTGTTCTAAGTGAGGAGTGTAGTGCTGTGATACATAAGGAGATAGTCCCTAAGAAGTTGGGAGACCCTGGAAGCTTCACTATACCTTGCGCTTTAGGTCTTTTGGAGTTCAAGAGCTGCCTTTGTGATCTCGGAGCTACCATAAATCTGATGCCTCATTCCGTGGCGAAGAAGCTTGGTTTTACTCGTTTCAAAGACTGTAGGATCTCGTTGGTACTGGCTGATAGGAGTGTCAGGCTACCAGTGGGGCTGCTTGAAGATCTACCGGAGCGAATCAGCGGTGTGAACGTGCCTACGGACTTCGTCGTGTTGGAAATGGATGAAGAGCCTAAGGATCCACTCATCCTTGGAAGGCCATTCTTTGCAACCGTCGGGGCTATCATCGACGTCAAGAACGGGAAGATTACCTTGCACTTGGGAAAGGATTTAAGGCTGGACTTTGATATCAATGAGGTTCTGAAGAAGCCGACCATAGAAGGGCAAGCTTTCTACGTTGAAACGATGGATGCCTTAGCGGATGAGTTGCTGGAAGAACTTGCTCAGGAGGACCATCTGAAGCTAGCACTGACAAAGGAGCCAGGGGAGTTTGGCTATGTGGATCAGAGGACCCAGGAGTACGTCAACTTGCTGGATTCTAAGAAGATTTTTAAGAAGGATGAAAGCTGCTGCCTAGAGACCGACCCTGAGATCGACGCTATCACTCGATCTATGAGTCAGATCGACAAGGCAATCGAGAACACAACTCGATCTGGTGCAGCAATCGACAGACAGACCGAGAGGAATGATCGATCCAGAAAAACAATTGAGTCAACGATCGAGAGAGACCGTCCGATCATTTTGGGGTCTAATCAGGAGATCGACTCATCGTCTCGATCCCTTACTCGATCCACATCAAATCGAGTAAGGGAATCGAGCGAAACTGCTCGATCTAGACGACATCAAGAGCAAGATCGACTGGAGGACTCAATTTCAGAAGGGATAGCGGTTGAGGAAAGCAGTCTTAAGGGCCATGCCTCGGGTTCTAAGGAGGACTCCAAGGAGGAAAACAACAACAACAGCCACGAGGATGACTGGAGCGAGCTGTTAGCCCCAATGGTGGACCTTAAGGAGCTCCCAAAAGGGCTAAGGTATGCTTTCTTAGGGCCTAATAACACCTATCACGTGATTGTGAACGAAAACCTCAGTGATGATGAGTTGCACTCGCTCTTGACTGAGCTGAGAAAGTATAGGAAGGCCATTGGGTACTCTTTAAGTGACATCAAGGGCCTTGCACCAATGCTTTGCACTCATAGGATTCACTTGGATAATGAGAACGCTTCTTCTATAGAACATCAAAGGCGTTTGAATCCTAACCTTTTATTGATCAAATGCTTGAGAGATTTGCTAATCACCCTTACTACTGTTTCCTCGATGGGTATAGCAGTTTCTTTCAAATACCAATTCACCCAAATGATCACGAGAAGATGACCTTCACATGTCCCTACGGTACCTTCGCTTATCGAAGGATGCCGTTTGGATTGTGTAATGCATCGGCTACGTTTCAGCGGTGTATGATGTCGATCTTCTCCGATCTAATAGAAGAGATGGTAGAGGTGTTTATGGTTGACTTCTCTGTCTATGGTGCGTCCTTTTCTGCGTGTTTGTTGAATATTTGCAGGGTACTAAAGCGTTGTGAAGAGACAAACTTGGTGCTAAACTGGGAGAAGTGCCACTTTATGGTTAAGGAAGGGATCGTGCTTGGTCAGAAGATATCAGAGAAGGGCATTGAGGTTGATCAGGCTAAAGTGGAAGTCATGATGGGTCTTGAGGCGCCGGTTAACGTTAAGGGAGTCAGAAGTTTCTTGGGACACGCCGGGTTCTATAGGCGCTTCATCAAGGACAACTCCAAGATTGCACGCCCTCTTACACAGTTGCTGTGCAAAGAAACTGAGTTTGTGTTTGATGAGGAGTGTTTGCGAGCTTTCGTGACCATCAAGGAAGCCCTTACATCAGCCCCTATAGTTCAAGCACCAGACTGGACACTACCCTTTGAGATCATGTGCGATGCTAGTGACTACGCCGTAGGAGCCGTTTTTGGTCAGAGGAAAGACAAGAAGCTGCATGTGATTTACTATGCTTCAAGAACCTTGGATGACACGCAAACTGGGTACACTACTACAGAGAAGGAGTTGCTTGCAGTAGTGTTCGCCTTTGAGAAGTTCCGGTCATATCTTGTGGGTTCCAAGGCTATTGTCTACACAGATCACGCGGCTTTGCGATACATATACTCAAAGAAAGACACTAAGCCTCGGCTTTTAAGGTGGATTCTCTTGCTCCAGGAGTTTGACGTGGAGATTAATGACAAGAAGGGAATAGAAAACGGAGTCGCTGACCATCTCTCACGGCTAAGGATCAACGAGTCTCTCCCCTTAGATGAATCTCTTCCGGAAGAGCAACTCATGGCGGTCACCACGGCTGTTTGTGGAAAGCTAGAGGGGCAGTTTGAAGAGGTGTTGAGCTTCAAAGAGGAGGATCTTCCGTGGTACGCTGATGTTGTGAACTACCTAGCATGCGGAGAGGAGCCAACACATCTTAACAGCTATCACAAGAAGTGGTTCATGAGAAAAGCTAGTGACTACTTTTGGGATGAGCCCTACTTATACAAGAGAGGGGTGGACAGTTTGTACCGGAGGTGTGTTACGAAGGAAGAAGCAAGAGACATCCTCTATCACTGTCATGGCTCTTCCTACGGAGGACACTTCACTTCATTCAAGACTGCCACGAAAGTGTTGCAAGCTGGTTTCTGGTGGCCGTCGATCTTCAAAGACGCACACGAGTTTGTGAAGAGCTGTGAGGCATGTCAACGAGCAGGGAATATCACTAAAAGGAACGAAATGCCTCAGGTTCCTATCTTCGAAGTTGACGTGTTCGACGCGTGGGGCATAGACTTCATGGGGCCATTTCATTCTTCATATGGCAACAAGTACATCTTAGTAGCAGTGGATTATGTCTCTAAATGGGTTGAGGCTGTTGCTTCCCCTACAAACGATTCTAAGGTGGTAATCAAACTGTTCAAGAGCATCATTTTCCCGAGGTTTGGGGTACCAAAGGTGGTTATAAGCGATTGGAGGAAGCCACTTCATAAACAAGGTCTTTGAGAACCTCTTGATAAAGTATGGCGTTAAGCATAAGGTGGCTACACCGTATCATCCTCAAACAAGCGGTCAGGTGGAAGTCTCCAACCAGCAAATCAAGGCTATACTAGAGAAGACTGTCGGAGCAACAAGGAAAGACTGGGCAGTGAGGCTGGACGACGCTCTTTGGGCCTACCATACCGCCTTCAAAACACCGACTGGTACAACCCCTTTCACTCTGCTCTATGGCAAGGGCTGTCATCTCCCAGTTGAGCTGGAACACCGTGCATTGTGGGCTGTGAAGAGACTGAACTTTGACCTCAAGACTGCTCAAGAGAGGCGCCTCATCCAGCTACATGAACTGGACGAATTAAGACTGAATGCTTATGAGAGCTCTCGGATATACAAGGAGCTGACTAAGGAAGCTCATGACAAGAAGTTGGTTGCCAAGGAGCTTAAGGAAGGAGGTTTGGTGTTGCTGTACAATCCAAGACTCAAACTCTTCCCGGGAAAGCTGAAGTCAAGGTGGAGCAGGCCGTTTGTTATCCAAGAAGTGCTGCCTTATGGAGCTGTTACATTAATGGGAAAGAGTGGCAGTGCATTCACCGTCAACGGACACAGGGTTAAGCCTTACTTGTCGGACAGCTATGACAAGGAGAGTACCTCGGTGCTTCTCCAAGACCCACCATCTGCCTAAACCAACTAAAGTTTAGCTAAAGACGTTAAAGAAAGCGCACTTGGGAGGCATTCCCATGTCTACCCTGTACATATTTCTGCTTTATTTCTCTTTCAGTTTTATGTTTTTATTTTGCAAGTGTGTAGGAGCAGGTATGAGGAGTCTAAACCTCGATCTTGAAGTCCAAAAGAGGCGATAGGGGTTAAGAAAAGGCTAGAGATCGAGTGCTAGATTGACTAATCCAGACTCGATCTTTGCTAGATCGAGTTAGTGAATCGAGAGGAGCCAATCGATCTAGACGAGAACGAGTGATAAGATCGATCTACACGAAAACAGATCGATCACTCGACCCGATCCATCACTCGATCTACGCCGAATCGACCCCCAAATCGAGGACGTAGCTCGATCACGAGGACTTAGCCGTGAAGCCAAGATCTCAACGATTGAGGGAGCCAATCAATCCGAGACTCGATTCATCATGAATCGAGTCACAAATCGAGTAACCCTCTCTATCTAAGCCATTATGGGCATGAGATCGAGTCCTAGATCGACCAAACGGACTCGATCTCATGCCGAGGTAACATTCTCTTTCCCTCCTCTATTCTTTTCCCTCCAGATTTTAAATTCAAAACTTGGTCAAGACAAGCATCTTTGACCATGAAAGATGTGCCTTGACCAAGACTTTGTCAGAAAACCACCTTTCATACCCTTGGTTTTGTTTCTTGCTTAGCCTTTAAATATTTAAACAACTTCTCACCCTCTCATTCTTGTTTTCTCGGAAATTTTAAGCAATGAGAGTGAGAGTTAGCTGTTTTCTAAGGCTAGCAAGGCTCTTTAACAATCTTGCAAAAGGTATTTTTGGAGTTTGATAAAATATTGTTGGAAAATTCCCTTTTATTTCGCAAGCCATTGTTTTAGATGATAGGGCCGTTTTTGAATTTTAAAATTTAGCTAAATATAAGAAAAACTTCTGGATTTTCTAGTATCTCTAGATTTGATTCTCCTTTATTTTGCTATAATTTTATTAATTCCACAAAATTCTAGGGTATTAGTTATAAGCTTTCTTCTTCTCTCATCCGATCGCCGTTTTGCTTATCAAACTACTTGAGAAATTTGTTTCAGGCACAATGGCACCTAAAAGAACAAGAGAAGAGAGAGCACAAGAGGGAGAATGTCAGGATGTGGCTGTTCAAGAGAGGGTCAGATGGAGTAAGGATGAGAAGAGGGACAAGAAACGGCTTGAAAGGCTTCGGTTTGAGCCTACTATGTTCGCGGACAGGGAGTTGCTGTCTAAGATGGGTCTGCTAGGAGATTTTGATCAACTCCTCCAGAGAATAGGGCTGAGGTGTTTGTCATGGATGGATTGCCCAACCTTCCCTGAAGTGACAATCGACTTCCTAGCCACCTTGGAGTTCGGATACGAGAATCCTACCGTGCCAATCCCTTCTCAAGGCCGCCTCTCCTTCAAGATACATCACCAAGCTTTCAGTCTCTCAGTCCCCAAGCTCTGCCAAGCCTATGGCCTCGATGCAGCTGCTAAGAAAGTGGAGTTCCCCTCCTTCACTCAAGCGAACGACTTTTGGGACCTCATCGCCAATGACGACTACAAGGCAAACACCGCGAAGATCAAAAGAGTGAGGAACCCGGGGCTGCGCTACACCTTGAAGCTGATGGCTAACACCTTTAGTGGCCGGTCCATAGCTCCCACGGTGACCAGGACGGAGCTTTGCTTTCTGTTCCAAGGCCTTAAGAATATCCTTTGCGATCCGGACGAGAACGAGGAGCCGTTGGAAGATCAACTCGGAGACAACGTGAACTATGGGTGCATCCTTGCTGCTTTGTTGGTCAAATACAAGGCGTATGCCTTGAGGTGCAAGGCAAGTTCTTCACATATTGGCGGTTTCCTCACGCCCTTGTTCGTGCAAGCCGGCGTACAGCTCAAGAACTTCACTCCTGTTCCGGATAGAGCGTTCATGGAAGAGACATATCTGAGGAACACCGATAGCTTGGGCTGCACGCCAGCTGAGGGCTTCTTTGAGTACTTGTATATTGACGAGGAGAATGAGAAGAGAACGTGTATCCTGCCAAACCAGAACGAGACCGAGCTGTTTGGTGTAGGGAACATCGAGTTTCTTCCGAGCCAAGAGGAATGCTTCGCTCCTCTAGGAGCCACAGCCGCCGTTCAGCAAGCTGCCCGACCAAGATCAGAGTCTCCAGCCACTGATGATGAGATACCCGAAGCATTCACCCTTCCCAAGCTTGACTTTGAGCCGCGGACTAAAACAGAGAAGTTCCTTGCTTCTGTTGTGGAGATGCAAAGGAAAATCAACAAATGACAGAGCAAGGTGCTGAAGAAGCTTGCAAGGAAGGTCAAATCACTTCAAGGAGGCTCACCTAAGAAAGATGCAAGTGAAGAGGTTCAACAACCCGAGAAGAGGAGGCTCTCAACCGGTGGAGTTGTAATCTGTGAGACTCAGGGCAGCAACATTCTGCCGGCGCGTCTCTCTCTCGAGGAACCAACCGGCAAGGGCAAAACCATTGTCTCTAGCTCCTCTGGAACATCCTCAAGTTCCAGCCGAGACTAGACCAGAGGTAACAACCTTCTTCCATTGTACATAACCGCTCATATTTGCTTCTTTTTGCTTTGTGTTTTGGTGCTCCTTTGGATTTGTTTGCCACCGGGACGGTGTCAAGCAAGTTTAGGGGAGTACATGTGTGGTTTAACATGTGTTTTCTGATCTTATTTTCCCTTTAGCCTCCTTGAGTCTTTAGTTCATGAAAAATTGGTAAAATTTTTAAATTTTTTTCAAAGATTCATGTAGTTGCATTCATCTTGTCAAAACATGTTAGGATTGAGTCTAGAATTTTTCTTAGCATCTAGGTTGTTTGCATTTGCATAAGGGGTTAAAATTTTCTTAAAAAGGTGTTTTATACTCATGAATTGTTTCAATGCCCTAGTTAGTAGTTCTCTAATGCTTTGCTTATGCTTTGAAAGTAAGTTCTTACCATGCTTTGATCACTTGCTATGATTTTCGTGACTTGAATTGAACTCTCATGATTTGAAACTTGTCCTAATAAGTGAAAACCTTAATCTGAAATTCTAATTATCATCCTTATGCATTTGAAAATGAACACATGGATTTTAAAATATTTAGGCTCTCTTCCTCCTTTTACCACTCTTTGTGAGCCTAAGTAGAACTCCCACCTTGATCCTTACCCTTCTTTGAAGTCAAATATTTCTTGTGTGACATCATTGTGAGGCCTTCTTTTTCAGTTTTGAACTTAGCATAAAGTGTTATGTTTAGGCGACATGATTGGATTCTCATATGATTGCTAGCTTTGCATTTTGAAGCTAGGTATAGGCTTAGGTAAGTTTGGGGGATCATTGGGGTTGTTTTCATGATTATATGTTCTCGGTTTCAAAAGAGTTAGGTGTTTAAAAGAAAGAAATAGGTTTTAAGTGAAGGGTTGTGTTTAAAAATTATATATATGCTCTAATAAATTTCATGAGGTAGCTCTCTCAAATAAAAATAAAAAGAAAAAGAAAAAGAGCCTAAGTGCCAAAAAAATAAAAAAAAAAAGAGAGAAAGAAAAAAAATAAATAAGAGAGCTACCAATAAGAAATAGTTAAAGAGCAAAATTATTTTCAACCTTTTCACTAGCCTAAAGAGTTAAAAATATTTTCTGTTTTGAATTGGGGAATTCTAAGATTTGAAAAAAAAGGGTAGATTCTAAGTGGTGAGTGAGGATGAAAGTTAATAAATGAGAGGGGTTTAGGATCATTGTTAGTTTACATGGGTAGATGAGAATCTGATCATGTATGCATCAATTTCCTTCACCTTTAGCATTATGCATAGGTGAATGTTAAAGGATGAGTTGGCTTTTCATGCATTTTGCATACATATTAGTTAGCTTTTCATGCATTTACATCATGCTTTAAACTAGATTGCATCACTTAGGGTCCTAGAGCATTCTTGCACCAGCATACGCATGTTCCTTGCATTTTGCATCACATTCAGGTTGTTTCTGGCTACATTGGAGTCGTGGAGGTTCATGGACGTGCTGAAGCTGTTGTGGCGGTTCGTGGAAGGTCGGATGTTTGCTAAGGACCAGAGATCGGGGAGCAGATCGAGCATGGCAGGTCGATCTAGATGAGATCGACCAGAAGATCGAGAGGCCCAGGCGATCCAAGGGAAATGATCGAGACAAAGATCGAGTGGAGCAATCGATCAAATGGTACGGACGTAAATGACGCCATGCAGAGCGAGAACCGGATCGAGTCCACCACTCGATCCGACCGAAGATCGATACCAAGATCGGATGCAACACTCGATCCGCCGAAGATGATCGAGAACCAGATCAAGTTGAAGACACAATGTCCAAAAGTGATCGAGAGAGCCGCTCGATCACGAAGTCAAACCCCAAATCCCAAATCCTTCTCCCACACTTAAATTACACAATCCCTTGTGTAATAAAAAAGTAGAAGAGAGAAGAAACAAAAAAATATTACAAGAGCTAAAGAAAAATGCAATGGTATATACAATGGAGGAGTTTGTGGTACCTTAGAAGGTTGTGTGGGAGTGGTATGAGGCGCCTGAAAGGTCCTCCAGGTCAATGTTGTGGCTCCTCATTGGCCTCTCTCTCCTTGGGTGTCTTCTCCTCCTTGGCGCTTCTTGACAAGATGCCCTTGGTGGCACCCAAGCTCTCACTTTCTCATAACCAGCAAAGGAGCGCCTTCTACTAGGACCTCTAGCCCCTCCTTGGCTTTCAGCTTGTTGCTCTTCTTGAGGAGCAGAAGTAGAGGCGCTACTAGACTTCCTCTTTAAGTCCTTGATTTGAGCTTTCATGCTCTTCATGCCCTTCACCAACTTCTTGATGATTTTATCTTGCCATTTGTTCCATCTTTGCAAGAGGTTGATGTGTTCATGGACTTTCTTTAAAGATCCTCCTTGGTGTAAGATATCATGGGGCTGGAAGTGGTACTCCCACTGTTGTAGCTTGGAGCATCTGAGTCTTCTTCTTCCTGAATTCCTTCTTCCATTTGCCTTCCTCCAAAGATCACAAGGGGGTAGTCTCATTGACAGGATCAGGCTGGGTCAGTGTCAGTCAGTTATGTCGGTCTTCAGTGATCGGTATGGAGCCCCATCGGTCTGGAGTGATCGACACTTATGACCAAAATCCACTCGTTGTGTTTGTGTCGGTCACCCTTGACCGATACAGTTGATCGATACTGCTCCGTATTGGTCATCCTTGACCGATGTTCACCGTGCACTAACCGAAAACTTCTGCAGAGATTCTCTGCTTTGATCCTTCTTGCTCCCTTTGTCTTGTGTGGTTGCTTCTTTTTGGTTGGGACTTGCTCTTCTTTGTTGTGTTGGCACCTTCATCACCTTTGATGGATTGCTTCTTGGTCAGATTTTTCTTCTTTTGGACCCTTCTAAGCATTGTTGTTGGCGCCAATTCTTCTTTTTGAACTTAGAGCTTGTATTCTCCCTTTGCTTAACCACAATACTAAATTGTTTCCCCTTTCCTAGCATTTCAGATCTTTTCCTTTTCTTTCAAAACATATAAACATGAAGTTCAAACCACTTACACTACCCTTTTAAACCCCAAAACTCCTATCATAGAATCAAGCTCAAGAAGCAAGCTGATATCTACAAGAGAGCTAATCATTGCCAGCCTTATTCCTAACACTTTTTACCAAGACAAAATCAAAAATGCAATGCAAAGGCCTCACAGCTCTCACAATAGTGTTTAGGCTCAAAAGGAGGTTTTGGTTAAGGGTGAGGATGTAACTGTCCCATAAGTATAAGGATCAGCTATTTGGATCAACAAGAGTGGTAGAAAGGAGAAAGATGATCCAGATATGTATATGGTAGCCATGAATTCACTTTTCAATGCATAAGACATGATAATTAAAAGTCCAAATTAAAGTTCAAGTTGATAGAGTTGATTTTCAGAGAACAAGTGCTTTCAGAATGAGATGAGAAGACCAAATCTAGCAATCTAAGGATGGTTCAGCCTTAACTTCTAGCAATCAAATGATGCATCAAACAACTAAGCACTTAAAAACCGAAATCATCTCTACACACTAAGCACCTTACAAGGAAAATTCATCATAATGCCCTATGCAAATGCAATGCAACCTATATGTCAACACTAGACACAATCTTAGAAGAATGAAATGCAGCTACATGCTTTCTTTTTGGTTTGCAAAAATGCAAAATTTTTCAAACTTTTCGATTTTTTGTGTTTTTCTATGCCTTACATGAATGCATGATATACATGAGACTCAAAGTGAAAAGAAAAAGAAAAACTAAGAAAATAGAACACAAAGTCAAACCCCAAATCTCTCCCACACACTTAAATTACACAGTCTCTTGTGTAATGAAAGCAATGGAAGAGAGAAGCAACAAAATATATAACAAAAATAAAAAGATGCAATTGTATAAAACAATGGAAAGGATGTGGTACTTGGTTTAATTGTAGGAGTGGTGGGATGATTCTGAGGATTGAGGAGACTTGCTAGCTCTCCTCTTCCTTCTCTCATAAACTTGAGTGGAATGCTCTGCTTCTTGAGGTGGGTTAACCCAGCTTGACCATAGTTGCTCAGCTTGTGAAGAAGTCCCTTGTGTGCCCCATTGCCATGTCTTCTGAACTTCAGAGTGGTTGGGGTTTGGCGCTTCCCAAGCTGATGGAACATGGGCTCTTGGCTCAAAGGATGAGGCCCTTCGTTGTGCCCATATACCCCATTGGTCACTTGGTTGTGCATGGAATGAGTGTCTTCCATGGGGGTTCCATACAACTTCCTCCTCTTCAGTTGGCTCAGCTTGGTGAAGTTGCTCTTGTTGGTGAGAGGTGAGCTCATGGGTGTGGCTGTGGTGGGAAGTTTTTGCTGATGTAGCTTTGTTCTTCCTGAACTTCCCGTTAACCATCTTCATAAGCCCTTTGATGGCTTTGTCTTGCCACTTGCACCACTTCTGTAGTGTGTTGATGTGCTCATGAGCTGCTCTCAAAGAGCTTCCTTCGTTGGGTGCTTCATAGGGCTGGAAGTGGAACTGCTTTGAGCTGTAGCTCAACACTTCTTCTTCTTCAATCTCATTTTCTTCATAGGTTCCTCCTTGGCCTTCAGCGCCAGCAGTAGCATTCCATTGGTGATCTTCTTCTTCTTCTTCTCTAATCTCTTCAGTGTGCTCTTCTTCTTCACTTTCTTCTTCTCCTTCTCTAGGAATAGGACCGCCTGTGCAGAGTTCCCAGTGCTTGGGTTGAAGCTGATGTTGCTTTTCCAGATGAAGGATGTAAGCTTTGGATTGGGGAGGATGGAGCCTTCATACACTTAGAGAAAGCAATAAAAGAGAAAGAGAACTGATAATTTCGTGCTTTAGGTGAGAAGAAGAGTGAGTTTAAGTGTGAAGAAAAGTGAAGGAAATTGTTGCTTAAATAGAGAGAAAAGAGAGGAAACCAAAGGAATCAAAGGTTGGTGAGGGAACATAAGGAATCAAAAGTGTGGGGAACAAAAACAAAAGTGTTCATAAGCTGAGAAAGAGGTTAGAAAGAATCCCATGTGAAAATTTAAACTCCCTTGGCTCCAAACCAAAGGAGGCAAATTTTTTTGAAAGTTGAGATACTTACCTCGGATGGAATATCGGTCACACATGACTGATATAACTGACCGAAATGGCAGTATCGGTCATGAGTGATTGATATTAGAGACTGATGTGCTTTCTGGGATTAGTATCGGTCATCACTGATTGACACACTTGACCGAAATCCATCCGATGTGATTATGTCGGTCAAGAGTGATCGATACTGGTGACCGATATGTTTCCAAGAACCTCATCGATCATCACTGATCGATACAGTAGACCGAAAATCACACTAGATCGATGTCAATGACCGAAATGTGTCCTCCTTTCAAACTTCATTCCATATCGATCACAAGTTACCGACATGTTGACTGGTGTAGACTGGCTCCACTGATATCGATCAAACATGATCGATACTGATGACCGAAAATCTGTGTATCTGTCTGTCATGACCGATACAAATGATCGATATCAGCCAGAATACACCTGTTTTTTTTTTCCCTTCAGACTTTCTCAATCCCCAGTTCAAAATCCTGTTTCTATACACTAAAACAAAGCATAAAAGATAATCTAGAAAGAATAATATTTACAAAAGGATACCATGGGACTACCTCCCAAGTGTGCTTCTTTAAAGTCACTAAGTTTGACTTTGATTACCTCCTTAGTTGAGGTGAGGAGAGGTTGATGGAGCTGGTGCTCCTACCTCTTTCTTTTTCCATACCCATGTTCCTACTGATGGTTGGTTCTGTTTCTCCCTTGTTGACATCCTATGCCTCTTCTTTTTGACACTTGGTTTGACTGGAGGCTTCACAATCTTGGTGGTTAGGTTCTCATTGCACTTCAAACCTCCTTCAAGCTTCAATTCAGCATTCAGTATCTGTCCTGGCTCAGCAGGGGAAGCATCATCCATAAACATGTTCATAGTGAAGTTCAACACATCATCTAGATTATCTGGGAGATCCCATTGTTCACCCTCTTGCTCAAGTACTCCACAGAAAATTATAGGAGGAGAGTCAATTTTGTAGACCTTGAACTCATCAACATTCTTTAGAATCATTGAGCCTCTCTTGAAATCCAACTGAGCTCCTGCTGTAGCTAAGAATGGTGTGCCTATTAGAAGTGGCACCTCTCTGGAATATGTTTTCTCCATGACCACAAAGTCTGTTGGCACTAGGCATTCTTCAATCTTCAAAGGGTAGTCCTTCACCATCCCCAAAGGTCTTGTGAAAGTGTTATCCACAAAAGTGATAGAAGTCCTGGATGGCAGCAGTTTCTTGATCCCAGAGTTTGGCTCAGATTGAGAGACATGACATTGACAGTTGATCCTGAATCACATAGGGCTTTGACATTACCATGCATCTCCAGCTCACAAGTGATGAGGAACTTTCCTGGGTTTGTGATTTTTGGCAATGATTTCATCATCTTGCTTCTTTTCATGTTAGCCCCCACATTCTCAAGGATTGGTTCTGTGAGGACCCGACCGTCTATCACTAGACCGGCCCGAACCTCACCAAGTCTTCTCTCGGCCAGAATACAAAAACATGCATATTTTAAAAACTTTTCTTAAACTTAATCAAGTTCGATTCACCAAAAGACATTCATTCTCATTGCATAATTATTCCAGAAACACTTAACAGAATTCAGACTCAATAACAAACTAACTTATCAGATTCGGTTCAACTCATAAAACACTAACAAAAGTACTTAAATAGAAACTCAAACTCAGAATATGAATCCCAAAACCCAGTCATAATTCACCTCTTTCCTTCACTGCCTTCCAGTCCGCCTTCAGAGCTACTCGCCCTGGACTTTATCCTTACCTGCACACTCAAAAACAGAGGCGTAAGTATTTGATAAATACTTAGTAAATACGGTCGTCCCGTAACACCTTAGCCAGTACCAGAAAACGCATCATACTATCAGTTATACAATTCACATTATCACTTAGAAAGCAAGCACAGAAAACAGTACGGTCCTATGATCATTTCAACAACTTGTGAAGCCTCACAAGGCATCGGTACTGCTCCAAGCGAGATTCACACATCCCCATGAGCTAGTAACTCGATCCGGACATTCACACAGCTAGTTAGACATCATGTATTGACCACGGTTCACACCTAACCATTCACAATCACAGAAACATTGACCTTGCTAAGCAGAAACCACTAACTTACACACGCAATCAATGAAAATCAGATAACCTAGCAATCCAACGATTCTAGTTACAGACTACAGTCACGCACTCACCTTAGACACAGAAACAAACGTTTCAGTCGAAAGAATCTTGGTGATTTCTTGATCAGAAATTGAGATACTCGGACACACTTGCAATTTCTCGGCTATCGCTCAGACTGGTCCGGCAAAATCCCAGCATCTCTCGGCTATCTCTCAACCCGGTCACTTTTTCTCGGGCAAGAAGCTGTATTCCCTCGGAAACAGTATAATTCAGATCGATCAGCCCAAAGTTACTCGACAGAAACACAACAGAAATCAGAATAGCCGAACACTTACAAGATTCTCTTGGACGAATCGAAGTGTTCTCGGATATCACACGATCCGCTCCGAAATCCTCGGATAAACTCGGTTATTCCCTCGGCAAACCCTCAAATCAGGACGAATGGTCGAAACAGATCCACAGAAACTCGGACAAAATGCATCGCCATTGAAACTTCGATCTCTCTCGGCCAACTCTCGGGATAATCAGAAACTATGGGATTTCCCTCGACCAATCTCTCTCTCACGCGTTATTTCTCTCAAATAATGCGGCTGTCTCAAGAAAAATTCTCAAAATCCCTTTTATATGCTCGCAAAACCTAGTTATAGCCGGCGTCTCCCGGTTCCAGTCAGGTTTATCCCGGTCAGCTTTGATTTTTCTCGGATATCGCCTAAACCGCTCGACCATCCCCATGAGAAATTAGTTTTAATCTGACCAAATTCCCAGCCCACGGGCCCAGCCTATTTTTACTCGGCTAAAACCAAAAGCCTCGGCTATTTTCCTTTTCTCTCGGACATAATCCACTTTCTCCCGGACATAATCCATTTTCTCCCGGACAGAACCATTTTTCTCTCGGATATGGTCCGTCCTGCTCGGCCAGCCCGGCCATGCTTCGACTATTTCCCAGTCATCCATCGACTATAGTCTGAACCTCCCATCCGTACGGATTTTTCCTTGACTGAACTCACATTCCTTCGGACAACCTCCTGTCCAGCTCGATCATTCCAGATTTTCTCGGATACGGATGCTACAACTCTCCCCCACTTGGTTTGTATTCGCCCTCGAATCCGGTTCTTCTTCCTAAAGTTTCTCAAACCATTTCGGGAACCTTGTACTCATATTGGACTCTACTTCTCAAGTAGTTTGCTCATCCCCATTACAGTCCCAGACAACTTGGATCATCTTGACCCTCTTACCACGCCTAAGCTTTTCTTTCCTGTCAACCTCTCGAATCGGTCTACCTTCCACGGTCAGATTCTCTTGCAATTCCGAAGGTGGTTCAGAGATCACAGTCACACGTTCGGTTATGTGCTTTCTCAGCTGCGACACGTGAAACACATTGTGGTAAGCACTCATTTCCGGCGGTAAGTCCAACTTATACGCCACTGGTCCAATCCTTTCCAGAATCCGGTACGGTCTCATGTACCTCGGACTCAACTTAGCATCAAACGTTGCTCGGCTTTTCCCCTTGTAAGTCATAGCCTTCAGATAAACCAGATCGCCCACACTGAACTCTAAGTCCTTTCGGCGCTTATCCGTATAACTCTTTTGTCGGTCTTGAGCCTCTTTCAGCTTAACCTTCGGCAACCTGATCTTTTCAGTAGTCTCTTCGACTATAGCACGTCCTAACTCACTCCGCTCCCCCACTTGGGTCCAACATAGCGGTCTTCTACTTGGCCATCCGTACAACGCCTCATACGGGGACATCTCAATGCTCCTATGGTAACTGTTATTATACACAAACTCAGCCAACAGTATATAACTTTCCCAGTTACCACCCCAGTCCAGTACACACGCTCTCAGCATGTCCTCTAACGTCCTGATGGTCCTTTCAGACTGACCATCCGTTTGTGGATGATATGTAGTACTCCTATGCACCTTCGTCCCAAACTCTTTCTGAATCTCTTTCCCGAATCGTGAAGTAAACTTTGGATCAAGATCTGACACAATGCTCGCAGGCACTCCATGAAGCCTGACGATCTCATCGACATACAACTCCACCAGCCTAGCCACTCCATCCATTTTCCTCATAGGCAAGAAGTGAGCAGACTTGGTCAGCCTATCAACAATGACCCAAATCACATCATGCTTCTTCAGAGACCTCGGTAAACCCAACACAAAATCCATTGTGATCATATTCCATTTCCATTCCGGTATTGGTAATGTTTGCAACAACCCACTTGGAACCTGATTCTCAGCCTTAACCAGCTGGCACATCAGATAGCTAGCCACCCACTTGGCTACGTCCCGCTTCATCCCGACCCAGTGATAGTACCTTTTCAGATCCTGGTACATCTTGGTCATTCCCGGATGCACAGAAAACCTCGACTGATGTGCTTCCCTTAGAATTTCCTCCCTTAACTCTTTCACGTCAGGAACACACATCCTGCCATTCACAACAATCGTCCCATTGTTGGAAGTCTGATACTCGGTCTTGTCACTTTGTGACAACTTATTCATATTATCATCTTCCTCTTGAGCCAAACGAATCCTTGATAACAAGTCCGCTTGATCCGCAGCTCCCAAACCTAAGGGTTCCAGTTCTTCAGATAAAACGTTCAACCTTAACGTCCTTAGGAGATTCACAACTCCTTCCACATCCTTGGCAGAAGATACACTAGCCCTCCTCCGGCTTAATGCATCAGCAACGAGATTAGCCTTTCCCTGATGATAAGCTATCTCTAAGTCGTAGTCAGCGACTAACTCCATCCATCTCCGTTGCCTCAAATTCAACTCAGGTTGAGTGAAGATGTACTTCAAACTCTTATGATCGGTAAACACCTGAACTTTCCCACCATACAAGTAGGATCGCCATATCTTTAACGCAAAGACTACAGCTGCCACCTCCAAGTCATGCGTAGGGTAGTTTGCCTCATGCTTCCTTAGCTGCCTTGACGCATATGCAATCACATTTCCATGCTGCATTAGGACACAACCTAGTCCTTTCCCAGAAGCGTCTGTGTACACCACATACGGTTCATCCGGCTCAGATAAAGCCAACACTGGTGCACTTGTAAGCATTCCTTTCAGTTTCAAGAAACACTCCTCAAACTCAGCCGTCCAAATGAACTCAACATCCTTACCAGTCAGACGTGTCATTGACTGAGCCATACTCGTAAAGCCCTTCACAAAACGCCTATAATAGCCAGCCAACCCCATAAAACTTCTTATCTCAGATGCATTCTCGGGTCTCGGCCAATCCGCAATAGCCTTGATCTTTTCAGGATCCACGGACACTCCCTTGTCCGATACAATGTGACCCAAGAACCCAATATGCCGTTGCCAGAAGCTACACTTACTCAACTTAGCAAACAACTTATGTTCTCGCAACTTTTCCATAACAATCCGCAAATGCTTCTCATGCTCTTCCGGACTCTTTGAATACACCAAGATGTCATCTATGAAAATAATCACAAACTCATCTAAGTACTCCCTGAACACGCCATTCATCAGCTTCATAAATGCAGCTGGCGCATTCGTCAAACCAAACGACATGACCACAAACTCATAATGACCATACCTTGATCTAAAGGCAGTCTTCCGAACATCCGGTTCGTCTATTGGTATTTGGTGGTACCCTGAAGCCAAATGAATCTTTGAGAACCAAGTAGCACCCCTGAGCTGGTCCAACAACTCGTCTATCCTTGGAAGTGGATACTTGTTCTTCACTGTTACACGATTCAACCCTCGGTAGTTGATGCAAAGCCTGAAACTTCCATCCTTTTTCTTTACAAACAGAACAGGTGCGCCCCATGGTGAACTGCTTGGCCTTACAAAACCTTTTTTTAAAAGTTCAGCCAGTTGCTTCTTCAGTTCAGCCATCTCGGCCGGCGCCATTTTGTACGGTGCTTTCGATATCGGAGCTGTCCCCGGTTCAAGTTTAATCGTGAACGGTTCTGACCGAGCCGGTGGCATTCCAGTCAAAGCTTGGAAAACGTCCTCAAACTCTTGTACTACTAGAATATCTCCTAACTCCACATCCGGTCCAACCTCATCTATTGATATTGTCGCTAGGTATGCCTCACACCCTTTCACTATCAAACGCTCCGCTTGTATTGCTGATACAACCAAGCTACCAGAAGTCGGTCTTATTCCTTGATACACCAGAACCTCGCCATCTCTTTCAAACCTTACCCTCCCGCGGTGGCAATCCAGATGCGCCTTGTACTTACTAAGCCAATCCATCCCGAGGATGACATCATAAGACTTAACATTACAGATTACCAATTCTGCTGGCATACTAACTTTGCCAATCCAAACAGGAATGTTTTTAACCATTCCTAGTGAGTACATCACTTGGCCTCCAGCCGCCCTCACTAAACCAAAATCCTCTCTGGGTTACTTCTGGAATTCTCCCTTTTCCAATCATCTCTGGATTCACAAAACAATGACTCGCTCCGGAGTCAAACAAAACATGGGTCTCTACCTCACCCATTAATAAGGTCCCTACACATTCAACCCCAAGAATGCTAAGACACTTAACAGCACACGTAGACACATACAACAAGCAACAGACAAAACTCAGAAAACTGTAAGTAATAAAACTCACCAGTGATCGGTCGAGATGCGCTCGGATCTCCACTCCCATCCGCGGTTGCTGCGTACATTCTCGGCATGAAGGCCTGCCTCTTGGCCGCCGGTGCTAGTGCATCTCCTGCACGCTTAGTCTGAGAAGCGGCTTGCCCAGCTGCTCCTGACCTCGGACAATCACGCTTGTAGTGTCCCTGTTCTCCACAACCGTAACACACAACAGAAACGCTGTCTCCATCTGACACTCTCACCATCCTTGTGTCTGGCTCAGGACAATCCAACGCTTGATACTCCCGGCTTCCACAACGGTGACAAGCACCGGCTGAACGCCTACAAACGCCCACATGCACCTTCCCGTATGATCCACAAACACTGCGGTTCCCACTAGACTTGGCTGGAACATTCCTCCCAAACCTGCGGTTCTGTCCTCTAGACGATTGACCACTCATGGCCACGGCAACCACAGTACTTGCCTTTGACAAAGCTTCCTCTGCTTGTCCAGATTCCAACAGTGCTGCTTTTTCCACAAGCTCAGTGACCGTCGCATAGACACGCACCAGACAACAGTTCCTCAGCTCAACCCTTAGCCCACTCATGAACCTTCGGATCAGCTTATCCTCAGTGTCGTAGTCACGTCCCACGTACTTACGTAACTGGTTGAACTCGGTCTCATATAGCCGAACCGTCTTGGTCCCTTGGCGCAGATACAGAAAGTCAGCCTCCAACTGATTGTAAGCTTCCTGCGGGAAGTACTTACTCTGAAACATCGCAGAGAACGTCTCATACGAACAGTTCGGATTCACCAAACGCCCGGTGATTCCCTTCCACCATCTGTGCGCAATACCCTCTAAGTAATGCACAGCTATGTCCTTCTTGTAACCCTTAGGACAGCGGATAGACTCGAAGTTCCGCTCCAGTCTCATCCTCCACTCATCAACCTCAATAGGCGCAGAACCTCCCGCAAAGAACTTGGTTCCTAGCCTCCCCATATGAACCAGAACCTTGAGGTAAGACGGAATCACCACACCCTGATCCGTCTCCCCAACTCCATCGGCAACAGCCGGTTCCACCACTTGTGGTGCCACTACCGGCGCAGGCGCAACCACTGGTAAACGTTCCAACACTTGAGCCAACAGCCCCAGAACAGCCTCCAACCCAACCGGTTGTGCTCCCGCAGCATTCCCTGCCACGTTTCCAGCATTGGCCGCAGCCACATCTGCAGCATTCCCAGCACTGGTCCATGACCACATTCTCAGTTCCAGAACTCTCAGTGTTCTCAGCACCATTCACTTGAGCTCTTGCAGTTCTCTTTCTCGGAGCCATCTGCCAAACAGAAAAACTGGTTGCCCGAAGCTAACCCCAGACAAGAGTTTCACACTCTACAGAACAACAAACTGCAAGACCTAGCAGTGAAAAGGTGGATAGACTCATGAACATAATCTATCCTGTTGTGCAGCTCAGCAAATCTCTTGTTCATCTCCATAGTTCCAATGGTCTGGAGACTGATGTTTGCCATGATCATGCTCCTGATGTCAGCTGTTCCACATGCAGAAACATAGGGTTGGTCTTGAGTGAGGGAAGGAGTGTAGCTGTAAAGACCCGACCGTCTATCACTAGACCGGCCCGAACCTCACCGAGTCTTCTCTCGGCCAGAATACAAAAATATGCATATTTTAAAAACTTTTCTTAAACTTAAACAAGCTCGATTCACCAAAAGACATTCATTCTCATTGCATAATTATTCCAGAAACACGTAAAAGAATTCAGACTCAATAACAAACTAACTTATCAGATTCGGTTCAACTCATAAAGCACTAACACAAGTACTTAAATAGAAACTCAAACTCAGAATATGAATCCCAAGACCCCGTCCTTATCCACCCCTTTCCTTCACTGCCTTCCTGTCCGCCTTCAGAGCTACTCGCCATGGACTTTATCCTTACCTGCACACTCAAAAAGAGAGGCATACGTATTTGATAAATACTTAGTGAATCGGTCGTCCCATAACACCTTAGCCAGTACCAGAAAACGCATCATACTATCAGTTATACAATTCACATTATCACTTAGCAAGCAAGCATAGAAAACAGTACGGTCCTATGATCATCTCAACTACTTGTGAAGCCTCACAAGGCATCGGTACTGCTCCAAGCGAGATTCACACATCCCCTTGAGCTAGTAACGCGATCCGGACATTCACACAGCTAGTTAGACATCATGTATTGACCACGGTTCACACCTAACCATTCACAATCACAGAAACATTGACCTTGCTAAGCAGAAACCACTAACTTACACAAGCAATCAATGAAAATCAGATAACCTAGCAATCCAACGATTCTAGATACAGACTACGGTCACGCACTCACCTTAGACACATAAAAAAACGTTTCAGTCGAAAGAATCTCGGTGATTTCTCGATCAGAAACTGAGATACTCGGACACACTTGCAATTTCTCGGCTATCGCTCAGACTGGTCCGGCAAAATCCCAACACCTCTCGGCTATCGCTCAGACTGGTTCGGCAAAATCCCAACACCTCTCGGCTATCTCTCAACCCGTTCACTTTTTCTCGGGCAAGAAGCTGTATTCCCTCGGAAACAGTATAATTCAGATCGATCAGCCCAAAGTTACTCGACAGAAACTCAACAGAAATCAGAATAGCCAAACACTTACAAGATTCTCTCGGACGAATCGAAGTGTTCTCGGATATCACACGATCCGCTCAGAAATCCTCGGATAAACTCGGTTATTCCCTCGGCAAACCCTCAAATCAGGACGAATGGTCGAAACAGGTCCACATAAACTCGGACAGAACGCTCGATCTCTCGGTGATAGTCGGAATCGCCGGCGAAACTTCAATCTCTCTAGGCTAACTCTCGGGATAATCAGAAACTATGGGATTTCTCTTGACCAATCTCTCTCTCACGCGTTATTTCTCTCAAACAATGCGGCTGTCTAGAGAAAAAGTCTCAAAATCCCTTTTATATGCTCGCAAAACGTAGTTAACCCGGTTATAGCCGGCGTCTCCCGGTTCCAGTCAGGTTTATCCCAGTCAGCTTTGATTTATTCGGATATCACCTAAACCGCTCGACCATCCCCTTGAGAAATTAGTTTTCATCCGACCAAACTCCCATCCCCTTGGCTATTTTCCTTTTCCCTCGGACATAATCCATTTCCTCTCGGACATAATCCATATCTCTCGGACATAATCCACTTTCTCCCGGACATAATCCATTTTCTCCCAGACAGAACCATTTTTCTCTCGGATATGGTTCGTCCTGCTCGGCCAGCCCGGCCATCCTTCGACTATTTCCCAGTCATCCATCGACTATAGTCTGAACCTCCCATGTGTATGGATTTTCCCTTGACTGAACTCACATTCCTTCGGACAACCTCCTGTCCGGCTCGATCATTCCAGATTTTCTCGGATACGGATGCTACAGGTTCCACCACTTCCAACTTGTTAAAAACTTCTTCCAGGAACCTAATTTGATGTTACACTTCTAGCAAAGTGGTGCCATGTGGGATTTGTATTCCAGCATCTTGTATGTCTTGCATGAACTTTGTGTTCATCTCCATTCTAGCTTTTGTGAAATGCATTGTGGGGTAGGAGACTGGTAGTTTGCAGTCCTGAGCTGAATGTTCTTTCCCCTTTTCAGTAGTGCTTGAATCGTTACCCACTTGATTATGGTAGAGCTCCTTAGAGTCCTGAGGAGTGTTGTGAGACAAAACCATCAAAACCTGGTGTGTCTCTAGTACCTCTTCATCAGCATCAGTGTGCTTTTGTGTGGGGGTCTCTTCTGTAGCAGGCGGGGTTTCCTCAGCCCCCTCTTTCTGAGCAGCTTCGATTGCTGCTCTCTCTTGTTCTTCTTCTCTGTTCAGGCTTTCATCAAGTCCATGGAGGAACTTTCCTACATCTTCTGAGCTTCTTGATCACTAATGTGACTTCTTCTGTCTTCCCCTCTATATTCAATCCTCATTCTGTGTATATGTATCATCATTTCTTCGATCATGATACCAAGATCTTCCAATGATGCATCTTCATCAAGGAGTTCCTCTTCCTCTTCCTCTGCTTCTTCAGTGAGTAGATGGCAGAATTCCTGAGGGTTGTGTACAACTTGTGTAGTAGGAGTATCCTAAAGTCTTGGTGTTGGTGCATCATCTTGGATGTTCTCCAACAGTTGTATCCTTGACTCTAGGTCCTCAAATTTTGCATGAAGGTCATCATGAACATAAGCAATCCTGTTGTGCAGCTCAGCAAATCTCTTGTTCATCTCCATGTTTCCAATGGTTTGGAGATTGATGCGTTCCATGATCATGCTTTTGATGTCAGCTGTTCCAGATGCAGAAGTATAATAGTGGTCTTGTGGAGGGAAAGGAGTGTAGCTGTCTTCGAAGTAGTGCATGGGTAGAGGCTCTTGGAAGAAGTTGTTGTAAGTAGTGTCCTCAAAGTACAACATCTTGATGCTTGTTGTAACTCACCTGAAATGAAAACACTTGAAAACAGAGTTAGTCACCAATTAAAAGTAAAGGCTTGATCTTAAAGATTCTACAAACTCTAAGGATTAAAACTTAGATCCCAAATGGCAACGGCGCCAAATTGATACAACTGGTATTGCCTCTTGTTGTCAATCACCCATTGTACTAGCCAGTTGTAGTATGGGTTCTAATGTCAATCCAATTGAGAACAGTTGAAAACCGAAGAGCTAAGAGTGAAATCTCTAACTCAAGCAAGCAGGAAAAGGTTTTTGTTGCCTAGGCAACTGTTCTAACAACCTAGTGTGATCAATCAACAAAGAAAGTGAAAACAAAAGCAAACTAAGCAGTTTTAAGGGATGTTACTGCATATTGCATGCATTTTGCATACATATTAGTTAGCTTTTCATGCATTTACATCATGATTTAGACTAGATTGCATCACTTAGGGTCCTAGAGAATTCTCGCACCAGCATACGCATGTTCCTTGCATTTTGCATCACATTCAGGTTGTTTCTGGCTACTTTGGAGTCGTGGAGGTTCGTGGACATGCTGAAGCTGTTGAGGCGGTTCGTGGAATGTCGGATGTTTGCTAAGGATCGAGCATGGAAGGTCGATCTAGATGAGATCGACCAGAAGATCGAGAGGCCCAGGCGATCCAAGGGAAATGATCGAGACAAAGATCGAGTGGAGCAATCGATCAAATGGTACAGACGTAAATGACGCCATGCAGAGCGAGAGCCGGATCGAGTCCAGCACTCGATCCGACCGAAGATCGATACCAAGATCGGATGCAACACTCGATCCGCCGAAGATGATCGAGAACCAGCTCGAGTTGAAGACACGATGTCCGAAAGTGATCGAGAGAGCCGCTCGATCCCGAAGTCGATCTCTGTTCTTTCAACCGCTTTTGGCCGCTAGCGAGGGGGGGACCATCGAGCTGTTTTCGCCATTTTGGGAAGGCGGCGATGTCTCTTTCCATAGACAATTTTTGAATCTTATCTTTTTATACTTTTCTCTCTGGTTTTGGAGATTATCCGCCATTGTTGAACTTGAAGTTTTTCTTGCTTTTGTAATCGAATCATTTTGAGTTAAATCCAGTTCTTTTTCATGTTCATCGTTTCTTTCTTCATGCTTTGCTTGATTTATCTTATGTGTAATGAGTAGTTCCATTAGGGTTTCGGGGTTGAGAGGATTCAACGGGTCTAAAAGGTTTTCAATATTGATGTTTTCTAGCGCTTAATGGCTATCTCTTCTAGGGTGTTGAGTTTCTATAGATTAAAGACTCTCACGCCAAGAGCTTTATGATCCGAGAGGTCTCTTACCTTGACAGGATCCAGGGACCTCTGAAGATCGCACCCTAGAGACTAGTTACCCCTTCTCAAAAGCCATGGAAGTTTAGGGGACTAGTTAAGCCATGTGTTTGAAATCTGTTTTTCCTGCCCTTCAACCTCTCTTTCCACCAAAAGCCATGGGTTTCTAGGAGAGGATGAAGGAGTGATCTATACAGAAAGCCACGGATAGAGCTTATTTTGTTTTCAAGGCTTAGAGATTCTCACAAAGTGAGTCGATTTAAAGTTTTCAACCTAAGCTCGGACCTTTGAAACTCCTGACCATGAATCTCAACCCTAGACCCTCTTTCTTAGCATTTCTACATCCTCTCTCATCTTTCGTTTGATCTTTGATAGCATCCTTGTCGTTAGTTTCGCTGCTCTTGTATTTTTAGACGAGATCGATTGTTGTTGCTCGATCTAGTGGTCGATCCCGTGGTCGATCCACTAGTCGAATTTTAGTAATTCGTAGCTTTGTTCTTTAATTATTCTGTTTATTCCTCATGGTAGTTTGATCATTCCTGGTAATTTTAAAATAGTTTTGCATTTCATTTAGTTGCTTTATCTAGATTTTAGGGATTTTCTCAAAACCGATCTTTATTCGCTTGGATTTGCAAAGCCCTTGTATTCTCTTTGCTCTTTCTATCATCCTAGGTGTGGATTGACTCTCTCTTGCATATTGTGCTACAACCTGTCTTGCATTTGAGTTTTGATAGCCTCATTGCAAACTCATCCTTGCAAACAATCTAGTTATCAAATGGCGCCGTTGCCAGCCTAGGATTGTTTAGAAAGCATAGAGGTTTGGGACTTAGTAAAGACTAAGCCTTTATATTGTTTTAGTTACTAATCATTCTACTCTCAAACGTGTGACTCTCAGGAACATGAATCTTCGTTCAAGGGGAGACAATAATCTACTTCAACCCTTGGACAACATTCATCAGTTTGGTAATTCACGGCAAAGACGACTAAGAGAACAAGCCAGAGCCTTTGAGGAGATTGTTCAGCACGGTTTGGTTGACTTTGAAGCTATGGCTGAACACGAGCATCCAGAGGGACCTCCTCCAGCTCACGGGGCAGTGGGAAGGGGCAATGGAAACCCCCAACACGCGGCTAAACCCCCAAGGATCATAGGAGTCGGAGATGCTCCCAATACTCATCACAATAGGTTCGGGATCACTCCTCCTCCTGTACACAACAACAACTTCGAGATTAAGCCAGGTTTCATCTCCATGGTGCAAAACAACAAGTTCCACGGCTTATCAATGGAAGATCCCTTGGAGCACCTTGACAATTTCGAGCAAGTATGTGGGATGATCAAGATAAACGGCATATCCGAAGATGCTTTCAAGCTGCGTCTCTTTCCCTTTTCAGTCGGAGACAAAGCAAGGCATTGGGAGAAGACCCTCTCACAAGGCACCATCACCTCATGGGCTGAGTGTAAGAAGGCCTTTCTCTCAAAATTCTTCTCCAGCACCAGGACAGCACGGTTGAAAAGCGAAATCAGCGGCTTCACTCAACGAAACAACGAGACATTCAACGAGGCAATGGAACATTTCAAAGACTACACGATCCAATGTCCTCATCACGGTTTCAGTGAGGAGACCCTACTCAGCACCATCTACCGCGGAGCTTCACCAAAGATCAGGTTGTTGCTTGACACAGCTAGTAAAGGGAACTTCCTTGGTCAGGAGGTAGAAGAGGGCATGGAGCTAATAGAAAACTTGGCATTGAGTGATGGCAACTATGCTGAGGATTATGACCATGCACCGAGAGGATCTGAGCTAGAGTCTCACAAAAAGGAGCTGAAATCTTTGCATGAGAAGATAGATAAGCTGGTGTTAGCCAACCAGAAGCATGTTCACTTTTTGGTGAAGCGGATGAGAATCAAGAGGAGCTTGAGTTGAGCCAGGAAGAAACCAATTGGGTGGCGGGACAGAATAATTACAAACCTCAAAGCTACAACCAAGGCTACAACCAGAACAACAATCTCTCATACCGTAGTACCAATGTAACCAACCCTAAGGACCAAGTGTACCCTGCTCAGTAAGCAAAGCCTTTCATACCTTATAACAAAGGTTTTCAGACGAGTGGTGGTTTCCAAGGTCAAGGGCAGAACAACTTCCAAGGGCAACATCAAGGTAACAAGGGTTATACGCCAAACTACCCTCCGGGCTTTGCATCTCAGCAGCAACAGCCGATGCAACAGCAAGTTGATCCGGTTCAGGCCATGTTTCAACAGCTGATTCAAGGACAAGCCTCTACAAACCAGAAGTTCGCCGAGATGAACACTCGTCTAGACTCGTCTCTCACTGACTTCTCCACTGAGATCACCAACTTAAACAACAAGATCAAGCAGCTAGAGAAGGGGAAAGCGAGTACAAGTGGACAGAATAGCCTACCGGGCAAGTGTGAGCAGAATCCTAAGGAATATGCCAACGCCATCACGTTAAGAAGCGGCAAAGAGCTACAACCGCCGGTAACTCCTAAGAACAACGAGGACGTTGTCATTCAAGAGGGGGAGGGTAAGCTTTCCGCTGATTATGAGATTAACTTTGACAATGTCTGGATCCAAGGGCCAAGAAGAGGAGACAAAGCAGTTGCTGAGAAGAAAGCGGAGCAGACTACTAAGGAGAAGGATGCTTATGTACCTCCACCGTATGTACCTAAGCTGCCTTTTCCTGGTCGCTTCAAGAAGCAACTCATAGAGAAGCATAGAATCCTCTTTGAGAAGCATCTTAAGGACGTAGAGATCAAGCTACCTCTCATTGACTGCCTTGCAATGATGCCTAAATGCGCCAAATTCTTCAAAGACACTCTCGTGAAGAAGAATAAGGAAAGCAAGGAGGTGCTTGTTCTAAGTGAGGAGTGTAGTGCTGTGATACATAAGGAGACAGTCCCTAAGAAGTTGGGAGACCCTGGAAGCCTCACTATACCTTGCGCTTTAGGTCCTTTGGAGTTCAAGAGCTGTCTTTGTGATCTCGGAGCTAGCATAAATCTGATGCCTCATTCCGTGGTGAAGAAGCTTGGCTTTACTCGTTTCAAAGACTGCAGGATCTCGTTGGTACTGGCTGATAGGAGTGTCAGGCTACCAGTGGGGCTGCTTGAAGATCTACCGGTGCAAATCAGCGGTGTGAACGTGCCTATGGACTTCGTCGTGTTGGAAATGGATGAAGAGCCTAAGGATCCACTCATCCTTGGAAGGCCATTCCTTGCAACCGTCGGGGCTATCATCGACGTCAAGAACGGGAAGATTGCCTTGCACTTGGGAAAGGATATAAGGCTGGACTTCGATATCAATGAGGTTCTGAAGAAGCCGACCATAGAAGGGCAAGCTTTCTACATTGAAACGATGGATGCCTTAGCGGATGAGTTGCTGGAAGAACTTGCTGAGGAGGACCATCTGAAGCTAGCACTGACAAAGGAGTTGATGTTACTGCATATTAGTTAGCTTTTGCCTGCATTTTGCATACATATTAGTTAGCTTTTCATGCATTTACATCATGCTTTAGACTAGATTGCATCACTTAGGGTCCTAGAGCATTCTCACACCAGCATACGCATGTTCCTTGCATTTTGCATCACATTCAGGTTGTTTCTGGCTACTTTGGAGTCGTGGAGGTTCATGGACGTGCTGAAGCTGTTGTGGCGGTTCGTGGAAGGTCGGATGTTTGCTAAGGACCAGAGATCGGGGAGCATATCGAGCATGGCAGGTCGATCTAGATGAGATCGACCAGAAGATCGAGAGGCCCAGGCGATCCAAGGGAAATGATGGAGACAAAGATCGAGTGGAGCAATCAATCAAATGGTACGGACGTAAATGACGCCATGCAGATCGAGAGCCGGATCGAGTCCACCACTCGATCCGACCGAAGATCGATACCAAGATCGGATGCAACACTCGATCCGCCGAAGATGATCGAGAACCAGATCGAGCTGAAGACACGATGTCCGAAAGTGATCGAGAGAGCCGCTCGATCCCGAAGTCGATCTCTGTCCTTTCAACCGCTTTTGGCCGCTAGCGAGGGGGGAACCATCGAGCTGTATTCGCCATTTTGGGAAGGCGGCGATGTCTCTTTCCACAGACAATTTTTGAATCTTACCTTTTTATGCTTTTCTCTCTGGTTTTGGAGATTATCCGCCGTTGTTGAACTTGAAGTTTTTCTTGCTTTTGTAATCGAATCGTTTTGAGTTAAATCCAGTTCTTTTTCATGTTCATTTTTTCTTTCTTCATGCTTTGCTTGATTTATCTTATGTGTAGTGAGTAGTTCCATTAGGGTTTCGGGGTTGAGAGGATTCAAGGGGTCAAAAAGGTTTTCAATCTTGGTGTTTTCTAACGCTTAATGGCTATCTCTTCTAGGGTGTTGAGTTTCTAAAGATTAAAGACTCTCACGCCAAGAGCTTTATGATCCGAGAGGTCTCTTACCTTGACAGGATCCAGGGACCTCTGAAGATCGCACCCTAGAGACTAGTTACCCCTTCCCAAAAGCCATGGAAGTTTGGGGGACTAGTTTAGCCATGTGTTTGAAATCTGTTTTTCCTGCCCTTCAACCTCTCTATCCACCGAAAGCCATGGGTTTGGAGGAGGGGATGAAGGAGTGATCTATACCGAAAGCCACAGATAGAGCTTATTTCGTTTTCAAGGCTTAGATATTCTCACAAAGTGAGTCGATTTAAAGTTTTCAACCCAAGCTCGGACCTTTGAAACCCCTGACCATGAATGTCAACCTTAGACCCTCTTTCTTAGCATTTCTACATCCTCTCTCGTCTTTCGTTTGATCTTTGATAGCATCCTGGTCGTTAGTTTCGCTGCTCTTGCATTTTTAGACGAGATCGATCGTTGTTGCTCTATCTAGTGGTCGATCCCGTGGTCGATCCACTAGTTGAATTTTAGTAATTCGTAGCTTTGTTCTTTAATTATTCTGTTTGTTCCTCATGGTAGTTTGATCATTCCTGGTAATTTTAAAATAGTTTTGCATTTCATTTAGTTGCTGCATCTAGTTTTTAGGGATTTTCTCAAAACCGATCTTTATTTGCTTGGACTTGCAAAGCCCTTGTATTCTCTTTGCTCTTTCTATCATCCTAGGTGTGGATTGACTCTCTCTTGAATACTGTGCTACAACCTGTCTTGCATTTGAGTTTTGATAGCCTCATTGCATACTCACCCTTGCAAACAATCTAGTTATCATTAAGCAAGAAAAACAGAGCAAAACAGAGCAAAACAGAGCAAATCCGAGATTCAAATAAGAGAAAGGCAAGTTCCTATATGTGATTATTGACTTTGTAGAATTTCAGACATTGACTAAAGCTGTTTCAAACTACATTGATTAAGCAAGTAAGCAAGCAATGGTGATTCCTAGACATAGAGTTCACAATTAAGCTAGCTAGATCCAATCTCTTGGCAAATAGCCCTTTGCTAAACATCTTAACAAGAACTAACTTTCATTAGTGCTAAAACATCAAGCAAGCAATAGTAAACAACTCTATTCAAGTCAAAATGCTCCTCAAACAGTCAATCTCTTGAGCCAAGGCCAGCAAATCCTCTAATAAACAAGATCATCATTCCATCAAACACTTGGTGGGCATAAGAGAAAGCTAACAACTTAGATAAGTTTAATCAAGACTAATCTAGGATGAATAACAAATTAATAGAGAGGAACCCATAAACTGAAGCAGTTAACAAGCCCTAATCAAGTCTTAAATTCCCCTAATCTACAACATCTAGAAACTCTAAGCTAACTACTCACTTATACTCATGTTTAACACCAAATCACAAAGAGAAAGGATGTTAATCATGATTGGAAGAGAGAATAAAGAAAGATTAAACCAAATACTCAAATATATTAAACAAAGCAAATGATTTGTCTTACAAACTTAAAGAAAATGCTTAAGAACAGTATTTTGACAAGACCTGTCGAAAATCTGGAAAAAGAGGCTATTTATAGCCTAGAGAAGAAAGCCCATGAGTAATGGCAAAATCGTAATTAAAAACAGGTTCGGGCTGGGTCAGTATCGGTCAGTTACGTCGGTCTTCAGTGATCGATATGGATCCCCATCAGTCCGGAGTGATCGACACATATGACCGAATTCCACTTGTTGTGTTTGTGTCGATCACCCTTGACCGATACTAGTGATCGATACTGATCTGTATCAGTCATCCTTGAACGATGTTCACCGTGCTCTGACCGAAAACTTCTGCAGAGATTCTCTGCTTTGATCATTCTTGCTCCCTTTTGCCCAGCTAGCATCCTGGATCATCCCCAAAACTCCTACAAGCTCCTTGATATGCTCAAATTAACCCTTAGAGCTACTTTCTCAAATTAAGAGATCATTGTAGTACTTAGGGATCGAATCCACAAGGAGTTAAGCCTATCACTCAACAGATTTTAGATTCAAATGAAGCTAAGCAATAAATGATGAAATGAAAATAAAGTAACAAACGAAAACAATGATGTCAGGGGCGGATTGTAAGTTCTTAAAATCAGAAGACAAGACGCTAGGTAATGGGAAATTCGCAGGTTGACACAAATCGCAGACTATGGACTGAAAGGAATATTTATTAAAACCGTTCTAGAACTCGAAATACCAGTGTAAAACCAATCGACTTCCGTCGCAGAGATCAACTATGATCAGATTCCAGAATTCCAAATTCCTTTGCAAATTCTAACAACCTAAACATGCATTATAGATCAGGTTCGATATGTTCACAAAAT
Organism: Thlaspi arvense; assembly: GCA_911865555.2. Taxonomy (NCBI): domain Eukaryota; kingdom Viridiplantae; phylum Streptophyta; class Magnoliopsida; order Brassicales; family Brassicaceae; genus Thlaspi; species Thlaspi arvense. Next base: position 51,510,119 of record OU466858.1, on the reverse strand, counting down.
CACTAATCCAAATTCCTTTGCAACTAGTTATTTTGCTCATCTAAGATAGTTCTGGTGATTAACAATATTTCCACATCCATTAAACAACCTAAGATCTGATTTCTAGGTGATCAATCTTAAAACCAGTATTAAAGCAATCAAGATGAAGAACCAAATGATTTATCCTTCTAGTTTTGTAGTTCTAACAATTCATTATCAACCTTTGAATAATCCAAAACCTAACTAGCAGATTACTCAGACATAGAAAGTGAAACACAAATCATGACTGAATAATATTGCATTATGAAAATAGAGTAAAAGATGAAGGGCTTCGAAATTCTTCTGTACAGAGTATGGATTTGTCTCCCCAAAAGCTCTCAATCTAATCTCTCTCTTAGTCTCAATGAATGTCAGAATCTTTTGCTAACAATGGCTTAGAAAACCTAAATACAAGTCTAAACACGAACTGGGGCAAAAGTGCAAATACTGGGAAACTTCTGGGCCAAGTTGTAATTTCTTCTAATGGGATTTAACGCTCCTTCGCGACCACGATCGGTGTCGATCGACACCCTGCTCCTTAATGCCCTCCGACTTGGTCTTTTCAGCAACAGCTTCAGTATAGCTCCAAAAGGTTCCAGAATCCACAATTATGCTCCATTCGTACCTAGACCTGCAAAGACTCTATAGGACTCGAAAAATACCAAAAAGACTCTATAAACAAGACTTATATCATGGTAAAAAACCAGCAAAAACCATGATATATCACTTCTTTTAGCTCCAAAAGCACCTAAAAACATCCAAAATGCAAAGAAAATGCAAACTATACTCTAAATGCAACCTAAGTCTAAAAGGAGAAGAAAATGAGACAAAAGAGGACCAAAATATGTACTACATGCAGTCCTAAATGGTGTAAATACAAGGGATATCAACAGATTCAAATTTGAATTCCTTGATCAAGTTTGACCAAGGAGGGAAAATTTTGAACTGAAGAAACCTTACCTCGTGCGCAATATCAACCACCCAAGTCGATATTATGATCGATATTGATCATATCGACTTGGTCCGGTCGATATGCGTGCCGATATCGGTTGTCTGGATCTTGTTATCGACATGTATACATGTTGATACTGCTTGACATCTTTTGTATCGACATCCCTTATGACGATATGTAGTCCAATAATCATACGTAGCTGTCTAATATCGAGCTAGTAGGTATGACTTGGAAAAATTACAGATCGGACTAGCATGTCGATATGCACATCGATACACCTTGACATATACTAAACAACATGTTTTCATCCGTCACTTAAGGTGTATCAACGTGGGACGTCGATATGTACCCTGATATACCTTAATAAAGGGCGATTAATCACCTTTCGTCTTTGCAGTTAATGCACATCGGTGTGTCATGCTGATAATGTGCTCGATCTGCACTTCTTTATGTCATATTAACATGGTATGTTGATACATGTGATTGATACGAGTACCAGTTGAGGCATATCGAACAGTTTGTACCCCGATACATTGCTCGTGAAAGCGTATCGGGTTATCTTATATATGTACTCTGATCGGTACAATAACCCTGAAGAGAGAGAAGAAGACATTGAGGAAGGAAACACTGAAGAGATTGAAGAAGAAGCTGAAGAAGATGCTGCTGCTGGCGCTGAAGGCCAGGGAGAAACCCATGAAGAAGAAGACTTTGATGAAGAAGAAGTGATGAACTACACTGCTGATCAGCTCCACTTCACACCTTATGAAGTACCCAGCCAAAGAAGCTCTTTGAAGGTGGCTCATTAGCACATCAATGCACTTCAGAAATGGTGTAAGTGGCAAGACAAAGCCATTAAGGGGCTTATGAAGATAGTGAAGGGAAAGTTCAAGAAAAACAAGGCTACATCAGCAAGAACCTCCCATCACAGCCACGCTCATGAGCACACCTCACATCAAGAAGAGCAAATACCACAATCTGACCCAACTGAAGAGGAATAAGCTGTATGGAACCCCCATGGAAGACACTCCTTCCATGCACAACCTAGTGATCAATGGGGAACATGGGCACAACCAAGGGCCTCATCATATGAGCCAAGGGCCCATGTACAATCAGCTTGGGAAGCGCCAACTCCCAATCCCTCTGAAGTTCAAGAAGCATGGCAATGGGGTACACAAGGGGATTCTTCTCAAGCAGAGAGGTTATGGTCAAGCTGGGTTGCTCCACCACAAGAAGCAGCACCATCTACAAATGTTTATGAGAGGAGGAACAAGAGGAGAGCTAGCAAGTCTCCTCATACATCTGGATCCTCCCACCACTCCTACTATTAAGCAAGGTACCACATCCTATTCATTGTCTATACCATTTCATCTTTTTCAATTTTGTAATATATTTTGTTGCTTCTCTCTCTCATTGCTTTCATTACACAAGAGACTGTGTAATTAAGAGTGAGGGAGAGATTTGGGGTTTGAATTTGTGTTTTGTTTTCTTAGTTTTTTATTTTCTTTCACTTTGAGTCTAGCCCACGCATATCATGCAATCATATAAGGCATAGAAAAATACCAAAAAAAATTGAAAATTTTGAAAAATTTTGCATTTTTGCAAACCAAAAAGAAAGCATGTAGTTGCATTTCATTCTTCTAGGATTGAGTTTAGTGTTGACATATAGGTTGCATTGCATTTGCATAGGGCATTATGATGAAATTTTCTTGTAAAATGCTTAGAGTTTAGAGATGATTTCAGTGTTTAAGTGGCTAGTTGTTGGATGCATCATAAGATTACTAAAAGTTAAGGCTGAACCATGCTTAGATTGCTAGATTTGGTCTTCTCATCTCATACTGAAAGCATTTGTTTCTCTGAAAATCAACTCTATCAACTTGAACTTTAATTTGGACTTTTAATTATCATGTCTTATGCATTGTAAAGTGAAATCATGGCAACCATATACATATTTGGATTATCTCTTTCCTTTCTACCACTCTTGTTGATCTAAATATCTGATCCTCATACTTATGGGACAGTTACCTCCACACCCTTAACCAAAACCTCCTTTTGAGCCTAAACACTATATTGAGAGCTGTGAGGCCTTTGAATTTCATTTTCGATTTTGTCTTGGCAAAAAGTGTTAGGAATAACGCTGGAAATAATAAGCTCTCTTGTAGATATCAGTTTGCATCTTGAGCTTTTTTCTAGGATAGGAGTTTTGGGTTAAAAGGGTAGTGTAAGTGGTTTGAGCTTCATGTATATATGTTTTGAAAGAAAAGGAAAAGGTCTGATATGGTAGAAAAGGGGGGGGGGGGGGGGAGGGGAAACAGTCTAGAGTTGTGGTTAAGTAAAAGGAAGAAAAAGCTCTAAGTGAAAAGAAGAAAGGCACCAGCAACAAAGCTCAGAAAGGTCAAAAGAAGAAAAATCAGACCAAGAGCAATCCACCAAAGGTGATGAAGGTGCCAACGCAACAAAGAATAGCAAGTCCCAACCAAAAAGAAGCAGCCACAAAAACAAAAAGAAGAAGTTTCCCCAGCCATAAAGAAGGGTAAAGGGTAGAGTTTAGGAAAGAGTAGACTTAGGGGTTCACTTTTGGGTTTAGAAGTGCTTAGGATTCATCTTTGGGCAGAAGGGAGCTTTGAATTGCATGCATAAGTGTGCTTTTACCTTTAACCTTTTGCCGAATATGGAATCTTTTTCATTGAGTAATCCCTTATGTTTAATAACCCTTTGCTAAAATGAGATCATTTTTTATCTCATAACCTTACCCTTTGAACCAAATGTATTCACTTGATTTCCATAAGCATGATTTATGTTCTGAGCTTAATTGAATGTTAAAGAGTTGGTTGATTTGAGCATTTGCCTAAGTTGAGGTTTAAGATCATTTTGAAACATGATGAGCATGGCTAGGTTCTTTAAAGTAAAGCTGATTTTGTTTGGATCCCACAACTAGGCACTTAAGCAGTGACACCATCTCTGTACCTTTGCACTTTTGGAATCTGAATGCCCACCTTTAAACCTCACTCTCTCATTTGTTCTTATTTGCTTGAGGACAAGCAAAATGCAAGTGTGGGGGTGTTGATATCTCTTGTATTTACACCATTTAAACTTGCATTTAGTACATGTTTTGGTTCTCTTTTACATGTTTTCCTTAGCTTTTGTCCCATTTTCTTCTCCTTTTAGACTTAGGTTGCATTTAGGATATAGTTAGCATTTTTCTTGCATTATGGATGTTTTTAGGTGCTTATGGAGTTAAAAGGAGCTTGGAGGAGTAATCCAGGAAGCTAGCTGGACCAAAAGAAGCAAAAGGGACCAAGGCAGACGATCTTTACAGAGCTTTTCGGTCTGTGCACGGAGGCTATCGGTCAAGGGGTGATCAATACAAAGTGTATCGATCAAAGTTATCGGTCAGGAGTGATCGATACAAACGCGCCGTGTGTCTTTCGGTCACTGTATCGATCACTCTCCAGACTGATATGATTCGTAAAGATCAAGCCCAGACCGTTACAACTGATCGAAATGAACCCAGTCCGAGCCTGTTTTATTTACACTTTTGCCATTACTCTACGGCTTCCTTCTTTTGCCTCTATATATATGTCTTTTTTTGGAATTGTCGAGAAGTCATGTCAATTTACTGTTCTTAAGCATTTTCTTCGAGTTTGTAAGACATATCTTTTGCTTTATTTAATATAAGTTGGTATTTGCCTTTAGTCTTTCCTTAATCTCTCTTTTAATCATGATTAACATCTTTTTCTCTTATGATTTGGTGTTAAACATGAGTATTAGTGAGTAGTTTGCTTAGGGTTCCTAGATGTGATAGATTATGGGTATTTAGGGATTGATTAAGGTTTGTTTAGTGCTTCATTATATGGGTTCCTCTCTATTGATCTGTTCTTAAACTAGATTCGTCTTAATCACACTTATCTAGACTTTAGGTTTTCTCTTATGCCCACCAAGTGTTTGATGAAATGCTGATCTTGTTTCATAGAGGATTTGCTGGCCTTGGCTCAAGATATTGACTGTTTGAGGTGCATTTTGACTTGAATAGAGTTGTTTATTAATGCTTGCTGAATGTTTTAGCACTAATGAGAGTTAGTTCTTGTTAAGGTGTTTAGCAAAGGGTTATTTTACAAGAGATTGGATCTAGCTTGCTTGTTTGTGAACTCTATGTCTAGGAATCACCACTGCTAGCTTGTTTGCTTGATGAATGTTGTTTGAAACAGCCTTAGTTAGTCTCTAGATTCCCAAAAGTCAATAACCACATCTAGGAACTTGCTTTTCTCTTTATTGAATTTCGGATTTGCTCTGTTTTGCTCTGTTTTGCTTACTTAATCTTGTTTAAACTGCCTTTTTCTTTGTTCTCTTTGTTGCTTGATCATCTTAGGGTGATAGATTGGTTGCTTAGGCAACAAAAAAGCCATCTATGCTTGCTTGACTTAATGATTTTTACTCATAACTCTATTGCTTTCAACAAGCCCATTTGGATTGACATAAAACCCTATGCTATGCTACAACTGATTCATAGAGGGGTGATTGATTGAGAGTTAAAAACCTCTGTATCAAGAGGATCAAGAAAAGAGGATATGTAGTGCCATGAGTGTGAAGGGTATGACCACTTAAAGACTGAGTGCCCAACACCTAAGAAACGGGAGACCCTCAAATGTCAGACGTGCAGTGGATTTGGGCATGTAAGAAGCGAGTGTGTCAGTCAAGACAGAAGAAGAGAAAAATCGCTTGATGATGACAGTGATGATGAACCATTACTGAACTTCATTGCATTTCTTGGTGTTATTGATGAGAATGCTGAGTCTGAGGTAGAATCTGACAAGGATGAGGACTATTAGTCCTATGAGATTCTGCTTGAGGAAAACGGAACCTTATGCTTAGCCATGATGAGTGTCAAGAAAGAGAAGGAAGACCTACTGGAAGAGAATGCAGACATGGATCTTAAAATTACAAAGGTGCAAGATAACATTGATGCAGATATTAGAGTAATTGAGGAACCATGTGACAAGATCTTTGCCCTGCAATGTGAGGTGGAGATTGCATAAAATCAGCTCACCGAGCAAGCTAAGTATTCAGATTTTCTTAAGATGCTCATCACTGAGGAACTGGAAAAGACTCGTGAGCTGAATGGTTGCCTGACAGAACAATTGAGAAACATCAAAATGCTCTTTAAGGGAACCAATGATCTGGATGCTCTATTGACAATGTGTTAATTAAGCAAGATGAGTTGGGGTCTTAATTACTTAGGAAATTCATCAGGGCAAGAAAGAAAACTTGTCTTACATGCAGCTGCACCAGAGTGATATATTAGGATAACTCAACAAAATATCGATTACAGAAAAGGGAACAAGGTGGCAGAACCCGCCAAATCTCGAAGGAAAGATCACCGAGTTAAGGTGTCACATCAAAGCAACAATCAACTAAGGGTGAGAACAAGTGAAGTGTACCAAAATGGTCGGGTGTTTGGATGCTACTATTGTGGAAGAATATGTCACATCAAAGTATATTGCTATCAGCTGCAGGAGGATATTCAGCACTTGATTAGATAAAACCAGTTCTTTTGGAATGGAAAGCGCTGAAACCAAGGGTGGATAAGGAAACCAAATCTTGCAAAAGAACATGTGAAAGAAGAAATTTTCTAGAGTTAGAACTACTACTCTCTCAATATCTCTCTACACTTGCCATTGTAGTATAGAGAGGTTATCAATCCAATCCAGAGGCTAAGGAATTATCAAGATGCATAAAACTTGCTAAGCTAGGCCAAATAATGAGAAGGAATTGAAATCTAACAACCTATGATGAACAAGAAGAAAATCTAACAACCTAAGATGAACAAAAACAAAGAAAAACACAAAAAGCAAGGTTTAAGACTAAAGTCATAACAAAGTGAATCATGCTTATGGTTAAGAGATCAAATCAAATTAAGAACAATTCAACTCTAGAAATAGACATCTAAAACCAGACAAGCTACTTTCTTCATTGGCATGTCAAACCCATGGTTAGTGGTGTACAAACAAACACGTAGGAAGCAAAAGGTCCATAAAATCTAACAAGCTTCCACACCTCCACGGTTAGTGGCTTGTGTGATTACTTATCACTTGTTGCAATATATCAGGCAACTACTCACTGGTTAGGCTTATTGCAGTTATCTAAGGGCAACTTTTCACCAATGGGTGATGCAAAGACTCATGACATTCTAAGCATCTATTTCAAGACTTAAACCACTAAGACATTTCATCAAACACATGGAGTGCAGGATAAAACGCCCAGGATTCTTATCTAATCCAAAGAGGTACTAAGCATTAAAGATCAATTCAGCAAGAAGAGGAATGGGATCTAGCAACCTAACACATCAAGCATCCAAAAGAAACACTTTTGCATCACAAAAAATCATGAATATCTAAAATAAATCAAACCCTAAATAACAAATTCGAAATTAATAAAAACAATACCATGACTAAAAGATTAAAGACTTATGATTCAAAGAAGAAAACATAAATAAAAGTGTACACAAGTGATCCAATCTCACCCCATAATGGGATTGTTCTAGTTCTTTGAAAAACAAAAGGAAAGCTTTGGGGAAGAGAAAGGATAAAAGAAATTAGATATATGTTTAGCTATTAGGGAACATCCCCAAAATAGCCTTAGAAAGCAAAAATAAAAAAGTCAAAGATGGTCAAAGATGGTTCTCGGACCAAAGCACATCGAGCAGAAAGAAGGAGGTGATGGTCGATGTGGTTGCTCGATGTGAAGTTCTGGTTGCGGAAAGTGATGCTGGAACCGCCGTATCTTTTGAACCACTGATCGGATTGACCTGATTCAACCTCCTTTGGAAACCGTATTCGATCCTCTACAAATTCTATGAAGGATGTGGAGGCTAAATCGCACAGAAAAGGCCTTCGTTTGGACCCATACATTTCATATCGACCTGCATATCAGGCAGGTTTCTCTCATCTTTGGTCGATACAGGACTCTGGTGCAGCTTAAAACCCGTCATCTTGGCCGTTATGCTTGGTTCTTCATGACCACATCATCCACCATTGTCCAAGTGTCCTCTATAGCTCCATTTAAACCTGAAAAAGACTTTAAACCATGCAAAATATAAAATGCCTATTCTTAAAACCTAACATGTCTAATATGAATGCAAATGGAGCAAAACATGTTGAATGAATGCATGAAAAGAAACAAAACATAAACTAAATGTATGCTAAAACAAGGTAAATAATGAGGTTATTAACATGCTTTTACGGCTGTGTCAGCAGATCAAGTCGCTGAAGAGTAAACTTGGTATTTTGATAGTGGATGGTCAAGACACATGACAAGAACTCAGAATAGCCTGACTGCCTTTGGGGAAGTTTCAGCTGGAAAAGTCACTTTTGGTGGGGGGAGCCAGAGGAAAGATCAGAGGCATCGGAGAAACCTATGGGCTAGGCATACCAAAATTGGCTAAAGTAAACTTCGGTGATGGGCTCAAGGCCAACGTGATCAATGTCAGTTAACTATGCGATGAGGGACTATCAATGTTATTCTCCAAGGACTTCTGTCGAGCTGTGAATAATCACGGTCAGCTGATAATGCAGGAAACTCAAACAGGAAACAACTACTACAGGTGGACTTCATCCCAACTACAGTGTCAGATGGTCACCAAAATTAACGAAATGCAGCTGTGGCATCAGAAGTTCGGGCACATGAACGTGCGAACAATGGCCAAACTTGCTGAAAAGTAACTGATTAGAGGGATGCCAAAAATCAAAGTGTAAGCTGATCTGATGGGCTAATGGAGACTGAGAACATAGCAGGCAAGATATATGCATTTGTCTTGGTAGATGGCTTCATGAGTTATTCATGGGTGAGGTTTCTTCGTGAAAAATCAGACAGTTTTGAAACCTTTAGGATTCTGGCTCTGCAGTTGAAAACGGGTAGAAAGGATAGAATCAAAACTACCAGAGGCGATCATGGGGGAGAATTTCAGAATGAAACCTTTGAGCTCTTCTGTAGTGAACAAGGGACCACTCATCAATACTCTGCGCCACAAACACTTCAACCGAATGGTGTTGTTAAGCGTAAGAATCCCACACTGCAAGAGATGGCCTGTGCGATGCTCCATGGCAATCAGATTGCTAAACATTTCTACGCAGAAGCATTGAACATTGCGTGCTACATCATCAACAGAGTGTATGTAAGTAAAGGCATCAATAAAACTCGGTATGAGTTGTGGAAAGGAAAAACACCAACAATGAGTTACTTCCATGTGTTTGGATGTCCGTGTTACATCCTCAATGACAAGGACCATCTTGATAAATTTGATTCACGAAGCTATGAGGGCATATTTCTGGGGTATTCAGGAAACAACATGGCAATTCGAGTATTTAACTAACAGTCTCGACAAGTACAAGAGACAGTGAACGTTGTGTTTGATGACACATCTCGTAAAGGCTTGCTATACCCACCTGCTGACAGTGATGAACAGGCAGGAACAGCACCAAAGCAGAAAATTTCAGAGTCGTTAAAAACAAGCTCAAAGACATCAACCCAGAAATTGGATGATGATGAGACAGCTCCAGAACCAACAAATGAACCAGAAAGTTAGACTGATTCTGATGATGATGAGTTAACTGAGCGGACAGTTAACTCAAGATCTACAACAGGTCCGAGTACCAAGGTATTGAAAGTTTCAAATAATCACCTTAAAGAACATGTGATTGGTGACATGGATGGGGAGAGAATCACACGACATATCCAGCTTGACTTCAAGAAGATGGTACGGTTTGCATGCTTTGTATCAATCATTGAACCTAGGACTCACAAGGAGGCCCTTGTTGACGAATATTGGATCAAGGGCATGCAAGATGAATTATAACAAATTGAACGTAATCAGGAATGGACTCTGGTGTCTTGACCCTCTGGAGCGAATGTTGTTGGCACCAAGTGGATCTTCAAAAATAAGAGTGATGAACATGTATGTGGTTTGTAACAAGGCTAGGCTGGTAGCTCAAGGGTATTCACAGGTTGAAGGAGTAGACTTTGATGAGACATTTGCACCGGTTGCTTAACTAGAGTCAATCCGGTTGCTTGTTGGGATGGCTTGTAAGTTGAAGTTCTAATTGCATCATATAGATGCTAAGAGTGCCTTTCTGAATGGGTTCCTTCAAGAAGAAGTTTCTGTTTAACAACCCAAAGGATTTGAAGATCATGTTCATCTTGAGTATGTGTATAAACTACAGAAAGCATTATATGGTTAGAAGCAAGCACCACACGCATGGTATGAGAGACTGACTTCCTTCCTGATGAAGAAAGGCTATCAGCGTGGCAGTGTTGATCAAATATTGTTCACAATCATGAGAAAGCAGGGATTCATGGTGGTTCAAATTTATGTTGATGACATCGTGTTTGGAGCTATTAATCAGATGTTGGTAGATGAATTCGTCAGCAAAATGACAAAAAAAAATTGAAACGAGCATGGTGGGGGAGCTGAATTACTTCCTGGACTTTTAGATCAAGCTGTCAGATGATCGTATCTTTATATCTCATGACACGTGTGCCAAGAATCTGGTAACACGATTTGGTATGGACTCGAGGAAAATAGCTAAAACACCAATGGGGACTAATTGAAAGCTGACTAGAGATACACAAGGGGAAGATGTGGACACAAAGCTGTATCGAGGCATGATTAGGAGCCTGCGATATCTAACTACAAGTCGGCCTGTTCTGTGTCTCGGCATGGGTTTTTGTGCAAGATATCAGGCGAATCTTAAGGTGTCACAGGTGCAAGAAATCAAACGGATAATCAAGTATGTCTAAGGGACTATCAATATGGGGTTACTCTACACAATTGACACCAACCAGAACCTGGCTGGATACTGCGATACAGACTCGGCAGAATGTCTAGATGATTTAAGGAGCACAGTGTGGGGGATGTTTCTTTCTGGGGAACAACCTGATCTCCTGACATAGCAAGAAACAAAACAGTGTGTCCTTGTCAACTGCCGAGGCTGGATACATTGCATTGGGCAGTGACTGTGCTCAACTCCTTTGGATGAAACAAATGACAGCAGACTATGGTATGGAATCTAAGTCTCTCCTGATTCATTGTGACAATGAGAGTGCAATTAATATTGCTAAGAATCATGTTCAGCACTCACACACTAAACACATAGATATCAGGCATCACTTTATACGTGAATTGGTTGAGGAGAAACTGATTGAAATTGATCATGTTAGTTGATATCTCTTGCATTTACATCATTTAGGCTTGTATTTAGTTCATGTTTTGGTTTCCTTTTTGCATGTTTTCCTTCTCTTTAGTCCCATTTTCCTTTTATTTTAGACTTAGGTTGCATTTACGTTGTAGTTTGCATTCCCTTTGCATTAAGGATGCTTTTAGGTGCCAAAAGAGCTATTTGGAGCAAGCTGGAAGCAGGGTGATGATTCAAGGAGTTGCCCAAGCTAAGGAGGAGAAAAAGGAGCTAAGGAAGATGACTTTTGGTGCAACATCGATCACGACCAGATCAACATCGATCGATGTGAATCACATTGATCAAGCTAGGAGTATACATCGTTCGATGTAAAGCAGCCGAGAGTTGGGAGGTCCACATCGATCACAAGTTATCGATGTCAAGACACAAGACAACCACATCGGACACTCAAATCGACCAAGACTAATCAATGTATTTGACCGAGAGCTTTGAAGATTGCATCGATAAAGCACATCGACCAAAGACTGATCGATGTCAAACACCAGGAGACCAGCATCGATCATCCACATAGATCACTTGAGATCGATGTTAGCCTAATCTGAGATTTTTTTATTTACAACTTTGCCATTGATTTAGGGTTTTTGGCACTTAGTATAAATAGGCTTGGACTAATGGTTTTTAGCCAGGTCTTGATGTTGCTTAGTTTTTTAAGTGTTCTTTAATCTTTGTAAGACAATATCATCTTGTTAATCTAAAGTTTTGTATTTGCATCATTAAATCTTCTCTAATCTCCCTCTTAATCATGTTTAACATCTTTTCCTCTTGTGATTTGGTGTTTTCCATGATGATGAGTGAGTAGTCCTTTAAGGGTTCTTATATGTGGTAGATTAAGGGAATTTAGAGGCTTGATTAGGATTTTTTAATGTTTAATTAGGTTGATTCCTCTCTATTAATCTGTGTTTAGGCCAGATTTATCTTGATCATATGAATCTAGATTTAGGCTTCATCTTATGCCTACCAACTGTTTGATGAAATGCTGATCTTGTTTGATATAGGATTTTCTGGTCTTAGCTCAAGAGATTGACTGTCTGGGAAGTATTTTGGCTTGAATATAGTTGGTTTTGCATGCTTGTTGATTGTTCTAGCACTAATGAGAGTTAGTTCTTGTTAGAATGATTATCAAAGGGTTATTTGCATGACCGATGTGATTCATCATCTTCTCTGCTGCTTTACATTGATCACTCCTGATCAATGCGGTGTGTGCCTTGATCGATCCTGCACCAAAAACCATCTTCCTTGGCTCCTTTTGCTCCTCCTTAGCTTAGGCAACTCCTTGAATCATCCCCATGCTTCCTCCTTACTCCAAATAGCTTTTTTGGTAGCTAAAAACATCTTTAATGCATAGAGAATGTAAACTACAACCTAAATGCAACATAAGTCTAAAAGGAAAGGGAAATGGGATTAAAAAGAAGGAAAATATACAAAAAGGAAACCAAAACATGAACTAAATGCAAACTTAAATGATGTAGATACAAGAGATATCAACACCCCCACACTTGCCTTTTGCTTGCCATCAAGCAATCAAACTTAGACAAATGGAGGATGAGGTTTAAAGGTGGGCACTCAAATCCAAAAATTTCTAAGGTAAAGAAGTGAAGTTAATGTCTAAGTACCTAAGTGTATGATGCAAAACACAATCAGTTATACTTTAAAGAACTTAGTCATGTTCATCATGTTTCAAAATGATCTCAAATCTTAACCTAGACAAATGCCAAATCAATCAACTCTTTAACATTCATTAAGCTTGTAACCATGAATCAAGTTTGTGCAAATCAAGTGAAAACATTTGGTCTTAGGGTATGGTCATGAGATGAAAATGATCTCATTCAAGTAAGGGCTAGTAAACTCAAGGGATCACTCAATGAAAATGATTCTATCCTAGGCAAAATGCTAAAGGTAAAAGCCCACTTATGCATGCAAGTTAAAGCTCTCTTCTACCCTTAACCCAAAGATGAATCCTAAAACTTATAAACCAAAATTGAACCCCTAAATCTACCCTTTCCCAAAGAACTTGATCCTCTTCTCCTTCATGTGTGGGGAAACTTCTTCTTCTTGCTTGTGTGGTTGATCATTTTTGTTGGGATTTACTCTTCTTTTGTTTATTAGACGCCATTTTTCACCTTTGAATGCCTTGGGTCTGATTTCTTCTTTTGAATGACCTTTCAAAGCCTTGCTGTTTCTGGCGCCTCCTTATCTTAAACATCTAGAGCTTTTTCTTTCCTTTACTTAACCACAATTGTAACTTATTTTCCCCATACAACCATCCCATACGTCTTCTTCTTCTTAAAAAGATATAAACATGAAGTTCAAATCACTTAGCACTACTCTTTCATCCCAAACTCCTAACCTAGAATCAAGCTCAAAATGCAGGATGATATCTACAAGAGAGCTTCTCCTTGCCAGCCTTAATCCTAACACGTTTTGCCAAGATAAAATCGAAATATATGAATGCAAGGCCTCACAACTCTCACAAATGGCGTTTAGGCTCAAAAAGGAGGTTTGGTTAAGGGAGTTGACCAACTATCCCATAAGTATGAGGATCGGCTATTTGGATCAACAAGAGTGGTAAGAAGGAAAAAGATGATCCAAATATGTGTATGGTAGCCATGAATTCACTTTTCAATGCACAAACATGATAATTCAAAAATCAGATTAAGGTTCAAATTGATAGAGTTTATTTTCAATGAACAAATGGTTTCAGTATGAGATGAGAGAATCAAATTTAGCAACTCAAACATGGTTCAGCCTTAACTTCTAACATTCTCATGATACATCAAACAATTAACTACTTAGACACTTAAATAAATCCTAAACACTTAGCATTTTATAAGGAAAATTCATCATCATGCCCTATGCAAATGCGATGTAACCTATATGCAAACACTAGACTCAATCTTAAAAAAATGAAATGCAACTATATGCTCTCTTTTTGGTTTGTAAAACATGCAAAAAATTTCAATTTTTCAATTTTTTGTATGTTTCTATGCACTTACATGTATGCTTGAGATGCATGAGACACAAAGATGAAAGAAGAGAAAAACTAAGAAAAGAACACACAATGTCAAACCCCAAATCCCTCCCCCACACGTAAATTACACAATCCCTTGTGTAATAAAAGAGTGACAGAGAGAAGAAACAGAAATATATTACAAGAACTAAAAAAATGCAATGGTATTTACAATGGTAAGGATGTGGTACCTTAGTTGTGGTGGGAGGACTGGTTGAATGAGTAAGAAAGTTCATCAGTCTCTCCTGGATCTATGAAGGATCCTGATGTTGCTGGTTGTGGAGACTGACTTGTCCTTCTCTTGTTTCTTCTCCTCTCTGGTGAAGAAGATGCTGATTTAGGTGGAGGTACCCAACTAGGCCAATGTGCTTGCACTTGAGTTGGGTTTCCTTAAGCATCATGCTCCTGCCAAGTTGTGTAAGCTTCAGAAGGAGAGTAAACTGTCGCTTCCCATGCTGATGGCGGCTGAGACATAGGGACATAGGTTGAAGCCCTTGCTGGTTCATAATCTGGCCATTGATCACTTTGTTGCACTTGGAAGGAATGTCTCTTTTGGGGCATCAAGTTTGCTTCCTCTTCTTCATTAGGCTCTTCCTGCTGCACTTGCTCCTCATAGTGTGAGGTAAACTCATGATCTTAGCTCTGTTGAGAAGTTCCATGTTATTTGGACTTGTCCTTCTTGAACTTCCCTTTCACCATTTTCACAAGCTTCTTGATTGTTTTGTCTTGCCATTTGCACAACCTTTGAAGGTTGTTATTGTGGTCATGTGCATACTTCAGGGAGCTCCCTTGACTTGGCACGTGATGAGGTTTGAAGTGAAACCTTTCATAGTTGTACTCAAGCAACTCATCTTCTCCTTGCTCTTCCTCTTGGGAATCCTCTTCATTGTTGGCGCCAACATCACCTTCATCTTGTTCTTCCTCTTCACTACTCTCTTCACTTTCTTCTTCATTTACTTCTTTACTATCCTCCTCTCTTTCTTCAGTGATAGGGCCACCATGGTCGAGCTGTCTCTCAACGAAGCAAAAACCGATATTGCTCCTCATGGTGATGGAAGTATGTTGCTCATTGGGAAGAAGAAACCTTTCTTGCTCCTTGGAGGGTTTAAGAAACTGATAGATATGCTTCCATTGTATGCTCTTCACTAAGTAGTGACTCCTCCTTAGATAGACAAGATCTATCCATTGTGGTGGCAAAGCAACTGCAGCATGCTCCTCAAGGTCCACTAAACTTTCCATCATAATTGATGTCACAACTCCCCAATGTGTAGTTGAGGGTTCTTCTCCCTCTTCCCCTTGTTCAAGATCCAGCTCCTATATGTGTAGAGGTGCTCAAAGAGGAAAGTCACATAACAAGGGAGGTGTATAGGTCTGGGATGTCGATACACTGCTCGATATGGACTCCATTCTGCTGCATCGAGATGTCTAAGTTGATATGCTTCCTTCACACCATGCCTTCAATGTATCGATGCTGAAGTGGTCGATACTCCCATCGATATGCTCCGTATATATCAGATGATGTCGATATCCATGTCGATATTGGTCTATCCGCCATTGCACCACATGACCTCCACACTCCTTCTAGTACCTGAATAAAACTCCAAATGCATGCAAAATGCAATGAAGCTTCTAAAACTACACTAACTCCTAAAAGTATGCAAATGGGACAAGAAGAAGCAAAATGCATGTTTAAAGACCAAAACTAGTGATGGATGCAAGCTAAAATGGTATAAATAATGGAGATATCAACACCCCCACAGTTGCCTTTTGCTTGTCCTCAAGCAAACAAACTAAGACAAAGAGGAAGTGAGGTTTGAAGGTGGGCACTCAAATCCAAAAATGCTAAGGTAAATAAGTGAAGTCAATGTCTAAGTGCCTAAATGTAGGATGCAAAACACAATCAGTCATACTAATAAGAACTTAGCCATGCCTTTCCAGTTTCAAAATGATTTCTAGCTCAGCCTTGTCAAATGCTCAAATCAATCAATCCCTTTAACATTCATTTAAACTTTGTAACCAAGATAATCAAGTGGAATCATTTGGCTAAGGGTTAAGGTTATGCGATAAAAATGACCTCATTAAAGTGTGGGTTCAAATGTAAGGGTTTCTCTCAAAAAGGAATGAACTTGGGCATAAAAAGGTTAAGCACAACTTATGCATACAAGGATAAATTAGAATCTACCCAATGCCTAAGAATGTTCTAAACTCCAAAACTCTTATCAAAAATAGGCCTCACACACACAAAGATAGTGTTTGGGTTTGAAAGGAAGGTAAGGTTAAGGTGTAGTAACTGTCCCTTAATGATGAGGATCAGCTATTTGGACTAGCAAGAGAGGTAAAAAGGAAGAAAGAAAGTCCAAATATGTATATCGGTGATCCATGAAACCACTTTTCAATGCATGAACATGATAATTAACAATTCAAATTAATAGTTCTAATAAATAGGGATGATTTTCAGAGAGCAAGCGATTTTAGCATGAGACTAGAGAATCAGATTTAGCATTCAAGAGCATGGTTCACCCTTAGTTTCCAACTTCTTATGATGCATCAGATATTTAACCACTTAGGCATTTAAATCAGTTCTAAACACTTAGCATTTTACAAGGATTTATTATCATCATGCCCTATACAAATGCAATGCAACGTTTATGAAAAATACTAGACTCAATCCTAAAAAAAATGAATGCAACTACATGCTTTTCTTTCTGGTTTGCAAAAGATTGAAATTTTTCAGATTTTTTGAACTTTTTGGTTTTTTAATGCACTTAGATGAATGCATGAGACTCAAAGATGGATGAAAATGAAAAACAAAGAAAACAACAAACAAAGTCAAACCCCAAATCCCTCCCCCACACTAAAATTACACAATCCCTTCTGTAATAAAAGAGTAGAAGAGAGAAGCAACAAAAATATATTACAAGAGCTAAAGAAAAATGCAATGGTATATACAATGGAGGAGTTTGTGGTACCTTAGAAGGTTGTGTGGGAGGTGTATGAGGCGCCTGAAAGGTCCTCCAGGTCAATGTTGTGGCTCCTCATTGGCCTCTCTCTCCTTGGGTGTCTTCTCCTCCTTGGCGCTTCTTGACAAGATGCCCTTGGTGGCACCCAAGCTCTCACTTTCTCATAACCAGCAAAGGAGCGCCTTCTACTAGGAGCTCTAGCCACTCCCTGGCTTTCAGCTTGTTGCTCTTCTTGAGGAGCAGAAGTAGAGGTGCTACTAGACTTCCTCTCTAAGTCCTTGATTTGAGCTTTCATGCTCTTCATGCCCTTCACCAACTTCTTGATGGTTTTATCTTGCCATTTATTCCATCTTTGCAAGAGGTTGATGTGTTCATAGACTTTCTTCAAAGATCCTCCTTGGTGTAAGACATCATGGGGCTGGAAGTGGTACTCCTCACTGTTGTAGCTTGGAGCATCTGAGTCTTCTTCTTCCTGAATTCCTTCTTCCATTTGCCCTCCTTCAAAGATCACAAAGGGGTAGTCTCCTTGAGGAAGAGTGATGTTAGCACCTTGGTAAGTGTGAGATGATGAAGCGCCAGCTTGGTAGAGCAGTTGCTGTGGAATCTGAAAGGCAAAGCTGTTGGGGTTGGAGAAGGATGTGAGATGTACATCAGGGAGTAGAAGCGTTGCAGCAGATCCATCTTCTTGGATGAAGTTGTAGATGAACTTGTCACCCACTTGTTCACCAAGGAACCTTGCTTTCTTCAAGTATGGCAGGTCCAAGTATGTGATCTTGACTGTTGGTGGTCCACTCTCAACTCCAGTAGCTTCCATTAGTTGAGTGATTAGTCCAGGACAATACAGCTTTGGCGCCTTGTCATCATTGGTGGTTAACCAATGTTTGATGACCAAAAGCTGCTGCATGAAGATGGTGACCATTCCAGTTGTACCATATGCTCCTCTAGGCGCCACACCTTGGTTGATGCTGTTCAAAACACTCATAAGACCATGATCAATCAGCTCCCATTCTCTTCCTTCAACAGCTCCACTTTCCTTCCTAGCAAAGAGTGTATGCGCCAGCGCCTTGTGCACATATCTTATTGTCGGATTTCTGATCAGAGAAGCCTTGCTTCTTCCGGGCCTGAAAGCGCCCTTAGCTACATGCTACCAAAGGCTGCTCATCTCTTCCTTGCTAACCCCTAGATTCTGTCCTTTAGCGCTTCCATAAGAGAATCCAAAGGCATCTTCAATGGCTGAGAAAGACATCCTATAGTCCTTCTTGGAAACTCTGAAAGTGATGAAGCCATCACCATCTTCTTCAGGAATCTTTTCTCATGGCTCATGGAATGTCACTTCAAAGCTTGCAAAGAATTGAAGGACTTGGTCTTTGTTGGCTGAATATGGAGTTACTACCAGCTTTGTGAGCTCCATTGTCTCTAGCAAAGAAGAGCAGTCTTCATAGAGTCCCAAGGCCTTTAAAGATGGCACATGGGGGTATCTAGTTGGCCTCACATAAACCTTTTGCAGCTTGTCATACAGCTGCCTTTGAGCTGGTGTGGTGCCTTTCTTCTTTTGAGGGACCTGCTCACTAGCACCAACATCAACTCTCTTTTTGCCTTTGGATTTGGCGCTAGGGCTCCCTACTTCTTTGGCTTTTCCCTTGCCTTTCTCTTGCTCCTCAGCCTCTTTGCTAGCTCCACTTCTTGTTGTTCTTCCCATGGTACCTAAAACATATTCTCAAAAGAAAAATGAGAACCATGGAAGCAACAAAACAAAATGCCTAATGATGCTAAAAATCACAAGAGGAGGAGTTTATTTACTAAAAAGTAAACCTATAACAGTTGTGAAGCAATTAAATAGGCAATGCATGCAAATGATTCATTAAACAAGTTTAATCAAATAATCGAAAATGATGAACCATAGCATGGTGATTCTAAACAAATGCACTAATATGCCAATGCAAAGATAAATAGATGAATTTCAAAAGAAAGTATTCATGAAGGAAAATGCTTCAAAATTCAAAAACAGTATATTCACCATGCAAAAGAAATAAAAATAAGCAAGAGGCAATGAATCATTACTAGAGATCAATCACTAAACAAGAGCAAGTGCTTAAGTGCATAAATCAAAAATTTTAAACATTTAGAAGCTAAGAGACAATACCGGAAGTAGTTTGACTCTCTCAAGCACTTTGAAAATATAAAGAGTCGAAATTTAGTGGTTGAAAAACTAGGAAAATGAAAGTGAGAAAGAGAGAAGGGTGGGGTTAGTTTATATTGAGGGTTAGGGAATCTTTTTGTGGGGAGCAAGGGGACAAAGAGTGCTAGAGCGAGGTCCCACTTGTGCTTGGGAAGGTAACAGATTCAAATTTGAATTCCTTGATCTAGTTTGACCAAGGAGGGAAAATTTTGAACTGAAGAAAGCTTACCTTGTGCGCAATATCGACCACCCAAGTCGATATTATGATCGATATTGATCATATCGACTTGGTCTGGTCGATATGCTTGCTGATATCGGTTGTCTGGATCTTGTTATCGATGTATACATGTCGATACTCCTTGACAGCTTTTGTATCGACATCCCTTATGACGATATGTAGTCCGATAATCATACGAAGCTGTCCAATATCCAGCTAGTAGGTATGACTTGGAAAAATTAAAGATCGGACTAGCATGTCGATATGCACATGGATACACCTTGACATATGCTGAACAACATGTTTTTATCCGTCACTTAAGGTGTATCAACGTGGGACGTCGATATGTACCCTGATAGGCCTTAATAAAGGGCGATTAATCGCCTTTCGTCTTTGCAGTTAAGGCACATCAGTCTGTCATGTCGATATTGTGCTCGATATGCACTTCTTTATGTCATATCGACCTGGTACGTCGATACGTGTGATGGATAGGAGTACGATTTGAGGCATATCGAACAGTTTGTCTTATATTTGTACTCTGATCGGTACAATAATCCTCACAGATGTATCGATCAGAATCATTACCGATATGCACGTCGATACAAGTCCAACATACTTGTATCG
Source organism: Thlaspi arvense (assembly GCA_911865555.2). Lineage (NCBI taxonomy): Eukaryota > Viridiplantae > Streptophyta > Magnoliopsida > Brassicales > Brassicaceae > Thlaspi > Thlaspi arvense. The sequence goes on along the minus strand of OU466858.1, from coordinate 51,489,918 downwards.
AGCAAGATATGCTCGATATACATACTCGATATGAGCTGTATCGACGTGCATGGCCGATATGCTGCTCGATATCGACCCTTCTTTGTCCTCTTCCTTCTCCCAAGCTTGGTTCCTTCTACCTCAGCTCAAACCTGGTTACTAGAGACACTCAAAAACTCCCACACAAGCATACAAAAAACATAAAAATGCAAAGCTATATACAAGGATACCATGGAATTACCTCCCAAGTGTGCTTGTTTAGAGTCACTCAGCTTGAATTTTCTCAGCTCCTTAGTTGAGGTGTGGAGCAGGAATCTTGGAACTCCATCGTGTGATCTTGCTTCCCTTGACTCTCCTGGTGAATCCATCAATATTCAGCACTGCAAAAGGCTTAGACCTTCCCTCTTGCTTCATCTATTAGTAAACTTCACCACTCTTAGAGCCAAATGGTCTCAACACCACTGCTTCTTCTATAGGACGCAATAAGATTTCATTCACAGCATCAGAATCACCCACTTCGAGGACCTCCTCTTCAGTGGTATTAGCAAACATCCTGGACAGACAGCAACCATCAAAACTTGCACCAACATAGCCATCAAACTCTAGCCAATGCTCTCTAACTTTCTTCAACTTCTTGACCTCAATTGTTAAGGGTTGCTCATCTTCCAGCTTGTTCCCTTTGGAGTCAAACTTCAGGACCTTCTCTTTGGTCAACATTAGCTCTATTGTGGACTCCTTAGCATCAAACAATGCGCCAGCTGAAGCTAAGAATGGCCTCCCTAGAATGATGGCGTTCTTGATCTTTCCTTCAACATATAGGACCAGGAAATCTGTTGGTATGATCACTCCTTCAATCATGATTGGCACATCTTAGAGAGCTCTAAGTGGTGCCTTTACTGACCCATCAGCTATGGTAAGAGACACATTACTCTCTTGAAGTTGAGTGTAGCCAAGCGCCTTAGCAGTAGAGGATGGGAGAAGGTTGATACTTGCTCCAAGATCACAAAGACAGCTCTTGAAAGTTTTCCCTTTGAGTTCACAAGGCAAAGTAAAGCATCCAGGATCTTCAAGCTTCCTGATGTTTAAGTCCTCAGTCTTGGCTATGACTTCCTTCAGCTATGTCCATATATAAGACCTCTGAGCTTCATCTGATTGGTATAGAGAGTGGTGTACTTATCCATAAGCTGCTTCTTAAACCTTCCAGGAAAGGGGAGAGCTGGCTTGTAAGGAGAATGATCATAGATCCCAGTTTGTTTCTCAGCTTGACTCTTCTCAAGTAGCCCCTTTTTCTTCTCTTCCTTAGTTGCTGTTGCTTCAAGAGACTTTTCCTTTGCAACTCCATGGTTGGCGTCAGCTGCCAAAAACTCTTCCCCCCACTCTGAAGTTCAGTGTCCTCATTGAACATAGAAAGAAACTCTTCAATGACAGCTTCCTCTTCATCTGAGAAGGTCTCTTCTTCAGTAACTATGGTGTTGCAAAAATCCTTAAGGTTAGCTTCTGGTTTTCCAGGTAGGTTTCCTTGAGGTTTGGGACCAGCTATGCCTTTGTTGTTCTCTAGTGTCTTCACTCTTGAAGCCAACCCATCAACCTTGTTTGACAGCTCCATATGAAGAGTATCCATTCTGTTGTAGACCTTAACAAACTTCTTTGTGATCTCCACATTAGTAGCTTGTTGGCTTTGAAGGAGTTGTTGCAGCAGTCCTTTCACTTCAGAATCATTGGTGTTGGATGAGCTTGCTTGACCTTGAGAGAATCCAGGAGGAACAAACTGCTTTTGCTGGAAGTTGCTTTGAAAGTTGTTCCTTGGTGCTTATCCTTGGTTGAATGGCGTAAAAGGTCTTGGCTGATTCCCATGAGGTTGTTGTTGAGGGTAAACCTGATCTTGGGGATTAGCAACATTTTTTCTTCTGTATGACAGGTTTGGGTTAGGTCTAAAGTTTTCATACCCATTGTATCCACCTTGGTTACCCAAGTAGTTCATCTCCTCTACTTGTAGCTCTTCTTCATTAGGCATCTCCACCATTTCACCAACATAGTTGATCTCTTTGTGTTGCACTTAGAGCAGTTTGTCAAGCCTAGTGTTCAGCTCTTTCAACTCTCTTCTTGTAGACTCCAGCTACTTCTTAGTGTTGCCATCTTCTCCTCTTGGAGTTCTATCATAGTCCTCACTATAATTGCCATCACTTTTGGCTAAGTTCTCCACTAGCTCTAGGCCTTCATCTACATCCTTTGATAGGAAGTTTCCATTGGAGACAGTATCAAGCAGCGTCCTGATCTTAGGAAGAGCGCCTCTGTATAAGGTTAAGAGTAGTGAAGCTTGTGAGAACCCATGGTGAGGGCACTGAAGTGTGTACCCTTTAAATCTCTCCCATACTTCACCAAAACTCTCACTATTCTTCTGAGCAAAACCACATATCTCATTCCAGATTCTAGCAGTTCTTGAAGTAGAGAAGAACTTTGCTAGAAAAGCTCTCTTGCACTCATCCCAGCTGGTGATACTTCCTTGAGGCAAGTTTTTCTCCCATTGGTGAGCTTTGTCGCCAAGAGAGAAAGGGAACAACCTGAGCATGAAGCCATCTTTGCTTACCCCATTGATCTTGGTTAGTGAGCAGAGTCGATCAAAGTTATCCAAGTGATCCAAAGGGTCTTCAAGTGGCAACCCATGGAACTTACTGCTCTGAACCATTGAGATCAATCCAGATTTAATCTCAAAGTTATTATTTTGCACTGCTGGAGGAATGATCCCTGTGCGGTTGTTGTAAGCGTTTGGGGCGTCACCAGCTCCAATTGGTCTGATTGGGCGTGCACCATGTGATGGTCCTCTCTGACCTTGTTCACCTTGGACTCCTTGCTGTCCCTGAACCCCAGCAACTCCTTGAGCACCTTGTACTCCTGGTAGTCCATGAAATCACTGATCGTTTATACCATGCTCCATGCTGAGCTGATGAAGCCTTTACAGTCTCTCTCTTTCCCTTGTTGCTCTTAATGCTCTTTCCACTTGTAGAATGTTGTGTTGATAATCCAGAAGGTTTTGATTGCCGTTAGACCTCAAGTTCATACACCTATAACCAGAAGATCAGCTTGCAAATCAGTAACAAACAGAAAATAACAGCTTGATCTTAAACAATCCACAAATTCTAATGTTTGTCTAGACCCATATGGCAACGGTGCCAATTTGGTAGCAGGAAATTACTAGCTAAGCAAATCCTAACACACTCATGTCATTGCAGCATGTTAGGTATCAATCCATCTGAGTTCTTAAGGCACCAAGAATACAACAAATCATTTAAGTCAAGCTAGATTCAAGAAGGCAGTTGTGAACAAAACTAAACAAGTCTAAAGACAGAACAAAACAAAGCAGGAAATTCAAATAGATGAAGTAAGGATCTAAGATGGGGGTTATTGATTAAGAGGGGATTATATACTAACTATTGATGCTTCAAAACCATTCAAACAATGCTATCTTCTAGGCATAGGATTAACAACTATAACTAGCTCAATTCCTTGACACTAATCACTGTGCTAAGTACACATTCAAGATAAATCCCTTTACTCAAACACATGATCAGCAAGCATTCAGAACAGAACTCCAATCCTATAAAGCCAAAATGCACCTTCGACATCTAATTCCTTAGGCTAAGCATACAAATCCTCTAAGAGACTCTAAGCAGCATTTGATCAAACACTTACCAAGCACAAGAGAAAGCCAAGATACTAAACAAGCCTGGCCAAGACTAATCTATTGTTAAGAACATCTAATTGAGAGAAGACAATCATATTAAACACAAGAAATCACTAATCTAGTACTAAAACCCCTCTAATCTATCCCATCTCAAATCCTAAATAAGACTACTCACTAGCTATAATCAAAACCACAAACTCCAAAGAGAAAATATGGTTAAGCATGATTAGGAAGCAGAATAAACAAGAATAGATCAAAGGCAAATACAGAAATTCACTAAATCAAACTACTTCTTACAAAGCAAAACTGAAAAAGGAAAGGTTTTAAGTGCAAGAACTGAAGAAAAATATTAAGATCCAAGTTACCTAACCATTTTAGGACTTTAGTATTTATAGGGGAACTAAAAAAACCCTAGTAAACCAAGATTAAACCGAAAATAAGCTGACTTGGACAGACCATATCGGCTGTGAACATCGATACACATGTCGATATCATCTCTTTTTCTGGGTTCTATCGATGTCTCTTGGTCGATATGCACGTCGATACAGAAGGCTCCGATGTTGTATCGGTTTGGCTCTTCATGGTGTGAAGTCGATACAATCGCCCTTTAGTTAAGGCTCATCGATCAAGCAAGTCGATATGGCACCTCGGTATTGCCATGTCCTGTGTATCGGTCTGGGACATCGATACACTGCTCGATATGGACTCCATTCTGCTGCATCGAGGTGTCTAAGTCAATATGGTTCTTTCATACCACGCCTTCACTGTATCGATGTTGAAGTGGTCGATACTCCCATCGATATGCTCCGTATCGATCAGATGATGTCGATATCCATGTCGATATTGGTCTATCCGCCTTTGTCCTTTGCCTTGCTCCATTCCCAGCTCACACCCATTGGACCACATGACCTCTACACTCCTTCTAGTACCTGAATAAAACTCCAAATGCATTCAAAATGCAATGCAGCTCTTAAAACTACACTATCTCCTAAATGTATGCAAATGGGACAAGAAGAAGCAAAATATGCATGTTTAAAGACCAAAACTAGTGATGGATGCAAGCTAAAATGGTATAAATAATAGAGATATCAGATTTTCAAGAAGAGTTGTGTTGTGATGACAAACTCCAAGTGGCTTTGACAAAGGAGCATGGGGAAGATGGTTTCTTGGATAAGGAAAGCTTGGGGTATAAGGTAAGGCTAGACTCTCACAAGGTCTTGGAAGAAGAGGTTTCATTTGAGAAGCCTGAATACACAAGGACAGAAGTGCTTTCAGTTCAAGAAGATGGCTCTCCAAGCAATGAAGCTGGTGCCAAGGAGTAAAGCAGCTTAGAAGAGGACTGGATTGAGCTCAAAGCACCCAAAGTGGAGCTCAAACCTCTTCCTAAAGGGCTAATGTAAGTCTTCTTAGGCTCTCACTCTACTTATCCTGTAACTGTCAATGATAACTCAGTGATGATGAGATCCTTGCTCTTGTCAAAATGTTAAAGAGGTTTAGGAGAGCCATTTGATATTCACTTGATAATGTCCAAGGCATTTCTCCTAACCTCTGCACTCATAGGATGCATCTAGGCACAATTGTTTATAGGAGAATTCCTTTTTGTTTATGCAATGCTCCTGCAACTTTTTAGAGGTGTATGACCTCCATAATTTCTGACTTGCTTGAAGAGATGGTGGAGGTATTCATGGATGACATTAGTGTCTATGGATCCTCCTTTGGTGTCTGCTTGTCCAATCTTTCTCAGGTTTTACAGAAGTGTGAAGAAACTAAGCTGGTTCTGAATTGGGAGAAATGCCATTTCATAGTTCAAGAAGGTATTGTGCTGGGTCACAAGATTTCAGAGAAGGGGATAGAAGTCGACAAGGCCAAGATAGATGTGATGCTGCACTTAGAGCCTCCAAATTCAGTGAAGAGAATCATAAGCTTCTTGGGGCATGCTGATTTCTATAGGAGGTTCATCAAGGACTTTTCAAAGATAGCAAGACCATTGACAAGGCTTCTGTGCAAGGAGACAGAATTTGTCTTTGATGAAGACTGCTTACAAGCTTTCCTCAGCCTCAAAGAAGCTTTACTGAGTGTGCCCATAGTACAAGCACCAAACTGGGATCTCCCCTTTGAGATCATGTGTGATGCAACTGACTATGCTGTTGGAGCAGTCTTGGGGCAAATAGTAGACAATAAGCTTCATGTTATCTACTATGCCAGTAGAACAATGGATTAAGCTCAAACAAGATATGTTACAACAGAAAAGGAGCTCCTAGCAGCTGTATTTGCATTTGAGAAGTTCAGAAGCTACTTAGTGGGGTCTAAGGTGATAGTCTACACTGATCATGCTGTACTAAGGCACATATATGCCAAGAAAGACACCAAGCCAAGACTCCTTAGATGGATCCTCCTCTTGCAAGAATTTGACATGGAGAATGTGGATAAGAGAGGCATTGATAATGTAGCTGATCAACTTTCAAGACTGAGGATATATGGTTTCGTCTCAATCAATGATACTCTACCAGAAGAGCAGCTGCATGCTTTAGGAGTGGAGACAACTGAAGTGCTAAGCTTAGAAGAGAACAAACTGCCTTGGTATGTTGACTTTGTGAACTAATTGGTTATTGGCCAGATACCACTGGACCTCAACTCACATCAGAAGAAGAAGTTCTTGAGAGATGTCTCTCACTACTATTGGGATGAACCTTATCTCTACATTAGAGGGAATGATGGATTGTTCAGAAGGTGCATAGCTGTAGAGGAAGTTCAAGGAATTCTACATCATTGCCATGGTTCAGCCTATGGAGGTCACTTTGCAACCTTCAAGACAGACTCAAAGGTACTTCAAGCTGGTTTTTGGTGGCCTAGTTTGTTCAAGGACGCCCAGGCTCACATCTCCTCATCTTTTGCATGCCAAAGGAAGGGAAACATCTCCAAAAGAGATGAGATGCCTCTGAACTTTATTCTTGAAGTGGATCTGTTTGATGTGTGGGGGATTGAATTTATGGGACCTTTCCCTTCATCCTATGGGAATAAGTACATCCTTGTTTTTGTGGATTATGTCTTAAAGTGGGTTGAAACAATTGCCAGTCCAACAAATGATGCTAGAGTTGTGCTGAAGCTTTTCAAGAAAATCATCTTCCCAAGGTTTGGTGTTCCAAGGTGTGTGATAAGTGATGGTGAGAGTCATTTCATCAACAAGGTCTTTGAGAGTTTGTTAAAGAAGAATGGTGTTAAGTACAAGGTTGCCACTCCTTACCATCCTCAAAAAAGTGGTCAAGTGGACGTGTCTAACAGAGAGATCGAGGCCATCCTAGAGAAGGTAGTTGGTGTTACAAGAAAGGGTTGGTCTAATAATCTTGATGATGCTTTGTGGGCTTACAGTATAGCCTTCAAGACACCCATTGGCCGAACCCCTTTTTCACTTCTGTATGGCAAGGCTTGTCATCTGCCTGTTGAGCTGGAATATAAAGCCTTGTGGGCAACAAAACTGCTGAATTTTGACATCAAAACAGCTCAGGAAAAAAGACTCATCAACTTGCATGAGTTAGAAGAAGACCGCCTTGAAGCTTTTGAGAGTTCTATGATCTATAAGGAGAGGATAAAAGCCTTTCATGATAAGAGGATAAAACCCAAGGACTTCAAGGCAGGAGATTAGGTGCTGTTGTTCAACTCAAGGCTGAAGTTGTTTCCTGGAAAGCTGAAGTCAAGGTTGGCAGGGCCATTCAAGATCAAAGAGGTGTTACCATATGGAGCTGTGACTTTTTTTGGCAAGGATGGAGAAGACTTCACAGTGAATGGGCACAGGCTGAAGTCATACATGGCAACTGAGTCTATTGGAGATGATGTAGACATCAACCTTGAGGATGCTCCACAACAGTGATCAACCAAGGAAAGTCAAGCTATGGACGTTAAACAAGCACACTTGGGAGGTATTCCCATGTTATCCTTGTACATATTATTGAATTTTATGTTTGTGTTTGTGTTTGTGTTTTTCTTTTGATCCTAGGAGCAAGTGGGGTTTAAAGCAAGTTGTTAGCTGAGTTGATGCATGTTCTAGCCAGCATCGGTCACTTACATCGGTCGGGGTTGACCGATGGGGACCACATCGGACACCTACATAGGTCAGATGTGATCCACCCGAGAGCTACATCGGTCAACAGCATCGGTCAATACTGACCGATGCGCCTACATCGATCACCAGTATCGGTCAAGCGTGATCGGTGTGAATGGGCAGGAAGTTTTGATAACTACATCGGTCTGGAGTGACCGATGCAATCCTCCATTCTGCCAAAACTCCTTTTAAGGTACACAACTCCACTCCTTTCCTTATGAATCCTTCTGTATTCATTCTGAGATTCCTTATCACCCTCCTTTAAGCATCTATTACACAAGGGACTGTGTAATTTAAGTGTGGGGGAGGGTAATGCATTCATCCATATGGTTTCTCCTTGTATTATTATGAGTCCCAAATGACTATTTCAAGCCTAGTTACTACATTTTCTTTGTAAAATTTTTTGAAACCAAAAGGATCATTTAGCTGCATTTACATAACTAAGATTGAGTCTAGATGAATTTCATATAGGTTTGCATACATTTGCATAGGGAGTAGATGATAAACACTTCTGAAGATGTTAATGTGTGAGTTGTTTTCAATGTTTTGGTTATCTGTTGTTTGATTGCATTGTAGTGAATTTGAAGTTAAGGCTGCATCATTTCTTGACAACTTGCATTGATATTCTTGTATGCTGAAGCCTACTTTGATTAGATGCCATCTCTGTTTATTAGAACCATAATCTTGACATTTAATTATCATGTTTATGCATTGAGAGTTATCACATGGCTACCCATATACATACTTAGATTATCTTCTTCCCTTCTTACCACTCTTGTTAATCGAAGTAGCTGATCCTCATCATTATGGGAAAGTTAAACTTAAACACTATTGTGAGAGTTGTGAGGCCTTGCTTTGCATTATTATCGATTATATTATGGCAAAAAGTGTTAGGAATAATGCTGGTAAGAAGAAGCTCTCTTGTAGACACCAGCTTGCATCTTGAGCTTGGTATTAGGTTAGGAATTTGGGAAAGGGGTAGTATAAGTGGTTTGAGTTTCATTGTTTATATCGTTTGAAAGGAGATGAAGAAATATGGGGATGGTAGTATGGGGGAAGCAAGTTAAGTTTGTGCTTAAGTATAAGGGAGAGAAGAGACAGGACACCTCGGTCAAGAGCATCGGTCATGACTGACCGATGGGATCCAAGCAAGTGTCCGAAGATTCACATCGGTCATCCGTATCGGTCATCAGCAGACCGATGAAAAGCAAACGAGTGGAGCATCGGTCGTCCCCATCTGTCACTTGTGACCGATGCTGACCTAGAACGAAGACAACTTATTTACAATTTTGCCATTTTGCTTAGACTCCTATAAATACTTAGAATCCTATTTTTTGGGAACAAGCTTTTATCCAGCAATTCTTTCCTCTTTTGTTTTTATTTTTGTTTTGATCTTGTAGTTTGAATCTTTGTTCCATTTCATTATATGTTTGCATTTATCTTCTTGTTTGATCTCTCTAATCATAATTTGCTATCTTTTTCTCTTTGAATTGATGGTTTTTATGTTGATTAGTGAGTAGTGACTTAGGGATTTGAGATGGGTTAGGCTTACGGAATTTGAGGCTTCATCTATGATTCCTTAAAGTTAATTCTTTTATTTCATTTCTTGATTTGCTGTGTTTAATGCCTGATTAGCCTTAGCTAAGTTAATTAGGATCTTAGGCTCATTTTATGCCCACCAAGTGTTTGATCAAATGCCTGAACTGCTTTGCAAGAGAATTGCTTGTCCTAGCTCAAGAGATTGACTGTCTAGGGAGTGATTGAACTCCACCTTTGGCGTCAGGTTCCTTTCTTGAAGAGCCAGCTTCTTGGACTGAGAGAACCACTTTCTCTTTGTAACCAAACTCTTCAAATGGTTCCTCTTCTTCAAAGGCCTTTGTAAGACATTTTGGATACGATCCATGGGAATAAAAATTGCATTGTACTAGCAAGTGGTTTGTTGTGGTGGGAGTAATGCACTTCAACATGTCGTCTTGGTTTTGAAAGAGGTTGGTGTTACACTAGCCTATGCTAGTTTTGCAATCTTTTAACGCCCATTATCAATCTTCAAAACATGTGAAACCATTAATACATGGGGTTTTTAGTGAAACTCCGTCTACTTAAGTAAATGTTTCATAAAGTGTTGATTCATGAGACTGAGACTCCCTCCAAAACACCTGATTATTAATGAATTTAGAATGTGGGGAATTGACCATCGTTTCCCATGAAAGAAAAGGTTATTTTGCGATGTCTAAATTCTTCATCCAAAAAAGGAGAAAAAGGAACTTCATGATTATGCATATTGGCCAACAATGGAAATATATTATCTAAAAGATTGGGATTTTGAATCTGATCACCGATAGGGTCTAAGTTTTACCCAATTATTTTACTACTGCAAATGCACAACAAAGCAGTTGTAGCACAAAGAGTTATCAAATCCCAAAGGAGTAAGCTATTACACTATAAATTTTAGATTCAGATTAAGCTAAGCAGTAAATAATGAATATAATGCGAAATAAATAAATAAATGTAAGCACGCGATTTTGATTTATTGTTCTAAAGTTCAGAAAGCTAAAGGTGCTAAGTCAAGATAATTCGCAGGTAGAATCCGATAATGTAGAATGCATGCCATGAGGAATGAATTAAAACCGTATAGAACTCGAAACACAATGATATAACTAATCAATTCTCATTGCAGAAGTTATATATGCCTAATTTACAGAATTTTAAATCTCTTTGCAAATTCTGACAAGTCAAGCAAGCATTAATGATCAGGTTTCAATTGTTCACAAAACATCTAAACCAAACCTGTTTGCGATTATCAGTTTTGCTATCTAATACTTGTTCAGGTGATTAACAATGTTCTCACATCTATTAAACAACCTAGTGTTCGAAATCTAGATGATCAGTTCTAGAAATCGATATGAATGCAAGCACAGATGAAGAACCAATGCATTTTCCTAACAGTTTGGCAGTTCTACAAACTCTTCATCAACCCTTAAGTCATCATAACTCAACTGGCATATTACTCAGCCATGATTATGAATGAACAACACATAACTGAATAATAGTGCATAAAATAGATAAAAGTAGAGATAAAAGGGTTCAAAATCTTCTCTAAAAGAGTACAGGATTGGTCTCCCTCAATGCTCTGAAAACTATCTCTCTCAAAAGCTCTCTAGAAAATCAGATAAAAGATACAAGGCAATAATGGCTGAAAAATCTAATATACGGGCTAAAACACGAGCTGGGGTCTTCTTGTAAATAATGTAACTCTTAGGCCAAAAGTGTAAATTCCTCTCCATCTTTAATAAAACAACGCGATCTTTCTCATATGTGGGTGATGAGCGTCACCTTTGAGTGGTGACGATCGTCACCAGTGCAGGATAAGCCATATGAGTTGAATCCTTCAGGAAGGATTCTTGCATTGATCAAAAAAGCTCATAAACCTCCAATTGTGCTCCAATCATGCTATAACCTGCAAAGACTCTACTAAGACTCTAAAAAGACAAAAAAAAAAACTCAATAAAAAGGACTATATCATGGTTGAAAACCATAAAAACCATGATATATCAACTCCCCCAGACTTATCTTTTGCTTTCCCTCAAGCAAACATAAGACTAAGAACATGGTCGAGGTTTGAAAACGGAAACAATCAGCTAACCTTAGAAACGCCACATTGATCGGTACTTTTGAATCCACATACCACAGAGCCAACACAAGATCAAAGTTTAGTATACCTATCACAAGCTTAGCAATCTCTCAAATCCAGTCCAAGACCCTTCACGAAATCCAGAATCTCTTTTGCTAACTCCTTTCATTTATCTAAGTGTGATATCTCATCAAGCATTTATGAACTCAATCACTTATAGATTCTTTTCTTTCCCTTCCTTAACACTGAACAAGTCAATCTCAATACAGCTCTCCTATTTTATCTTCCCTTGATCTATTTTTTGATTTTTTTGATTTTTCAACTTTCTTTTCTCATTTTTTTACGGCCTAGACATAATGCTACTCAATACTTGTGTTCCTTGTGAGGAGACAGGTTCTTGAGTGTTCACTACTGTTGTTCCCTGTGAGGAGACAGGGTTGTGATGTACCATTCTATAGACTTAAACTCTTAAAAGCTGTATCAGGGAAGATCAAAGAGAGACTACACCCAAACATTTTTGCAAGTGTTGAAAGAGAGAATCAAGATCAATGAATATCAAGCCCCAAGATGAGAAGTTAAAAGTTCATTAAGGTGGGGTCAACAATAAATTTTCTAGATTCTCTAAGAACTTAAACCTTCTTTGCTAGACTGATCTACCTATGAATTTCAACTTAGTAAGACTTGTAATCAACATCTGTCGCAATGTTTCTTATAAGCATCAATGTTTTGTGGTTAGTTCCAAGAAAAACTGACAGTTTTGAAATTTTGACTCTATAAAACAGGTTTTTTACTTAACTAAAAGACTCTCAAAACAAGACACAATGTACACAACGTTAGTAGCCACCTCCCTCAGACTTAAACAACATTTTCTTCAGTGTTATTAAGCCTAGAGTTGGTCAAGAAGAAGTAAGGAAACACATTAAACTGAGTTTGAAAGTGGTACCTCACGAAGGAGTTGGTGACGAGCGTCAACATGTCTGAAATTCCAATGTCGACAATTAGATGTTCCAAATGTAATGTTATCATGTGCACTCTGAAGTTAGACAGTTACAGCACTCAAGCACACATTAAAAACATCCAAATAAAGCATAACTCATAGTTCAACAAGTTTACAAAACATCATTAAAGCAACTAACAACTAACAAAACCTCATCAAAGTAACCAGGATAGTGGAGGATCTAGTCCTCATCCTCAGAGTCAGCCTCATGAGGTGTGTCAGGGCGAATGCAACCATAGTTACCGACAGTAGCAACGGCATTCCAGAGCCCATCGAAGCTCTGTATGATATAATCCTGAAAGGCATGCATGTCCATTGGGGTTGGAGGAGCAACAGGTCTCCCCACTTCACAGAGACCAAGTGCTTTGCAAATATCGAGCCCAAGTTGGCGCAGACCATAATCTCCTGCGGGATCTCATCATCAAGCATCGCAGAGAACTCGTAATACAGCAGTACGAGCTCACTCACACTCATCTTACTAGGTGCAGACATACAAAGAATCGTGTTGCCTAGAAGGCGCAAGATGTAACACACCACAAGATGCCTGACGTCGGTATGTGTGCTCGTCTTGGACTCATAAGTCCCGTTCCCAAACTTGGACCAGAAGGTCTGCATATGGGGCCTCTTCGAAGGCGTGATCACGCCTGTGGGGTGCTGATCAAGCCCGTAAATCAATCAGAGCTCGAAGAGACTGATCCTGTAGCGAATCTGTGGTAACCCAACCCAGTAAACCGTACCGCAGCTGTGTCCCACTACATCCTAACAATCCGTTTCTATACTTAGCCACATTTTTAAACTTTTTCCTTTATTCTAATTCTTTCTTATCAATACACAGCGGAATGTAAAACAACTCATCTTATTTATTTAACTTTCATAAAACACTTAAACAGGATTCAGGATTATCAGATACCAAAGCACAAGGTTCGCTAAAGATTACAAATGATCATCTAGCAACCTAACTGTCAAACACCAAAGCCATAAGACAAAAGACAACGTCTTAAACATAAATAAAATCCAGTCCCGATCCATCCATATCCATCACTGCCGCCTGGTCTCGCCCCCTTACTGCTTAGTACATGCACACTCAACAAGAGAGGCATAAGTATTTCATAAATACATAGTGAGTACGGTCATCCCGTAACACCTGGTCAGTACCAAACACGCAATCATACTTTCGGATTCAACATTCTACAAATTCAATTCGCAATAGACATAACAATATCAAACGGCCATGATCATCTAACTTAACCAACCAAGTCCAATCGCTTTTCAAGACCCATGTCTACTTCAGCGAGAAACCCACATCCCCTAAGCTAGTACATGATCCGGAATACCCTGAGGTTAGCTAGACATCATCTATGCCACGGTAAACACCATAATATATCATAACATGAGAATTGCTTATCAGTTCTAACACATAACATGAAAATCACACAATCAACATGCAAATGTTGAACCCTAGCAATCCTACGGTCCTAGACACCAACCAAAATCACGCACTCACCTTAAACAAGGCTGGAAACATATTGGTCAGAAGAAATCCCGATGAAATCCGCACCAAAACGAAGATATCCGATCTCCTTAAGAATCTCTCGGCTGCCCATACGATCCGATCCTTTTTTCCTCGGCTATCTCTCGATCCGTTCACCTTTCTCCAAACCAAACTCTGTTTACCCTCGAAAACCCCACATAACAAGGCTATTAGCTCGAGGTTATCCGATGAAAACTCAACACTTAGGAAAATATCCGATCGCTTACCAGTCTATCTCGGCGATGGTCGAATCTGCTAAGCGATAACCTGATCTCTCTCGGATGTCCTCGGGATAAACTGTTTTTCTTAGGGTTTTCTCTTGACTATTCTCTTTCTTGCTTTATTGCTCTCGAATAAACACAACTCTCCCGAGAAAAGTCTCAAAATCCCTTATAAACTCGCAAAACCCTTGATAACCCGGACTTATCCGACGTTTTCCTGGTTCCAGTAAGTTTTACCCCGGTCCGATTCGATTCTCTCGGCTATTCCCTGTACCAGCTCAACCATCCACTCGATAAACCACAAAATAGCCGACCAAACACTTTGTCCACGGCCCAAATCCTTTCCCACTCGAATAAACCGCCCTTATCCGAGGTGTTTTCCATTTTTCACCCGGATTTCCTTTTCTCTCGGACAACACGTCCCACCTCGGCTAATCCTCTATTTCTCTCGGTGGTTTTCCTTTTTCCCTCGGAGACAATCCACTGACACTCGGACTAACCTCCCAGACTCTCGGATAAATCCCACTACACCGGGATAAACCCCATTTCCCACGGACTGGACCATGTTTTCCTCGGATATGGTCCATCTGGCTCGGCTATCAAGCCACCACCCGACTATTCCCTCGGTCATCAACTGACCATAGTCCGAACCTCCCTTTCCCAGCCAATATCCGACCCTTGGCTCGGTCATTCCTCGGACAATGCCCTGTCCGGTACGATCATTCTGAATTTTCTCGGATACGGATGCTACAACTCTCCCGCACCCGTTCTGGATTCGTCCACGAATCCGACTCATCCGTTTGCAACTTGTCAAACCATTTGGGGTACTCAGCTTTCATCCTAGCCTCATTTTCCCAAGTAACCTGTTCCTGTCCGTCGCAGTCCCTTACGACCTGAACCATTCTGACCAGCTTCCCACACTTAGTGTCTTCTTTCCGTTCTATCAGCCGAACCGGTCTAGCCACTAGTGCAAGGTCCTCTTGCAAGTCTGCTGGTGGTTCCTCTATAACCGTTTCCCGTTCGGTAATGTGCATCCTCAGCTGCGACACATGGAATACATTGTGGAACGCTCCCATTTCTGATGGCAAGTCCAACTTGTAAGCCACTACGCCAACTCTCTCCAATATCCGGTACGGCCCCATGTACCTCGGATTCAACTTGGCACTCTTAGCTGCCTGTCCGTTCCCTTATAAGTCATTGCCTTAAGATAAACCATATCACCCACACTGAACTCCAGATCCCTGCGACGCTTGTCCGCATAAATTTTCTGCCTGTCCATAGCCTCTTTCAGCTTAACCTTTAACAATCTGATCTTTTATGTGGTAGCCTCGACCACTGCTGGCCCTATTACGCTACGCTCCCCCACTTGTGTCCAACACAATGGTGTCCTGCACGGCCTGCCATACAACACCTCGTACGGAGACATCTCTATGCTCATTTGGTAACTATTGTTGTATGCAAATTCAGCCAACAGCAAGTAGTCTTCCCAACTACCGCCCCAGTCTAGTACACACGCTCTCAACATATCCTCCAATGTCCTGATCGTCCGTTCTGATTGCCCATCAATCTGAGGATGATACGCTGTACTCATATGCAACCGCGTCCCACACGCTTCCTGGAACTCTTTCCAGAACTCGAAGTAAACTTTGGATCACGATCTGAGATGATACTCACTGGCACTCCATGCAACTTCACGATCTGATCAATATACATGTCCACCAACTTTGGTACTCTATCCGTCTTTTTCATTGCTAAGAAGTGAGCAGACTTGGTCAAACGATCCACAATGACCCATATCCCGTCATGCAACTTCTTGGTCTTGGGTAAACCCATTACAAAGTCCATGGTGATCATGTCCCACTTCCATTCTGGCATTGGCAACATTTGCAACAAACCACTCGGAAACTGATGCTCTGCCTTAACCAATTGGCACGTCTCACATCCGGCTACCCACTTAGCCACATCTCGTTTCATCCCAACCCAATGATAGTACCGTTTCAAATCCTGATACATCTTGGTCATTCCCGGATAAACAGAAAAACCTTGACTGATGTGCCTCCTTCAGAATCTCATCCCTTAACTCCTTCACATCTGGAACACAGACCCGTCCGTTCACAACAATGGTCCCATTGTTTGGAGTGTGATATTCCGTCTTATCATTCTGTGACACCTTTTTCAGATTCTCATCCTGCTCCTGAGCAATCCGAATCCTAGTCAACAAGTCAGCTCTATCCACAGCTTCCAGACCCAACGGTTCAACCCCTTCTGTGACTGCATTCAGCTGCAATGTCCTGAGCATGTTCACAATGCTTCCAACATTCTGTTCTGATGATACGCTAGCCCTTCTCCTACTCATCGAATCCGCCACCAGGTTGGCCTTTCCTGGATGGTATGCTATCTCCAAGTCATAGTCCGCTACCAACTCCATCCATCTATGCTGTCTTCAGTTCAAATCCGGTTGAGTAAAGATGTACTTTAAACTCTTGTGGTCCGTGTATATCTGCACCTTCTCCCCATACAAGTAAGATCTCCATATCTTAAGTGCAAATACCACAGCCGCCATTTCTAAATCATGCGTATGGTAGTTTCCTTCATGCTTCTGTAGCTGCCGCGAAGCATAAGCTATCACCTTACCATTCTGCATCAGAACACACCCTAGTCCTTTTCTTGATGCATCCGTGTATACCACGTATGGCTCACCCGGTTCTGGTAACACCAATACTGGTGCACTAGTGAGTAACTCCTTTAGCTTTGAGAAGCACTCTTCACACTCATCCGTCCAGACATACTCCACGTCTTTACCAGTCAGCTTTGTCATTGGCTGAGCCATGCTTGCAAAACCTTTGACAAACCGCTTGTACTAACCAGCTAGTCCGAGAAAACTCCTTATCTCTGTAGCGTTCTCTGGCCTAGGCCAATACGTAATGGCCTGAATCTTCTCTGGGTCCACGGACACTCCCTTATCCGAGACAATGTGACCCAAGAACCCTATATGCCGTTGCCAAAAGCTACACTTACTGAGCTTGGCATATAACTTCTGTTCTCTCAACTTCTCCAGAACAGTTCGCAAATGACTCTTGTGCTCTTCTTCATCCTTGAAGTATACTAGAATATCATCTATGAAAATGATCACAAACTCATCTAGGTACTCCCTGAATACGCCATTCATCAACTTCATGAATGCAGCTGGCACATTCGTCAAACCAAATGGCATGACCACAAACTCGTAATGACCATATCTTGTCCTAAAGGCAGTCTTACGCATGTCTGTCTCCTCTATGGGTATTTGATGGTACCCTGATGCCAAATCAATCATAGAGATCCAAGTAGCTCCCCTGAGTTGGTCCAACAACTCGTCTATCCTGGGAAGTGGATACTTGTTCTTCACGGTCACACGGTTCAATCCGCGGTAGTCAATGTAAAGCCTGAAGTTCCCGTCTTTCTTCTTCACGAACAACACTGGTGCTCCCCACGGTGAACTACTAGGTCTAATGAAACCTTTGTCCAACAACTCCGTTAGTTGCTTCTTCAGTTCTGCCATCTCTGCTGGCACCATCCGATATGGTGCTTTGGACAATGGAGCTGTCCCCAGCTTAAGTTCAAACGTGAATGGATCAGAATGAGCTGGTGGCAGTCAAGCCAACTCCTTAAAGACATCCTCAAAATCTTGCACCACCGGTATACTGCCCAAGTCAACGTCCGGTCCTCCTTCTGTGGTAGTGATCGTTGCTAGATACGCCTCACAACCCTTCTCTATCAGTCGTTCTGCTTGAATAGCTGAAACCACCAAACTTCCTGAGGTTGGTCTAACTCCCTGATAAACCAAGACCTCTCTGTCTCTCTCAAACTGCACCCTTCCACGGTGACAATCCAAGTGAGCTCTGTGCTTGCCTAACCAGTCCATTCCTAAAATGACATCGTAGGACTTAACTCTACAGATCAGTAGATCCGTTGGCATGTTCACTTCGCCAAACATTACTGGAACATTCTTAACCGTTCCTAATGAAAGCATCACTTGACCTCCAGCCGCTTGTACTAACCCAAAGTCCTCTCCGGGTTCCTTCCGGATCTGTCCCTTTCCGATCATGTCCGGATTAACAAAACAATGATTCACTCCCGAGTCAAACAGAACATGGGTCTCAACCTAACCCATTAGGAAGGTCCCTACACATTCATTCCCTAGAATGCTAAGACTATATACTAACACACATCACACAAAAGCAATTTAAGAAAACACTATGTACCACACATACCAGTAATCGGATGAGAAGTGCTCGGTTCCTCGGCTGCTGCTGCACTTGTTGTGTACACCCTCGGCATAATGGCCTGTCTCTTGGCCTGTGATGCAAGCGCCTCCCCTGCTCTCTTCCCTTGAGCCACGGCTTGCTCCACCACTCCCGCCTTAGGACACTCACGCTTGAAATGCACTGGTTCTCCACAACCGTAGCAAACCCGAACCGCACCATCACTGCCGGACACACGAACCACACTCTGATCCTCCTTTGGACAGTCTCGTACCCAATGCTTTGGCATCCTCCTTTGGCATCCACTACCATCGCGCCTACACTCGCCAACGTGAGCCTTGCCACACTTGCTGCACACGCTGCGTCCCCCAGATCCTTTGTTCGGTACTCCTTTCCCAAACTTCCGGTTCTGTCTACTAGACTGACCTGCCTTGGTCACGGCTGTACTAGCCCCAGCTGAAATTAAAGCAGCTTCCGCCTGTCCTGACTCCAACAATGCTGCCTTCTCAACAAGCTCAGCAACTGTCCTGAAGTCACGAACAACACATCCGTTCCTTAGCTTAACTCGCAGTCCACCCATAAACCTGCGAATCAGCTTCTCCTCCGTGTCAAACTCATGAGACACATACTTCCTCAACTGGTTAAACTGAGTCTCATACTGCCTCACTGTAAGCGTCCCCTTACTAAGGTACAGAAACGCCTTCTCCAACTCGTTATAAGCTTCCTGTGGGAAGTACTTACTCCTGAACATCGCTGAAAATGTCTCATATGAACAATTCGCATTCACCAGCCTTCCAACGATTCCTTTCCACCACATGTGTGCATCACCCACCAAGTAGTGCACGGCTATGTCCCTCTTATAACCCTCTGGACATCGGATAGACTCAAAATTCTGTTCAAGCCTCATCCTCAACTCATCCGCCTCAATCGGTGTAGAACCTCCAGCAAAGAACTTGGTTCCCAACCGCACCATGTGATCCAAAACCTTGAGGTAACTCGGAACCCTCTCCACTTGGTCCGCTTCCTCCCCAATCACATCCGCGTGAACCCCAACCAGTGGTACTACATGTGGTGCTGCTGCAACCGCCGGAGCAGGAGCCACCGCAGGTAGCCTAGCTAGTACCTGAGCTAACATCCCAAGCACAGCCTCTAACCCCACTGGTGCTACATTCGCAGCAACCCCAGCTACACCCGCAGCATTCCTAGCCACGTTCTCAGCATCCGCAGCATTCCTTGCTGCTTCCAGGCCTGCCACTCTAGCCGCCTCATTTGCAACCGCAGCTGCCTGTCTCTCGGCTTCCCTTGCCCTCTCAGCAACATCACCGTTGACTGAGTTCACAGACCCTGCAGCCTGGTTGTCCCCATTGTTTCTCACGGGTCTTCTGGTATCAACCATCTGCAAGTACAATAATGCCAGTTAGACGAAGCTACCGCAAAACGTGTTTCACAACACCACACAACAACTTACCGCGAGACCTTCGCAGCGAAGAATGGATCGGACCCCCATAAACTCCAAACAAACAAACAACAGCAGTCACCAATTTCAGTCCTACAAGCGTTAAAACGCTCTGATACCAACTTGTGGTAACCCAACGCGGTAAACCGTACCGCGGCTGTGTCCCACTACATCCTAACAGTCTGTTTCTATACTTGGCCACATTTTTAAACTTTTTCCTTTATTCTTATTCTTTCTTATCAATACACAGCGGAATGTAAAACAACTCATCTTATTCATTTAACTTTCATAAAACACTTAAACAGGATTCAGGATTTTCAGATACCAAAGCACAAGGTTCGTTAACGATTACAAATGATCATCTAGCAACCTAACGGTCAAACACCAAAGCCATAAGACAAAGCACAACGTCTTAAACATAAATAAAACCCAGTCCTGATCAATCTATATCCATCACTGCCGCCTGGTCTCGCCCCCTTACTGCTTAGTACCTGCACACACAAGAAGAGAGGCATAAGTATTTCATAAATACTTAGTGAGTACAGTCATCCCGTAACACCTGGTCTGTACCAAACACGCAATCATACTTTCGGATTCAACATTCAACACATTCAATTCGCAATAGACATAACAATATCAAACGGCCATGAACATCTAACTTAACCAACCAAGTCCAATCCCTTTTTAACACCCATATCTACTTCAGCGAGAATCCCACATCCCCTAAGCTAGTACATAATCCGGATTACCCTGAGGTTAGCTAGACATTATCTATGCCACGGCAAAACACCATAATATATCATAGCATGAGAATTGCTTATCAGTTCTAACACATAACATGAAAATCACACAATCAACATGCAAACATTCAACCCTAGCAATCCTACGGTCCGAGACACCAACCACAGTCACGCACTCACCTTAAACAAGGCTGGAAACAGATTGGTCAGAAGAAATCCCGATGAAATCTGCACCAAAATGAAGATATCCGATCTCCTTAAGAATCTCTCGGTTTCCCGTACGATCCGATCCTTTTCCCCTCGGCTATCTCTCGATCCGTTCACCTTTCTCCGAACAAAACTCGGTTTACCCTCGAAAACCCCATAAAACAAGACTATTAGCTCGAGGTTATCCGATGAACACTCAACACTTAGGGAAATATCTGATCGCTTACCAGTCTATCTTGGCGATTGTCGGATCTGCTCGGCGATAACCTGATCTCTCTCAGATGTCCTCGGGATAAACTGTTTTTCTTAGGGTTTTCTCGTAACTATTCTCTTTCTTGCTTTATTGCTCTCGAATAAACACAACTCTCCCGAGAAAAGTCTCAAAATCCCTTATAAACTCGCAAAACCCTAGAAAACCCGGACTTATCCGACGTTTTCCTGGTTCCAGTAAGTTTTACCACGGTCCGATTCGATTCTCTCGGCTATTCCCTGTACTGGCTCAACCATCCACTCGATAAACCACAAAATAGCCGACCAAACACTTGGCCCACGGCCCAAATCCTTTCCCACTCGGATAAACCGCCCTTATCCGAGGTCTTTTCGATTTTTCACCCGGATTTCCTTTTCTCTCGGACAACACGTCCCACCTCGGCTAATCCTCTATTTCTCTCGGAGGTTTTACTTTTTCACTCGGAGACAGTCCACTGACACTCGAACTAACCTCCCAGACTCTCAGATAAATCCCACTGCACCGGGATAAACCCCATTTCCCACGGACTGGACCCTGTTTCCCTCGGATATGGTCCGTCTGGCTCGGCTATCCAGCCACCACCCGACTATTCCCTCGGTCATCACCCGACCATAGTCCGAACCTCCCTTTCCCAGCCAATATCCGACCCCTGGCTCGGTCATTCCTCGGACAATGCCCGGTCCGGTACGATCATTCTGAATTTTCTCGGATACGGATGCTACAGAATCCCTCCGATCAGGAAAGTGAGAGTGCCCTGCTGTGCGGTCCAAGCCAGCTCATTCTCGTAGTACACGCGAACAGTGGCGAGGAACTGGCGGACTAGATTGGAGAACATATCGTACTGTCTAGTCGCCATGGTACTCATCCCGATCCTCCTTAGAACCCGCATAACCTCCTCCTTGACGCCCAACTGATGCATCACCTTGTTATCTGCGAATCTGGTGGGCAATATCTTCACATTTGCCACGCATTGTAGAACAGCGTGTCATACTCATCCCAGCCCTCCTAAATATCACGAAATGTGCAGGAGGAGAATTGATAACACATTTCTTACGGTGTAAATGCAAGCACGAGAGGCTATCAAACTCAAATGCAAGACTAAGATGTAGTATAGCATGCAAGTGAGGTATCAATCCACACCTAGGGGTAGCAAATTCACTAAGAATGCAAGGGAAATGAGCAAATCTAAGAGAAAATGATAAATGATTGGTAAAATCCTTAAAAACTAAATGCAAGTGTCAAATGCAAAGCAAAACAATTATAAAATCCCTGGAAGAGGGTTAACTACCACGAGGAACAAGCAGAATGATAAAAATGCAAGGCTATAAAAAACAAAAAATCGACTAGTGGATCGACCACTAGATCGAGCAATTTGGATCGAACTCGTCTAACAACTTAAAATGATGAATGATGCGATGGATTAATGAACAAGATGCAAACTTTATGATGACAGAATGATAAGCAGAGTTTTAAAACACTAAGAAAGAGGGTCTAGGGTTGAGGGTCATATTCGTGGGTCTCAAAGATTAAATCTTGGTTTGAAAACGTTGGATCTACTCTTTTAAGAGGTTCTCTAGGCCTTGAAAACAAAACAAGACCCATCCATGGCGTGTGATATGGGTCACTTCCTCAATCACTTCTCCAAACCCATGGCATTTGGTGGAAAAAGAGATCGAAGAGCTTGGAACACAAATTTCAAACAAATGACCTAACTAATCCCCTAAACAACCATGGCATGTGGGAAAGGAAGGATTAGCCTCTAGGATCTGATTTTCCAGGACATCTGGATCCTCTTAAGGTAAGACAGCCCTTGGATCATAGAGATCTTAGCGTGAGAGTCTCTAAGCCTTAAGTACTCAAGATCCTAGAGAGAAAGTAATGAAGAACAAGAAAACTCAAAGCTTTAACCTTTTTGACCCTTTCGAATCACCTCAACCCATCAACCCAAATGAAACTACTCGCTACACATAAAGAAAACCGAACAGAATGCAGAAGATGATCTACTAAACATGATTAACAATTGATTAAAGGCAAAAGGTTCAATATTCAAAGTGAAAAAGCAAGAAAAGCTTAAAGTTCTACAATGGCAGATTCGCCTCAAACGAGAGAGAACGAAAAGGTAAAGAGACAGAATGAAGATAATGAAAGGGATGGCTGCGTTTTGCCGAAAATGGCCAAACCGCAAATGGTCCCCCCTTCGCTACTGTCCAAATCCAGCTGGAAGGATAAGGTTAGTCTGGGATCGACTCGTGTCACTCAATCTCTGGCTCGATCTTCTGTTTGATCGGATGACTTCGGTCGATCTCTGAGTCGATCCTGTGTCAGTCGTGTTGGAAGCTCGATCTAGTTCTCGATCTGCATGGCGTCATTTACGTCCGTGCTCCAGATCGATCTCCTCTATCGATCTTGATCTCGATCCTTCCTCTTGAATCTCCATGGTGCACTCGATCTTCTGGTCGATCTTCTCTTGATCGACCTGCCTTGCTCGATCTGCTACTCGATCTCAGGTCCTTAGAATGCACTCCTGAGTTTTCCAAGTGTCCGCGAGCTTCCTCACGAGCCTTAGCACGTCCACGAGTTCTCCAAAGCTCCAAAGTGTCCAAAAACAACCTGAATATGATGCATAATGCAGGAAACATGCGAATGCTAGTGCAAATGTGCTCTAGGACCTAAAATGGTGCAAACTAGCCTAATATGCAAGGTGAATGCATGAGAAACTATCCTAAATGCATGCAAAATACACAAAATATATAGTAATATCAAGAATCTTTGTCTCTTCTCTCGTGGAGCCATCTGCAGTCACAATCAAAAACCAACCAAAAATTTACCAAAATCAGTCCAATTTCGAAAATTTCAAAAATCAGTGAATCATGGTGAAACAAGCAGCAGCATTCGTTCCCAACACTACGAGTAACACAACTCAATCCCATATTCAACCCAAAACATCCAAAATTTCCAGAATTTTGCAATTTTTATCACTAACTTGTAAAATTCAAAAACTTGCAAATCAACCATTAAAATCACACAGGCATGATAGCATTCATCTAATACAAACAAAATATCCATGATTAAACAGTTAAATCAAGCTAAACAATTCTGAAAATCAAATTTCACCAACACCTTGGTGGACTGCAATTTTGAGATTCCGAACACATACCTTACAGATCTTGAAAACGAGTGATAGATTGTGAAAAAGGACTAAAATCTGCACTGATTAGGCCTTTGAATCATGATGTTAAGGTTTTGAATCCTTAGATCAATCCTCAAACACACATGTCATTGTAGTACTTGAGGTGTCAATCCACTTGGCAAGTTAATGACAATTGAGATGCAGAGAACTATGCTAAGCTAAGCTAATAGGGAAAGGGTTTTGATTCTAACAACCTAAGCGATCAAGCGAAGAAGCAAAAGAAAGCAAGCAAAGAGCAATAAAATCAATAAGAAACAGAGCAAAAACAGAGTAAAAGCTAGACTTCAAAGATTAAAACATGGTTCAAGATCAAAGCAATGGTGATAGGGTGATTTATGTTCATGTTTAGGGTGATCAAAACAAGGAATTCTAAACACTCAACCTTAGGTAAGGAACACTAATAAAGACTAATCCAATCTCTTGGCACTAATCCCTTTGCTAAATCACATTTCAAACCCACTTTTGGTGGTGTATCTATGACAAGCAAGCATTAAAATCACGTTCCATAAAACCAATTAGCATGCTAGACATCTAATCTCTTAGGCTAGGTTTTCTAATCTCTTATATGATAGATCAAACATCAACTCACATTCTCATGCATAATCAACATTTAAAGACAATTTGCCACCAATGTGGTACTAAGCAATAAGCACATTCAAGCTAGAAATGATAGATGCAAAGACTAATGATTATCTAAACACCGTTTTCATGCATTGAACTTCATTCAGGCATTTCATCAAACACTTAGTGAGCAAATGAAAACCTAAGATCAAATTCTCCAACAAAGAGGTATTAAGCATTCATAACAATCATATAAGAAAGGGAATGAGAAGATCTATGCTCTAATCACCCTAAACAATCACCAAAATCTCCCCATCTGCCCTAATCTCAAACTTAAAGCAAACTACTCACTAATCATGGTGAAAACCATCAAATCTATGAAGAAAAGATGGTTAATCATCATTAGGAAGACAAAATATTAAGGGAAATGCAAACTATTATTGAAATAAATAAAGATTCAAATATAAAATTATTCAAAATCTAGAGAAGAAAAGAAGAACTGTTCGAAAAAAGCTTGTTCCCAAAATTAGGGGTTTTAAGTATTTGTAGGAGTCTAAGCCAAAATGGCAAAATTGTAAATAAGTGCAAGTTCCGACTGGACTCCATCGGTCAAGAGTGATCGATGGTGTGATCGATGGTGTGATCGATGGTATAGGCGATGCATTCCCATCGGTCACTCCTTGACCGATGGTCTTGATCGATGGGTTTGTCCTGTTTTACAACAATTGCGATATCTATTGAACGGCATATCAGAATGATCTGAGACTAAGTCGTCCTGAACGCTAACTAAAATGGCTACAACTTTCCTGAAGAGTGCGGAAGCTGAATCAATACGGAAACTATTGATCCGAGATGATCTTCAAGTCGGTCAAGATCAACTGTCAAAACTCCAAATGGACATGTGCTCACTTTATTCGCCGTAACTCTTCAACTACTGATGGGAATGACTCGACACAAATAACAAACGAAAGATAACTCACGCGGCTACAAAGTTTATGAAGAACAAGGAGGCCAAATCGCAATGAAAACACCTCATCTGAGCTGAGCTTCAGTCGATATGGTCCTTCAGGTGATTCCCATCGGTCACTCATTGACGACAAAGAAGAAGAGAGAGTTTAAACGTGTACCTGGGCTTCAGGCGGGTGACGATTGTCGCTGGTGGTGACGAGCTGTAGTGACCAGCCAGATGGTCACCACTTGCCTATTTATTTTTTTCGGTTATTCTCATTTTTAGCCTTTTTTTTTATAATTAGCTATACACGAAAATAAATCAAAGTACATGACACAAGACTTATTGGGACTTGATTCAATCACCCAAGCTTGTATTAATCAGTTGTAGTATAGCATAGGGTTTTATCAATCCAAAAGGGGAGAATGAAGCAGTAAGAATGCAATAGAGCTCTTAATTCAAGCAAACATATATAGTTTTAGAAGTCTAACAACCTAAATGATCAAGCAAAGAAGCAAAAGAAAGCAGAAGAAAGCAAAAGAAAGCAATTAAAGAGCAGTAATGGCAAAGAGAAAGAGAGCATAAAAAGAGTAAAAGCTAGACTTCAAAGATTAAAAGATGGTTCAAGATCAAGGCAATGGTGATAGGGTGATTCATGTTCATGTCTAGGGTGATCAAAACAAGCAATTCTAAACACTCAACCTTAGGTAAGGAACACTAATAAAGAGTAATCCAATGTCTTGGCATTAATCCCTTTTTTAATCACATATTCAAGATAAATCTCTTTACTCAAACACATAATCATCAAGCATTAAAATCAAGTTCCATAAAACCAATTATCATGCTAGACATCTAATCTCTTAGGCTAGGTTTACTAATCTCTTATACAACATATCAAACATCAACTCACATTCTCATGCATAATCAATGTCTAAAGGCAATTTCTCATCAATATGGTACTAGGCAATAAGCACATTCAAGCAAGAAATGATAGATGCAAAGACTCATGATTATCTAAACACCATTTTCAAGCATTGAACTTTATTCAGGAATTTCAACAAACACTTGGTGTGCATGTGAAAACCTAAAATCAACTTCTCCAACAAAGAGGTACTAAGCATTAAACACAATCATATAAGAAAGGGAATGAGAAGATCTAAGCCCTAATCAACCTAAACAATCACTAAAATCACCCCATCTGCCCTAATCTCAAACCTAAAGCAAACTACTCACTAATCATGGTAAAAACCATCAAATCTATGAAGAAAAGATAGTTCATCATGATTAGGGAGACAAAAGACTAAGGGAAATGCAAAATTTTATTGAAATAAACAAAGATTCAAATACAAAGTTATTCAAAATCTAGAGAAGAAAAGAAGAACTGATGGATAAAGAGTTTTTCCCAGAAATTAGGGATTTTAAGTATTTATAGGAGTCTCAGCGAAAATGGCAAAATTGTAAATAAATGGTCTTCAGCCTGGGATCATATCGGTCAGTTGTATCGGTCTAGGCTGATCGATATGAATCGTATCGGTCCGTTGTATCGGTCTAGGCTGATCGATATGAATTATATCGGTCTGGAAGGTGATCGATATGGTGACCATAATATACTCGGCGCATTTGTATCGATCACTTCCTGACCGATAGCTTTGATCGATACGTCTTGTAACGGTCACATCTTGACCGATATGAATGATCGATATGGCTTGTATCGGTCACTCCTTGACCGATAGCCTCCGTGCACAGACCGATAGGGGTTGTAGCGGTCACTTCTTTAACTTTCTAACCACTGATGGGAATGACCTGAAACCAACACCAGACGCAAGCTAACTCACGGGGCTACAACATTGATGAAGACTGGTAAAGCTGAATCGGGTTGGAGATGCTTTGGCCGAGCGAGATTTGTCAGGTTAAGTTTCCGGCCGCTTCAACAAGGTGCACCTTCTTCTTGGGTCTTTTCATGTCTTGTGCTGCACCCACCATCATCTCCCATGCTCCTTGTAGCTCAATGAGTACCTATAAACATCTTTTATGCAAAGAAAATGCAAACTACATCCTAAATGCAACCTAAGTCTAAAAGGAGAAGAAAATGGGACAAGAGATAAGGAAAACATGCAAAAGAGAACCAAAACATGCACTAAATGCAAGCCTAAATGATGTAAATACAAGAGATATCAGTACATGAAAAAGAAAACTTACCAGTGGGTTGCCTCCCACCAAGTGCCTGTTTTAAGTCTTTAGCTTGACTTGGAATGCTGTTCAGACAGCGGGTGCATCATCCAGAGATACAATGTGTCCTGCTGGAATCTCGGCTTGCGCCCATTAATGCTTCACCATTTGGCCATTCACAGTGAACTTCTCTCCTTTGGAGTTGATAAGCACAATTGCGCCATGTGGTCTAGCCTCTTTGACAGTGAAGGGACCTGACCAACGAGATCACAGTTTACCATAAAATAACTGTAAACGAGAGTTAAAGAGAACTACCTGGTTATTGGGCTCGAAGTTTCTGGAGATGATCTTCTTATCATGATATGACTTAGTCCTCTCCTTATATAACTTGGAGTTTTCATAGGCCCGATATCTGAGTTCATCCAGTTCATTGAGCTGTATCAAGCGCCTCTCTGCAGCAGGCCTCAAATCAAAGTTCAGCTTCTTGATAGCTCATTCTGCTTTGTGCTCCAATTCCACTGGAAGATGGCACGCCTTTCTATAGAGTAAGTGGAATGGTGTAGTCCCTAGTGGCGTCTTGTAGGCAGTCCTGTAAGCCCACAGTGCATCATCCAATTTCGCAGCCCAGTCCTTCCTTGTCTTCCCTACTATCTTCTCCAATATCTGTTTGATCTATCTGTTGGAGACTTCAACCTGTCCACTGGTCTGGGGTTGATAGGGCGTGGCTACATGGTGGTGAACACCATACTTCTCTTGCAGCTTTTCAAAGACCATGTTAACAAAGTGAGAACCACCATCACTTATAACAATTCGCGGTAAACAAAATCTTGGGAAAATAATTGTCTTAAACAGTTTTAGAACCAGTGCAGAATCATTGGTGGGAGTAGCCAACGCCTCCACCCACTTAGACACATAGTCCACAGCAACAAGAATGTATCTGTTCCCATAGGATGAAGAAAAATGACCCATGAAGTCAATGTCCCAACAATGAAAGACTTCAACTTCAAGGATGAAGTTCTGTGGCATCTCATATCTTCTGCTAATCTTTCCTCCCCTCTGACAGGTATCACATCTTGTAATAAATGCATGTGCATCCTAGAACATAGTAGGCCACTAGAAGCCTGCTTGAAGAACCTTAGAGACTGTTTTGAATGTGTTGAAGTGTCCAACATACTCAGAACCATGGCAATGAAACATGACGTTAGGAACCTCAGCTTTTGCTATGCATCGCCTGCAAATCCCATCTGCACAATGTCTGTAAAGGTATGGCTCATCCCAGTAAAATCTCCTAAGTTTTCTCAAGAACTTCTTCTTAGCATACCCCTTGATATCATGTGGTTCATCTTCTGCGGTTAAGTAGTTGGTAATATCAGCATACAAGGTCTCTTGGGCAAGCTAGCACAAATCGTTGCCAACAACTGTGTACAGTGACGAGCGTCACCAAGGGGGTGGCGATCGTCACCGGCATCATATCGCGAGTTGATCGTGAGCCTTCTGATTTGGTGATGAGCGTCACCCTCTTAGTGCCGCTCGTCACTGACATGTAGTTGTGACAGAGTTGCAGATTTTCAATACTTTCTTCCTACATTCGAGATTCTATCAAGTATACATTCGCTTCAGGTAGGAAATCATTGATTATGACGTCATCTTGAATCCTAATCCTGGAGAGAATTCAAACTTCACATCCTTGCAGAGAAGAGCAGTAAGAGGTCTGGCAATCTTTCTGAAGTCTTTGATGAACCATCTGTAGAACCCAGCATATCCCAGAAAACTTCTCACTGCTTTGACAGAATCAGGCGCCTGCAAACTTGTCATGACACCAATTTTTGCCGTACCACTTTAATGCCATCTCCAGAGACTCTATGGCCAAGAAAAATGTCATCTTTCACCATAAAATGGCACTTCTCCCAATTCAGAACCAAATGTTTCTCTTCACATCTCTGCAAAACAGCACATAAGGTTTCCAGGCAGTCTTTGATGGAGGACCCATAAATTGAGAAGTCATCCATAAAGACCTCCATAAACCTCTCAATCATGTCTGTGCAAATCGACATCATGCATCTCTGGAAGGTCGCAGGAGCATTACACAGTCCAAAATGCATTCAGCAAAATGTGAAGGTGGTCCTCTCCTGGTCATCTGGATAGATATGTATCTGAAGGAAGCCTGAGTATCCATCTTAGAAGCAATAATACTGGTGATTCGTCAGCCTCTCGAGCATCTGATCGATGAAAGGCGGAGGGAAGTGATCTTTCCTGGTGGCTGCATTCAGCTTCCTGTAGTCTATACACATCCTGTGTTCAGTCACTGTTCAGGTAGGAATCAGCTCATCCTTGTCATTCTTCACCACTGTGACTCCTCCATTCTTAGGAACCACATGAACCGGACTGAACCAGGCGTTGGCAGATATGGGATAGATGATTCCAGCGTGCAGCAGCATTATGATCTCCTTCTTGAACCCATCCTGCAAGTTCAGATTCAGCCTCCTCTGTTGCTCCACTGATGATTTTGATTCATCCCCCAAGTGTATCATATGCATGCATAAGTCTGGAGAGATACCTGAAATATCATCAAGAGAATAGTCAAGAGCTTTGCGAAATCTGCACAACTTACGTAGCAAAAGGTGAGCTCTGCATTGTTCAATAAAGCATTAACAATGACAGGATAAGTGGAGTTCTCTCCAAGGAAGGCATACCTTAGCCCTGCAGGGAGCTGTTTCAGCTCAACTTTTGGAGCTTTTGCTGCACTCCAGTCTCTCATTGTAGCAGCTTTTGCAGAGGTGCTGGCTAGCTCCTCTTGTGCAACCAGTTGCATGACATGTGCAGTGGCATCCATAATCTTTGCATACCCAGTAGCAGCTGCATCCAGATGCTCAGCTTCTTCTTTAAAAGTGGTCAACGCCCTCTCTGAGAGATCCTCTGGATTCATCTCCTGCAAGATCTGCTCAGCAAGGTTGGTACGAACATCCACATAGAAATGTCTGTTCATCTATGGTTGCCCTCTTCATCAGCTTGTCCATTTTGAAATTCATCCCCAAGTCACCAACATTCAGCTCAATTCTTCCTTTCTTGACATCTATAATGGCTCCAGCAGTGGCCACGAAAGGTCTGCCAAGAATCAGAGGATCTTCGGGTTCTTCTCCATACTCCAGAACCACAAAGTCACTGAGAATCATGCAATCTCCTACTTTGACATGCACATCCTATATCACACATTCAGGGACTGTGACTGATCTATCAGCTAGGATAAGATATATCCTAGCATCTTAAAAATCGCTCATCCCTAGGCTCTTGGCAACAGAATGAGGCATCAGGTTTACACTAGAACCAAGATCACACAATGATCTTTCAAACCTGTCTGAAAAGATAGCGCACTCTAAAACAAATCTTCCAAGGTCTGAAAGCTTCTCAGGTACTCTGTTTAGACTCACTGCACTGACATTGATCATCATTGCTCCTTGTTCCAGACTCAAGTTGTTGGTGACCATTCTCTTCACATATCTCCTAATAACAGGAGTAATCCTCACAACAATAATCAAGGGGATTTCAATCACCAGTTTCTCCATGATAACCTTGCTTTTAGCATATTCAAGCTCATGTTTAGACTTCTAAGGATGCTTAGGATAGGGTATCTTAGGCTTATACACCATCTCCTTGATTTGTTTGCAGTCTCTGGCCAAGCAGCTTTGGTTCGGACTTGGTGACGAGCGTCACCCTCCTGGTGACGATCGTCACTGATCGGTGCCGAGTCCTGGGTGACGAGCCCTCTCATCACCACTCCGTCAAACCATGAATTCTTCCTTTTGTAAAGTTGGTGACGAGAGACATCATTCAGGGGTGAAGATCGTCACTCTGTCATTCTCAGGAGGAATTTCATCATCCTCAACTTCTTCAAGTTCCACGATTTTCTTTCCACTCAAACCCTTCTTCAACACTGGTTGAAGGTTTCTTCCACTCCTCAGAGTGATGGCATTCACATTGTGCTTGGGATTAGTATATGTCCTTCCAGGAAGGAATCCCACTTGCCTTTGAAGAGCTCCTGCAGTTTAAGCAATCTGAACATCCAATTTCTTCTTATGAGAGTTCAGACTCTCTATTTTTCCATTCATGTCCGGGTACAACGAATCTATCTTGCCATTGAAGTCCACATTCATCTTCTGATGTCCTTCTAGGATCTGTTCCAGCATAGCTTCCATCTTGTTGTCTTGTACAAGTGCAGTTTGATAGGAAGAAGAACCATAGTTTCTGAAACTCACTTCTGGAACTGTGGCTTTGGATTATAACCAGAAGGATTCTGGTTTCCTGTGATATAAGACTCGGTATGGGAGGCTTATATGATGCGATGCGGAGGTGATGGAATGATGGAGGCAATACGTTGCCTATGTCGCTCTCTCGTACTGACTAGTGGATGGACGGTGGTAGAACAAGGCTTGTTAAACAAGTCTTGAGCCGATATGGGGATCTATCAAGTTGGCTTTAACGCTCTCCCTTGAAGGATCAATGAATGATGAAAGTGATGGATCGATGGCACCACAAAGAGTATGGAAGGCACTCTGTTACAGCAAACACTTAGAACTTGGTGAATCCACACACAAGAACAAGCAAGAACAAAGGCTAGCGGCAGCTAAGCTTTTGTGAAGAAAGTTCGGTCTCTTTATTGATAATGTAGGGTAACCAAAGATACAAAGCTGCAGGGGAGCTTTATAAACAGCTCATCAGCTAGCCCTAAGGCCGAAAATAAAAGCAAAACGACATAACAAAGAAGTACAAAAGAACAAAACGCACAAAAGAAAAAATACATGAAAAAGGAAAGTTCACTTAAGCTAAAAAAGAAATAAAGCTAAGCCGACTTTCTTGATGCCTTAAGGGCTCGAACCGATGATGCCTCGGCGTGTTGGGAGGCTTAAGAACCACAGAGGCAAGCCTCATTACCTGTACAAATCGTATAAACTGAAAATACCTGGTTTTGGCGCGCATGTACCTTGGTTGGCAAGTAGCGGTTTAAGTCCGGTCTTGAGCTGGTTTGTCCGAGTTCCTTGAAGCTCTCATCTTCTTGATATCCACTGAAATCAAGTTGGTGTGTTTCCTCGAGAGCTCCTCCACGTTCTTCGCTTGAAGCGTCTTCTAGCTCCATTGATGTCTTCTCGGCTCTTAGACTTGATCCGGTTGTGTCTTGGCGCTCAGGTACGGCATTGGTGAGATTCTTGTTGTTTTGAGCTCCATTTCCTGTCAAGTAAATGGTCATACCTTAGGTTGTAGCTGGCTGATCTTCCTTGAGGCTCATTTTGCCAAAGACCTCTGATGTGTCTTCCTCGGGTGCAACGGGATACAGTTGAGGGTTTAGTAGCATTCCCACATCCATATTGATCAGTAGTGTCTCCACGGCCTCGTTAAACCCTTCTCTCATCATTCTGGTCTTGGAACGTGTCATTGGTGAACCGCTAACTGGTTGTGACGTCCCGCTCCAACTCTTCTCGTCCCGGTACGAACGGATGGTTGATCCCCTCATTGTTCTCTCTCCTCGGTATGTGCGATTGGTCGATGTTCTCATCATTCCCACCCCCATCGAGAGGTTTTGTAGCATCCGTATCCGAGAAAATTCAGAATGATCGTACCGGACAGGGCATTGTCCGAGGAATGACCGAGCCAAGGGTCGGATATTGGCTGGGAAAGGGAGGTTCGGACTATGGTCGGCTGATGACCGAGGGAATAATCGGGTGGTGGCTGGATAGCCGAGCCGGA
The DNA here is from genome assembly GCA_911865555.2 of Thlaspi arvense. Classification (NCBI taxonomy): domain Eukaryota; kingdom Viridiplantae; phylum Streptophyta; class Magnoliopsida; order Brassicales; family Brassicaceae; genus Thlaspi; species Thlaspi arvense. Next base: position 51,456,273 of record OU466858.1, on the reverse strand, counting down.
TGGACCATATCCGAGGGAAATAGGGTCCAGTCAGTGGGAAATGGGATTTATCCCGGTACAGTGGGATTTATCCGAGGGTCTGGGAGGTTAGTCCGAGTGTCAGTGGACTGTCTCCAAGGGAAAAAGGAAAACCTCCGAGAGAAATAGAGGATAAGCCAAGGTGGGACAAGTTGTCCGAGAGAAATAGGAATATCCGGGTGAAAAATGGAAAACACCTCGGATAAGGGCGGTTTATCCGAGTGGGAAGGGATTTGGGCCGTGGGCCAAGTGTTTGGTCGGCTATTTGGTGGTTTATCGAGGGAATGGTCAAGCCGGTATAGGGAATAGCCGAGAGAATCGAATCGGACTGGGATAAAACTTACTGGAACCAGGAAAAAGGTCGGATAAGTCCGGGTTACCTAGGGGTTTGCGAGTATTTAAGGGATTTTGAGACTTTTCTCGGGAGAGTTGTGTTTATTCGTGAGCAATAAAGCAAAGAAAGAGAATAGTCGAGAGAAAACCCTATGAAAAATAGTTTATCCCGAGGACATCCGAGAGTGATCAGGTTATCGCCGAGCAGATCCGACCATCGCCGTGATAAATTGGTAGGCGATCGGATATTTCCCTAAGTGTTGAGTTTTCATCGGATAACCAAGAGCTAATAGCCTTGTTTTGTGGGGTTTTCGAGGGTAAACAGAGTTTGGTTCGGCGAAAAGTAAACGGATCGAGAGATAGCCGAGGGGAAAGGATCGGATCGTACGGGCAGCCGAGAGATTCTTAAGGAGATTGGATATCTTCGTTTTGGTGCGAGTTTCATTGGGATTTCTTCTGACCAATCTGTTTCCAGCCTTTTTTAAGGTGAGTGCGAGACTGTGGTTGGTATCAAGAACCGTAGGATTGCTAGGGTTGTATGTTTGCATGTTGATTGTGTGATTTTCATATTATGTGTTAGAACTGATCAGCAATTCATATGTTATGATATATTATGGTGTTTACCGGGTCATAGATGATGTCTAGCTAACCTCAGGGTAATCCAGATCATGTACTAGCTTAGGGGATGTGGGATTCTCGCTGAAGTAGACATGGGTCTTAAAAAGGGATTGAACTTGGTGGGCTAAGTTAGATGATCATGGCCGTTTGATATTGTTATGTCTGTTACGAATTGAATGTGTTGAATGTTGAATCCGAAAGTATGATTGCGTGTTTGGTACTGACCAGGTGTTACGGGATGACCGTACTCATTAAGTATTTATGAAATACTTATGCCTCTCTTCTTGAGTGTGTAGGTACTAAGCAGTAAAAAGGGGCGAGACCAGGCGGCAGTGATGGATATGGATGGATCGGGACTGGGTTTTATTTATGTTTAAGACGTTGTGCTTTGTCTTATGGCTTTGGTGTTTGACTATTTAGGTTGCTAGATGATCGTTTGTATTCATTAGCGAATCATTGTGATTTGTTTAAGTTAGCCCCGAATCCTGTTTAAGTGTTTTATGAAGGTTAAATGAATAAGATGAGTTGTTTTACATTCTGCTGTGTATTGATAAGAAAGAATAAGAATAAAGGAAAAAGATTAAAAATATGGCTAAGTATAGAAACGGACTTAGAGGATGTAGTGGGACACAGCCGTGGTACGGTTTACCGGGTTGGGTTACCAGAAGTTGGTATCAGAGCGTTTTAACGCTTCTAGGACTGAAATTGGTGACTGCTGTTGTTTGCTTGTTTGGGGTTTATGGGGGGTCCAATCCATTCTTCACTGCCAAGGTCTCGCGGTAAGTTGTTGTGTGGTGTTGTGAAATACGTTTTGAGTTAGCTTCGGCTAACTGGCATTATTGTACTTGCAGATGGTTGATACCAGAAGAACCGTGAGAAACAATGGGGACAACCAGGCTGCTGGGTCTGTGAACTCAGTCAACGGTGATGTTGCTGAGAGGGCAAGGGAAGCCAAGAGACAGGCAGCTGCGGTTGCAAATGAGGCGGCTAGAGTGGCAGCCGTGGAAGCAGCAAGGAATGCTGTGGATGCTGAGAACGTGGCTAGGAATGCTGCAGGTGCAGCTGGGGTTGCTGCGAATGTAGCACCAGTGGGGTTAGAGGCTGTGCTTGGGATGTTAGTACAGGTACTAGCTAAGCTACCTGCGGTGGCTCCTGCTCCGGCGGTTGCAGCGGCACCACAAGTAGTACCACCGGTGGAGGTTCACGCGGGTATGATTGTGGAGGAAGCGAACCAAGTGGAGAGGGTTCCGAGTTACCTCAAGGTTTTGGATCACATGGTGCGGTTGGGAACCAAGTTCTTTGCTGAAGGTTCTACACCGATTGAGGCGGATGAGTGGAGGATGAGACTAGAATGGAACTTTGAGTCTATCCGATGTCCAGAGGGTTATAAGAGGGACATAGCCGTGCACTACTTGGAGGGTGATGCACACACGTGGTGGAAAGGAATCCTTGGAAGGCTGGTGAATGTGAATTGTTCTTATGAGACATTTTCAGCGATGTTCAGGAGTAAGTACTTCCCAGAGGAAGCTTACAACGAGTTAGAGAAGGCGTTTCTGTAACTTAGTCAGGGGACGCTTACAGTGAGGCAGTATGAGACTCAGTTTAACCAGCTGAGGAAGTATGTGTCTCATGAGTTTGACACGAAGGAGAAGCTGATTCGCAGGTTTATGAGTGGACTGCCAGTTGAGCTAAGGAATGGGTGTGTGGTTCGTGACTTCAGGACAGTTGCTGAGCTTGTTGAGAAGGCGGCATTGTTGGAGTCAGGACAGGCGGAAGCTGCGTTGATGTCAGCTGGGGCTAGTACAGCCGTGACCAAGGTGGGTCAGTGTGGTGGACAGAACCGGAAGTTTGGGAAAGGAGTACCGAACAAAGGATCTGGGGGACGCAGCGTGTGCAGCAAGTGTGGCAAGGCTCACGTTGGCGAGTGTAGGCGCGGTGGTAGTGAATGCCACAGGTGCGGGAATTTAGAGCATCGAGTACGAGACTGTCCAGAGGAGGATCAGCGAGTGGTCCGTGTGTCCGGCAGTGATGGTGCGGTTCGGGTTTGCTACGGTTGTGGAGAACCAGGGCATTTCAAGCTGGAGTGTCCTAAGGCAGGAGTGGTGGAGAAAGCCGTGGCTCAAGGGAAGAGAGCAGGGGAGGCGCTTGCATCACAGGCTAAGAGACATGTGACATTATTGCATATTGCATACATTTTGCATACTCATTAGTTAGCTTTTCATGCATTTGTATCACGTTTTAGGTTAGATTGCATCACTTAGGGTCCTAGAGCATTCTTGCATCAGCATACGCATTTTTCTTACATTTTGCATCACATTCAGGTTGTTTCTGGCTGCTTTGGAGTTGTGGAGGTTCGTGGACATGTTGAGGCTGATGTAGCAGTTCGTGGGAGCTCGGATATATGCTAAGGATCAGAGATCGAGGAGCAGATCGAGCATGACCGATCGATCTAGGAGTTGATCGACCAGAAGATCGAGCCAACCAGGTGATCCAAGAAGAATGATCGAGACAAAGATCGAGTGAAGCAGTCAATCAAACGGTACGGACGTAAATGACGCCATGCAGAGCGAGAGCCAGATCGAGTACACCACTCGATCCAGCCGAAGATCGTTACCGAGATCGGATGTAACACTCGATTCGCCGATGATGATCGAGACCCAGATCGAGCCGAAGACACGATGTCCGGATATGATCGAGAGAACCACTCGATCTTGGAGTCGAGCTCTGTCCTTTCAACCGTTTTTGGCCGCTAGCGAAGGGGGGGACCATTAGCTTGTTTCGGCATTTTGGGAAGGCGGCGACGTCCTTTTCCCATAACAACTTTAGATCCTTATCTTTTCCCTTATGTTTTCTCTCTCGTTTTCGTGAAGAACACCATTGTTGAACTCGCGTTTTTCTTAAGCTTTGTAATCGAATCATTTCCGTTCAATCTAGTTTTCTTTTCATGTTCATCGTCTCGTTTCATATGCTTTGCTTGATTTACTCTATGTGTAGCGAGTAGTTTATTTGGGTTCGGGGTTGAGAGGATTAAGGGGTCTAAAGGGTTTCGATCTTGGGATTTTTCTAAACGTTTTCAATGGCTATCTCTTCTAAGGTGTTGAGATCTCAATGCTTGAAGACTCTCACGCCAAGAGCTTCATGATCCGAGAGGTTCCTTACCTTGACAGGATTCAGGAGCCTCGGAAGATCACACCTTAGAGACTAGTTACCCCCTCCCAAAAGCCATGGAAGTTTGGGGGATTAGTTAAGTCATTCGTTTGAAATCTGTTTTCCTTGCCCTTCGACCTCTCTTTCCACCAAAAGGTATGGGTTTGGAGGAGACGATGAAGGAGTGATCTACACCGACAGCCACGGATAGATCTTGCTTAGTTTTCAAGGCTTAGAGATCCTCACCAAGTGAGTCGATTTAAAGTTTTAAACCCAAGGTCGAACCTTTGAAACCCCTGACCATGAACCTCAACCCTATGCCCTTTCTTTTAGCATCTTTACATCTTATCTCGTCTTTCGCTTGATCTCTGATAGCATCCTGGTCATTAGATTTACTGTTCTTATATTTTTAGACGAGATCGATTGTTACTGCTCGATCTAGTGGTCGATCTCGTGGTCGATCCACTAGTCGAATTTTAATAATTCGAGGCTTTATCTTTTAATTATTCTGTTTGTTTCTCGTGGTAGTTTCTTCATTTCTAGTATTTTTAAAATAGGTTTCATTCTGTTTAAGTTGCTGCATCTAGTTTTTAGAGATTTTCTCATAAACCATCTCATTTCGCTTAAATTTGCATTAGTCATTGTATTCTCTGTGCATTCTCTATCATCCTAGGAGTGGATTGACTCTCTCTTGCTTGCTGTACTACAACATGTCTTGCATTTAAGTTTGATAACCTCACTGCAATATAACCCTTGTGCAAAAAAGTGATTATCAAATGGCGCCGTTGCCATCCTAGGACTGTTTAGAGAACATAGAGATTTGGGTCTTAGCAAAGACTAAGTCTTTACCTTTTTCAAGTTACTAATGATTCTACTCTCAAACGTGTGTTTTCAGGTACATGAATCTTCGTTCAAGGGGAGACAACAATCTACTACAACCCTTAGACAACATTCATCAGCTTGGTCACTCACGGCAAAGGAGAGTCAGAGAACAAACAAGAGCCTTTGAGGAGATTGTTCAGCACGGTTTGGTTGACTTTGAAGCTATGGCTGAACACGAGCATCCAGATGGACCTCCTCCAGCTCACGGGGCAGCAGGAAGGGGCAATGGAAACCCCCAACACGCGGCTAGACCCCCAAGGATCATAGGAGCCAGAGATGCTCCCAATACACATCACAATAGGTTTGGGATCACTCCTCCTCCTGTACAAAACAACAACTCGAGATCAAGCCAGGTTTCATCTCCATGGTGCAAAACAACAAGTTCCACGGCTTAGCAATGGAAGATCCCTTGGAGCACCTAGACAACTTCGAGCAAGTATGTGGGATGATAAAGATCAATGGCATATCCAAAGATACTTTCAAGCTGTGTCTCTTCCCCTTTTCACTCGGAGACAAAGCTAGACATTGGGAGAAGACCCTCCCACAAGGCACCATCACATCATGGGCTGAGTGTAAGAAGGCCTTTCTCTTAAAGTTCTTCTCAAGCACCAGGACAGCACGGTTGAGAAGCGAAATCAGCGGTTTCACTCAAAAGAACAATGAGACATTCAACGAGGCAATGGAGCATTTTAAAGACTACACGATTCAGCGAGGAGACACTACTCAGTACCATATACCGTGGAGCTTCACCAAAGATCAGGTTGTTGCTTGACACAGCTAGCAAAGGGAACTTCCTCGGTCAGGAGGTAGAAGAGGGTATGGAGCTGATAGAAAACTTGGCGTTGAGTGATGGAAACTACGCTGAGGATTATGACCGTGCACTGAGAGGATCAGAGTTAGAGTCTCACAAGAAGGAGCTCGAATCTTTGCATGAGAAGATAGATAAGCTGGTGTTAGCCAATCAGAAGCATGTTCACTTTGTTGGTGAAGCTGATGAGAACCAAGAGGAGTTGGAGTTGAGCCAAGAAGAAGCCAATTGGGTGGCGGGACAGAACAACTACAAACCTCAAGGCTACAACCAAGGCTACCAAAACAACAACCTCTCTTACTGAAGCACCAACGTAGTCAACCCTAAAGATCAAGTGTACCCTGCTCAGCAAGCAAAACCTTTCATCCCTTACAACAAAGGTTTTCAACCGAGTGGTGGTTTCCAAGGTCAAGGGCAGAACAACTTCCAAGGGCAACATCATAACAACAAAGGTTATACACCTAACTACCCTCCGGGATTTGCACCTCAGCAGCAACAACCGATGCAACAACAAGTTGATCCGGTTCAAGCAATGTTTCAACAGCTTATACAAGGGCAAGCCTCTACAAACCAGAAGTTCGCCGAGATGAACACTCGTCTAGACTCGTCTCTCACTGACTTCTCCACTCAGATTACCAACTTAAACAACAATATGAAGCAGCTGGAGAAAGGGAAAGAGAGTACGAGTGGTCAGAATAGTCTTCCGGGAAAGTGTGAGCAGAATCCCAAGGAGTATGCTAATGCTATAACGTTGAGAAGCGGCAAAGAGCTCGAACCTCCGGTCTCTAAAAAGAACAACGAGGACGTTGTAATTCAAGAGGGGGAGGGTAAGCCTTCGGCTGATGATGATGAGATTAACTTTGACAACGTTTGGATCCAAGGGCCAAGAAGAGGAGACAAAGCAGTTGCTGAAAAGAAAGCTGAGCAAACCACTAAGGAGAAGAATGCTTATGTGCCTCCACCTTATGTACCTAAGCTGCCTTTTCCTGGCCGCTTCAAGAAACAACTCATAGAGAAGCATAGAATCCTCTTTGAGAAGCATCTTAAGGACGTGGAGATCAAGCTACCTCTCGTTGACTGCCTTGCAATGATGCCTAAATGCGCCAAATTCTTCAAACACACTCTCGTGAAGAAGAATAAGGAAAGCAAGGAGGTACTTGTTCTAAGTGAAGAGTGTAGTGCTGTGATACATAAGGAGATAGTCCCTAAGAAGTTGGGAGACCCTCGAAGCTTCACTATACCCTGCGCTTTAGGCCCTCTAGAGTTCAAGAGTTGCTTATATGATCTCGGAGCTAGCATAAACCTGATGCCTCACTCCGTGGCTAAGAAGCTTGGTTTTACTCGTTTCAAAGACTGTCGGATCTCGTTGGTACTGGCTGATAGGAGTGTGAGGCTACCAGTGGGGCTGCTTGAAGATTTACCTGTGCGAATCAGTGGTGTGAACGTGCCTACGGACTTCGTAGTGTTGGAGATGGATGAAGAGCCTAAGGATCCACTCATCTTAGGGACACCATTCCTTGCAACCGCCGGGGCTATCATAGATGTGAAGAATGGGAAGATTGCCTTCCATTTGGGAAAGGAGATAAGGCTTGAATTTGACATCAATGAGGTTCTGAAGAAGCCGACCATTGAAGGGCAAGCTTTCTATATTGAAACGATGGATGCTTTAGCGGATGAGTTGCTGGAAGAGCTGGCTTTAGAAGACCATCTGAAGCTAGCACTGACTAAGGAGCCAGGAGAGTTTGGCTATGTGGTCCAGAGAAACCAAGAGTACGTCAACCTGCTGGATTCTAGGAGGATTGTTAAGAATGAAGAAGGTTGCTGTCTAGAGATCGACCCCGAGATCGACGCTATCACTCGATCCAGGAGTCAGATCGACAAGGCAATCGAGAATACAACTCGATCCGGTGCAACAATCGACGGACAGATCGAGAAGAATGCTCGATCAGGAAAAACAATCGAGTCGGCGATCGAGGAAGACCTCCCAATCATTTTGGGGTCCAATCAAGAGATCGACTCAGCGTCTCGATCCCTTACTCGATCCATATTAAATCGAGTAAGTGAATCGAGCGAAATGGCTCGATCTAGACGACATCGAGAGGAGAATCGGCCGGAGGACTTGATCTCAGAAGGGATAGCGATAGAGGAAAGCAACAACAACAGCCACGAGGATGACTGGAGTGAGCTGTTAGCCCTGAAGGTGGACCTTAAGGAGCTCCCAAAAGGGCTAAGGTATGCTTTCTTAGGGCCTAATAACACCTATCCCGTGATTGTGAATGAAAACCTTAGTGATGATGAGTTGCACTCGCTCCTAACTGAGCTGAGAAAGTATAGGAAGGCCATTGGGTACTCTTTAAGTGACATCAAGGGCCTTTCACCAATGCTTTGCACTCATAGGATTCACTTGGATAATGAGAACGCTTCTTCTATAGAACATCAAAGGCGTTTGAATCCTAATTTGAAAGAGGTTGTTAAGAAAGAAATCCTTAAGCTTTTAGAGTCTGACGTGATCTATCCCATAAGTGACAGCACGTGGGTTTCTCCTGTACATGTGGTGCGTAAGAAGGGAGGGATCACGGTTATAAGGAATGAAAAGGATGAGCTTATTCCTACTAGAACCATCACTGGTCATAGGATGTGTATAGATTATAGGAAACTTAACCTTGCGACTAGGAAAGACCATTTCCCTTTGCCTTTTATTGATCAAATGCTTGAGAGACTTGCTAATCACCCTTACTACTGTTTTCTCGATGGGTATAGCAGTTTCTTTCAAATACCAATACACCCAAATGATCAGGAGAAGACGGCCTTCACATGTCCCTACGGTACCTTTGCATATCGAAGGATGCCGTTTGGATTGTGTAATGCACCGGCTACGTTTCAGCGGTGTATGATGTCGATCTGCTCCGATCTCATAGAAGAGATGGTAGAGGTGTTTATGGATGACTTCTCTGTCTATGGTGCGTCCTTTTCTGCGTGTTTGTTGAATCTTTGCAGGGTACTAAAACGTTGTGAAGAGACAAACTTGCTGCTGAACTGGGAGAAATACCACTTCATGGTTAAGGAAGGGATCGTGCTTGGTCATAAGATATCAGAGAAGGGCATTGAGGTTGATCAGGCTAAGGTGGAGGTCATGATGGGTCTTGAGCCGCCGGTTAATGTTAAGGCAGTCAGAAGCTTCTTGGGACACGCAGGGTTCTATAGGCTCTTCATCAAGGATTTCTCCAAGATTGCACGCCCTCTTACACGGCTGTTGTGCAAGGAAGCTGAGTTTGCATTTGATGAGGAGTGTTTGAAAGCTTTCGTGACCATCAAAGAAGCCCTTACATCAGCTCCTATAGTCCAAGCACAAGACTGGTCTCTTCCTTTTGAGATCATGTGTGATGCTAGTGACTACGCCGTAGGAGCCGTTCTCGGTCAGAAGAAAGACAAGAAGCTGCACGTGATCTACTATGCTTCAAGAACCTTGGATGACACGCAATCAAGATACACCACTACGGAGAAGGAGTTGCTTGCAGTAGTCTTCGCCTTTGAGAAGTTCAGATCGTATCTCGTTGGTTCCAAGGCTATTGTATACACGGATCACGCTTCCTTGCGATACATCTACTCGAAGAAAGACACTAAGCCTCGGCTCTTAAGATGGATTCTCTTACTCCAGGAGTTTGACATGGAGATTAAAGACAAGAAAGGGATAGAAAACGGAGTCGCTGACCATCTCTCACAGCTAAGGATCAACTAGTCTCTCCCCTTAGATGACTCTCTTCCAGAAGAGCAGCTTATGGCGATTACCACGGCTGTTTGTGGAAAGCTAGAAGGGAGGTTTGAGGAGGTGTTGAGTTTCAAAGAAGAGGATCTACCGTGGTATGCTGATGTAGTGAACTATCTTGCATGTGGTGAGGAGCCAACACATCTCAACAGCTATCACAAGAAGCGGTTTATGAGAGAGGCTAGTGACTACTTTTGGGACAAGCCCTACTTATACAAGAGAGGAGTAGACAGTTTGTACCGGAGATGTGTTACAAAGGAAGAAGCCAGGGACATCCTCTATCATTGCCATGGCTCTTCCTACGGAGGACACTTCGCCTCATTCAAGACTTCCACGAAAGTGTTGCAAGCCGGTTTCTGGTGGCCGTCCATTTTTAAAGATGCACACGAGTTTGTGAAGAGCTGTGAGGCATGTCAACGAGCAGGGAATATAACTAAGAGGAACGAAATGCCTCAAGTCCCCATCTTCGAGGTTGACGTGTTCGACGCGTGGGGGATAGACTTCATGGGGCCATTTCCTTCTTCATACGGCAACAAATACATCTTGGTAGCAGTTGATGATGTCTCCAAATGGGTTGAGGCTGTTGCTTCCCCTACAAATGACTCTAAGGTGGTAATCAAGCTGTTCAAGAGTATCATCTTCCCGAGGTTTGGGGTACCCAAGGTTGTTATAAGCGATGGAGGAAGCCACTTCATAAACAAGGTCTTTGAGAACCTCTTGAGAAAGTATGGAGTTAAGCATAAGGTGGCTACACCGTATCACCCTCAAACAAGCGGTCAAGTGGAAGTCTCCAACAGGAAAATCAAGACTATACTAGAGAAGACCGTCGGAGCAACAAGGAAAGACTGGACAGTGAAGCTGGACGACGCTCTTTGGGCCTACCGTACCGCCTTCAAAAGGCTGATTGGTACAACTCCTTTCACTCTACTCTATGGCAAGGGCTGTCACCTCTCGGTTGAGCTGGAACACCATGCGTTGTGGGCTGTGAAGAGGCTGAACTTTGACCTCAAGACTGCTCAGGAGAGGCGCCTTATTCAGCTACACGAACTGGATGAGTTGAGGCTGAACGCTTACGAGAGCTCTCGGATATACAAGGAGCGGACTAAGGAGACTCATGACAAGAAGTTGGTTGCCAAGGAGCTTAGGTAAGGAGGTTTAGTGTTGCTGTACAACTCGAGGCTCAAGCTCTTCCCGGGTAAGCTGAAATCAAGGTGGAGCGGACCGTTCGTGATTCAAGAAGTGTTGCCTTATGGAGCTGTTACTCTGATGGGAAAAAGTGGCAGTGCATTCACCGTCAACAGACACAGAGTCAAGCCCTACTTGGCAGATAGCTATGACAAGGAGAGTACCTCGGCCCTTCTCCAAGACCCACCATCTGCTTAAACCAAGTAAGGTCTAGCTAAAGATGTTAAAGAAAGCGCACTAGGGAGGCATTCCCATGTTTATCTTGTACATATTCCTGCTTTATTTCCCTTTCAGTTTTATGTTTTTATTCTGCAAGTGTGTAGGAACAGGTATAAGGAGCCTAAACCTTGACCTTGAGGTCTAAAAGAGGTGATAGGGGTTAAGATAAGGCTAGCGATCGAGTGCTCGACTGATCCTGGCTCGATCTTTGCTAGATCGAGTCAGTGAATCGAGAGGAGCCAGTCGATCTAGACGAGAACGAGTGACAAGATCGACCTTGACGAAAAAGGATCGATCGATCCAAATCGGATCGACCGATCTAATTTCTCTCGGGAAAATCTGTTGAAAATAGATCGATCACTCGACTCGATCCATCTCTTGATCTACGCCAAATTGACCCCTAAATCGAGGACATAGCTCGATCATGAGGACTGAGCCGTGGAGTAAACATCTCAATGATCGAGAGAGCCAATCGATCCAGAACTCGATTCATCATGAATCGAGTCTCAAATCGAGTAACCCTCTCGATCTAAGCCATTATGGGCATGAGATCGAGTCCTAGATCGACCAAATGGACTCGATCTCATGCCGAGGTAACATTTTATTTCCCTCCTTTACTCTTTTCCCTCCAACTTTTGAATTCACAACTTGGTCAAGGCAAGCATCTTTGACCATGAAAGATGTGCATTGACCAAGACTTTGTCAGAAAAACCACTTTTACTACCAATTGTTTTGATTTTTGCTAGCCTTTAAATATTTCAACAACCTTTCACCCTCTCATTCCTGCTTTTCTCGAAAATTTTAAACAAAGAGAGTGAGGGTTTCGGTTTTCAAAAGCTAGAAAAGATATTCTGCATTTCTTGCAAAGGTATTTTCAAAAATTTAATGATTTAATTTTAGAAAATTTCCTTTAAATACGCAAGATCTTGTTCTAGAATATAGGGTTGGTTTTGATTTTTAAAAAAACTAGCTAAGTAAAACGAATAATTCTATATTTTTCAGTATCTAAAGATATGATTCTCCTTTAATTAGCTATGATTTTTGTTTATTCCCCAAAATTCTAGGGTAGTTTTTATAAGTTCTCTCCTTCTCTTCTCTCATTCTCATCAAAACCGCCGTTTGCTTATCAATTTCTTTAGAAACTTGTTTCAGGAACAATGGCCCCAAAGAGAACAAGAGAAGAGCAAGCACAAGAAGGAGAAGGACAGGAAGTGGCAGTTCAAGAGAGGGTCAGATGGAGTAAAGATGAGAAGAGGGACAAGAAACGGCTGGAAAGGCTTCGGTTTAAGCCTACCAAGTTTGCTGATCAAGAGCTGTTGTCTAAGTTAGGGATTCTTGGGGATTTCGACCAACACCTCAAGAACATTGGCTTAAGATGTCTGTCACGGATGGATTGCCCAACCATTCCTGAAGTGACAATAGACTTCCTTGCCACCTTGGAGTTCCGTTACGAAAATCCTAGCGCACCCGTCCCATCCCAAGGTCGCCTCTACTTCAAGGTTGGCCGTCAAGCCTATACACTCTCCATCCCTGAGCTATGCCAAGCTTATGGTCTCAACGCGGATGCCTACAAGGTCGAGTTCCCAGCCTTCAAGAAAGCCGACGACTTTTGGGACCTGATCAGCAATGAAGACTACAAGGCCCACACCGCCAAGATCAAGCGAGTAAGGAGCCCGGTGCTGAGGTATACTCTGAAGCTGATTGCCAACACGTTTAGTGGAAGATCTGTTGCTCCTACGGTCACGAAGACAGAGCTGTGCTTCCTGTTCTAAGGTGTGAAGCACTTGGTGTGTGATCCGGATGCAAATGACGAGCCCATGGAGGATGAACTCGGCGATGAAGTGAACTACGGGTGTGTGCTCGCGGCTTCTTTGGTGAAATACAAGGCTTATGCCTTGCGGTGCAAGGAAACTTCCTCTTACATTGGCGGCTTCCTTACTCCTCAGTTTGTGCAAGCTGGTGTGCCCATTCATGACTTTGCTCACGTCCTAACCAGAGCTTTCATGGACGAGGCATACATGAGGAATACTGACAGCTTGGGACGCACGCCAGCGGAAGGTTTCTACGCCTACCTCTTCATAGATGACGAAGACAAGAAGAGAGTGTGCATCCTGCCCAACAAAGATGAAACCGAGCTGCTTGGTGTTGGGAACATCGAGTTCTTGCCCACGGAGGAAGAATGCTTTGCCCCTTTAGGAGGACCACCTGCTTCAGCGATTGCCCCTCGTCAAAGGTCAGAGTCTCTAGCCACGGAAGATGAGATGCCCGAAGCCTACACACTTCCCAAGCTAGACTTTGAGCCGAGGACAAAAACCGAGAAGTTCTTAGCATCAGTTGTGGAGATGCAAAGGAAGATCAACAAGTGGCAAGGCAAGATGCTCAAGAAGCTTGGAAAGAAAGTCAAGGCACTTCAGGGAGGCTCGCCTAAGAAAGCTGCAAGTCAAGAGGTGCAACAACCCGAGAAGAGAAGGCTCTCAACCGGCGGTATTGTCATCCGCGAGACCCAAGGAAGCACCATTCAGCCGGCGCGCCACTCTCTCCAAGAACCAGCTGACAAGGGCAAAGCAACAATCTCTAGCTCCTCTGGAACATCCTCAAGTTCCAGCCGAGACTAGACCAGAGGTAACAACCTTCTTCCATTGTACATAACCGCTCATATTTGTTTCTTTTTGCTTTGTGTTTTGATACTCCTTCAGATGAGTTTGCCACCGGGACGGTGTCAAGCAAGTTTGGGGGAGTACATGTGTGATTTGACATGTGTTCTTTGATCTTATTTTCCTTTAGCATCCTTGAGTTGATCTTATTTTCCTTTAGCATCCTTGAGTCTTTAGTTCATGAAAAATTGGTAAAATTTTTAAATTTTTTTTCAAAGATTCATGTAGTTGCATTCATCTTTTTAAAACATGTTAGGATTGAGTCTAGAATTTCTCATAGCATCTAGGTTGTTTGGATTTTGCATAAGGGGTTAGAATTTCTTAAAAAGGTGTGTTTACTTATGAATTGTTTCAATGCCCTAGTTAGTAGTTCTCTAATGCTTTGTCTATGCTTTGAAAGTAAGTTCTTACCATGCTTGGATCACTTGTTAGGATTTTCGTGGCTTAAATTGAACTCTCATAATTCGAAACTCATCCTAATAAGTGAAAACCTTAATTTGAAATTCTAATTATCATTCTTATGCATTTGAAAATGAACACATGGTTTTAAAATATTTAGGCTCTCTTCTTCCTTTTTACCACTCTTTGTGAGCCTAAGTAGAATTCCCTCCTTGAACCTTACCCTTTTTTGAAGCCAATTGTTCTTGTGTGACATCTTTGTGAGGCCTTCCTTTCGGTTTGAACTTGGCATAAAGTGTTACGTTTAGGCGACATGATTTGGTTTTCATATGATTGCTAGCTTTGCATTTTGAAGCTAGGTATAGGCTTAGGATAATTTTGGGGGATCATTGGGGTTGCTTTCTTGCCTATTTGTTCTCGGTTTCAAAGAACTTTGTGTTTTAAGGAAAGAAATGGGTTTTAAGTGAAAGGTTGTTTTTAAAACTAAATATGCTCTAATAAATTTCAGGAGGTAGCTCTCCCATAATAAAATAATAAAATAAATAAAAAGAGAAAAGAAAAGAAAAAGAAATAAAAAGAGCCTAAGTGCCAAATAAAGAAAAAAATAAAAAGAAAAAAATAAGAGAGCTAATAATAAGAAATATTTTAAAGGAGCAAAAATATTTTTCAAAACCTTTTCACTAGCCTAAAAAGTTTAAAAATGTCTTTATTTCGAATTGGGGATTGCTAAGTTTGTGAAGAATAAGGGTAGACTCTTAAGTGGTGAGTGAGGATAAAATTTGTTAAATGAGAGGGTTATAGGATCGTTTTTTAGTTTACATGGATAGATGAGAATCTAATAATGTATGCATAAATTGTCTTTACCTTTAGCATTATGCACAAGTTCAACCATTTTTGAGAGAAACCCTTGTTCTAATTATAAACCCTTTTCAAATGAGATCATTCAATGCTCATAACCTTCACCCTAAGCCAAATGTATTTTGCTTTAAAGTGCATAAGTTTGATTCATGGTTCGAATGTTAATGAATGTTAAAGGATGAGTTTCTTTGATTGTTAGGAATAGGAGAGTCATGATTTGAATTTCTTTGTGTGATGAGTATTGCTAAGTTCTTTGGAGTATGAGTGTAAGCATAGCATTTTAGAACTGTTAACTAGGACATTGAGATTGATTCATTTGAAAGGCACCTTTGCAAGAAGTTTAAAACCCCATTCATTTTTCAGAAAACCTCTCTTCCTTACTTATTTTCTGTTGCTTGAGGGCAAGCAAGATGTAAGTTTGGGGGAGTTGATGTTATTGCATATTGCATACATTTTGCATACTCATTAGTTAGCTTTTCATGCATTTGTATCACGTTTTAGGTTAGATTGCATCACTTAGGGTCCTAGAGCATTCTTGCATCAGCATACGCATTGTCCTTGCATTTTGCATCACATTCAGGTTGTTTCTGGCTGCTTTGGAGTCGTGGAGGTTCGTGGACGTGTTGAGGCTGATGTAGCAGTTCGTGGGATGTCGGATATATGCTAAGGATCGGAGATCGAGGAGCAGATCGAGCATGGCCGGTCGATCTAGGAGTTGATCGACCAGAAGATCGATCCAACCAGGCGATCCCAGAAGAATGATCGAGACAAAGATCGAGTGAAGCAGTCGATCAAACGGTACGGACGTAAATGACGCCATGCAGAGCGAGAGCCAGATCGAGTACACCACTCGATCCAGCCGAAGATCGATACCGAGATCGGATGCAACACTCGATTCGCCGATGATGATCGAGACCCAGATCGAGCGGAAGACACGATGTCCGGATATGATCGAGAGAACCACTCGATCTTAGAGTCGATCTCTGTCCTTTCAACCGTTTTAGGCCGCTAGCGAAGGGGGGACCATTAGCTTGTTTCGGCATTTTTGGAAGGCGGTGACGTCCTTTTCCCACAACAACTTTAGATCCTTATCTTTTCCCTTATGTTTTCTCTCTCGTTTTTGTGAAGAACACCATTGTTGAACTCGCGTTTTTCTTAAGCTTTGTAATCGAATCATTTCCGTTCAATCTAGTTTTCTTTTCATGTTCATCGTCTCGTTTCATATGCTTTGCTTGATTTACTCTATGTGTAGCGAGTATTTTATTTGGGTTCGGGGTTGAGAGGATTAAGGGGTCTAAAGGGTTTCGATCTTGGGGTTTTTCTAAACGTTTTCAATGGCTATTTCTTCTAAGGTGTTGAGATCTCAATGCTTGAAGACTCTCACGCCAAGAGCTTCATGATCCGAGAGGTTCCTTACCTTGACAGGATTCAGGAGCCTCGGAAGATCACACCTTAGAGACTAGTTACCCCTTCCCAAAAGCCATGGAAGTTTGGGGGATTAGTTAAGCCATTCGTTTGAAATCTGTTTTCCTTGCCCTTCGACCTCTCTTTCCACCAAAAGCCATGGGTTTGGAGGAGAGGATGAAGGAGTGATCTATAATGAAAGCCACGGATAGATCTTGCTTAGTTTTCAAGGCTTAGAGATCCTCACCAAGTGAGTCGATTTAAAGTTTTAAACCCAAGGTCGAACCTTTGAAACCCCTGACCATGAATCTCAACCCTAGGCCCTTTCTTTTAGCATCTTTACATCTTATCTCGTCTTTCGCTTGATCTCTGATAGCATCCTGGTTATTAGTTTTACTGTTCTCGCATTTTTAGACGAGATCGATTGTTACTGCTCGATCTAGTGGTCGATCTCGTGGTCGATCCACTAGTCGAATTTTAATAATTCGAAGCTTTCTCCTTTAATTATTCTGTTTGTTTCTCATGGTAGTTTCTTCATTTCTAGTATTTTTAAAATAGGTTTCATTCTGTTTAAGTTGCTGCATCTAGTTTTTAGAGATTTTCTCATAAACCATCTCATTTCGCTTAGATTTGCATTAGTCCTTGTATTCTCTGTGCATTCTCTATCATCCTAGGAGTGGATTGACTCTCTCTTGCTTGCTGTACTACAACATGTCTTGCATTTGAGTTTGATAACCTCACTGAAATATAACCCTTGTGCAAAAAAGTGATTATCAACAGGCCATTATGCCGAGGGTGTACACGACGAGTGCAGCAGCAGTCGAGGAACCGAGCACTTCTCATCCGATTACTGGTACGTGTGGTACTTAGTATTTTCTAAACTTGCTTTTGCGTGATGTGTGTTAGTATAGAGTCTTAGCATTCTAGGGAATGAATGTGTAGGGAGCTTGCTAATGGGTGAGGTTGAAACCCATGTTCTGTTTGACTCGGGAGCGAGTCATTGTTTTGTTAATCCGGACATGATCGGAAAGGGACAGTTCCAGAAGGAACCTGGAGAGGACTTTGGGTTAGTACAAGCGGCTGGAGGCCAAGTGATGTTTTCACTAGGAACGGTCAAGAATATTCCAGTGATGTTTGGGGAAGTGAACATGCCAACGGATCTAGTGATCTGTAGGGTTAAGTCCTACGATGTCATTTTGGGAATGGACTGGTTAGGCAAGCACATAGCTCACTTGGATTGTCACCGTGGAAGGGTGCGGTTTGAGAGAGACAGAGAGGTCTTGGTTTATCAGGGAGTTAGGCCAACCTCGGGAAGTTTGGTGGTTTCAGCTATTCAAGCAGAACGACTGATAGAGAAGGGTTGTGAGGCGTATCTAGCAACGATCACTACCACGGAAGGAGGACCGAATGTATACTTGGGCAGTATACAGGTAGTGCAAGAATTTGAGGATGTTTTTCAGGCGTTGGCAGGACTGCCACCAGCTCGTTCAGATCCACTAACGTTTGAACTTGAGCCCAGGACAGCTCCATTGTCCTAAGCACCATACCGGATGGCGCCAGCAGAGATGGCGGAACTGAAGAAGCAGCTAACGGAGTTGTTGGACAAAGGCTTCATTAGACCTAGTAGTTCACCGTGGGGAGCACCAGTGTTGTTCGTGAAGAAGAAGGATGGGAGCTTCAGCGTTTGCATTGACTACCGCGGATTGAACCGTGTGACCATGAAGAACAAGTATCCACTTCCCAGGATAGACGAGTTATTGGACCAACTCAGGGGAGCTACTTGGTTCTCTAAGATCGATTTGGCATCAGGGTACCATCAAATACCCATAGAGGAGACAGACGTACGTAAGACTGCCTTTAGGACAAGGTACGGTCATTACGAGTTTGTGGTCATACCATTTGGTTTGACGAATGCGCCAGCTGCATTCATGAAGTTGATGAATGGCGTATTCAGAGAGTACCTAGATGAGTTTGTGATCATTTTCATAGATGATATTATAGTATACTCTAAGGATGCGGAAGAGCATAATAGTCATTTGCAGAATGTTCTGGAGAAATTGAGAGAACAGAAGTTATATGCCAAGCTCAGTAAGTGTAGCTTTTGGCAACGGCATATAGGGTTCTTGGGTCACATTTTTTCGGATAAGGGAGTGTCCGTGGACCCAGAGAAGATTCAGGCTATTGCGGATTGGCATAAGCTAGAGAACGCTACAGAGATAAGGAGTTTTCTCGGACTAGCTGGTTACTACAGGCGGTTTGTCAAAGGTTTTGCAAGCATGGCTCAGCCAATGACAAAGCTGACTGGTAATGACGTGGAGTATGTCTGGACGGATGAGTGTGAAGAATGTTTGTCAAAGCTAAAGGAGTTATTCACAAGTGCACCAGTATTGGCGTTACCGAAACCGGGTGAGCCATACGTGGTATACACGGATGCATCAAGGAAAGGACTAGTGTGTGTTCTGATGCAAAATGGTAAGGTGATAGCTTATGCTTCGCGGCAGCTACGGAAGCATGAAGGAAACTACCCTACGCATGATTTAGAAATGGCGGCTGTGGTATTTGCACTTAAGATATAGAGATCTTACTTGTATGGGGAGAAGGTGCAGATATACACGGACAACAAGAGTTTAAAGTACATCTTTACTCAACCGGATTTGAACTTGAGACAGCGTAGATGGATGGAGTTGGTAGCGGACTATGACTTGGAGATAGCATACCATCCAGGAAAGGCCAACTTGGTGGCGAATGCGTTGAGTAGGAGAAGGGCTAGCGTATCATTAAAACAGAATGTTGGAAGCATTGTGAACATGCTAAGGACATTGCAGCTGAATGCAGTAACAGAAGGGGTTGAAACGTTGGGTCTGGAAGCTGCGGATAGAGCTGACTTGTTGACTAGGATTCGGATTTCTCAGGAGCAGGATGAGAATCTGAAAAAGGTGTCACAGAATGACAAGACGGAATATCAGACTTCAAGCAATGGGACCATTGTTGTGAACGGACGGGTCTGTGTTCCAGATGTGAAGGAGTTACGGGAGGAGATCCTGAAGGAGGCACATTAGTCAAGGTTTTCTGTTTATCCGGGAATGACCAAGATGTATCAGGATTTGAAACGGTACTATCATTGGGTTGGGATGAAACGTGATGTTGCTAAGTGGGTCGCCAGATGTGAGACGTGCCAATTGGTTAAGGCAGATCATCAGTTTCCGAGTGGTTTGTTGCAAACGTTGCCAATTCCGGAGTGGAAATGGGACATGATCACCATGGACTTTGTACTCGGATTGCCTAAGACTAAGAAGTTGCATGACGGGATATGGGTCATTGTGGATCGTTTGACCAAGTCTGCTCACTTCTTAGCAATGAAAAAGACGGACGGAGTACCAAAGTTGGTGGACATGTATATTGATCAGATCGTAAAGTTCCATGGACTGCTAGTGAGTATCATCTCAGATCGTGATCCGAAGTTTACTTCGAGGTTCTGGAAAGAGTTCCAGGAAGCGTGTGGAACGCGGTTGCATATGAGTACAGCGTATCATCCTCGGACTGATGGGCAGTCAGAACGGACGATCAGGACACTGGAGGACATGTTGAGAGCGTGTGTACTGGACTGGGGTGGTAGTTGGGAAGACTACCTACCGTTGGCTGAATTTGCGTACAACAATAGTCACCTAAGGAGCAAAGAGATGTCTCCGTACGAGGCGTTGTATGGCAGGCCGTGCAGGACATCATTGTGTTGGACACAAGTGGGGGAGCGTAGTGTAATGGGGCCAGCAGTGGTCGAGGCTACTACAGAAAAGATCAGATTGTTAAAGGCTAAGCTGAAAGAGGTTATGGACAGGCAGAAAAGTTATGCGGACAAGCATCACAGTGTCGGTGATATGGTTTATCTTAAGGCACTGGCTTATAAGGGAACAGATAGGGCAGCTAAGAGTGCCAAGTTGAATCCGAGGTACATGGGGCCGTACCGGATACTGGAAAGAGTTGGCGCAGTGGCTTACAAGTTGGCTTGCCATCAGAAATGGGAGCATTCCATAATGTATTACATGTGTCACAGCTAAGGAAGCACATTACTGAATGGGAAACGGTTATAGAGGAGCCGCCAGCAGACTTGCAAGAGGACCTTGCAGTAGTGGCTAGACCGGTTTGGGTGATAGATCAGAAAGAAGAGACTAAGCGTGGGAAGCTGGTCAGAATGGTTCAGGTGGTATGGGACTGCGACGAACAGGAACAGGTTACTTGAGAAAATGAGGCTAGGATGAAAGCTGATTATCCTAAATGGTTTGACAAGTTGCAAACGGATGAGTCGGATTCGAGGACAAATCCAGAACGGGTGGGGGAGAGTTGTACCATCCGTATCCAAGAAAATTCAGAATGATCGTACCGGACAGGGCATTGTCCGAGGAATGACCGAGCCAAGGGTTGGATATTGGCTGGGAAAGGGAGGTTCGGACTATGGTCGGGTGATGACCGAGTGATGTTACTGCATATTGCATTTATTTTGCATACATATTAGTTAGCTTTTCATGCATTTACATCACACCTTAGACTAGATTGCATCACTTAGGGTCCTAGAGCATTCTCGCACCAGCATACGCATGTTCTTTGCATTTTGCATCACATTCAGGTTGTTTCTGGCTACTTTGGAGTCGTGGAGGTTCGTGGACGTGCTGAAGCTGTTGTGGTGGTTCGTGGAACGTCGGATGTTTGCTAAGGACCAGAGATCGGGGAGCAGAGCGAGAATGGCAGGTCGATCTAGATTAGATCGACCAGAAGATCGAGAAGCCCAGGCGATCCAAGGGAAATGATCGAGACGAAGATATAGTGGGGCAATCGATCAAATGGTACGGACGTAAATGACGCCATGCAGAGCGAGAGCCGGATCGAGTCCACCACTTGATCCGACCGAATATCGATACCAAGATCGGATGCAACACTCGATCCGCCGAAGAAGATCGAGACCCAGATCGAGTAGAAGACACGATGCCCAAAAGTGATCGAGAGAGCCGCTCGATCCCGAAGTCGATCTCTGTCCTTTCAACCGTTTTTGGCCGCTAGCGAGGGGGGACCATCGAGCTATTTTCACCATTTTGGGAAGGCAGCGATGATTTTTTCCAGACACACTTTTTCATTCTTATCTTTTTATGCTTTTTCTCTCTGGTTTTAGAGACTCTCCGCCATTGTTAGACTTTGAGCTTTGTTCTTGAATATTTTGAATCGTTTAAGTTTTAAGTAATCGTTTTCATGTTCATCGCTTCATCTTTCATGTTTATTTCGGTTATTCTCATGTGTAGCGAGTAGTTTCATTTGGGTCTTGGGGTTGAGAGGATTCACGGGGTCTAAGGGGTTTTCAAGTTGGTAGTTTTCTTGTTCTTAATGGCTTTCTCTTCTAGGATGTTGAGTCCCTAAGGCTTAAAGACTCTCACGCCACGATCTTTATGATCATAGAGGTCTCTTACCTTGAACGGATCCAGAGATCTCTGAAAATCACATCCTAGAGACTAGTTACCCTTTCCCAAAAGCCATGGAAGTTTAGGGGACTAGTTAGGCCGTGTGGTTGAAATCTGAGCTCATTGCCCTTCAACCTCTCTTTCCACCAGAAGCCATGGGTTTGGAGGAGAGGATGAAGGAGTGATCGATACCGAAAGCCACGGATGGATCTTGTTTTTGTTTTCAAGGCTTAGGGAATCTCACAAAGTGAGTCGATTTAAAGTTTTCAATCCCAATATGGACATTTGAAACCCCGGACCATGAATCTCAACCCTAGACCCTTCTTTCTTAGCATTCTTACATCTTCGTTAGTCATTCGGTTGATATTCGCTGCATCCTGGTCATTAGTTTCTTCATACTTGCATTTTTAGACATCATCGATCCAAACTGCTCGATCTAGTGGTCGATCTTGTGGTCGATCCACTAGTCGATTTTTGTTAAATCATAGCCTTGCATTTTAATTTTTCTGTTTGTTCCTCGTAGTAGTTCAATCACTCTTGGTAATTTTAAAACAGTTTTGCATTCCATTCGGTCGTTGCACATAGTTTTTAGGATTTTCGCAATATTTCCTGTTATTCGCTTAGCTTTACACTGCTCTTGCATTCTCTTTGATCTTCCTAGCTCCTAGATTTGGATTGACTCTCACTTGCATACTGTACTACAACCTAAGTGTTGCATTTGAGTTTGATAGCCTCATTGTATCCTCACCCTTGCAAAGAAAGTAGTTATCAAATGGCGTCGTTGCCATTCTAGGAGTGTTAGAAAGCATAGAGATTTGGGGCTTAGTAAAGACTAAGCCTTTACCTTGTTTTAGTTACCAATTTCTCTACTCTCAAACGTGTGTCTCTCTGGTACATGAATCTTCGTTCAAGGGGAGACAACAATCTACTTCAACCCTTGGACAACATTCATCAGCTTGGCCATTCACGACAAAGAAGAGTACGAGAACAAGTCAGAGCTTTTGAGGAGATTGTTCAGCACGGTTTGGTTGTCTTTGAAGCTATGGCTGAACACGAGCATCCAGAGGGACCTCCTCCAGCTCACGGGGCAGTGGGAAGGGGCAATGGAAACCCCCAACACGCGGCTAGACCCCCAAGGATCATAGGAGCCGGAGATGCTCCCAATACTCATCACAATAGGTTTGGGATCACTCCTCCTCCTGTACAAAACAACAACTTCGAGATTAAGCCAGGTTTCATCTCCATGGTGCAAAACAACAAGTTCCACGGCTTAGCAATGGAAGATCCCTTGGAGCACCTTGACAATTTCGAGCAAGTATGTGGGATGATCAAGATAAACGGCATTGGGAGAAGACCCTTCCACAAGGCATTATCACCTCATGGGCCGAGTGTAAGAAAGCTTTCCCCTCAAAATTCTTCTCTAGCACCAGAACGGCATGGCTAAGAAGCGATATCAGCGGCTTCACACAAAGGAATAATGAGACTTTCAATGAAGCCATGGAACGATTCAAGGACTATACTATCCAATGTCCTCACCACGGCTTCAGCGAAGAGACCCTTCTAAGCACTATCTACCGTGGAGCTTCACCAAATATCAGGTTGTTGCTTGACACGGCTAGTAAAGGGAACTTCCTTGGTCAGGAGGTAGACGAGGGCATGGAGCTGATTGAGAACTTGGCATTGAGTGACGGCAACTATGCTGAAGATTATGACCGTGCACCGAGAGGTTCTGAGCTAGAGTCTCACAAAAAGGAGCTGAAATCCTTGCATGAGAAGATTGATAAGCTGGTGTTAGCCAACCAGAAGCATGTTCACTTTGTTGGTGAAGCGGATGAGAATCAAGAGGAGCTTGAGTTGAGCCAGGAAGAAGACAATTGGGTGGCGGGACAGAATAATTACAAATCTCACGGCTACACCCAAGGCTACAACCAGAACAACAATATCTCCTACCGTAGTACCAACGTCGCCATCCCTAAGGACCAAGTATTCCCTGCTCAGCAAGCAAAACCTTTCATACCTTACAACAAAGGTTTTCAGCTGAGTGGTGGCTTCCAAGGTCAAGGGCAGAACAACTTCCAAGGGCAACATCAAGGAAACAAGGTTTATACGCCAAACTACCCTCTGGGCTTTGCACCTCAGCAGCAACAGCCGATGCAACAACAAGTTGATCCGGTTCAGGCCATGTTTCAGCAGCTGATCCAAGGGCAAGCCTCTACAAACCAGAAGTTTGCCGAGATGAACACTCGTTTAGACTCGTCTCTCACTGACTTCTCCACTCAGATCACCAACTTAAACAACAAGATCAAGCAGCTAGAGAAGGGGAAAGCGACTACAAGTGGTCAGAATAGCCTACCGGGCAAGTGTAAGCAGAATCCTAAGGAATATGCCAACGCCATCACATTAAGAAGCGGCAAAGAGCTAGCACCTACGGTTACTCCTAAGAACAACGAGGACGTTATAATACAAGAGGGGGAGGGTAAGCATTCCGCTGATGATGAGATCAACTTCGACAATGTCTGGATTCAAGGGCCAAGAAGAGGAGACAATGCCGTTGTTGAGAAGAAAGCAGAGCAAACTACTAAGGAGAAGGATGCTTATGTACCTCCACCGTATGTACCTAAGCTGCTTTTTCCTGGCCGTTTCAAGAAGCAACTCATAGAGAAGCATAGAGTCTTGTTTGAGAAGCATCTTAAGGACGTAGAGATCAAGCTACCTCTCGTGGACTGCCTTGCAATGATGCCTAAATGCGCCAAATTCTTCAAAGACACTCTCGTGAAGAAGAATAAGGAAAGTAAGGAAGTGCTTGTTCTAAGTGAGGAGTGTAGTGCTGTGATACACAAGGAAATAGTCCCTAAGAAGTTGAGAGACCCTGGAAGTTTCACTATACCTTGCGCTTTAGGTCCTTTGGAGTTCAAGAGTTGCCTTTGTGATCTCGGAGCTAGCATAAATCTGATGCCTCATTCCGTGGCAAAGAAACTCGGCTTTACCTGTTTCAAGGACTGTATAATCTCGTTGGTACTAGCTGACAGGAGTGTGAGGTTACCCGTAGGATTGCTTGAGGACTTGCCAGTGAAGATCAGTGGAGTTAACGTA
Source organism: Thlaspi arvense (assembly GCA_911865555.2). Taxonomy (NCBI): domain Eukaryota; kingdom Viridiplantae; phylum Streptophyta; class Magnoliopsida; order Brassicales; family Brassicaceae; genus Thlaspi; species Thlaspi arvense. The sequence continues at coordinate 51,431,445 of OU466858.1, read as the reverse complement.
CCTACAGACTTCGTTGTTTTGGAAATGGATGAAGAGCCAAAGGATCCACTCATTCCCGATAGACCCTTCTTAGCTACCGCCGGCGCCATAATAGACGTCAAGAACGGGAAGATTGCCTTGCACTTGGATAAAGATATAAGGCTAGATTTCGATATCAATGAGGTTTTGAAAAAGCCTACGATAGAAGGGCAAGCTTTCTACATTGATACATTGGATGCCTTAGCGGATCAGTTGCTGGAAGAGGTGGCACAGGAAGATCATTTGAAGCTGGCACTGACTAAGGAGCCATGAGAGTTTGGTTATGTGGATCAGAGGACTCAGGAGTACGTCAAGTTGCTTGATTCGAGGAAAGATGTGCTTGAAGATGTAGGCGTTTGCCTAGAGATCGACTCCAAGATCGATGACATTACTCGATCCAGGGGTCAAATCGACAAGACAATCGAGAGCACAACTCGATCCGGTGCAGAAATCGACAGTCAGATCGAGGAGGGTGATCGATCCAGGAAAACAATCGAGTGCGAGATCGAGAAAGGCCTTCCGATCAAATTGAGGTCCAATCCAGAGATTGACTCAGCGTCTCCATCACTCACTCGATCCACATCAAATCGAGTGAGTGAATCGAGCAAAACTGCTCGATCTTGACGACATCAAGAGCAAGATCGACCAGACGACTCGATTTCGGAAGGGATAGCGGTTAGAGAAAGCAGCCTCAAGGGCCATATCTCGGGTTCTAAGGAAGGTTCTAAGAAGGAGAACAACAGCAACAGCCACGAGGATGATTGGAGTGAGCTGTTAGCCCCAAAGGTGGACCTTAACGAGCTCCCAAAAAAGCTAAGGTATGCTTTCTTAGGGCTTAACGAAACCTATCCTGTGATTGTGAATGAAAACTTGAGTGATGATGAGTTGCAATCACTCTTAGCTGAGTTGAGAAAGTATAGGAAGGCCATTGGGTACTCTCTAAGTGACATCAAGGGCCTTTCACCGATGCTTAGCACTCATAGGGTTCACTTGGATAATGAGAACCCCTCTTCTATAGAACATCAAAGGGGTTTGAATCCAAATTTGAAAGAGGTTGTCAAGAAGGAGATTCTTAAGCTTTTAGAGGCTGACGTGATCTATCCCATAAGTGACAGCACGTGGGTTTTCCCGTACACGTGGTGCCTAAGAAGGGAGAGATCACGGTCGTTAAGAATGACAAAGATGAGCTTATACCTACTAGGACTATTACTGGACACCGTATGTGTATTGACTATAGGAAGCTTAATCTTGCTACTAGAAAGGATCATTTTCCTTTGCCTTTTATTGATCAAATGCTTGAAAGACTTGCTAATTACCCCTACTATTGCTTTCTTGATGGATATAGTGGATTTTTCCAAATACCAATCCATCCCAACGATCAGGAGAAGACGACCTTTACATGCCCTTATGGTACCTTCACGTATCGAAGGATGCCATTCGGGTTGTGTAACGCACCGGCTACGTTTCAGCGGTGTATGATGTCGATCTTCTCTGATCTAATAGAAGAGATAGTAGAGGTGTTTATGGATGACTTTTCAGTCTATGGTGCGTCCTTTGCTGTGTGTTTGTTGAATCTTTGCAGGGTTTTAAAGCGTTGTGAGGAGACAAACTTGGTGCTCAACTGGGAAAAATGCCACTTCATGGTTAAGGAGGGGATCGTGCTTGGACATAAGATATCAGAGAAGGGTATTGAAGTCAACAAGGCAAAGATTGATGTGATGACAAGCCTTGAGCCGCCAGTTAACGTAAAAGGGGTGAGAAGCTTCTTGGGACACGCCGGCTTCTACAGGCGTTTCATTAAAGACTGCTCTAAGATTGCACGCCCTCTCACTCAGCTGTTGTGTAAGGAGGCTGAATTCGTCTTTGATGAGGAGTGTTTGCAAGCTTTCATGATAATCAAGGAAGCCCTAGTATCCGCGCCTATAGTGCAAGCACCAGATTGGACTCTCCCGATATTATGTGTGTTGCTAGTGACTACGCCGTGGGAGCTGTCCTAGGCCAAGGGAACGATAAGAAGCTGCACGTGATATACTATGCTTCAAGGACCTTGGATGACACGCAAACGAGGTACACCACTACTGAGAAGGAGCTATTGGCGGTTGTATTCGCCTTTGAGAAGTTCAGAGCTTACCTCGTGGGTTCCAAGACCATAGTTTACACGGATCACGCAGCTTTGCGCTACATCTATTCCAAAAAGACACTAAGCCGAGGCTTTTGAGATGGATCCTCTTACTCCAGGAGTTTGATATGGAAATTAAAGACAAGAAGGGGATAGAAAACGGAGTTGCTGACCATCTCTCTCTGTGAAGGATCAACGAGTCCCTACCCTTAGATGATTCTCTCCCCGAAGAGCAACTCATGGCGATCACTACGGCTGTTTGTGGGAAGCTAGAAGGGCAGTTTGAGGAGGTGTTGAGCTTCAAGGAGGAGGATCTTCCCTGGTACGCTGATGTTGTAAACTACTTAGCGTGTGGTGAGGAGCCAACACATCTCAACAGCTATCACAAGAAGAGGTTTATGAGAGAGGCGAGTGACTACTTTTGGGACGAGCCCTACTTGTACAAGAGAGGGGTGGACAGTTTGTACCGGAGATGTGTTACAAAGGATGAAGCGAAAGACATCCTCTTTCACTGTCATGGCTCATCCTATGGAGGACACTTCGCTTCATTCAAGACTGCCACGAAAGTGTTGCAAGCTGGTTTCTGGTGGACGTCCATCTTCAAAGATGCACACGAGTTTGTGAAGAGCTGTGAGGCGTGTCAACGAGCAGGGAATATCACTAACAGGAACGAGATGCCTCAGGTTCCTATCTTCGAGGTTGACGTGTTTAACGCATGGGGCATAGACTTCATGGGACCATTTCCTTCTTCATACGGCAACAAGTACATCTTAGTAGCGGTTGACTATGTCTCCAAATGGGTTGAGGCTGTTGCTTCCCCTACAAACGATTCTAAGGTGGTGATCAAGCTGTTTAAAAGCATCATTTTCCCGAGGTTTGGGGTACCAAAGGTGGTTATAAGCGATGGAGGAAGCCACTTCATAAACAAGATCTTTGAGAGCCTTTTGAGAAAGTACGGCGTTAAGCATAAAGTGGCTACACCGTATCATCCTCAAACGAGCGGTCAAGTGGAAGTCTCCAACCGGCAAATCTAGGCTATACTTGAGAAGACGGTCGGAGCAACAAGGAAAGACTAGGCAGTGAAGTTGGACGACGCTCTTTGGGCCTACCGTACCGCCTTTAAAACACGATTGGTACGACCCCTTTCACTATGCTCTATGGCAAAGGCTGTCACCTCCCAGTTGAGCTGGAACACCGTGCATTGTGGGTGGTAAAGAAGCTGAACTTTGACCTCAAGACTGCTCAAGAGAGGCGCCTCATCCAGCTACATGAACTGGACAAACTAAGGTTGAACGCTTATGAGAGCTCTCGAATATACAAGGAGCGGACTAAGGAAGCTCATGACAAGAAGTTGGTTGCCAAGGAGCTTAAGTTAAGGAGGTTTGGTGTTGCTGTACAATTCAAGACTCAAACTCTTCCCGGGAAAGCTGAAGTCAAGGTGGAGCGGGCCGTTTGTGATCCGAGAAGTGCTACCTTATGGAGCTGTCACATTGATGGGCAAGCGTGGCAGTGCATTCACCGTGAACAGACACAGGGTCAAGCCTTACTTGGCGGACAGCTATGACAAGGAGAGTACCTTGGTGCTTCTCCAAGACCCACCATCTGCCTAAACCAAGTAAAGTCTAGCTAAAGACGTTAAAGAAAGCGCACTTGGGAGGCATTCCTATGTCTATCCTGTACATATTTCTGCTTTATTTCTCTTTCAGTTTTATGTTTTTTATTTTGCAAGTGTGTAGGAACAGGTATGAAGAGTCTAAACCTCGATCTTGAAGTCCAAAAGAGGCGATAGGGGTTATGAAAAGGCTAGAGATCGAGTGCTAGATCGACTAATCCTAACTCGATCTTTGCTAGATCGAGTTAGTGAATCGAGAGGAGCCAGTCGATCCAGACGAGAACGAGTGATAAGATCGATCTAGATGAAAACAGATCGACCGATCTAATTTCTCTCGGAAAATCCTTAAAAGACAGATCGATCTAATTTTCATCAACTTCACACTCTCTCATTCTTGTTTTTTCGAAATTTTAAGCAAAGAGAGTGAGAGTTTTCTGTTTCTAAAGGCTAACAAACTTCTTAACAATCTTTGCAAAAGGTATTTTCGGATATTTGATAAAAAGCTTTAGGAAAATCTCCTTTTATTTCGTAATTGATTGTTTTAGATGCTAGGGCGGTTTTGAATTTTTTTAAATTTAGCTAAATAATAGAAAAAAATCTGGATTTTCTAATATCTCTAGATTTGATTCTCTATTATTTTGCTATATTTTTTTAAATTTCCCAAAATTCTAGGGTATTAAGTATAAGTTTTCTTCTTTGCCTCTCTCCTTCTCTCATCCTATCGCCGTTTTGCTTATTACTTTGCTTGAGAAACCTGTTTCAGGCACGATGGCCCACAAGAGAACGAGAGAGGAGACGGCACAAGAAGGAGAAGGTCAGGAAGTGGCTGTTCAAGAGAGGGTCGATGGAGTAAGGACGAGAAGAGGGATAAGAAGCGGCTGGAAAGGCTTCGGTTCGAGCCTACTAAGTTTGCGGACCGGGAGCTGCTGTTCAAGCTAGGGATCCTTGGAGATTTCGACCAACTCCTCAAGAACATTGGCTTAAGATGTCTGTCACGAATGGATTGCCCAACCATTCCAGAAGTGATAATAGACTTCCTTGCCATGTTGGAGTTTCGTTACGAGAACCCTAGCGGCCCCGTTCCTTCACAAGGTCGTCTCTCTTTCAAGGTTGGACGTCAAGCCTTCAGCCTCTCAATCCCCGAGCTGTGTCAAGTATATGGTCTCAACGCAGCCGCCACCATTATCGAGTTCCCCTCCTTCACGCGAGCAAACGATTTTTGGGACCTGATCAGCAACGAAGATTACAAGGCCAACACCGCCAAAATCAAGAGAGTGAGAAGCCCGGTGCTGAGGTACACCTTGAAGCTGATCGCCAACACATTCAGCGGAAGGTCAGTTGCTCCCACGGTCATGAAGACCGAGCTTTGCTTCTTGTTTCAAGGCGTGAAGCATTTTTTGTGTGATCCGGCAGAGAATGAAGAGCCTATGGAGGATGAACTCGGCGACGAGGTGAACTATGGATGCGTACTTGCTGCCTCTTTGGTGAAGTACAAGGCTTATGCCTTGCGGTGCTAGGCAAGCTCTTCTTTCATTGGCGGCTTCCTCACTCCTCTATTTATACAAGATGGCGTACCCATACACGACTTCAGACCCGTCCCGGCTAGAGCTTTCATGGATGTTCATCGCTTCATCTTTCATGTTTATTTCGGTTATTCTCATATGTAGCGAGTAGTTTCATTTGGGTCTCGGGGTTGAGAGGATTCACGGGGTCTAAGGGGTTTTCAAGTTGGTAGTTTTCTTGTTCTTAATGGCTTTCTCTTCTAGGATGTTGAGTCCCTAAGGCTTAAAGACACTCACGCCAAGATCTTTATGATCATAGAGGTCTCTTACCTTGACAGGATCCAAAGATCTCTGAAAATCACATCCTAGAGACTAGTTACCCTTTCCCAAAAGCCATGGAAGTTTAGGGGACTAGTTAGGCCGTGTTTTTGAAATCTGAGCTCATTGCCCTTCAACCTCTCTTTCCACCAGAAGCCATGGGTTTGGAGGAGAGGATGAAGGAGTGATCCATACCGAAAGCCACAGATGGATCTTGTTTTCGTATTCAAGGCTTAGGGAATCTCACAAAGTGAGTTGATTTAAAGTTTTCAATCCCAACTTGGACCCTTGAAACCGCGAACCATGAATCTCAACCCTAGACCCTTCTTTCTTAGCATTCTTACATCTTCGTTAGTCATTCGCTTGATATTCGCCGCATCCTGGTCATTAGTTTCTTCATACTTGCATTTTTAGACGAGATCGATCCAAACTGCCCGATCTAGTGGTCGATCCTGTGGTCGATCCACTAGTCGATTTTTGCTAAATCACAGCCTTGCATTTTAATTTTTCTGTTTGTTCCTCGTAGTAGTTCAATCACTCTTGGTAATTTTAAAATAGTTTTGCATTCCATTCGGTCGATGCATATAGTTTTTAGGATTTTCACAATATCGCCTGTTATTCGCTTAGCTTTACACTGCTCTTGCATTCTCTTTGATCTTCCTAGCTCCTAGAAATGGATTGAATCTCACTTGCATACTGTACTACAACCTAAGTGTTGCATTTAAGTTTGATAGACTCATTGTATCCTCACCCTTGCAAATAAAGTAGTTATCACCAAGGGAATAGTCGGGTGGTGGCTGGATAGCCGAGCCGGACGGACCATATTCGAGGGAAACAGGGTCCAGTCCGTGGGAAATGGGATTTATCCCGGTACAGTGGGATTTATCCGAGGGTCTGGGAGGTTAGTCCGAGTGTCAGTGGACTGTCTCCGAGGGAAAAAGGAAAACCTCCGAGAGAAATAGAGGATTAGCCAAGGTGGGACAAGTTGTCCGAGAGAAATAGGAATATCCGGGTGAAAAATAGAAAACACCTCGGATAAGGGCGGTTTATCCGAGTGGGAAGGGATTTGGGCCGTGGGCCAAGTGTTTGGTCGGCTATTTGGTGGCTTATCGAGGGAATGGTCGAGCCGGTACAGGGAATAGCCGAGAGAATCGAATCGGACCGGGATAAAACTTACTGGAACTAGGCCATCTCCTCTTGGTGCAAGCTTTGAACTCCGTTTGAGTGGAAATCTTTCAGGTCTCATGTGAAGCCAGACCCACTCTCCTGGCTCAAATGTTAAAGCCTTGTGTTTCTTGTCCGCTTGCTTCTTGTAAGCTTTGGTTTTCTTCAAGATATTATCTCTAACTTTCTCATGAAGCTTCTTGAGAAATTCTCCTTTCTTGAGGCCATCTAAATTAATTTGCTCAACTTGGGGAATTGGCGAGAGGTCAAGAGGGGTTAGTGGGTTAAAACCATAAACAACTTCAAAGGGAGACATCTTAGTAGCTGAATGAATAGCATGGTTGTAGGCAAACTCTATAAAGGGTAAGCAATCAAGCCATGTTTTTAAATTCTTACCAAGTGTAACCCTAACCAAAGTAGAGCGAGTACGGTTTACCACTTCTGTTTGCCCATCAGTTTGGGGGTGGCAAGTGGTGGAGAATAAAAACTTGGTACCAAGCTTTCTCCATAAGGTTCTCCGAAATTGTATCTCGGCCAGAGACAATCGTTCTTGGTAAACCATGCAAGCGCACCACTTCTTTGAAGAATAAATCGGCGGTTTGAGTGGCATCATTGATTTTGTCACAAGGAATAAAATGGGCCATCTTTGAAAAGCGATCAACAACAACAAAGAGAGAGTCTTTGTATCGAATCTTAGGCAAGCCTAGCACGAAATCTGTAGCATCCGTATCCGAGAAAATGTGGAATGATCGTACCGGACAGGGCATTGTCCGAGGGATGACCGAGCCAAGGGTCGGATACTGGCTGGGAAATGGAGGTTCGGACTATGGTCGGGTGTTGACCGGTGAAATAGTCAGATGTGGGCTGGATAGCCGAGCCGGATGGACCATATCCGAGGGAAATGGGGTCCAGTCCGAGGGAAATGGGATTTATCCGAGTGCAGTGGGATATATCCGAGAGTCTGGGAGGTTAGTCCGAGTGTCAGTGGACTGTCTCCGAAGGGGAATAGGAAAGCTCCGAGAGAAATAGAGGATTAGCCGAGGTGGGACAAGTTGTCCTGGAGAAATAGGAATATCCGGGTGAAAAATGGAAAACATCTCGGATAAGGGCGGTTTATCCGAGTAGGAAGGGATTTGGGCCGTGGGCCAAGTGTTTGGTCGGCTATTTTGGGATTTATCGAGTGGATGGTCGAGCCGGTACAGGGAATAGCCGAGAGAATCGAATCGGACCGGGATAATCCTACTGGAACCAGGAAAACGTTGGATAAGTCAGGGTTACCTAGGGTTTTGCGAGTATATAAGGGAATTTGAGACTTAACTCGAGGGTGTTGCGTTTATTTGAGCTAAGAAAAACAGTTTATCCCGAGGACATCCGAGAGAGATCAGGCTATCGCCGAGCAGAACCGATCATCGCCGAGATAAACTGGTAAGCGATCGGATATTTCCCTAAGTGTTGAGTTTTCATCGGATAACCTCGAGCTAATAGCCTTGTTTTGTGGGGTTTCTGAGGGAAAACAGAGTTTGGCTCGAAGAAAGGTGAACGGATCAAGAGATAGCCGAGGGGATAAGGATCGGATCGTACCTTGAGCCGAGAGATTCTTAGGGAGATCGGATATCTTTTTTTTGGTGCGGTTTTCATCGGGATTTCTTCTGACCAATCTGTTTCTAGCCTTGTCTAAGGTGAGTGCGTGACTGTGGTTGGGTCTAGGACCGTAGGATTGCTAGGGTTGAGTGTTTTGCATGTTGATTGTGTGATTTTCATGTTATGTGTTTGGAATTGATAAGCAATCCTTATGTTGTGATATATTGTGGTGTTTACCGTGACATATATGATGTTTAGCTAACCTCAGGGTAATCCGGATCATGTACTAGTTTAGGGGATGTGGGATTCTCGCTGAAGTAGACATGGGTCTTAAAAAGGGATTGATCTTGGTTGGTTAGGCTAGATGATCATGGCCGTTTGATATGGTTATGTCTACTGCGAATTGATTGTGTTGAAAGTTGAATCCGAAAGTTTGACTGTGTGTTTTGGTACTGACCAGGTGTTACGGGATGACCGTACTCACTAAGTATTTATGCCTCTCATTTTGAGTGTGCAGGTACTAAGCAGTAAGGGGCGAGACCAGGCGGCAGTGATGGATATGGATGGATCGGGACTTGGTTTTATTTGTGTTAAGACTTGTGTTTAGAGTCTTATGGCTTTGGTGTTTTACCGTTTAGGTTGCTAGATGATTGGTTGTAATCGTTAGTGAACCTTGTGATTTGATTTATGTGGAACCCCGAATCTGTTAAAGTGTTTTTGAGAGTTAAATGAATGAAATGAGTTATTTATATTCCGCTGTGTATTGATAAGAAAGACTTAAAAAAATAAAGAAAAAGTTCGAAAATATGGCTAAGTATAGAAACGGACTTAGAGGATGTAGTGGGACACAGCCGCGGTACGGTTTACCGGGTTGGGTTACCACAAAATCCATAGAAATATCCACCCATGGTGCGTTAGGAATAGGTAAAGGTATGTAAAGGCCATGTGGATGTAATTGATACTAGGCTTTTTGCAAGCAAGGTGAAATATCAAATTCCAAACCACAGCAAAGATGTAGTATAGCAGTAAGGGGAATCAATCCAACCTAGGAAGCACGATGAACACTAAGAATGCAAGTGTGAAGCAAATCTAAGCAGATCGGGAAAATGTTTGGTAAAATCAAAGAAAACTGATTGCAATGACCAAATAAAATGCAAAACTATTTTAATATCCCTAGAAGAGGGTTAACTAACACTGAAAGAAAACAGAGCAACAAAAGAACAAATATACTAATAACTACAAATCAAGCACTGAATCGACCACTGGATCGAGCTCAGAATCAAGTAAAACAGATCGATCTAACAACTTAAAGCGATGACTTCTAATACCGCAACTTTATGATAAGAGAATGATGAACAGAGGTTTTAAAATGCTAAAAGAGGGTTTAGGGTCGAGGGTCATATTCAAGAGTGTCAAAGGTTTAAGCTTTGGTTTGAAAACATATAGATCTACTCATTTATGAGCTTGCTCTAAGCCTTGAAAACAAAACAAGAACCATCCATGGCGTGTGGTATGATTCACTTTCTCAATCTCTTCTCCAAACCCATGGCATTTGGTGGAAAAAGAGATCGAAGAGCAAGGAAAACAGATTTCAACTAATAGCGTAACTAACCTCCTCTACAACCATGGCGTTTGGGAGAGGAAAGGTTAGTCTCTAGGATCTGGTTTTCTAGGACAACTGAATCCGGTCAGGGTAAGATAGCCTTGGAATCATAGAGATCTTTTCCAAGACTCTCTAAGCCTTAAGACCCCAAGATCCTAGAAGAGAAGGAATGAAGAGCAAGAAAAACACAAAACTTAAACCTCTTAAACCCTTTGAATCACCTCAACCCCAAATCCCAAAAAGAACTACTCGCTAGTCACAATAGAAACCTAACGAAATGCAATAAACAAAGAACTAAGCATGATTAAAGAGCGATTAAAGAAAAACTGCTTAATATTAAAACGATTCAAGTTCAAAAACAAAAGAAAAAGCTTCGATGTTCTACAATGGCGAATCGCCTCTGAAAAAGCATAAAAAGATAAGACTGAAAGTTGTTGATGAAATGGATGGCTGCCCTTTGCCAAAAATAATCAAACCGCCAACTGGTCCCCCCTTCGCTACGGTCCAAAGCTGAGCTGGCCGGATAAGGTCGTAGAGATCGACCTTGAGATCGATCAGTGCACTCGATCGTCTTCAGGGATCGCCTTCTGCTGCTCGATCAGCAAGTCGATCTGGTTGGATGGATCGAGTACTTCGTTCGATCTTCTACTTGATCTTTGGGTGATCGAGTCGTGGTCTCGATCTGGCTCTCGTTCTGCATGGCGTCATTTACGTCCGTACTCCAGACCGATCTCCTATCTCGATCTTGGTCTCGATCGTTCCTCTTGAATCGACTTGGATCACTCGATCTTCTAGTCAATCTCATCTAGATCGACCTGCCTTGCTCGATCCGCCACTCGATCTCGGGTCCTTCACATGCAAGATTGAGCTCTCCAAGTGTCCACGAGCTTCTAGCTGATCCTCCTCACGTCCACATAACCTCCACAACTCCAGAGTGCTCCAAACAACCTGATAATGATGCAAAAGTGCAAGAAACATGCAAAATGCGAATGCAAAGGGACCTAGCACCTAAAATGCAACAAATGGAACAAACTAGCCTATAATGCAAGATGAATGCATGAAAAAATATCCTAAATGCATGCAAAATATATGGTAATATCAGTAACCTGGACTTGGCTTTGTGACAAACAACACATCGTGAGCAATGCCTCTCTATATCTTTCTTAAGGTGCGGCCAATAGAAATGATCAGTCATTATTGCTAGTGTTTTTTCCACTCCGAAGTGACCCATAAGACCTCCACCGTGTGCCTCCTTAAATATCAAATCCCTCATTGATCTTTGGGGGATACACAAGCGCTTATCTTTGACTAAGAACCCGTCGTGTAAGTAGAATGAATTGAAAGCTCCTTTGCCGTGTAGTTGATAGGCTTCTCCAAGTACCGGGTCATCTTTGTATAGCTCCTTAAGATGCTCAAATCCTAGCACCTTAGCCTCCATAGTAGATATCAATGCATGTCTTCTTAAAAGTGCATCAGCTACTACATTCTCTTTTCCCTTCTTGTACTTGATCACGTATGGGAATGTTTCTACAAACTCTAACCACTTAGCATGTCTTCTCTTGAGCGATGTTTGGCCTCTAAAATGCTTCAGCGTCTCGTGATCATTGTAAATGATGAACTCCTTAGACAGTAAGTAGTGCTGCCATGTCTCTAGAGCCCGGACCAGTGCGTAGAGTTCCTTGTCATAGGTTGGGTAGTTTAGCGTCGCTCTGCTGAGTTCCCCACTAAAGAAAGCTACTGGCCTCTTCCTCTGATGTAGTACTGCTCCAATGCCTAAGCCAGAAGCGTCACATTCCACCTAAAACATCTCATCAGAGTCCGGTAGAGCAAGAACCGGTGCCTCGGTCAGTTTCTCCTTAAGTGTTTTGAACGCGGCTTGTTGAGCTGCTCTCCACGCGAATGGTACGTTCTTCTTAATCACGGCTGTAAGTGGAGCAGCTACGGTGCTGAAATCTCTTACAAACCTCCAGTACAAGCTAGCTAAACCGTGAACGCTCCTCACTTGGCTGATTGTAGTTGGTGTTGGCCACTCCCGTATTGCTTTGATCTTCTCCTCATCCACTTGTAACCCCTGTTCGCTTACTACAAAGCCTAAGAAAACAAGATGATTAGTACAAAATGTGCACTTCTTAAGGTTGGCATAAAGACCTTCCCGCCGAAGTGATTTAAGCACTAGTTCAAGATGCTTCAGATGATCATCTAATTTCTTACTATATATAAGTATATCATCAAAATAAACTACTACAAATTTACTTATATATGATCTAACAACCTGGTTTATGAGCTTCATGAAAGTGCTCGGGCATTAGTCAAACCAAATGGCATGACTAGCCACTAATACAGCCCTTGTTTAGTCTTGAAGGCGGGTTTCCACTCGTCCCCTTGATAACAGGTGTATTTCTAAGCTGTTTTAAATCAAAGCCTAAAGCACAATATAGTTGTAGTATAGTTGAAAGAGGTGTCAATCCAGCTCAGGTTGATGAAAGTTATTAGGAATGCAAGAACTTTGTAAAACTAAGTGAAATCGGATTATTTGAGGAGAAAATCTATGAAAACTAAATGCAACTACCAAATGACTATGAAAACTATTTTAAAATCCCCTTTTAAGGGTTAAACAACTACTAGATGACTTCTAAGAATTTAAAATGCAAAACTACTATTTTATAAAAATCGAACTCTCAAGGCAGATAAACAGAGAAATTTCTAACACCTTAGAACAATGATTTTCAAGAATAAAGATGCAAACTTTATGACTAGGAAATGGTAACTTTGAGTTTTTAAATGCTAAAAGAGGATTCAAGTTTGAGGATCATGTTTAAGAAGGTTAAAGATCCAAGCTTGGGTTTTGGAAACATAGATCTACACATTTTGTGCTATCTCTAGGTCTTGAGAAGCTAAAAGAGGTTTATCGATGGCGTTTGGTATAAACCCTTTCCTCAACCCTTCCTCCTAACCCATGGCTTGTGGTGGAAAGATGGGTAGAAGAAAATTAAGCATAGATCTCAAATAATGGCCTAACTAGCTCCCTAAGCATCCATGGCGTTTGGGAAAGGATTAGCTAGTATCTTGGATTTGGTTTTAGGGGATTCCTGAATCCTGTCAAGGTAAGGAAATCGCTGAGATCAAAGAGAACTTTCTCAAGACTCTCTAGACATTAAAACCCCCAAATCCAAGAAGAGAATGATTTAAGAACAAAAAAAGTCCCAAGCTTAAACCCCTTAAACCCTCTTAATCAACTCAACCTTAAACCCATGAAAGACTACTCACTACACATGCTTAAAACAGATGAAAATGCAAAGAAAGAAAAGCTTAACATGATTAAACTACTAAGCAAGGAGAGCGATTAAGAGAAATACTTGGATTAAAACAAGATTAAGAAAATACAAAACTAAGAAAAGCTTAAAACTAGAACAATGGCGATTTTTCAGCCTTAGTGCATAAGAAAAGCTAAAACTCGCAGGAGACAAAATGAAAGGATGAGATATTACGCCCAAAATAGGCCAACAAGAGAAATGGTCCCCTCACTAAAATTCAAAAGTGAGCTGTCGGATAAGGTTCTGAGATCGATCTGAGTGATCGACCTCTAACTCGATCTTCTTCGTGGATCGTCTTCCTTTGCTCGATTTTCGGGTCGATGCGGTTGGGTGGATCGAGTGCTTCCATCGATCTTCTAGTCAATCCTTGGACGATCGAGTCGTGACCTAGGTCTGGCTCTCGTTCTTCCCGGGCTTAGTCCCGTGTCCGTACTCACGTTCGATCACCTCGGTCGATCTTAGTCTCGATCCTCTTTCTTGAAACGACCCGAGTGTCCCGATCTTGTGGTCGATCTCGTCTAGATCAACCTGCCTAGCTCGATCTGCGCCTCGATCTCGGTTCCTTTGCTGCATGCATGAGTTCCTCCACATATCCATAGGCTCCCTTTCAATCCTTAGCATGTCCACACAACCTCCACAGCTCCAGTGTAGCCTAAACAACCTGAATATGATGTAAGAATGCAAGAAACATGCAAATGCTAATGCGAAGTGCACTTAGGACCTAAAATGAGACAAATGGTGAAAACTAGCCTATTATGAAAGATGTATGCATGAAAACTAATCTAAATGCATGCTAAATATGCGAAATATAAGAGTATATCAACTCCCCAAACTTGCCTTTTGCTTGCCCTCAAGCAAACAAAGTTCAAGAAAGGAAGAGAGGTTTTAAAAATGGGAGCTCAAATTCCATGACAAGTGTTTTTCAAATGAATCAATTCAATGGTCCTAGTTCTCAATTCTAAGATGCAATGCACAAACTCATACTCTAAAGAACTTAGCCATATCCATCACATATTGAATCTCAAATCATGACTCTCATATTCCAAACAATCCAAGAATCCTATCCTTTAACATTCATTAAGTTCAAACCGTAAATCACACTTATGCAATTTAAAACCGAATACATTTGGCTAGGGACAAGGTCATGAGATAAAAATGATCTCATTCATAAATGCAAATGCAAGCTACATGATTTTTTTGAAATTCTTTCAAAATTTTTATGATTTTTTTTGTATTTTTCTATGCACTTAGGTGATGCATGAAGACTCAAAGATGCTAACACAAAATAACATCCAAATTAAACATGTCAAACCACACACTCTCCCCCAAACTTGAATGACCGTCTCGGTGGCATACAAATTCAAGAGGAGATCAAAACACAAAGCAAAAATTAAAAAAAATGCATGATACTTACAATGGTTGAGTTTTGGTACCTTGGAGCTAGGCATGGCTGGAGCTTGAGGATGCTTCAGTCCTCCTGCTCTTTCTAGGAGTGTCGTGAAGCACCGCCTTGTCTTTGTTTTTGCTCGTGCCTTCATGGAGAGAAAGACGTCCAGCTTGATTGCTTCCTTGAGGCTCACGGATCTCAATACCTCCGGTTGATCTTCTTCTCTTCTCCGGTCGCTCAGCCTCTTCACTTGAAGACGCCTCAGATGAGCTTCCTGTAGGTCTTTGATCTTCTTAGCTAGCTTCTTGATCATCTTGCCTTGCCACTTGTTAATTTTCCGCTGAATCTCAACCACCGAAGCAAGGAATTTCTCAGCCTTAGTACGCGGCTCATAGTCTAGCTTGGGGAGATTAAAGCTTGGCGGCATCTCAGCATCTGAAGGAGGCGACTCTGAAGGTGAACGAGCGAGCTGAGGTGGGGCAGCCGTGCCTCCAAGAGGCGCAAAGCATTCTTCATTGCTCGGCAAAAACTCTATGGTCCCAACGCTGTCCAGGTTCGTCTCGTCTTGGTTGGGGAGGATGCATACTTGCTTCCCAAGGGTGGGGTTGTAGAACAAGTAGGCAAAATACCCTGGAGCTGGAGTAGGTTCCAAGGGATCAGTGTTGCGCATGTAGGTCTGATCCATGTAAGCTCTCTCCACGCAAAGCTCCATATTCGTAAGAGGTACTCCAGCTTGTATGAACATTGGCGTGAGGAAGCCTCCTATGAGTGCTGAGCTCACCTTACATCTCAACGCCCACGCCTTGTACTTGACCAAAGAAGAAGCCAAAATGCATCCATAGTTGACGTCATCCACAAGCTCATCCTCCAATGGCTCCTCGTTTTCTTCAGCATCGCATAGAACCTTCTTAATCCCTTGGAAGAGGAAGCACAACTCGTTCTTTGTAACCGTTGGAGCCACGGATCGTCCACAGAAGGTGTTTGCCACTAACTTGCGGGCGTATCTCAGCACAGGGTTTCGTACCTTCTTGATCTTGGCGGTGTTGGCTTTGTAGTCATCATCGTTGATCAAGTCTCATAGATCGTTGGCTGATTTGAACGGATGGAACTCTACAAGCTTGGCTTCAGCATTGTGACCATAAGCTTGGCATAGCTCGGGAATGGAGAGGTGGTAAGCTTATCTCTTGGCCTTGAACGTGAGGTGACCCTTTGATGGAGTGGGGAGGCTTGGATTTTCATAGGAGAAGTCCACGGTGGAGAAGAAATCAAGCGCTGCCTCGGGGTAAATAGGGCAGTCCATCCTCGATAGGCACGCAAGTCCCATGTTCTTGAGAAGCTCATCAAAATCCTCTAGCAATCCCAGCCTCTCCAAGAGGTCCGGGCTTGCAAACTTCGTAGGTTCAAACCGGAGCCTCTGAAGCCTTTTCTTTGCCTTCTTCTCCTCCTTGCTCCATCTAACCCTCTCTTCAACCACTTATTGAGCTTCTTCTTGAGTTGAAGTTGCCAAATCCCTGCTTCTCTTAGGTGCCACGGTACCTGAAACACAAATTCTCAAGGAGAATATGAGTATAGGCGGCGATTAAGAGATAAAAGCAAGGCAGGAGAGAAAAACTCTAAACATAATTCCTAGTTTTTGGGGATCTTCTAAAAATTATCAATAAATAGAAGATGAAAATCTCTTGAAATAAGGCTAAATCAACAAAATTTCCCTAATATTTAGATACTTATATAAATTCATCCTAATCCCTAGCAAATAACATTCATCCTAATCTAATAAAAAAAAAATTTCTAAAAACTCAAACATGTAATTCAGTAAACTCGAAAATACCTTTGAAGTGGATGAATATAAGATGCTCGTATGTCTTTAAAACCAAACTCACACTCTCTCTTTCTAAGAAAATCAGTTCGAAATGCAATGGTAGAGAGTGAGGATGCAAGTGTTTATAAAGACAAGAATCTTTGGATGTATGCAAGCAAGTGGATTCTGAAAAAGTTGGTCAAGGCACATCTTTCATGGTCAAAGATGCTTGCCTTGACCAAAATTCAAATTTAAAATGAGAGGGAAAGAGAAAAGAAGAGGGAAAAGTTCAACCAACCTCGGCATGAGATCGAGTCAAATTGGTCGATCTTGACCTCGATCTCATGCCCATTCCACCTGTGATCGAGAGGCTTGCTTGATTGGAGGCTCGATCTGATTTGAATCGAGCCTTAGATCGAGTCTGCTTCTCGTTCCAAGATCCTACGTGGTTATGGCCATGCTCCTTGGATCGAGGTCCTTAATCAATTTCGAGGTCGTTTTGGCAAGGATCGAGTGAGCTGATCGAGTGAACTGATCGATACAATTCGTGGATCGAGTGAGATCAGTCGATCCACACCCCGTTTGCATTTCGAGCTAAACGTATGGGTGGGTCATCCTCTCGCAATCGACTGACTCAGTCGATTGTCTACTCGATCTCATCTAGATCGAGTGACTTCACTCGATTCACTAGCTCGATCTAGTAGAGATCGAGCCAGGATAGGTCGATTAATCACTCGATCGCTTGTCCATGTTTCTCCTTTCCTTGCCTTTTTGACTCCAAGATCATGATCTCTGGTTCCCATCTCCTTGTACCTACACACTTAAACTAAAAACAATAAATTAAAACAGAAAGAAAACAAAAATATGTACAATGATAGTCATGGGAATGCCTCCCAATTGCGCTTGCTTTACGTCGCTTAGCTTGGCTTTACATGGTTAGGCTAGAGGTGGATCTTGGAGGAGCAACGTGGTGCTCTCCTTGCTGCTAGAAGCTCTTTCTCGGTGGTAGCATACTTCACTTGCGTGTCATCCAAGGTACGACTTGCATAGTAGATCACATGCAACCTCTTATCTTTCCTCTGACCCAAAACAGCACCCACGGCGTAGTCACTCGCGTCACACATTATCTGAAACGGCAGGTCCCAATCCGGAGCTTGAACTATAGGCGCGGTGACTAGAGCTTCTTTGATAGTCTTAAAGGCTTGAAGGCATTCTTAATTAAAGATGAACTCGGCTTCCTTGCATAATAGCCTTGTAATCGGACGTGCTATCTTCGAGAAATCCTTGATAAACCGCTTGTAGAAGCCAGCGTGCCCCAAGAAGCTCCTAATCCCTTTCACATTAACCGGCGGTTCTAAGCTCATCATGACCTCTATCTTTGCTTTATCAACCTCAATCCCATTCTCAGAAATCTTGTGCCCAAGTACATTGCCTTCTCTCACCATGAAGTGACACTTTTCCCAATTTAGCACCAAGTTTGTCTCCTCACATCTCTTGAGAACCCTGCAAAGATTAGACAAACATACACCAAAGGAAGAACCATACACAGAAAATCATCCATGAAATCCTCTACCATCTCCTATATAAGGTCAGAGAAGATAGACATCATGCACCTTTGAAAGGTTGCTGGTTCATTACATAAGCCAAATGGCATCCTTCGATAGGCAAAGGTACCATAGGGGCATGTGAAAGTGGTTTTCTCTTGGTCATTAGGATGAATGGGTATATGAAAGAAACCATTATAGCCATCAAGAAAACAGTAGTATGTGTGATTAGCTAATCTCTCAAGCATTTAATCAATGGAGGGGAGAGGAAAATGATCTTTTCTAGTGGCTGAGTTAAGTTTCTTATAATCAATACACATTCTATGTCCAGTTATTGTCCTTGTAGGAATTAACTCATCTTTTTCATTCTTTATAACCGTCATACCCCCTTTCGTTGGTATCACATGGACCAGAGAGACCCATGTGTTATCGCTAATAAGGTTTATCACGCCAGCCTCTAAAAGTTTTAAGATTTCTTTATTAACTACTTCTTTCAAATTTGGGTTCAAACGCCTTTGATGCTCAATGGAAGATGTGTTTTCATGATCTAAGTGAATCCTATGAGTACAAAGCATTGGTGAAAGGCCCTTGATGTCACTGATAGAGTACCCAATGGCCCTTTTATACTTCCTCAACTCCTTAAGGAGTGAGTCTAACTCATCATCACTTAAAGAGTGAGTCTAACTCATCATTCACAATGACAGGATAAGTATCATTTGGTCCCAAGAAAGCGTACCTTAGCCCATTTGGAAGCTGCTTTAGGTCCACCTTTGGGGCTAGCAGCTCGCTCCAGTCCTCCTCTTGGCTTGTGTTGTGGTTGCTGTCCTCATTCGCCTCTTTTGAACCCGAGTTATGAGCCTTTAAGGTGTCTTCTTGAACCGTTCCCACCGCAGAGATCGATCCCGTCAGTCGATCGTTCCCTCGTTCTATGCTGGATCGATTGCACTCTCTCAATTCACTTGCTCGATTGGATATGAATCGAGCAGGAGATCGATTTGTCGGGTCGTTCTCTAAACAGATCGAGTTGTCTCGCTCGATCGTGAGATCGATCTATTGCTTGGATCGAGACATCTGCTCGATCTCCAGGTCGATCTCATGGCACTGACCTTCGTCTTCTTTCACAATTTTGCGAGAATCAAGGATATGAACATACTCCTGAGTTTGCTCGCTCTAGACACCATACTCCCCACACTCCTTTGTCAAAGCCAGCTGTAGATGATTCTCTTGTGCCAATTCCTCAAGCAATTCATCAGCTAAATCATCCAAAGTTTCAATGTAGAACACTTGCCCATCAATTGTTGGCTTCTTCAAGACCTCGTTGATGTCAAAGTTCAGCTTGATGTCCTTGCCAAGGTGCAGAGAGATCTTGCCATTCTTGACGTCTATGATGGCTCGAGCAGTTACTAGAAAGGATCTGCCAAGGAATAGAGGGTCCTTTGGTTCCTCATCTATTTCTAGCACTACAAAATCTGTTGGCACATTCACATTGCTGATCCTCACGCGTAGGTCTTCAAGCAAGCCTACAGGGAGCCTTATACTTCTATAACCCAAAATGAGAGAGATTCTACACTCCTTAAACTTGGTAAAGCCTAGCTTTTTGGCAATGGAGTGGGGCATAAGATTAATGCTTGCACCAAGGTCACATAAGCAGCTTTCAAACTTCAAAGGGCCTAGTGCACAAGGGATAGTGAATGACCCCAGATCTCCTAGCTTCTTTAGTGCTATCTCCTTGTGGATGATTGCACTGATTCTTGACTCAATACCAAGACCTCGTCACTCTCTTTCTCCTTCTTAGCAAGCGTATCCTTCAAAAACTTGGCATATTTTGGCATCACAGCTAAGCAATCAACCAAAGGCAGCTTGATCTCAATGTTCCTGATGTGCTTCTCAAACAAGGCTTTATGCTTCTCAATCAGCTGCTTCTTGAAACGTCCAGGGAAGGGGAGCTTCGGTTTGTAAGGTGGAGGCACGAAAGCTTCTTTCTCTTTGCTGACTTCCTCCACTTTTTTCTCTAAAACCGCTTCTTTGCCTTTCTTAGGTCTTGCAATGTAGACATTGTCAAACGTGATCTCTTGATCATTTGAGAGATTACTCTCCCCCTCTTGAACCATAATGTCCTCATTGTCTTCAGGTGTAGACCGTGGTGGCAGCTATCTCCCACTTCTCAAAGTAATAGCGTTGGCATACTCCTTAGGGTTTGCCTCACACTTCCCGGGTAAGCTTCCTTGACCGCTTGAACTGGCTTTTCCTTTCTCTAGCTGGCGGATCTTGTTGTTCAGGTTGGTGATTTGTGTAGATACCTCAGTCAGAGAAGAGTCCAGCCTATTGTTCATATCAACAAACTTCTGATTTGTAGTTGCTTGGCCCTGAAGCAATTGTTGAAACATTGCTTGAACCGGATCTTGAGGTGGTGTGAATGGTGGAGCTTGGACTTGTTGCTGCTGAGGCATGAAACCAAGAGGGTAACCTTTGTTCACTTGCTGTTGCTGGCCTTGGAAGTTGCCTTGTCTTTGCCCTTGGTACCCACTGTTTTGTGTAAACCCGCCCTTGTTGTAAGGAACAGAAGGTTTCCCTTGTTGAGGAGGGTACACTTGATCTTTAGGTTTCTCCACATTGGTACTTCGGTAAGAGAGATTGTTGTTGTCTTGGTACCCTTGAATATAGCCTTGTGGCTTAGTATAAGCTTGGCCTCCAACTCAATTCGCTTCCTCTTGGCTCTCCTCTAGCTCATCAATAACATTCGTAGCTTCTCCCATAAAGTGTACATGCTTTTGGTTAGCAAGTACCAACTTGTCAATCTTTTCATGAAGAGACTTCAGCTCCTTCTTGTTTGCCTCAAGGTCAGATCCTCTTGGTGCTCTATCATAATCTTCAGCATAGTTCCCATCACTCAAAGCAAGATTCTCAATGAGCTTCATTCCCTCTTCTACATTTTGACCAAGAAAGTTGCATTTATTCGCCGTGTCTAGGAGCATTTGAATCTTGGGAAGGGCTCCTCAATAGATGGTGCTCAAGAGTGTCTCCTCGCAGAAGCCATGACAAGGACATGCAATGGTGTAGCCCTTGAACCGCTCCATTGCTTCACTAAAGGTCTCATTCTGCCTTTGTGTAAAACCACTTTTCTCACTCCTTAGCCGAGCTGTTCTTGTACTTGAGAAGAACTTTGATAGAAACGCCTTCTTGCAATCAGCCCATGAGGTTATAGTCCCTTGAGGTAAGGTCTTCTCCTAATGCCTTGCTTTATCCCCAAGTGAAAAAGGGAAAAGCCTAAGCTTGAAACTGTCCTTCGAGATCCCATTGATCATGATCATTCCACACACTTGCTCAATGTTTTCTAGATGCTCCAAAGGATCCTCCATTGCAAGTCCATGGAACTTGTTGTTCTGCACCATTGAGACAAAGCCTGGCTTTATCTCGAAGTTGTTGTTTTGCACCGGTGGTGGAGTGATGACAAAACGGTTGTTATGAGTGTTTGGTGCATCACCCGCACCAATGATCCTCAGTTGCCTTGGGGCGTGGTTGGGGTTTCCATTACCCCTTCCAGCAGCAGCACGGTGAGGTGGAGCCTCAGCTTGGTCTTGCTCAGCCATGACCTCAAAATCAAGCATATCCGGTTGCAATATCTCCTCAAAGTCTTGTGCTTGTTCTACTAACCTTCTTAACCTTGCACTTCCAAGTTGATGAATGTTGTCTAGAGGTGGTAGTAGGTTGTTGTCACCACTAGACCTCAGATTCATGTACCTAAGATGACAAGTATGAAGGTAGAGAGATTAGTAACCAAAGTAAAAATAAAGACTTAGTCTCTACTAAGCTCCAAATCCTAATACTTTCAACTCAAACCCAAGTTGGCAACAACGCCATTTGATAACAGGTTTATTATTAAGCTGTTTTAAATCAAAGCCTAAAGCACAATATAGTTGTAGTATAGGTACAAGATGTGTCAATTTAGCTCAGGTTGATGAAAGTTACTAGGAATGCAAGAACTTTGTAAATCTAAGTGAAATCGGATTATTTGAGGAGAAAATCTATGAAAACTAATTGCAACTACCAAATGACTATAAAAACTATTTTAAAATCCCCTCTTAAGGGTTAAACAACTACTAGATGACTTATAAGAATTTAAAATGCAAAACTACTAGAATATAAAACTCGAACTCTCAAGGCAAATAAACACAGAAATTTCTAACAACTTAGAACAATGATTTTCGAGACTAAAGATGCAAACTTTATGACTAGAAAATGATAACTTTGAGTTTTTAAATGCTAAAAGAGGATTCATGTTTGAGGATCATGTTTAAGAAGGTTAAAGATCCAAGTTTGGGTTTTGAAAACATAGATCTACACATTTCGTGCTATCTCTAGGCCTTGAGAAGCTAAAAGAGGTTTATCCATAGCGTTTGGTAAAAACCCTTTCCTCAACCCTTCCTCCTAACCCATGGCGTGTGGTGGAAAGATGGGTCGAAGAACATTAAGCATAGATCTCAAATAATGGCCTAACTAGCTCCCTAAGCATCCATGGCGTTTGGGAAAGGATGAACTAGTCTCTTGGATTTGGTTTTAGGGGATTCCTGAATCCTGTCAAGGTTAGGAAATCCCTGAAATCAAAGAGAACTTTCTCAAGACTCTCTAGGCATTAAAATCCCCAAATCCAAGAAGAGAATGAGTTAAGAACAAGAAAAGTCCCAAGCTTAAACCCCTTAAACCCTCTTAATCACCTCAACCTTAAACCCATGAAAGACTACTCACTTCACATGCTTAAAACAGATGAAAATGCAAAGAAAGAAAAGCTTAACATGATTAAACTACTAAGCAAGGAGTGCGATTAAGAGAAATACTTGGATTAAAACAAGATTAAGTGTTTACACAACTAAGAAAAGCTTAAAACTAGAACAATGACGATTTTTCAGCCTTAGTGCATAAGAAAAGCTAAAATTCGCAGAAGACAAAATTAAAGGATGAGATTTTACGCCTAAAATAGGCCAACAAGAGAAATGGTCCCCTCACTAAAATCCAAAAGTGAGCTGTCGGATAAGGTTCTGAGATCGAGCTGAGTGATCGATCTTATACTCTTATATCACCCCTTCTCGCATTCGTACGTGGTGGTAACTACTCTTGAGATCCACCTTTGAGAAGATAGTAGAACCGCTTAGCTCATCTAACATGTCATCTAGACGCGGTATAGGGTGGCGGTACTTGATAGTGATGTTGTTGATGGCTCTACAGTCCACGCACATCCTCCATGTCCCATCTTACTTTGGAACCAACATCACTGGGACGACGCAGGGACTAAGGCTCTCTCGGATGTAGCCTTTATCCATCCAATCTCGCACTTGTTTCTCTAACTCCTTGGTTTCAGCCGGGTTCATCCTATAAGCGGGCTTGTTAGGCAAGGCTGAGCCGGGGACTACGTCTTTCTGATGCTCAATGCCTCGGAGAGGGGTTAGTCCGGGTGGCATTTCTTCGGGGAATACATCCTGAAAACGGTTTAAGACAGCTTGTACCTCGGCGGGTATCGTCACGTCAACTACTCCTGTACTTAAACATTCTTTGAAATACATCAGTAGCACGATCCCTTTGGCACTCATGGTTTTAGAAATATCATTAACCGAAAGATATACGCTGGTCTTACTTACCTCGGCTTCCTTAGTCATGTGCACTTGTAGCTCGTGCACTTCGGTAGGACTAAGAGGGGCAAGATTATACTTGCAATCCTTATGCGTGAAAGCATCGTGATTGGTACGGCCATTGTGGCTCATGGCTCGGTCAAACTGCCAAGGCCTCCCCATTAGTAAGTGTCCTGCTTACATTGGCACCACGTCGCATAACACTTTGTCGAAGTACTTTCCAACATTAAACGGTACGATGACTTGCACGGTTATCTTCAATTCGGTTTGATTGTTTAACCATCTTAGCTTATATGGCCTCGGGTGCTTAGTCTTCTCAAGACCTAACCTGTCTACCATGTACTTGCTAGCTACGTTAGTACAACAGCCTCCATCTATAATCAGATTACATACCTTTCCCTTTATAGTGCACCTTGTATGAAAGATGTTTTCTCGCTGCTCTTTCTCCTCGGGGTTGACAAGTACACTAAGTACTCGCCGTGTCACTAAGAGCTCTCCTTTGTCAGGGTACTGAATGTCATCATCAACCTCATTTGAATCCTCTTCTAGCTCATCATGCGACTCATATTCTCCACTAGGGGTGAGAATCATGGCGCGGTTGTTGGGGCACTCTCTAGACATATGTCCTCTACCTTGACACTTAAAACAAATTATATCACGAGTTCTTTGAGTAGAACTAGAAAACTTACCTTGCTCAGGTTTATTAAACCTTGGTGCCTCGGTGTTTTTGTTTTTGAAACGTGAATCAATCTCTATCCCCTTCCCTTTATCTATAGGCATGGAAGTACTTGCAGCCCACGGTTGATTCGTCTTGTTACGGTTGTAGTTGGGAACCTTACACTTGATCTGTTGTTCAACTTGAAGAGCTAAGTGTAACAACTCGTGCAGTCCTTCGTACTGCATCCGCTCCACCTTTCTTGCAATCCTCTCTTGCAAGCCGTCAAGGAACTGTGCCATTAGAGCTTCCTCGGACTCCTCTAGCTCTAAAGAGTTCATGAGCTTCTCAAACTCTACAAAGTACTCATCCACGCTCCTTGCTCCCTGAGGTAACTTACGAAAACGTTTTTGAAAGTCCCTATGATAATGCTCAGGTACGTACCTCTGGCGTAGCAAGAACTTCATGTCGCTCCATGTAGAGACTTGGCCAAAACATTGCCTTCTCCTCTCAGCTACTGTTCTGTCCCACCATGCAAGTGCATTCTCCGTGAATTTGGCAGCTGCTACGGCCACCTTCTTATGCTCAGAGTATCCATAGCACTGGAATATGTGGTCCATACGCCTCTCCCAATCCAAGTATAGCTCGGGATTGGACTTTCCTGCAAATGTAGGAGGTGTTAGTTTGATATCATGATTGGTATCTCTAGCATTTACCTTGCGGTTTGGGTTTCTTTGTAGGGGATCTTGTCTCCTTTGTCCTCGTCTCATGAGAGGATCAAAGTTGTCATCATCAGTTTCTTGTAACTCATCTCCCGGGTCTACTGGTGGTACGGGGGCTCCTCGGACAGCTGCTCTCCTCGGCTGGGTTTCAATTTGTTCGAGACGAGCTCCAAACTCTTGGCGAATTGTACCCATCTGTTGGGTCATGTTTCTCATGTCCTCCCTCATGGCTGCTAGCACTTGAGCGAGGTAAACTAGTGCACCGTTTGCTCCCTCAGTCATGTTGTTAAAGCTGCTTAACCTTGCAACACGTAACAAACAGATCACGGTACCAACGAAGTGACAACTAAAAATAGTTACTAACTAGCCTAATAATCAAACAACTGATCAAAGACAAGACTAGCAACGCAATAACAGAAAGAGAAAACTTTTTATGGGGTTTTATAGGTTTTATGAAAGCAACTAACAACTTAAGTGATGGAAATGAAGCAAACAACGCGGATCTATTCTTTTTGGGGTTTTTCTTTTTATAACTCTTGAAACACAAAGCTAAACAAGACATGCAAGCGATTTTTATGGTTCTTTTTTTTTTTTCAAATAAGGAACAAGCAAAGAAACCAAACAACGATAAAAAGAAAGTGCAACTAGCAACGGATCTATAAAAGCAAAAGGATAGAAAACCGAAGATAGAATCTTCGGCTCTGATACCAGATGATATAAGACTCGGTATGGGAGGCTTATATGATGCGGAAGTAATGGAACGATGGAGTCAATACACTGACTATATCGCTCTCTCGTACTGACTAGTGGATGGACGGTGGTAGAACAAGGCTTGTTAACCAAGTCTTGAGCTGATATGGGGATCTATCAAGTTGGCTTTAACGCTCTCCCTTGAAGGATCAATGAATGATGAAAGTAATGGATCGATGGCACCACAAAGAGTATGGAAGGCTCTTTGATACAGCAAACACTTAGAACTTGGTGAATCCACAGACAAGAACAAGCAAGAACAAAGGCTAGCGACGGCTAAGCTTTTGTGAAGAAAGTTCGGTCTCTTTATTGATAATGTAGGGTAACCAAAGATACAACGCTGCAGGGGAGCTTTATAAACAGCTCGTCAGCTAGCCCTAAGGCCGAAAATAAAAGCAAAACGACATAACAAAGAAATACAAAAGAACAAAACGCACAAAGGCAAAAATACATGAAAAAGGAAAGTTCACTTAAGCTAAAAAGAAAAAAAACTTAGCCAACTTTCTTGATGCCTTAAGGGCTCGAACCGATGATGCCTTGGCATGTTGGGAGCTTAAGAACCACTGAGGCAAGCCCATTACCTGCACAAATCGTATAAACTGAAAATAGCTGGTTTTGGCGCGCATGTACCTTGGTTAGCAAATAGTGGTTTAAAACCGGTCTTGAGCTGGGTTGTCCGAGTTCTTTGAAGCTCTCATCTTCTTGATATCCACTGAAGTCAAGTTGGTGTGTTTCGTCGAGAGCTCCTCCACGTTCTTGGCTTGAACCGTCTTCTAGCTCCATTGATGTCTTCTCGGATCTTAGACTTGATCCGGTTGTGTCTTGGCGCTCCGGTACGGCATTGGTGAGATTCTTGTTGTTTTGAGCTCCATTTCCTGTCAAGTAAATGGTCATACCTTGGCTTGTAGCTGGCTGATCTCCCTTGAGGCTCATTTTGGCAAAGTCCTCCAATATGTCTTCCTCGGGTGCAACGAGATACGATTGAGGGTTTAGTAGCGTTAACACGTCCATATTGATCAGTAGTGTCTCCACGGCCTCGTGAAACCCTTCTCTCATCCTTCTGGTCTTGGAACGTGTCATTGGTGAACCGCTAACTGGTGGTACGACGTCCCGCTCCAACTCTTCTCGTCCCGGTACGAACGGTTGGTCGATGCCCTCGTTGTTCTCTCGACCCGGTACGTGCGATTGGTCGATGTTCTCATCATCCTGTGAAGGTGCTCTTCTGATTATTGCTATTGTAACCTCTGTTCCATTACTGACTCCCAAACCTTTGACTCTGAAATTCTCATGCATTGACTAAATTAACATCCTCTTGCTCAATCTCTTCAGGATTTTCGAAAGTATCCACCTCTACAGTAAACTGGACTGATTTTTTTTCTCACCATAAGGCTATGAATGCTGTCTAACTTAGCCTTAACTTCAGCGATTTGGTTTCCATCATTCAAACCAGATTGTTTCATCCTTTGATAGTCAGCATTCTTGGTGCTGTTACTGGATGCCAAGTTTTCAATAAAGTGATTGCATCTTCTGGAAGGTTTGTGTTGAAGTTGCCACTACTAGCAGCATCCAACGCCATCTGGTATTTCCAATACACTCCTCTGAAGAAGATGCCAAGCATCTGCACCTGATTGAAACCATGATGAGGAGAGTCCCTCTGATAAGACTTGAATCTCAACCAGGAAGCCTTAAAAGCCTCAGTGGGTCCTTGGGAGAATGAAAAAATTTCTGTTCTCAACTCTTATGACCTTGCATCATCATAGAAGTTGTTCAGAAAAGTGTTTTTGATTTCTTCCCATGTAGTCAGCGATCTAGGCTCAAGTTGCTTCAGCCAGTAAGCTGTTTCTCCTCCAATAGAGTAGGGGAACAGCTTGCAGAACAGGAAATCATTGCTGATTCCATTAGCCTTGATGCGTGTAGCTAAATGATATACCTATATATTTTGCATATTTAGCTTGCATTTAGGGTAGTTTTCATGCATTCATCTCGCATTATTGGCTAGTTTGTACCATTTTGTTGCATTTTAGGTCCTAGATCACTTTGCATTCGCATTTTGCATATTTTCTGCATTTTCGCATCATTATCTGGTTGTTTGGGACGCACTGGAGTTGTGGAGGTTGCATGGACGTGCATAGGATCGAAAGGAAGCTTGTGGACACTTGGAGAACTCAGCCATGCATGTAAAGGACCCGAGATCGAGCAGCGGATCGAGCGAGATAGGTCGATCTAGACAAGATCGACCAGAAGATCGAGTGAATCAAGTCGTTTCAAGGAGGAGGATCGAGACCAAGATCGAGAGAGGAGATCGATCGCGAGTACGGACGTGGATGACGCCATGCAGAACGAGAGCCAGATCGAGATCACGACTCGATCATCCAGGGATCGAGTTGAAGATCGAAGGAAGTGCTCGATCCATCCAACTAAATCGACTTGAAGATCGAGCAAAAAAAGGCGATCCATGGAGAATATCGAGTGCGCTGATCGATCTCAAGATCGATCTCTGGAACCTTATCCGGCCAGCTCATTTTTGGAGCGTAGTGAGGGGACCATTAGGGCTGTTTGGCTATTTTGGGCAAAGGGCGGCTATCACTTTCAAGAGACGCTTAGTCTTATCTTTTTCCAGCTTTCCTTTAGGCGATTTCCGCCATTGTTCTGTTCTTGAAGTTTTTCATGTTTTGAACCTTGAATCTTTTAAATATTAAGTCTTTATTTTTAATCGCTTGCTTGTTCATGTTTAGTTCTCTTTCCCTTGCATTTCAGTCGGTTTCAAATATGAGTAGTGAGTAGATTTCTTTTGGGTTTAAGGTTAGGGCGATTTAAGGGTTTAAAGGTTTAAGCTTTTGGGAGTTTTTCTTGTTCTTAACCTACTCTCTTCTAGGATTTCGGGTCTTAAAGCTTAGAGAGTCTTGGAAAAGATCTCTATGATTCCAAGGCTTTCTTACCTTGACCGGATTCAGAGATCCTTGAAAACCAAATCCTAGAGACTAATCTATCCTCTCCCAAACGCATTGGATGTAGAGGGGGTTAGTTAAACCAATATTTGAGATCTTTGTTTAATGTTCTTTGACCCATCTTTCCACTACACGCCATAGGTTAGGAGGAAGGGTCAGAGAAAGGGGTTATACCACTCGCCATGGATAATCCTAGTTTAAGTTTCTCAAGGCTTAGAGATAGCTCTTCAAAAGAGTAGATTTATGTTTTCAAACCCAAAGCTTGAATCTTGAACCTCTTGAATATGACCCTCAAGCTTAGATGCTCTCTTTTTAGTAGTTTAAAACCTCTGTTTATCATTCTCTAGTCATAAAGCTTGCTTCTTTGATCATTTGAAGTCATTCATCTAAGTTGTTAGAAGTGTCCTGTTTTACCCGCTTCAGTGCTCGATTTTTAGTAATTAGTAGATTTGCATTTTAGAGTCTATGTTTTCTTCTAGTAGTTGTTAACCCTCTTCCAGGGATTTTAAAATAGTTTTTCTGCTCATTTGGTCGTTGCATTTAGTTTTCATCGATTTTACCATCTATTTACCCGATTCTGCTTAGATTTGCTTAGCTCTTGCATTCCTAGTGTCTTTCTTCACCCAGGCTGGATTGATACTCTCTTGCATACTGTACTACAACTATAGGTTGCTTGAGCTTTGATATTCTTGCTGCAAAGCAATCTGCTTACCAAATGGCGCCGTTGCCATCTTGGGTTTGATTAGGAAGCATTAGGATTTGAAGACCCTCTTGACCACAATGAGTATGATGGTGAAGCATTTCATGGTGCTTGTCTTCTTGACTTGTTTTATGGAATCAAGGTGAATCTCTATGGTGGTCCAAGGAAGCCAAGAAAGAGACTCAGGAAACCTAAGGAGAAGCTTTACTGTGGACCCAACACATTGTTCAAGAAGAAAGGAGAAGGAACTCCATTTCCACTCCATAATCCTCCATGATCTTAAGGAGCATGACAAGTCAAGCTTAGTGACTCTAAACAAGCACTCTTGGGAGGTATTCCCATGTTATCCTTGTACATATTATTGTATTTTATGTTTTCATTTCTGTTTTTCTTTCAATAACAGGAGCAAGTGTGGTCTAAGGCAAGTTGTTCTAAGTTTGTTATAAGTCTGCCAAAACCCCCTCTAAGGTACAGAATCATGCTCCTTTGCTTCTGAATACTTTTGAGTATCTTTTATTACCCTTCTTCAAGCTTCTATTACACAAGGGACTGTGTAATTTAAGTGTGGGGGAGGGCATTGCATTTGACATTGTGTTCTGTTTTCTTATTTTCTCTTTTACATACTTGAGTCTCATGCATTCATGCATTCATCTATGTGCACTAAAAATCCATGAAATTTTCAAATTTTTTTGAACCAAAAAGATTATTTAGTTGCATTTACATAACTAAGATTGAGTCTAGATGCATTTCATATAGGTTTGCATACATTTGCAAAGGGAATAGATGATTAACACTTGTCAAGATGTTAATGTTTGAGTTGTTTTCAATGCTTTGGTTATCTGTTGTTTGATTGCATTGTAATGAGTTTGAAGTTAAGCCTGCACCATATCTTGACTACTTGCATTGATATTCTTTTTTTATGCTGAAGCTTGGTTTGATTTGATTCCAACTCTATCTTATTAGAACCATAATCATGACTTTGAATTATCTTGTTTGTGCATTGAGAGTGATTACATGGCTACCCATATACATACTTGGATTATCTTCTTCCCTTCTTACCACTCTTATTAATCCAAGTAGCTGATCCTCATCATTATGGGACAGTTAACCACACCTAAACCAATCCTTCTTTCTGGACCTAAACACTATTGTGAGAGTTGTGAGGCCTTACATTGCATCATTTTCGATCTTATCGTGGCAAAAAGTGTTAGGAATAAGGCTGGCAAGGAGAAGCTCTCTTGTAGAAACCAGCTTGCATTTTGAGCTTGGTATTAGGTTAGGAGTTTAGGAAAGGGTAGTGTAAGTGGTTTGAGAATTAATTGTTTACATCTTTGAGAAGAAGAAGAAGTATGGGATTGGTAGTATGGGGGAAAAATTCATTTTGTGGTTAAGTTAATTAGAAAGAAAGCTCGAAGTGTTAAAGAAGAAAGGTGCCAACAACAACAAAGCTTACAAAAGGTCATCCAAAAGGAGAAATCAGACCAAGCAATCCACCAAAGGTGATGAAAATGTCATACAACAAAGAAGAGCAAGTTCCAAAAAGAAGTCAACCACACAAACAAAAGGAGAAGGAGTTTTTCCCATTTATGAAGAAGGAAGAGATCAAGTGCTTTGGGAAAGTGTAGATTTAGGAGTTTCACTTGGGGTTTTAGAAGTTATTAGGTTCATCTTGGGTAAAAAGGGTAGAAGAGAGCTTTGACTTGCATGCATAGGTATGCTTTTACCTTTAGCATTTTGCCTAAGATAGAATCATTTCATTCAGTGATCCCCTGAATCATTAAACCCTTATTTGAATGAGATCATTTTCATCTCAAAACCATGTCCCTTGACCAAATGTTTTCTCTTTATTTGCACAAACTTGATCCATTGGTTACTGATTAATGAATGTTAAAGAGTTGCTTGATTTGAATGCTTGTGTAGGCTAAGCTAGAGTTCATTGTTTGCTATGATGGGTATGGCTAAAGCTTTTGAAGTAGAACAATCTCTTTGCATCTTAGAACCTACAACTTGAGCATTCATTCAATTTTTCCATTGACATCTTTAGTTTTGAGCTCCCACTTTCAAACCTCACTCTCCCATTTGTTCTTATTTGCTTGAGGACAAGCAAAAGGCAAGTGTGGGGGTGTTGATATCTCTTGTATTTACATCATTTAAGCTTGCATTTATTGCATGTTTTGGTTCTTTTTTTGCATGTTTTCCTTATCCTTTGTCCTATTTTCTTCTCCTTTTAGACTTAGGTTGCATTTAGGGTATAATTTGCATTTTTCTTGCATTTTGATAGACACTTTATTTGCAAGGGTGAGAATGCAATGAGGTTATCAAACTCAAATGCAAGACAGGTTGTAGTACATCATGCAAGAGAGAGTCAATCCATATCTAGGATGATAGAAAATGCAAAGAGAATACAAGGACTAATGCAAATCTAAGCGAAACAAGATAGGTTATGAGAAAATCTCTAAAAACTAGATGCAGCAACTAAATGGAATGCAACCTATTTTAAAATTACCAGGAATGATCAAACTACCATTAGTAATAAGCAGAATAATTAAAGGATAAAACTTCGAATTACTAAAATTCGACTAGTGGATCAACCATGAGATCGACCACTAGATCGAGCAATAACAATCGATCTCGTCTAAAAATGCAAGAACAGTAAGACTAACGACCAGGATGCTATCAAAGATCAAGTGAAAGACGAGATAAGATGTAAAGATGCTAAAAGAGAGGGCCTAGGGTTGAGATTCATGGTCAGGGGTTTCAAAGGTTCGACCTTGGGTTGAAAACTTTAAATCGACTCACTTTGTGAGGATCTCTAAGCCTTGAAAACTAAGCAAGATCCATCCTTGGCTTTCGGTATAGATCACTCCTTCATCCTCTCCTCCAAACCCATGGCTTTTGGTGGAAAGAAAGGTCGAAGGGCATGGAAAACAGATTTCAAATAAGTGGCTTAACTAGTCCCCCAAACTTCTATGGCTTTTGGGAAGGGGTAACTAGTCTCTAGGGTGTGATATTCCGAGGTCCCTGAATCCTGTCAAGGTATGGAACCCCTCGGATCATGAAGCTCTTGGCGTGAGAGTCTTCAAGCATTGAGAGCTCAACACCCTAGAAGAGATAGCCATTAAAACACTTAGAAAACCCCAAGATCGAAACCCTTTTAGACCCCTTAATCCTCTCAACCCCGAACCCAAATAAACTACTCACTACACATAAGGTAAATCAAGCAAAGCATGAAAAAGGAAACGATGAACATGGAAATAAAACTAGATTAAGATGAAAACGATTCGATTACAAGCTAAAGAAAACTCAAAGTTCGACAATGGTGTTCTCCTCAAAACCAGAGAGAAAAGCATACATAAAAGATAGGGATAAAAGTTGTGTGGAAAAAGGACGTCGCCGCCTTCCCAAAATGGCCAAAACAAGCTGATGGTCCCCCCCTCGCTAGCGGCCAAAAGTGGTTGAAAGGACAGAGATCGACTCCGAGATCGAGCGGTTCTCTCGATCATCTCCGAACATCGTGTCTTCAGCTCGATCTGGGTCTCGATCATCTTCGGCGGATCGAGCGTTGCATCCGATCTCGGTATCGATCTTTGGTTGGATCGAGTGGTGTACTCGATCTGGCTCTCGCTCTGCATGGCGTCATTTACGTCCGTACCGTTTGATCGACTGCTTCACTCGATCCTCGTCTCGATCATTCTCCTTGGATCGCCTGGTCTTCTCGATCTTCTGGTCGATCACATCCTAGATCGACCGGCCATGCTCGATCTGCTCCTCGATCTCTGATCCTTAGTAAATACCCGAGCTTCCACGAACTGCTACAACAGCTTCAGCACGTCCATGAACCTCCACGACTCCAAAGCAGCCAGAAACAACCTAAATGTGATGCAAAATTCAAGGAACATGCGTATGCTGGTGCAAGAATGCTCTAGGACTCTAAGTGATGCAATCTATCCTAAAACGCGATACAAATGCATGAAAAGCTAACTAATGAGTGTGCAAAATGTATGTAATATGCAGTAACATCAACTCCCCAAACTTACTTCTTGCTTGCCCTCAAGCAACAGAAAATAAGTAAGGAAGAGAGGTTTTAAGAAAAACAAATGGGGGTTTAAACTTCTTGCAAAGGTTCCTTTCAAATGAATCAATCTCAATGTCCTAGTTAACAGTTCTAAAATGCTATGCTTACACTCATACTCCAAAGAACTTAGCCATACTCATCACACAAAGAAATTCAAATCATGACTCTCCTATTCCTAACAATCAAAGAAACTCATCCTTTAACATTCATTTACATTCGAACCATGAATCAAACTTATGCACTTTAAAGCAAAACACATTTAGCTAAGGGTGAAGGTTACGAGCATTGAATGATCTCATTTGAAAAGGGTTTTCAATTAAAACAAGGGTTTCTCTCAAAAATGGTTGAACTTATGCATAATGCTAAAGGTAAAGACAATTGATGCATACATGATCAGATTCTCATCTACCCATGTAAACTAATCAATGATCCTAAACCCCTCTCATTTATCAACTTTAATTTTCACTCACCACTTAGAGTCTACCCTTTTTCTTCTCAAAACTTAGCAATCCCCAATTCGAAACAAAAACATTTTTAAACTCTTTAGGCTAGTGAAAAGGTTTTGAAAATAACTTTGCTCTTTAAGTATTTCTTATTGGTAGCTCTCTTAATATTTTTTTTCTTTTCTCTTTTTTTTTTCTTTTTATTTTATTTGCCACTTAGGCTCTTTTATTTCTTTTATTTCTTTTATTTCTTTTATTTTTTTTATTTGGGAGAGCTACCTCCTGAAATTTATTAGAGCATATACTTAGTTTTTAAACAAAACCTTTCACTTAAAACCCATTTTTTTCTTTAAAACACCAAACTCCTTGAAACCGAGAACAAATAGAAATGAAAACAACCCCAATGATCCCCCAAACTTATCCTAAGCCTATACCTAGCTTCAAAATGCGAAGCTAGCAATCATATGAGAACCAAATCATGTCGCCTAAACCTAACACTTTATGCTAAGTTCAAAACCGAAAAGAAGGCCTCACAAAGATGCCACACAAGAACATTTGGCTTCAAAGAAGGGTAAGGATCAAGGTGGGAGTTCTACTTAGGCTCACAAAGAGTGGTAAAAAGGAAGAAGAGAGCCTAAATATTTTAAAACCATGTGTTCATTTTCAAATGCATAAGGATGATAATTAGAATTCCAAATTAAGGTTCTCACTTATTAGGACAAGTTTCAAATCATGAGAGTTCGATTCAAGTCACGAAAATCCTAGCAAGTGATCCAAGCATGGTAAGAACTTACTTTCAAAGCATATACAAAGCATTAGAGAACTACTAACTAGGGCATTGAAACAATTCATAATTAAAAACACCTTTTCCAGAAACTCTAACCCTTTATGCAAATGCAAACAACCTAGATGCTCTGAGAAACTCTAGACTCAATCCTAACATGTTTTGACAAGATGAATGCAACTACACGAATCTTTGAATAAAATTTAAAAATTTTCCCAATTTTTCATGAACTAAAGACTCAAGGATGCTAAAGGAAAATCAGATCACAAAACACATGTCAAATCACACATGTACTCCCCCAAACTTGCTTGACACCGTCCCGGTGCCAAACTCATTCGAAGGAGTATCAAAACACAAAGCAAAAAGAAGCAAATATGAGCGGTTATGTACAATGGAAGAGGGTTGTTACCTCTGGTCTAGTCTCGGCTGGAACTCGAGGATGTTCCAGAGGAGCTAGAGATTGTTGCTTTGCCCTTGTCGGCTGGTTCTTGGAGAGAATGGCGCGCTGGCTGAATGGTGCTGCTTTGTGCCTCGCGGATGACAACTCCACCGGTTGAGAGCCTTCTCTTCTCGGGTTGTTGAGCCTCTTTACTTGCATCCTTCTTAGGCGAGCCTCCTTGAAGTGCTTTGACTTTCTTTCCAAGTTTCTTGAGCATTTAGCCTTGCCACTTATTGATCTTCCTTTGCATCTCCACAACAGATGCTAGGAACTTCTCGTTTTTTGTTCTCAGCTCAAAGTCTAACTTGGGACGTGTGTAGGCCTCGGGCATCTCATCTTCCGTGGCTGGAGACTCGGACCTTTGACGAGGAGCAATCGCTGAAGCAGGTGGTCCTCCTAGAGGAGCAAAGCACTCCTCTTCCGTGGGCAAGAACTCGATGTTCCCAACACCAAGCAGCCCGGTCTCATCTTTGTTTGGCAGGATGCACACTCTCTTCTTGTCTTCGTCGTCTATGAAGAGGTAGGCGTAGAACCCTTCTGCTGGCGTGCGTCCCAAGCTGTCGGTATTCCTCATGTATGCCTCATCCATGAAAGCTCTGGCTGGTACATGGGCGAAGTCGTGTATAGGCACACCAGCTTGCAAGAATAGAGGAGTGAGGAAGCCGCCAATGTAAGAAGAAGTTGCCTTGCACCACAAGGCATAAGCCTTGTATTTCACCAAGGAAGCAGCAAGCACACATCTGTAGTTCACCTCGTCGCTGAGCTCATCCTCCATAGGCTCTTCATTTGCATCCGGGTCACACACTAAGTGCTTCACGCCTTGGAACATGAAGCAAACCTCGGTCTTTGTGACCGTGGGAGCAACTGATCTTCTGCTAAACGTGTTGGCAATCAGCTTCAGAGTGTTCCTCAGCACCGGGCTTCTCACACTCTTGATCATGACGGTGTTGGCTTTGTAGTCCTCGTTGCTAATCAGATCCCAAAAGTCGTCTGCTCGTTTGAAGGCTGGAAACTCGATCTTGTTGGCATCCGCGTTGAGACCATAAGCTTGACATAGCTCAGGGATGGAGAGGGTGTAGGCTTGACGGCCAACCTTGAAGTAGAGGCGACCTTGTGAAGGAACGGGTGTGCTAGGATTCTCGTAACGGAACTCCAACGTGGCAAGGAAGTCTATTATCACTTCTGGAATGGTTGGGCAATCCATCCGTGACAGGCATCTTAGGCCAATGTTCTTGAGGAGTTGGTCGAAATCTCCAAGAATTCCTAGCTTGAACAGCAGCTTTCGATCAGCAAACTTGGTAGGCTCAAACCAAAGCCTTTCCAGCCGTTTCTTGTCCCTCTTCTCATCCTTAGTCCATCTGACCCTCTCCTGAACAGCCACCTCTTGTCCTTCTCCCTCTTGTGCTGTCTCTTCTCTTGTTCTCTTGGGGGCCATTGTTCCTGAAACAAGTTTCTCAAGAAGCTTGATAAGCAAAACAGCGGTTTGATGAGAAAATAAGAGAGGAGGAGGAGAAAGCTTATAAGTACTACCCTAGAATTTTGGGGAATTAATAAAAATCATAGCTAAATAAAGGAGAATCAGATCTTTAGATACTAGAAAATCTAGAATTATTCCTTTTACTTAGCTAATTTTTAAAAATCAAAACCGACCCTATATTCTAGAACAATATCTTGCGAGTTTAAAGGAAATTTTCCTAAAGATAAATCATTTAATTTGGAAAATACCTTTGCAAGAAATGTAAAAGATCTTTGCTAGCCTCTGAAAACCGAAACTCCCACTCTCTTTGTTTAAAATTTTTGAGAAAAACAAGAATGAGAGGGTGAGAGGTTGTTGAAACATTTAAAGACTAGCAAAGAGCAAAACCATAGGTAGTAAAGGTGGTTTTCTGACAAAGTCTTGGTCAAGGCACATCTTTCATGGTCAAAGATGCTTGCCTTGACCAAGTTTTGAATTTAAAAATTGGAGGGATAAGAATAAAGGAGGGATAGAAAATGTTACCTCGGCATGACATCGAGTCCATTTGGTCGATCTAGGACTCGATCTCATGCCCATAATGGCTTAGATCGAGAGGGTTACTCGATTTGAGACACGATTCATGATGATATGAGTCTTGGATCGATTGACTCCCTCGATCATTGAGATGTTGGCTCCACGGCTAAGTCCTCATGATCGAGCTATGTCCTCGATTTAGGGGTCGATTTGGCATAGATCGAGTGATGGATCGAGTCGAGTGATCGATCTGTTTTCAACAGATTTTCCCGAGAGAAATTAGATCGGTCGATCCGTTTTCGATCGATCGATCCTTTTTCGTCAAGATCAATCTTATCACTCGTTCTCGTCTAGATCGACTGGCTCCTCTCGATTCACTGACTTGATATAGCAAAGATCGAGTCAGGATCAGTCGATCTAGCACTCGATCTCTAGCCTTGTCTTAACCCCTAGCGCCTCTTTTGGACTTCAAGATCAATGTTTAGACTCCTCACACTTGTTCCTACACACTTGCAGAATAAAAACATAAAACTGAAAGAGAAATAAAGCAGAAATATGTACAAGATAGACATGGGAATGCCTCATAAGTGCGTTTTCTTTAACGTCTTTAGCTAGACTTTACTTGGTTTAGGCGGATGGTGGGTCTTGGAGAAGCATCGAGGTACTCTCCTTGTCATAGCTGTCTGCCAAGTAAGGCTTGACTCTGTGTCCATTGACGGTGAATGCACTGCCACTCTTTCCCATCAGTTTAACAGCTCCATAAGGCAACACTTCTTGGATCACAAACGGCCCGCTCCACCTTGACTTCAGCTTTCCCGGGAAGAGTTTGAGTCTTGAGCTGTACAGCAACACTAAACCTCCTTCCTTAAGCTCCTTGGCAACTAACTTCTTGTCATGAGTCTCCTTAGTCTGCTTCTTGTATATCCGAGAGCTCTCATAAGCGTTCAGTCTTAACTCATCCAGTTCATGTAGCTGAATAAGGCGCTTCTCCTGAGCAGTCTTGAGGTCAAAGTTCAGCCTCTTCACAGCCCACAACGAACGGTGTTCCAGCTCAACCGGGAGATGACAGCCCTTGCAATAGAGTAGAGTGAAAGGGGTTGTACCAATCGGTAATTTGAAGGCGGTACGGTAGGCCCAAAGAGCATCGTCCAGCTTCACTGCCCAGTCTTTCCTTGTTGCTCTGACGGTCTTCTCTAGTATACCCTTGATTTGCCGGTTGGAGACTTCCACTTGACCGCTTGTTTGAGGATTATACGGTGTAGCCACCTTATGCTTAACTTCATACTTTCTCAAGAGGTTCTCAAAAACCTTGTTTATGAAGTGGCTTCCTCCATCGCTTATAACCACCTTAGGTACCCCAAACCTCGGGAAGATGATACTCTTGAACAGCTTGATTACCACCTTAGAGTCGTTTGTAGGGGAAGCAATAGCCTCAACCCATTTAGAGACATAATCCACTGCTACTAAGATGTATTTGTTGCCATATGAAGAAGGAAATGGCACCATGAAGTCTATGCCCCACGCGTCGAACACGTCAACCTCGAAGATGGGAACCTGAGGCATTTCGTTTCTCTTAGTGATATTCCCTGCTCGTTGACATGCCTCACAGCTCTTCACAAATTCGTGTGCATCTTTGAAGATGGACGGCCACCAGAAACCGGCTTGCAACACTTTCGTGGCAGTCTTGAATGAAGCGAAGTGTCCTCCGTAGGAAGAGCCATGGAAATGATAGAGGATGTCTCTAGCTTCTTCCTTTGTAACACATCTCCGGTACAAACTGTCTAATCCTCTCTTGTATAAGTAGGGCTCGTCCCAAAAGTAGTCACTAGCCTCTCTCATAAACCGCTTCTTGTGATAGCTGTTGAGATGTGTTGGCTCCTCACCATACGCTAAATAGTTCACTACATCAGCATACCACGGTAGATCCTCCTCTTTGAAACTCAACACCTCTTCAAACCGCCCTTCTAGCTTTCCACAAACAGCCGTGGTAATCGCCATGAGTTGCTCTTCTGGAAGAGAGTCATCCAAGGGAAGAGACTCGTTGATCCTTAGCCGTGAGAGATGGTCAGCGACTCCGTTTTCTATTCCCTTCTTGTCTTTAATCTCCATGTCAATCTCCTGGAGCAAGAGAATCCACCTTAAGAGTCGGGGCTTAGTGTCTTTCTTCGAAAAGATGTATCGCAAAGCAGCATGATCCGTGTATACAATAGCCTTGGAACCAACAAGATATGATCTGAACTTCTCAAAGGCAAACACTACTGCAAGCAACTCCTTCTCTGTAGTTGTATACTTTGTTTGCGTGTCATCCAAGGTTCTTGAAGCATAGTAGATCACGTGCAGCTTCTTGTCTTTCTTCTGACCGAGAACCGGCGGCTTAAGACCCATCATGACTTCCACTTTAGCCTGATCAACCTCAATGCCCTTCTCTAATATCATATGACCAAGCACGATCCCTTCTTTAACCATAAAGTGGCATTTCTCCCACTTCAGCACCAAGTTTGTCTCTTCGCAACGCTTAATACCCTGCAAAGATTCAACAAACACGCAGAAAAGGACGTACCATAGACAGAGAAGTCATCCATGAACACCTCTACCATCTCCTCTATTAGATCGGAGAAGATCGACATCATACACCGCTGAAATGTAGCCGGTGCATTACACAATCCAAACGGCATCCTTCGATACGCGAAGGTACCGTAGGGACATGTGAAGGTCGTCTTCTCCTGATCATTTGGGTGAATTGGTATCTGAAAGAAACCGCTATACACATCGAGGAAACAGTAGTAAGGGTGATTAGCAAGTCTCTCAAGCATTTGATCAATAAAAGGCAAAGGGAAATGATCTTTCCTAGTCGCAAGGTTAAGTTTCCTATAATCAATACACATCCTATGACCAGTGATGGTTCTTGTAAGATTAAGCTCATCCTTTTCATTCCATATGACCGTGATCCCTCCCTTCTTAGGCACCACGTGTACAGGAGAAACCCACGTGCTGTCACTTATGGGATAGATCACGTCAGCCTCTAAAAGCTTATGGATTTCTTTCTTAACCACCTCTTTCAAATTAGGATTCAAATGCCTTTGATGTTCTATAGAAGAGGCGTTCTCATTATCCAAGTGAATCCTGTGAGTGCAAAGCATTGGTGAAAGGCCCCTGATGTCACTTAAAGAGTACCCAATGGCCTTCCTATACTTTCTCAACTCAGGCAGGAGCGAGTGCAACTCACTGGTAGTCTCACACTTCTATCAGCCAGTACCAACGAGATCCTACAGTCTTTGAAACGAGTAAAGCCAAGCTTCTTAGCCATGGAGTGAGGCATCAGGTTTATGCTAGCTCCGAGATCACAGAGGCAACTCTTGAACTCTAGAGGACCTAAAGCGCAGGGTATAGTGAAGCTTCCGGGGTCTCCCAACTTCTTAGGGACTATCTCCTTATGTATCACAGCACTACACTCTTCACTTAGAACAAGTACCTCCTTGCTTTCCTTATTCTTCTTCACGAGAGTGTCTTTGTAGAATTTGGCGCATTTAGGCATCATTGCAAGGCAATCAATGAAAGGTAGCTTGATCTCCACGTCCTTAAGATGCTTCTCAAAGAGGATTCTATGCTTCTCTATGAGTTGCTTCTTGAAACGGCCAGGAAAAGGCAGCTTAGGTACATACGGTGGAGGCACATAAGCATTCTTCTCCTTAGTAGTTTGCTCAGCTTTGTTCTCAACAACTGCTTTGTCTCCTCTTCTTGGCCCTTGGATCCAGACGTTGTCGAAGTTAATCTCATCATCAGCTGAAGGCTTACCCTCCCCCTCTTGAATTACAACGTCCTCGTTGTTCTTAGTAGAGACCGAAGGTTCTAGCTCTTTGCCGCTTCTCAATGTTATGGCGTTAGCATACTCCTTAGGATTCTGCTCACACTTGCCCGGAAGACTATTCTGACCACTTGTACTCGCTTTCCACTTCTCTAGCTGCTTGATCTTGTTGTTTAAGTTGGTGATCTGAGTGGAGAAGTCAGTGAGAGACGAGTCTAGACGAGTGTTCATCTCGGCAAACTTCTGGTTTGTAGAGGCTTGCCCTTGTATCAGCTGTTGAAACATTGCTTGAACCGGATCAACTTGTTGTTGCATCGGCTGTTGCTGCTGAGGTGCAAAACTCGGAGGGTAGTTAGGCGTATAACCCTTGTTACTTTGATGTTGCCCTTGGAAGTTGTTCTGCCCTTGACCTTGGAAACCACCACTCGGCTGAAAACCTTTGTTGTAAGGGATGAAAGGTTTTGCTTGCTGAGCAGGGTACACTTGATCCTTAGGGTTGGCAACGTTGGTGCTTCGGTAGGAGAGGTTGTTGTTCTGGTTGTAGCCTTGGTTGTAGCCTTGAGGTTTGTAGTTGTTCTGTCCTGCCACCCAATTGGCTTCTTCTTGGCTCAACTCTAGCTCCTCTTGATTCTCATCAGCTTCACCAACAAAGTGAACATGCTTCTGATTTGCCAACAACAGCTTATCTATCTTCTCATGCAAAGATTTCAGCTCCTTTTTGTGAGACTCTAGCTCTGATCCTCTCGGTGCACGATCATAGTCCTCAGCGTAATTGCCATCACGCAATGCCAAGTTTTCTATCAGCTCCATACCCTCTTCTACCTCCTGACCAAGGAAGTTCCCTTTGCTAGCTGTGTCAAGCAACAACCTGATCTTCTGTGAAGCTCCACAGTATATGGTACTGAGTAGTGTCTCCTCGCTGAAACCGTGATGAGGACATTGGATCGTGTAGTCTTTGAAACGCTCCATTGCCTCGTTGAATGTCTCATTGTTTCGTTGAGTGAAGCCGCTGATTTCGCTTCTCAACCGTGCTGTCCTGGTGCTAGAGAAGAACTTTGAGAGAAAGGCCTTCTTACACTCAGCCATGAGGTGATGGTGCCTTATGGGAGGGTCTTCTCCCAATGTCTATCCTTGTCTCCGAGTGAAAAGGGAAAGAGACGCAGCTTGAAAGCATCTTCGGATATGCCATTGATCTTGATCATCCCACATACTTGCTCGAAGTTGTCAAGGTGCTCCAAGGGATCTTCCATTGCTAAGCCGTGGAACTTGTTGTTTTGCACCATGGAGATGAAACCTGGCTTGATCTCGAAGTTGTTGTTCTATACAGGAGGAGGAGTGATCCCAAACCTATTGTGATGAGTATTGGGAGCATCTCCGGCTCCTATGATCCTTGGGGGTCTAGCCGCGTGTTGGGGGTTTCCATTGCCCCTTCCCACTGCCCCGTGAGCTGGGGGAGGTCCCTCTGGATGCTCGTGTTCAGCGATAGCTTCAAAGTCAACCAACCCGTGCTGAACAATCTCCTCAAAGGCTCTGGCTTGTTCTCTGACTCTTCTTTGCCATGAATGACCAAGCTGATGAATATTGTCCAAAGGTGGAAGTAGATTGTTATCTCCCCGTGAACGAAGATTCATATACTTGAGAACACATGTTTGAGTGTAGAATGATTAGTAACTTAAACAAGGTAAAGACTTAGTCTTTGCTAAGTCCCAAATCTCTATGTTCTCTAAACAATCCTAGGATGGCAACGGCGCCATTTGATAGACACTTTATTTGCAAGGGTGAGAATGCAATGAGGTTATCAAACTCAAATGCAAGACATG
Organism: Thlaspi arvense; assembly: GCA_911865555.2. Lineage (NCBI taxonomy): Eukaryota > Viridiplantae > Streptophyta > Magnoliopsida > Brassicales > Brassicaceae > Thlaspi > Thlaspi arvense. The sequence continues at coordinate 51,388,730 of OU466858.1, read as the reverse complement.
TTGTAGTACAGCATGCAAGAGAGAGTCAATCCATACCTATGATGATAGAAAATGCAAAGAGAATACAAGGACTAATGCAAATCTAAGCGAAACAAGATATGTTATGAGAAAATCTCTAAAAACTAGATGCAGCAACTAAATGGAATGCAACCTATTTTAAAATTACCTGGAATGATCAAACTACCATGAGGAACAAGCAGAATAATTAAAGGACAAAGCTTCGAATTACTAAAATTCGACTAGTGGATCGACCATGAGATCGACCACTATATCTAGCAATAACAATCGATCTCATCTAAAAATGCAAGAACAGTAAGACTAACGACCAGGATGCTATCAAAGATCAAGCGAAAGACGAGATAAGATGTAAAGATGCTAAAAGAGAGGGCCTAGGGTTGAGATTCATGGTCAGGGGTTTCAAAGGTTCGACCTTGGGTTGAAAACTTTAAATCGACTCACTTTGTGAGGATCTCTAAGCCTTGAAAACTAAGCAAGATCTATCAGTGGCTTTCGGTATAGATCACTCCTTCATCCTCTCCTCCAAACCCATGGCTTTTGGTGGAAAGAGAGGTCGAAGGGCATGGAAAACAGATTTCTAATAAGTGGCTTAACTAGTCCCCCAAACTTCCATGGCTTTGGGGAAGGGGTAACTAGTCTCTAGGGTGTGATCTTCCGAGGTCCCTGAATCCTGTCAAGGTAAGGAACCCCTCAGATCATGAAGCTTTTGGCGTGAGAGTCTTCAAGCATTAAGAGCTCAACACCTTAGAAGAGATAGCCAGTAAAACACTTAGAAAACCCCAAGATCGAAACCCTTTTAGACCCCTTAATCCTCTCAACCCTGAACACAAATAAACTACTCACTACACATAAGGTAAATCAAGCAAAGCATGAAAAAGGAAATGATGAACATGGAAAGAAAAATAGATTAAGATGAAAACGATTCGATTACAAGCTAAAGAAAACTCAAAGTTCGACAATGGTGTTCTCCTTAAAACGAGAGAGAAAAGCATACATAAAAGATAGGGATAAAAGTTGTTTGGGAAAAGGACGTCACCGCCTTCCCAAAATGGCCAAGACAAGCTGATGGTCCCCCCCCTCGCTAGTGGCCAAAAGTGGTTGAAAGGACAGAGATCGACTCCGGGATCGAGGGGTTCTCTCGATCATCTCCGAACATCGTGTCTTCAGCTCAATCTGGGTCTCGATCATCTTCGGCGGATCGAGCGTTGCATCCGATCTCGGTATCGATCTTTGGTTGGATCGGGTGGTGTACGCGATCTGGCTCTCGCTCTGCATGGCGTCATTTACGTCCGTACCGTTTGATCGACTGCTTCACTCGATCCTCGTCTCGATCATTCTCCTTGGATCGCTTGGTCTTCTCGATCTTCTGGTCGATCACATCCTAGATCGACCGGCCATGCTCGATCTGCTCCTCGATCTCTGATCCTTAGTAAATACCCGAGCTTCCACGAACTGCTACAACAGCTTCAGCACGTCCACAAACCTCCACGACTCCAAAGCATCCAGAAACAACCTAAATGTGATGCAAAATGCAAGGAACATGTGTATGCTGGTGCAAGAATGCTCTAGTACTCTAAGTGATGCAATCTATCCTAAAACGCGATACAGATGCATGAAAAGCTAACTAATGAGTATGCAAAATGTATGTAATATGCAGTAACATCACATTTTGGATGTTTTTAGGTGCTTTTAGAGCTAAAAGTAGCTTGGAGGAGCTTTGGGAATGATTCAGGATGCTAGCTGGATCAAAGGGAGCAAGAAGGATCAAAGCAGACAATCTCTGCAAAGGTTTTCGGTTAGAGCACAGTGAACATCGGTCAAGGGGTGACCGATACCATATTTTCAGTCACCAGCATCGGTCATGGGGTGACCGATGCAAGCACATCGATCACCAGCATCGGTCAGGAGTGACAAACACAACGGATGAATTTCGGTCACCAGCATTGATCACCTTCCTGACCGATAAGACTCATATCGACTGAAGATCAGCTCAGATGAAGTGTTTTCATTCCGATTTGGCTTCGGCGTTCTTCATCAACTTTGTAGCAAATTGAGTTAGATTTCGTTTGGTCTTAGTTTCGAGTCATTCCCATCAGTGGTTGAAGATTTACGGCGAATAAAGTGAGCACATGTCCATCTGGAGTTTTTGCCGTTGATCTTGACCGACTTGAAGATCATCTCTGCCTAGTAGCCTCCGTCTCTATTCAGCATCTTCACTCTTCATGAAAGTTGTAGCCACGTGAGTTAGATTTCTGGAGAACTTGGGTTAAGGTCATTCCTATATACCGTTCAACAGATATCGCAGTTTTCATGAAACCGCTCAACCTGCATCGATCACTGCCCACACCGATGGGATTTACATTGATCAACCCTGACTGTTGTTGCTGACCGATGTAAACCCAGACTGAAGACCATTTATATACAATTTTGCCATTTTCGCTTAGACTCCAATAAATACTTGATATCCCTAATTTCTGGAAAGACAACTCTTTATTAAACATTCTCTTCTTCTTTGTTTTAGGTTTTTGATTTTGTAACTTGAATCTTTGTTGATTTCAATAAAAGTTTGCATTTCCCTTAATCTTTTGTCTTCCTAATCATGAATAACTATCTTTTCTTCATAGATTTGATGGTTTTCACCATGGTTAGTGAGTAGTTTGCTTTAGGTTTGAGATTAGGGTAGATGGGGTGATTATAATGATTGTTTAGGTTGATTAGGGCTTAGATCTTCTCATTCTCTTTATTATATGATTGTGTTTAATGCCTAGTACCTCTTTGTTGGAGAAGTTGATTTTAGGTTTTCACATGCACACCAAGTGTTTGATGAAATTCCTGAATGAAGTTCAATGCTTGAAAATGGTGTTTAGATAATCATTAGTCTTTGCATCTATCATTTCTAGCTTGAATGTGCTTAATGCCTAGTACCATATTCCTGAGAAATTGCCTTTAGACATTGATTATGCATGAGAATGTGAGTTGATGTTTGATATATCATATAAGAGATTAGTAAACCTAGCCTATGAGATTAGATGTCTAGCATGCTAATTGGTTTTGTCGAACTTGATTTTAATGCTTGATGATTATGTGTTTGCATATAGACATTTATCTTGAATATGTGATTAGAAAAGGGATTAATGCCAAGAGATTGGATTAGTCTGTATTAGTGTTCCTTACCTAAGGTTGAGTGTTTAGAATTGTTTGTTTTGATCACCCTAGATATGAATATGAATCACCCTATCACCATTGCCTTGATCTTGAACCATCTTTTAATCTCTGAAGTCTTGCTTTTACTCTGTTTTAGTTCAGCTTTCACTCTGTTTTTGCTCTGTTTCTCTTTGCCATTACTGCTATTTAACTGCTTTCTTTTGCTTCTTTGCTTGATCACTTAGGTTGTTCCATCTTTATCTGCTTGAATTAAGATCTCTATTGCATTCTTACTATTTCATTCTTCCCTTTTGGATTGATAAAACCCTATGCTATACTACAACTGATTAGTACAAGCTTTGGGAATTGAATCAAGTCCTAAAAAGTCTTGTATCAGAGACTCAAATCAGCATTTCATCAAACACTTACCAGGCGCAAGAGAAAGCCAAAATACTTAACAAGCCTGGTCAAGACTAATCTAGTGTTAAGCACATATAATAGAGAGAACACAATCATATTAAGCATAAGACATCACTAATCTAGTCCTAAAACCCCTCTAATCTATCCCATCCCAAACCCTAAATAAGACTATTCACTAGCCATTGTCAAAACCCCAAATTCCAAAGAGAAATAATGGTTAAGCATGATTAGAAAGCAGAATAAGCAAGAATAGATTAAAGGCAAATACAGAAAATTCACTAAAGCAAACTAGTTCTTACAAAGCAAAACTGAAAAGGGAAAGTTTTAAGTGCAAGAACTGAAGAAAAATAATAAGATCTAAGTTGCCTAACCATTTTAGGACTTTAGTATTTATAGGGGAACTAGAAAACCCCTAGTAAACCAAGTTTAAACCGAAAATAGGCTGACTTAGACAGACCATATCGACTATGCACATCGATATTCGTGTTGATATCATCTCTTCTTCTCGGTTGTATCGACGTCCCTTGGTCGATATGCACATCGATACAGAAGGCTTTAATGTTGTATCGGTTTGGTTATCCATGGTGTGAAGTCGATACAATCACCCTTTAGTTAAGGCTCATCGGTCAAACAAGTCGATATAACACCTCGGTTGTGTCCTGTCATGTGTATCTGTTTGGGGACGTCGATATGCTTCTCGGTATGGACTCCCTCATGTTGCATCGAGGTCTCTAAGTCGATATGCTTCCTTCTCACCACGCCTTCACTGTATCGATGCTGAAGTGATCGATACTCCCATCGATATGCTCTTGTATCGATCTGTTGATGTCGATATCATCATCGATATTGGCCTATCCACCTTTGTCCCTTGCCTTGCTTCATTCCCAGATCACACCCATTGCACCATATGACCTCTACACTCCTTCTAGTACCTAAATAAAACTCTAAATGCATGCAAAATGCAACGCAGCTCCTAAAACTACACTAACTGCTAAATGTATGCAAATAGGACAAGAAGAAGCAAAATATGCATGTTTAAAGACTAAAACTTGTGATTAATGCAAGCTAAAATGGTATAAATAATGGAGCTATCAGTAATGAAATTGATATCCACTTTGATTTCCTTCTATACATACTATCACAAGATCAGAGTGGATGATGCAAATCTTTAATGGTACTGCAACTAGTTAACTGCAGATGATGTTGCTGGCGAAGTAGGCTTACAGAGCCGATGGTATGCAGATTTAACTGAAAAGAGACAATCTTGTGTAAAGTTACATACTATAAAGTCTCAATTCATCATTAGTTGACTTTGTCAGATTCTTTTGACATAAGAAACATCCAATGGACGGAGCATTGTTTGAAGTTTATCATCATCCCATTGATTAGTCCTTAGAATGAAAACCTCTGAAACTATTGCATCTGAATTGCGATTGGGACATTGCCACATATCAGGTGTTATAACAGGTCTAGGGATATCATTAAGAATCCACTTATCATTCAAGATTTCAACCTGATGGCCACTCACAATCATCCACCACATACCTTGAACAATCAAATCTTAACCTTGAGAGTTGCTTCTCCAGGGATTGAAAATGTAGAAGTCATTCTGCATAAATCAAGAACTAGCTCAAGAAGGATATCATGAAGAATGTAGCTATGGAATCTTGTGCTGATGTGGGATTGCTGACGTGGAAAATCAGGAGATAGACCCAAATGAAGCTTGGTGTATATTTGCAGATATTCGGCAAAGGAAACTTGCAACAAACGAGAGATACGACAAGATTCTAGGTCTAAGGTTTTGGTTAGTTTAAATAGAAGTCAGGTAAAAGGTGTTCCGTAAACTTTGAGCCCCAAGCATAAGAACATCCTTAAGTTTTACCAAGAACAACGAAGCAAGAAGGTTAGTATCCTCTTCATTGATACACGTGCTGTAAAATCTTGTGAAGAGAGTTTCAGAGCTAGGAATCCTTTGAGGGCAATCTAGGTTTATAGTTGCATAACACCAATACGATTGTAATCAGAGAGATTTAAATTGTATCGATTCTAGTTAATAAAAGGAGAGTTGGACTTGGTGCTTTCCAAGTCACTTTGTGTGTTGCTCTAAAATCTGCACTTACAATTGGTATTAAAGCAGGCATCTGCTAAGGATTTTCTGTTCTTATTAATCAGGTGTGATTGTGGGACAAAGTATGGAAAAGATGCAACATCTCGGATTCGTGAAGACTCTGGTACTCGATGCTGAGAAGTATAAATTGTGGAAGGTCCAAATCAAGGCATTGATCAAGGGCTATATTCAGGATGCTTGGACAATGGTTGAAGAAGGATGGACTGAAATAACTGTCGTTGGTGCAGATTGCATTGTAGTGAGAAAACCACGACTGACTTGGATGACATAGGAAAAGTCTATGTCTAAGTTCAACTCAAAAGGCATTATCGATGATCTGTACTTCTCTCACCAAAGATAACTTCAGGAATGTGCAAGGATCTACTACAGCTTAAGAAGCTTATGATGCACAACATAAAGCATATGAAGGCACTTCCAATGTCAGAAGAACTCGAATGGATATACTAGCTTCTCAATTTGAAACTCTCATAATGGGATCATGAGAATTGATTGAAGAATTCAGTAGTAAGATCAGTTCACTTGGTAATGAAGCTCAAGTGTTGGGAACAACCTATAAGGATAAGAAGCGTTGCATTTAGTTTTCATCGATTTTACCATCTATTTAACCGTTTCCACTTAGATTTGCTTAGCTTCTGTATTCCTAGTGTCTTTCTTCACCCAGGCTGGATTAATCTCCTTTACTGCTATACTACATTGTTAACAGTGGTTCAGGCTTTGATATTAGACTTGCAAACAATCTGTTTATCAAATGGCGCTGTTGCCATCTTGGGTTTGATTAGGAAGCATTAAGATTTGGTGCTTATAAAAGACTAAGCCTTTTACTTTTGTTTTGATTACTCATTGCTCTACCTTACTGATTGTCTTCTCAGGTACATGAATTTGCGCTCCAGTGGTGACAATAATCTTCTACAACCACTGGACAATATTCACCAACTCGGACACGCAAGATCAAGAAGAGCAAGAGAGCAAGCTCAAGCCTTTGAAGAGATTGTGCAAGCTGGTACAGTAGACTTTGCAAGAATGGCTGAGTAAGAACATCATAAGGGACCTCCACCAGCTCACGGTGTTGTAGGAAGGGGTAATGGAAACCCCAACCACCGAGCTAGACCACCACGGATCATTGGTGCTGGAGATGCTCCAAATACACATCATAACCGCTGTGGGATCACTCCTCCACCAGTACAGAACAACAATTTTGAGATAAAGCATGGATTTGTCTCTATGGTTCAGAACAGCATATTCCACGGACTGGTTATGGAAGACCCTCTGGAGCATCTGGACAACTTTGAACAAGTTTGTGGAATGATAATGATCAATGGGATCTCGGAAGATTCTTTCAAGCTACGACTCTTTCCATTTTCTGTTGGAGATAAGGCTATGCACTGGGAGAAGACCCTTCCACAAGGCACCATTACTTCTTGGGCTGAATGTAAGAAGGCGTTCCTCTCAAAGTTTTTCTCGAGCACAAGAACAGCTAGGCTGCTAAGTGAGATTAGCGGATTCACTGAAAGACAGAATGAGACATTCAGTGAAGCTATAGAGAGATTCAAGGACTATACCATTCAATGTCCTCATCGCGGCTTCAGTGAAGAAAATCTCTTGAGCACAATATACCGAGGAGCATTACCCAAGATCAGAATGCTGCTTGATACGTCAAGCAAAGGTAACTTTCTTGGTCAAGAAATGGAAGAAGGAATGAAGCTTATAAAGAACTTGGCTTTGAGTGATGGGAACTACATTGAGGACTACGACCGTGCACCTAGAGGTTCTGAGCTTGAGTCACACAAAAAGGAGCTCAAATCGCTGCATGAGAAGATAGACAAGCTAGTGCTTGCAAATCAGAAGCAAGTACATTTCGTGGGAGAAGCCGAAGATGTCTTAGAGGAGTTAGAGCTGAGCCAAGAGGAAGCTAATTGGGTTGCTGGTCAGAACAACAACAAGCCTCAGGGCTATTCACAAGGATACCATGCCAACAACAATCTCTCATATAGGAGCACCAACGTTGACAATCCAAAGGATCAGATGTACCCCCCTCAACAAGCAAAGCCTTTTGTACCTTACAACAAGGGGTTTCAACAAAACAGTGGGTACCAAGGTCAGAGGCAAGGCAATTTCCAGCAGCAAAAGCAAGGCAACAAAAGGCTACACTCCTATGTTTCCTCCTGGTTTCGTTCCACAGCAGCAACAAATGCAACCCCCACCTCAGGATCCGGTTCAAGCAATGTTTCAACAGTTGCTTCAAGGTCAAGCTTCTACAAATCAGAAGTTTGTTGAGATGAAAAGCCGGCTAGACTCTTCTCTTACTGACGTCTCTACACAGATCACCAATCTGAACAACAAGATCAAACAGTTAGAGAAAGGCAAAGCTAGCACAAGCGGTCAAGGCAGCTTACCAGGCAAGTGTGAGCAAAATCCCAAGGAGTATGCAAACGCTATTACTTTGAGAAGTGGGAAAGAGCTTCCGCCGAGAGTTGCACCTAAAGCCAATGAGGACATTGTTTTTCAAGAGGGGGAGGGTAAGCTTTCAAATGATGAAGAGATCACCTTTGACAATGTGTGGATTAAAAGACCAAGGAAAGGCAAAGAAACCGTTGTAGAGAAGAAAGTGGAGGAGGTTAGTATAGAGAAAGATGTGTTTGTACCTCAACCCTACAAACTGAAGCTTCCTTTCCCTGGACGGTTGAAGAAGCAGCTGCTTAAGAAGCATAGATCAATGTTTGAGAAGCATTTGAAAGATGTTGAGATCAAGCTGCCATAGTTGATTGTTTAGCCATGATGCCTAAATGTGCTAAGTTCTTCAAGGATACTCTAACTAAGAAGAGCAAGGAGAGTGAAGAGGTTTTGGTGCTTAGTGAAGAGTGCAGTGCCATCATTCATAAGAAAATAGTGCCGAAGAAGCTTGGGGATCCAGGATCATTCACCATCCCCTGTGCTCTTAGTCATTTGACGTTTGGAAGCTATTTAGGTGATCTTGGTGCAAGCATTAATCTCATGCCCCATTCCATTGCCAAGAAGCTCGGTTGAACCAAGTTTAAAGAGTGTAGAATCTCTCTCGTGCTCGCTGATAGAAGTATAAGGCTTCCTGTGGTTATGCTTGAAGATTTGCCCGTGAGGATCAGTGGAGTTAACGTGCGAACCGACTTTGTTGTTTTAGAAATGGATGAAGAGCCAAAGGTTCCTCTTATCCCTGGAAGACCGTTTCTTGCAACCGCTGGAGCCATCATTGACGTGAAGAAAGGCAAGATATCTCTACACCTTGGCAAGAAAACCAAGCTAAGCTTTGACATCAATGAAGTCTTGAAGAAGCCAACTATTGATGGGCAAGCGTTCTACATAGGAGATTTTGATGCATTGGCTGATGAGTCACTTGAAGAACTGAGACAAGAGGGTCATATACAGCAAGCTTTGACAAAGGAGTGTGGGGAGCATGGTTCCCTGAGTGGAAAAACCCAGGAGAGTGTTCGAAGCCTTGATTCTCGCAAGTTTGTGAAAGAAGGTGAAGGCTATTGCCTAGAGATCGACCGGGAAATCGACGAGATCACTCGATCCAAGGCAACGATCAACAGGAAGATCGATAGGACTGCTCGATTCAGAAGAGAAATCGAGGGGAAGATCGAGATAGGCAGCTCGATCAGTTCAGAGAACGACTCAGTGCATCGATCTCCTGCTCGATCCATACCAAATCAAGTAAGTGAATCGAGGGAGTGCACTCGATCCAACCTAGATCGAGAGGAAGATCGACTACTTTAGCTCGATCTCAGTGGTAACAACGGTTCAAGAAGGCAGCTTGAAGGCTCATAACTCGGGTTCAAAAGAGGCGAATGAGGACAGCATCCTCAACACAAACAGAGAGGAGATCTGGAGCGAACTGCTATCTCCAAGGGTGGGCCTAAAGCAATTTCCGAATGGGCTAAGTGATCATGATAAGTCCCTTGCTTCAGTTGTTGTAATTCAGTGCAAGATCAACAAATGGCAAGACAAGCTGATCAAGAGGCTGGGTAAGAAGATCAAAGACCTTCAAGGGAGCTCGTTTGAGGCATCTTCAAGTGAAGAACTCGAACAGCCGGACAAGAGGAGAAGATCAGCCGGAAGAGTAGAGATCCGTGAGCATCAAGGAAGCAACCAAACTGGATACCTTTCTCCTCATGACGGCTCAAGCAGAAGAAGGGACAAGGGCATCGCCCCCGACATTACTAAGAAGAGCAGGAAGTCTGGAGTAGGGATGTCAATTTGGGCCAAAGCCCGAAACCCGGCCCGGCTTGGCCCTGAAAAATACCGAGTTTTGGCTGTGATTTAAAAGCCCAAAAAAATCGGGCTTTTTGGGCAAAACCCATTCGGGCTTAAGCCCGATCAGTTTGAGGCTTACCCGAAAAGCCTTGTACTTTATATTATAATTTTATTTAGGAATTTATATTAATAAATTATCTTCACACTTTTAAAAAATTAGAGTTATTAATTTTAAACATTAGAGTTTCTTAATTTTTTTATAATACTCTTTATTAATATAAAACCTTCATTTTTAGTTGTGTGCCTTCATATAACATCAATGCTCAAACTAAACTACTTTCAAAAAGCACTCCTACCTTCATCCTGAAGATTCTCATCTCGATTCTGCCGTTTCCACTATTTACATTACTTATTTATTTAATTATATTTGATGTTAGAATTTATATGAATTTATAAGTTAAAAATCTGCGCTTTCAGATTTGATAAAACGATATTTATGATTATTTTTAAAATTTATTTTATTTATTTAAAAAGCCCGAAAAAGCCTGAAAAAAGCTCGATAACCCTGTTAGGGCTGGGCCGAGCTTCAAAATATAGGCCCCATATTTTATCGGGCTGGGCTTAAATATGTGCGGGCTTAATGGGTTTCGGGCCGGGCCGGGCCGGGCCAGCCCGTTTAGCATGCCTAGTAAAACCTGAGCCGTATCAAGTTTTTTGCGCTGTTGCCAGGGAGTAATAGCTACCTATCGATTTTTAGTATTAGGATTTTGTCTAAGTTTTAATTTGCTTACTAACTTTCTGCTACTTTTCTTTGTGCTGGTTTCAGGTGTATGCCTAATCGCAGTACCAGAAGCAACAAAGAGAAGGAGCTTTTGACCTTAGTCATTGACGAGCTAGCTAATTTGGAAAGGACCATCAGGAAAGCTAAGAAACAATCTACAATGGTTAATCCGCTGATCTTGGTTGAACATGCAGAAGGTCACTTGGTTGAGAGAGAGGGAAACGGGAGGAATGAAGAGGGGCAGAGACTGGATCAAGATGGGAATGTCATTGTTGAACAGCAGTTTCAACAAGTGGCACAAGAAGCTGGAGTCCCTGTTGCTGCTAACAACGCTGCTGGGCATTTTGTACAGAGGACTCTAGGAGATTACAACAGACCTGATCAGTTATATGCCAACAGAGCTGCAACTCGCCCTCCTACTTTCCAGAGGAGCGATTTTGAGCTTAAGCCTGCTTATTATCAACTGGTGGGACAGCATCCATTCCATGGCTTACCTCATGAGCATCCCATGGATCATATTGAGAGGTTTGAGGACTTAGCTTTAAGTGTTATGACTTTCTGTTCTGCAAGCTTTTCCCTTACTCACTTGGAGGAGATGATGCATATTGGCTAAAGCAACTGGAGGCTGGTTCGCTGACTACTTGGGAGGACACCAAGAATGACTTTCTGAACGATTTCTATGATGATGTTAGATCCGAGGACCTGAGGATGAAAATTGCATCATTCTCCCAAGGTCCTACTAAAGCTTTTAAGGCATATTGGCTGAGATTCAAGTCTTATCAAAGGGACTTTCCTCATCATGGTTTCAGTCAGGTGCAAGTGCTTGAGATTTTCTTCAGAGGCATTGATTGGAAGTATCATATGGCGCTGGATGCTTCAAGTAGTGGGAACTTCAACACCAACAGACCAGAAGAAGCAATCAGATTGATTGAAAACTTGGCCTGCAATAAAAGCACCAAGAATGCTGACTTTCAGAGGATGCAACAGGGTGGTTTGAATGATGGAAACAAGATTGCTGAGGTTAAGGCTAAGCTGGACAGTATGCACAGGCTTTTAGCAGGAAAGAAATCGGTCCAGTTTGCTGCATAAGTGGAGACTTTCGGAAATCCTGAAGAATTTGAGCAAAGGGATGTTAGTTTCATCAATGGGGGTTTTCAGAGTCAAAGGTTTGGGAATCAGCAGTGGAACAGAGGATTTAACGGCAACAATCAGAAGGGTACATTCCCAGGAAACCAGAATGCATCTGGTTATACTCCAACGCCACAGTTGAAGAAGTCTGAAGTTGAGAAACCTTACCAAAACAGCAGGAATTATGGTTCTTCTTCCTACCAAACTGCACCTCCACAAGAAACTAAGTTGGAAGCTATGCTGGAGCAGATACTTGAAGGACAACAGAAGATGACAGTGAACTTCAATGGCAATATGGATTCGTAGTATCAAGACCTGAATGGAAAAATTGAGAGTCTGAACTCTCACATAAAAGCTTGATGTGCAGATTGCTCAAACTGCAGGAGCTGTTCAAAGGCAAGAGGGATTACTTCCTGGAAGGACAGATATCAATCCCAAGCACCAGGTTAATGCCATCACAGTTAGGAGTTAAAAGGATCTTGAAACAGTGCAGGAAAAGAGGCTGAGTCCAGAGCAAATCGTGCAACAGATGGAGTTTGAAGATGAAAATTTTGCAGTCTCAGAGATCAGTGATGAGCGTCACCAAGGTGGGTGTCGCTCGTCACCCAAATTGCAAGAGCCTGATACTTTTTCTTCATAAACTGGTGACGAGCGACACCAGGTAGGTGACGCTCATCACCCACTTCGAGCAGAAACACACGATCTGTCCAAAACAAGTGACGAGCGTCACCCACCCCATAACGAATCTTCTTCACCTATAACTGCGAATAATGGTCAGGAACGAGTCTATAAACCCAAAACACCATTCCCCAAGCATCCTATGAAGTCTAAACAAGAGATAGAAGAAGCCAGATGCAAGGCTATGATCGACAAGCTGATGCTTGAGATCCCTCTTGTTGATGCAGTCAAGCTTCACCAGCTCTAAGAAGGTATGTCAAGAGGATGGTGGCGAATGGTGTAAGTCCTGAGGAAGGAGCATTGCTTACCAGAGACATCAGTGCAATTCTTTTAGGCACAGTTCCAAATAAGAAGTAGAAGGTGGCTGTTTCTGAACAAGTCAGTGTCATCATTCAAAGCAGGATTCCAAATAAGCTTTCTGATCTAGGGACCATTGTGCTTGATTGCTCAATCTCAACAGGACGTTTTCCCCATTCTCTATATGACCTAGGGTCAAATATTAACTTGATGCCTTCCTCTATTGCTGCTAGACTTGAATTGACTAATTTCAAGCCAGGTGGGATCCCTCTCATCCTAGCAGATCGATCCATAAGGACCCCATAAGGCATGTTAGAGAATGTTCTTGTTAACATTGAATGTTGCATAATTCCTACATATTTTGTGGTTCTGAAATATGCTGAAGAACCTAAAGATCCTCTTATTCTTAGGAGATCATTCTTGGCTACTGCTGGCGCCATCATTGATGTGAAAAAGGGTAACATAGAGCTTGATTTGGGTGATGTTGTCATGAACTTTGACATGGATAAGTTAAGAGGGTGTTCTACCATTGATGGTCAGACCTTTTCCAGAGATGAAGAGCCTGTCATAGAGCATTCAGAAGACACTACTGCTGGGAATGTCACTGAATCTGATACAAGTGGACAAGTAAACAAGATGGCTGTTGAAGAGGCAATATCTGAAGTTTATGCAAAATCTGTTGGGTTTGAGGATTGGAGTGAAGATCATATCTTCATGACTAGGCTCGAAGAAGAGGTTCCCATCAATGCGAAGTTGTTGGAGGAGGACGAGTTTGTGATGGAGGCAAGACTTGGAGAGCTGGATTGCAGAAAAACTGCAGAAACCCGACATGCAGGGTCAGTGATGACCGACCTGGTGAAGCTCGTCACCAACCTGGACACAAAAGAGCGACATGATCTTTCAGCTATAGGTCCATCTTATGTTGCCAAACCGAAAATTCAACATTCCACAACCCAGAAACCTGCAACTAAGCAAAGGTATGCACTTCCTGGAACCAATTACAAACCTCCTAATCTCATCAATAAGGACTTAAAAGATGTAAAAGCTGCTTCACACTTATGCAAGCAACGAGATTCTCGTAGAATGCTTGGTGTTTCTTTTGATGATTCTGCAGGAAAACGAAGTGTACCACCCACAGTCACAGCCCACCCTGCTGATGTTCATCACTTCCTTGGAAGAGTTCATGCATCTACTGCTTATAAACCACCATGGATGAGGAGACATTCTTCTCTAAGTCATTCAATGCCACCTTCTGCTCCACCAGCTGTCTGAGCAACATTTAAAGTCGATCTAATGACTTTAATCAAGCGCTTGGTGGGAGGCAACCCACTGGTCAGTTATCTAGCTATCATACTCTAGTCTCTTTTCGTTTTCTTACATTTAAAAAAAAAAAAAGAGTCAGTTTGTTCGGTTTGCTTTGAGGATGTCTTGTTAGCTTGTTCAACCATGGATTATGCTTTGTTTGGATGTTTTTGATGTGTGTTTTGAGTGCTCCAACAGTCTAACTTCAGAGTACACATGATGACACAACGTTTAAGCATCCAACATGTCGATTCTGAAGTCTCAGACGTGGTGACCATCGCCACGCGTCACTTCGCGAGGTACCACTTTTTCCACTCGGTTCTACAAGTTATCATGCTTCATTTTGACCAACTTTTGGCTTAATAACACTGGGGACAGTGTTGTTTAAGTCTGGGGGAGGTGGTTACTGACGTTGTGTGCTTTGTGTCATGTTTATAGAGTCTTAAAGTTGAGTCAAAAACCTGTTTTGATAGAGTCAAAATTTTGAAACTGTCAGTTTTTCTTGGAACTAACCACAAAGGCTCGTGGCTGATTTATTAAAATATTGAAGATTATTTGCAGAATTGGCCCAGAAGTTCCAATATTTACAAGAACACCCCAGATATTGTTTTAGCTTGTATATATTAGGTTTTCAGCCATTGTTCGCTTGGATCTTAGTTTTTGAGAATACAGAGAGTTTTAGAGAAGATTTTATTCAGAGCTTTTGGGGAGACAGATCCTGTACTCTTTTTGGTACAATTTCGAACCCCCTTTATTTTTATTTCATTCTTTCAATGCAATTTTATTCAGTTATGTTTTGTGATTTCATGATCATGTCTGAGTAATTTGCTAGTTAAGTTAGGGCTTTTCAAAGGTTGATGAAGATTTTGTAGCATTGCTATCTGTTAGGATTATCTTTTGGTTCTTCATCTCTATTTGCTTGAAAATCGATTTCTTAGACAAATCATCTAGAAATCCGAAAATCATAGGTTGTTTAAAAGATATGAGAGCATTATTGATAACCTGATCTAGCATTAGATGAGCAAAACAACTTAGTGCAAAGAGATTTGGCTTAGGGGTTTTGTGAACAATTGAACTTGATAATTACTGCATGTTTAGATTGTTAGGGTTTGCAAAGAGATTTGAAACTCTGTGATTTAGAGATAGTTAACTTCTGCAATAAGAATTGATTAGTCATATATTTGCGGTTCATGTTCAAGACGGTTTTTAATCATTCCTGATTTCATGCATTCTACATTCTCGGATTCAACCTGCGAATTGTCCTGACTTAGCGCTTTTAGTTTTCTGAGTCTTAGATCAAATAAATTTTGCCTGCTATCTTTAATTTTGCTATTTCGCATTACATTTACTATTTATTCCTTAGCCTTATCTGAATCTGAAATCGCTAGTGTAGTTTACATAGTCCTTTGGGATTCGATACCCTTTATACTACGACTGCTTTGCTATGAACTTGTAGTAGTTTTATTTGGGTAAAACCTGAGCTCTATCAAACGCTCCCATTTCCGATGGCAAGTCCAGTTTCTAAGCCACTGCGCCAACTCTTTCCAGAATCTGGTACGGTCTCATGTACCTCGGACACAACTTGGCAGACTTAGATGTCCTGTCCTTTCCCATATACGTCAGTGCCTTCAGGTAAACCATGTCCCCTACACTGAACTCCAAGTCCTTGCGACGCTTGTCCGCATAACTTTTCTGTCTGTCCATTGCCTCTTTCAGCTTAAACTTTAAGAATCTTATCTTTTCTGTAGTAGCCTCGACCACTGCTGGTCCCATTACGCTATGCTCCCCCACTTGTGTCCAACACAATGATGTCCTACACTGCCTGCCATACAATGCCTCATACGGAGACATCTCAGTGCTCCTATGGTAATTATTGTTGTATGCGAATTCTGCCAACAGCAAGTAGTCTTCCCAACTACCACCCCATTCTAACACACACACCCTCAGCATTTCCTCCAATGTTCTAATCGTCCGTTCTGACTGCCCATGATTTTGAGGATGATATGTTGTACTCATGTGTAACCTCGTTCAATACGCTTCCTGGAACTCTTTCCAGAACCTCAAAGTATACTTCGGATCTCGATCTGAGATGATACTCGCTGCCACTCCATGCAACCTCACGATCTGATCAATGTACATATCCACCAACTTTGATACTCCATCCGTCTTTTTCATTGGTAAGAAGTGAGCAGACTTGGTCAATCGATCCACAATGACCCATACTCTATCATGCAACTTCTTAGTCTTTGGTAAACCGAGTACATAATCCATAGTGATCATATCCCATTTCCATTCCGGCATTGGTAATGTTTGCAAAAAACCACTCGGAATCTGATGTTCTGCCTTAACCAATTGGTATGTCTCACATCCGTCTACGCACTTAGCCACATCCTGTTTCATCCCGACCCAATGATAGTAGCGTTTCAGATCCTGGTACACCTTGGTCATCCCCGGATGAACGAAAACCCTTAACTGATGCGCCTCCTTAAGGATCTAATCCTTTAACTCCTTCACATCTGGTACACATACCCGTCCGTTCACAATAATTGTCTCATTGTTTGAAGTTTGATATTCCGTATTATCATTCTGTGACATATTGTTCAGATTCTCATCCTGCTCCTGAGCAATCTGAATCCTTGTCAACAAGTCAGATCTATCCTCAGCTTCCAAACCCAACGGTTCCACCCCTTCTGTTATTGCATTCAACCGCAATGTCCTTAGCATGTTCATAATGCTTCCAACATCCCATTCTGATGATACGCTAGCTCTCCTCCTGCTCCACACATCCGCCACCAAGTTGGCCTTTCCTGGATGGTATGCTTTTTCCAAATCATAGTCCGCTACCAACTCCATCCATCTACGTTGTCTCAAGTTCAAATCCGGTTGAGTAAAGATGTAGTTTAAAATCTTATGGTCCGTGTATATCTGAACCTTCTCTCCATACAAGTAAGACCTCCATATCTTAAGTGCAAATATCACAGCCGCCATCTCTAGATCGTGAGTAGGGTAATTTCCTTCATGCTTCCGTAGCTTCCGTGAAGCATAAGCTATCACCTTGCCATCCTGCATCAGGACACACCCTAGTCCTTTCTGTGATGCATCCGTGCATACCACGTATGGCTCACCCGGTTTTGGTAACGCCAATACTGGTGCACTAGTGAGTAACTCCTTTAACTTTGAGAAGCACTCTTCACACTTATCCGTCCAGACATACTCCACGTCTTTACCAGTCAGCTTTGTCATCGGCTTTGCCATGCTTGCAAAGCCTCTAACAAACCGCCTGTAATAACCAGCTAGCCCCAAAAAACTCTTTATCTCTGTAGCATTCTCTGGCCATGGCGAATCCGCTATGGCCTGAATCTTCTCTGGGTCCACGGACACTCCCTTATCCGAAACAATGTGACCCAAGAATCCTATATGCCGTTGCCAAAGTTACACTTACTTAGATTGGCATATAACTTCTGTTCTCGCAACTTCTCGAGAACAGTCCTCAAATGACCTATATGCTCTTCCTCGTCCTTTGAGTATACTAGAATATCATCTATGAAAATGATCACAAACTCATCTAGGTACTCTCTGAACACGCCATTCATTAGCTTCATGAATGCAGCTGGCGCATTTGTCAAACCAAAGGGCAAGACCACAAACTTTATGGGTATTTGATGGTACTCTGATGCCAAATCGATCTTAGAGAACCAAGTAGCTCCCCTGAGTTTGTCCAACAACTCGTCTACCCTGGAAAGTGGATACTTGTTCTTCACCATCACACGGTTCAATCCGCAGTAATTAATGCAAAGCCTAAAGCTTCCATCCTTCTTCTTCACGAACAACACAAGCGCACCCCATAGCGAACAACTCGGTCTGATGAACCCCTTGTCCAACAATTCTTTTAGCTGCTTCTTTAGTTCTGTCATCTCAGCTGGCGCCATCCGGTATGGTGCTTTTGACAATGGAGCTGTCCCCAGCTCAAGTTCAATCGTGAACGGAACTGAACGAGCTGGTGGCAGTCCAGCCAACGCCTGAAAGACATCCTCAAATTCTTGCACCACCGGTATACTGCCCAAGTCAACATCCGGTCCTTCTTCTGTGGTAGTGATCGTCGCTAGACACGCCTCACAACCCTTCTCTGTCAGCCGTTCTGCTTGAATAGCTGAAACCACCAAACTTCCCGAGGTTGGCCTAACTCCCTGATAAACTAAGACCTCATCGTCCCTCTCAAACTGCACCCTTCCTCGGTGGCAATCCAAGTGAGCTCTATGCTTGACTAACCAGTCCATCCCCAAGATGACATCGTAGGACTTAACTCTACAAATCACTAGATCCACTAGCATGTCCATTTCGCCAATCCACACTGAAACATTCTTAACCGTTCCTAGTGAAAATATCACTTGGCCTCCAGCCGCCTGTACTAACCCAAAAACCTCTCCGGGTTCCTTCCGATCATATCCGGATTAACAAAACAATGACTCGCTCCCAAGTCAAACAAAACATGGGTCTCAACCTCACCCATTAGCAAGGTCCCTACATATTCATTCCCTAGAATGCTAAGACTATATGTTATAAGCTCCTGAACCACTCGTAAATCCTCCTCCGGCAGTCTCGTACCTAATGTTATAAGCTCCCGCACCAGTGGCATCCACTACCACCGCGTCTGCACTCGCCAACGTGAGCCTTATAACACTTGCTGCACACGCTGCGACCCCCGGTCCCTTTGCTTGGTACACTCTTTCCGAACTTCCGGTTCTGACCACTAGACTAACCCGCCTTGCCCACGGCTGTCCCTGCCCCAGCTGTCATCAAAGCAGCTTCTGCCTGTCCTGGCTCCAACAATGCCGCCTTCTCAACTAGCTCGGCCACTGTCCTGAAGTCACGGACCACACATCCGTTCCTTAGCTTCACTCGCAGTCCGTTCATGAACCTACAAATCAGCTTCTCCTCAGTATCAAACTCATGGGCCACGTACTTTGTCAGCTGATTAAACTGAGTCTCATACTGCCTCACTGCCAGCATCCCCTGACTTTGGTACAAGAACGCCTTCTTTAACTCGTTGTAAGCTTCCTGTGGGAAGTACTTACTCCTGAACATCGCTGAAAATATCTCATACGAACAATTCGCATTCACCAGCCTTCCAACGATTCCTTTCCATCACGTTTGTGCATCACCCTCCAAGTAGTGCACGGCTATGTCCCTCTTACAACCCTCAGGACATCGGATAACCTCGAAGTTCCGCTCCAGTCTCATCCTCGACTCATCCGCCTCAATAGGTGTTGAACCTCCAGCACAGAACTTGGTTCCTAACCGCACCATATGATCCAAAGCCTTGAGGCAAGTCGGAACCCTCTCCACTTGGTCCGCTTCCTCTCCAACTACATCCGCATTAGCCCCACCAGGCTGAACTACTTGTGGTGCTGCTGCAACCGCTGGAGCAGGAGCCACCGCAGGTAGTCTGGCTAGTACATGTGCCAACATCCCTAGCACAGTCTCTAACCCCACCGGTGCTACATTCGCAGCAACCCCAGCTGCATTCCCAGCTATCCCAGCTTCTACACCCGCTGCACCCGCAGCATTCCCTGCTGCCACGTTCACTGCATCCGCAGCATTCCTTGCTGCATTCTCGGCTGCCACTTTAGCCGCCTTATTCAAAACCGCAGCTGCCTGTCTCTCGGCATCCCTTGCCCTCTCAGAAACATCACCGTTTACTGAGTTCACATACCCAAAAGCATGTTGCCCCGCATTGTTTCTCACAACTCTTCTGGTGTCAACCATCTGCAAGTACAATCATGCCAGTTAGCCGAAGCTAACTCAATACGTGTTTTACAACACAACACACAAAACCTTACCGCGAGACCTGGCAGTGAAGAATGGATTGGACCCCACACAAACAAACAACAGCAGTCACCAGCAACCACTCCTAGAAGCGTAAAACGCTCTGATACCAACTTGTGGAAGCCCGACCCGGCTAACTAAACCGCAGCCGTGCCTTCACTACATCCTAACAGTTTGTTCTATACTTAGCCAAATTTTAAACTTTTTCTTTGCATTTATCAATACACAGCGGATTCAAAAACAACTTCATTTCATTAATAACTTGCATAAAAACACTTAACCAGATTCGGGGTTCAACATAAATCAAAACACAAGGTTCGCTAACGATTACAACGGATCATCTAGCAACCTCAACGGTCAAACACCAAAGCCATAAGACCCAAAACACAAGTCTTTAATATGAAAGCACCCAATCCCCGATCCATCCATGTTCATCACCGCCGCCGGTCTCGCTCCACTTACTGCTTAGATCCTGCACACTCAAAAAGAGAGGCATAAGTATTTGGTAAATACTTAGTGAGTACGGTCATCCCGTAACACCTTGGTCGGTACCATTCACGCATTCATACTATCGGATTCAACATCCCACACAATCAATTCGCAATAAACATAACATATATAAAACGGCCATGATCATCTAACCTAACCCTTGATATATCCTTTTTTGAGACCCATGTCTACTTCAGCGAGAATCCCACATCCCCTAAACTAGTAAATGATATGGATTACCCTGAGGTTAGCTAGACATCATATATGCCATGGTAAACACCTCACAATAACATAGTATAGAACCGCTTAACACACGCTAACAACCAAACATGTAAATCACACAATCAAACATTGAAAACATCAAACCCTAGCAATCCAACGATCCTATATACTACCACAGTCATGCACTCACCTTAGACAAGGTTGGAAACAGATTGGTCAGAAGAAATCCCGATGAAACTTACGTGGAAACAAAGATATCCCTCTCTCCTCGGCTATCTCTCGATCCGATCACCCTAGGAATCTCTCGGCTCTCGGTCCGATCCGATCCCTCTCTCCTCGGCTATCTCTCGATCCGTTCACCTTTTTTCGAGTCAAACTCTGTTTTCCCTCAGAAACCCCACGAAAAACACTGATTAGCCTGAGGTTATCTGATGGAAATTCGACACAAAGGAAAATATCCGATCACTCACCAAATTCACACGGACGGTCTGAAGTGCTCTCGGGTAAATCTCAATTCGCTTGGGTGTTTGCTGATTTCTCTCGGCTAAAATCTCTCTCTCATGGTGAAAAACCTTTATTTTAAAAGCGGCTCCTGAAGAAATAACTAGTTTTGCTCCTTTTATCTGTGCGAAACCCTAATTATCAACACTTAGCCGAGAAAATCCTACACCGACTAGGAAAATCCCCATTCCCTCAGATTTAACAAACAGCCCACGAGCCTAGCCAATTATTCCATCGGCTATTTCCTTTTCTCTCGGCCAAACCGCCTTTTTGGTATCTCTTGTATGTTTTGTACATGTTTTGGTTCTCTTTTGCATGTTTTCCCTTTAGTTTTTATCCCATTTTCTTCTCCTTTTAGACTTAGGTTGCATTTAGGGTATAATTTGTATTTTCCTTGCATTTTGGATGTTTTTAGGTACTTTTGGAGCTAAAAGGAGCTTGGAGGATGTTTGAGGATGATCCAGGAAGCTAGCTCGACTAAAGGGAGCAAAAGGGATCAAAGCAGACAATCTCTTTAAAGGTTTTCGGTCAAAGCACAGAGAACATCGATCAAGGGGTGATCGATGTAAGATTTTTGGTCAGGAGCACCGATCAAGAAGTGACCAATACGAGCACATCGATCATCAGCATCGATCAGAAGTGATCGACACCAACGCCCCGAGTTAATTTCGGTCACCACATCGATCACTGCCCAGACCGATGTAACTCTACATCAATCAACCCTGACAGTTGTGACTGATCGATGTAAACCCAGTCCGAACCTGTTTTATTCACACTTTTGCCATTACTGTTCTTAAGTATTTCCTTTGAGTTTGTAAGACAAAACCTTTGCTTTATTTAATATATTTGAGTATTTACCTTTAATCTTTCATTATTTCCTCTTCTAATCATGATTAACATTCTTTTCCTTTGTGATTTGGTGTTAAACATGAGTATTAGTGAGTAGTTTGCTTAGAGTTTCTTGATGTGGTAGATTAGGGGAATTTAGGACTTGATTAAGGCTTGTTTAGTGCTTTAATTTATGGGTTCCTCTCTATTAATCTGTTCTTAAACTAGATTTGTCTTGATCACACTTATCTAGGCTGTTAGATTTCTCTTATGCCCACCAAGTGTTTGATGAAATGCTTGATAACTAATTTCTTTGCAAGGGTGAGTATGCAATGAGGCTATCAAAACTCAAATGCAAGACAGGTTGTAGCACAGTATGCAAGAGAGAGTCAATCCACACCTAGGATGATAGAAAAAGCAAGGAGAATGCAAGGGCTTTGCAAATCTAAGCGAAACAAGATCGGTTTTGAAAAAATCCTTAAAAACTAGATGCAGCAACTAAATGGAATGCAAAACTATTTTAATATTACCAGGAATGATCAAACTACCATGAGGAACAAACAGAATAATTAAAGAACAAAGCTACGAATTACTAAATTCGACTAGTGGATCGACCACGGGATCGACCACTAGATCGAGCAATAACGATCGATCTCGTCTAAAAATCCAAGAACAGTAAAAATAATGACCAGGATACTATCAAATATCAAGCGAATGACGAGAGAAGATGTAAAGATGCTAAGAAAGAGGGTCTAGGGTTGAGATTCATGGTCAGGGGTTTCAAAGGTCCGAACTTGGGTTAAAAACTTTAAATCGACTCACTTTGTGAGAATCTCTAAGCCTTGAAAACGAAATAAGATCTATCTGTGGCTTTCGGTATATATCACTCCTTCATCCTCTCCTCCAAATCCATGGCTTTTTGTGGAAAGAGAGGTCAAGGGCAGGAAAAACAGATTTCAAACGAATGGCTTAACTAGTCCCCCAAACTTCCATGGCTTTTGGGAAGGGGTAACTAGTCTCTAGGGTGTGATCTTCAGATGTCCCTGAATCCTGTCAAGGTAAGAGACTTCTCAGATCATAAAGCTCTTGGCGTAAGAGTCTTGAAGCTTTAGGAACTCGACACCCTAGAAGAGATAGCCATTAAAACACTAGAAAACTCCAAGATCGAAAACCTTTTTGACCCCTTGAATCCTCTCAACCCCGAACCCAAATGAACTACTCACTACACATAAGATAAATCAAGCAAGGCATGAAGAAAGAAACGATGAACATGAAAAGAAAACTAGATTAAACTTCAAACGATTCGAATACAAAGCAAGAAAAACTTCAAGTTCGACAATGGTGGATAATCTCCAATACCAGAGAGAAAAGCATAAAAAGATAAGACTGAAAAACTTCTCTTGAAAGGGACATCGCCGCCTTCCCAAAATGACGAAAACAACTCGATGGTCCCCCCCTCGCTAGCGGCCAAAAGCGGTTGAAAGGACAGAGATCGATTTCGGGATCAGGCGGCTCTCTCGATCATCTTCGGACATCGTGTATTCAACTCGATCTGGGTCTCGATCATCTTCGGTGGATCGAGTGATGCATCCGATCTTGGTATCGATCTTTTGTTGGATCGAGTGATGGACTCGATCCGGCCCTCGCTCTGCATGGCGTCATTTACGTCCGTACCGTTTGATCGATTGCTTCACTCGATCTTTGTCTCGTTCATTTTCCTTGGATCGCCTGGTCTTCTCGATCTTCTGGTCGATCTCATCTAGATCGACCTGCCATGCTCGATCTGTTCCCTGATCTCTGGTCCTTAGCAAACATCTGACCTTCCACAAACCGCCACAACAGCTTCAGCACGTCCACGAACCTCCAGGACTCCAAAGTAGCCAGAAACAACCTGAATGTGATGCAAAATGCAAGGAACATGCGTATGGTGGTGCGAGAATGCTCTAGGACCCTAAGTGATGCAATCTAGTCTAAAGTGTGATGTAAATGCATGAAAAGCTAACTAATATGTATGCAAAATATATGCAATATGCAGTAACATCAAATCCCCCAAACTTACTTCTTGCTTGCCCTCGAGCAACAGAAAATAAGTAAGGAAGAGAGGTTTTAAAAACGAATGGGGGTTTAAGCTTCTTGCAAAGGTGCCTTTCAAGTAAATCAATCTCAATGTTCTAGTTAACAGTTCTAAAATGCTATGCACACACTCATACTCCAAAGAACTCAGCCATACTCATCACACAAAGAAATTCAGATCATGACTCTCCTATTCCTAACAATCAAAGAAACTCATCCTTTAACATTCATTAACATCCGAACCATGAATCAAACTTATGCACTTTAAAGCAAAACACATTTGGATAAGGGTGTAGGTTATGAGCATAGAATGATCTCATTTGAAAAGGGTTTTCAATTAAAACAAGGGTTTCTCTCGAAAGTGGCAAGAACTTTATGCATAATGCTAAAGGTGAAGGCAATTGATGCATACATGATCAGATTCTCATCTACCCATGTAAACTAACAATGATCCTAGACCCCTCTCATTTATTAACTTTCATCACCACTCACCACTTAGAATCTATCCTTTTTTTTGTTTCAAAGCTTAGCATTCCCCAATCCAAAACAGAAAATATTTTTAAACTCTTTAGGCTAGTGAAAAGGTTGAAAGTAATTTTGCTCTTTAACTATTTCTTATTAGTAGCTCTCTTATTTATTAATTTTTTTTTTTTCGGTACTTAGGCTCTTTTTTTTTTTCTTTTTTTGTTTATTTGGGAGAGCTACCTCCTGAAATTTATTAGAGTATATATATAGTTTTTAAACACAACCTTTCACTTAAAACCCATTTCTTTCTTTCAAACACCAAACTCTTTGAAACCGAGAACAAATAGAAATGAAAACAACACCAATGATCCCCCAAACTTATCCTAAGCCTATACCTAGCTTCAAAATGCAAAGCTAGCAATCATATGAGAACCAAATCATGTTGCCTAAACCTAACACTTTATGCTAAGTTCAAAACCGAAAAAGAAGGCCTCACAATGATGTCACACAAGAAATATTTGGCTTCAAAGAAGGGTAAGGGTCAAGGTGGGAGTTCTACTTAGGCTCACAAAGAGTGGTAAAAGGAAGAAGAGAGCCTAAATATTTTAAAATCAATGTGTTCATTTTCAAATGCATAAGGATGATAATTAAAATTTCAGATTAAGGTTTTCACTTATTAGGACAAGTTTCAAATCATGAGAGTTCAATTCAAGTCACGAAAATCATAGCAAGTGATCCAAGCATGGTAAGAACTTACTTTCAAAGCATAAGCAAAGCATTAGAGAACTACTAACTAGGGCATTGAAACAATTAATGAGTATAAAACACCTTTTTAAGAAACTTTAACCCCTTATGCAAATGCAAACAACCTAGATGCTAAGAAAAATTCTAGACTCAATCCTAACATGTTTTGACAAGATGAATGCAACTACATGAATCTTTGAAAAAATTTAAAAATTTTACCAATTTTTCATGAACTAAAGACTCATGGATGCTAAAGGAAAATAAGATCAGAAAACACTTGTTAAACCACACATGTACTCCCCCAAACTTGCTTGACACCGTCCCGGTGGCAAACAAATTCAAAGGAGCACCATAACACAAAGCAAAAAGAAGCAAATACGAGCGGTTATGTACAATGGAAGAAGGTTGTTACCTCTGGTCTAGTCTCGGCTGGAACTTGAGGATGTTCCAGAGGAGCTAGAGACTATGGTTTTGCCCTTGTCGGTTGGTTATTGGAGAGAAAGACGCGCCGGCTGAATGTTGCTGCCTTGAGTCTCACGGATGACAACTCCGCCGGTTGAGAGCCTCCTCTTCTCGGGTTGGTGAACCTCTTCACTTGAATCTTTCTTAGGCGAGCCTCCTTGAAGTGCTTTGACCTTCTTGGCAAGTTTCTTGAGCATTTTGCCTTGCCATTTGTTGATTTTCCTTTGCATCTCCACAATAGATGCTAGGAACTTCTTCGTTTTGGTTCTCGGCTCAAAGTCTATCTTGGGAAGGGTGTAGGCTTCGGGCATTTCATCTTCCGTGGCTGGACACTCGGACCTTTGACGAGGAGCAATCGCTGGGGCAGGCGGTCCTCCTAGAGGAGCAAAGCACTCCTCTTCTCTTGGCGAGAACTCGATGTTCCCAACACCAAGCAGCTCGGTCTCGTCTTTGTTTGGCAGGATGCACACTCTCTTCTTGTTTTCGTCGTCTATGAAGATGTAAGCGTAGAACCCTTCTGCTGGCGTGCGTCCCAAGCTGTCGGTATTCCTCATGTAGACCTCATCCATGAAAGCTCTAGCTGGTACGTGTGTGAAGTCGTGTATAGGTACACCAGCTTGTAAGAATAGAGGGGTGAGGAAGCCGCCAATGCAAGAAGAGGTTGCCTTGCACCGCAAGGCATAAGCCTTGTATTTCACCAAGGAGGCAGCAAGCACACATCCATAGTTCACCTCGTCGCCGAGCTCATCCTCCATAGGCTCGTCATTCTCATCCGGGTCACACAAAAAGTGCTTCACGCCTTTGAACAGGAAGCAAAGCTCGGTCTTCCTGACCGTGGGAGCAACTGACCTTCCGCTAAATGTGTTGGCGATCAGCTTCAAAGTGTACCTCAGCACCGGGCTTCTCACTCTCTTGATCTTGGTGCTGTTGGCTTTGTAATTTTCGTTGCTAATCAGGTCCCAAAAATCGCTTGCTCGCTTGAAGGAGGGGAACTCGACCTTGTTGGCAGCTGCGTTAAGACCATACGCTTGACATAGCTCGGGGATGGAGAGGCTGAAGACTTGAAGTCCGACCTTGAAGGAGAGGCGACCTTGTGAAGGAACGGGTGCGCTAGGGTTCTCGTAACGAAACTCCAACGTGGCAAGGAAGTCTATTGTCACTTCTGGAATGGTTGGGCAATCCATCCGTGACAGACATCTTAAGCCAATGTTCTTGAGGAGTTGGTCGAAATCTCCAAGGATCCCTAGCTTGAACAGCAGCTCCTGGTCCGCAAACTTAGTAGGCTCAAACTGAAGCCTTTCAAGCCGTTTCTTGTCCCTCTTCTCATCCTTACTCCATCTGAGCATCTCTTGAACAGCCACCTCTTGTCCTTCTCCCTCTTGTGCTGTCTCTTCTCTCGTTCTTTTGGGGGCCATTGTACCTGAAACAAATTTCTGAAGGAGTTTGATAAGTAAAACGGCGATTTGACGAGAGAATAAGAGAGGGGAAGAAGAAAGCTTATAACTACTACCCTAGAATTTTGGGGAATTAATGAAAATTATAGCAAAATAAAGGAGAATCAAATCTTTAGATACTAGAAAATCTAGAATTATTCCTTTTACTTAGCTAAATTTTAAATTTCAAAAACGGCCCTATCATCTAAAACAATGTCTTGCGAAATAAAAGGGAATTTTCCAAAAAATAATTCATTGAACTCCAAAAATACCTTTTGCAAGAATGTTAAAGATCCTTGCTAGCCTTTGAAAACAAAAAACTCTCACTCTCTTTGTTTAAAATTTCCGAGAAAACAAGCATGAGAGGGTGAGAAGTTGTTGAAATATTTAAAGGCTAAGCAAGAAACAAAACTATGGGTAGGAAAGGTGGTTTTCTGACAAAGTCTTGGTCTAGGCACATCTTTCATGGTCAAAGATGTTTGCCTTGACCAAGTTTTGAATTTAAAAACTGGAGGGAAAAGAATAAAGGAGGGAAAGAAAATGTTACCTCGGCATGAGATCGAGTCCGTTTGGTCGATCTAGGACTCGATCTCATGCCCATAATGGCTTAGATCGAGAGGGTTACTTGATTTGTGACTCGATTCATGATGAATCGAGTCTCGGATCGATTGGCTCCCTCGATCATCGAGATTTTGGCTCCACAGCTAAGTCCTCGTGAGAGCTACGTCCTAGATTTGGGGGTCGATTTGGCATAGATCGAGTGATGGATCGAGTCGAGTGATCGATCTGTTTTCAAAGGATTTTCCCGAGAGAAATTAGATCGGTCGATCCATTTTGGATCGATCAATCCGTTTTCGTCTAGATCGATCTTATCACTCGTTCTCGTCTAGATCGACTGGCTCCTCTCGATTCACTGACTCGATCTAGCAAAGATCGAGTCAGGATCAGTCGATCTAGCACTCGATCTCTAGCCTTTTCTTAACACCTATCGCCTCTTTTGGACTTCAAGATTGAGGTTTAGACTCCTCATACCTGCTCCTACACACTTGCAAAATAAAAACATAAAACTGACAGAAAATTAAGCAGAAATATGTACAGGATAGACATGGGTTATATGCTTTCCCAAGTGCAAGGCAATCTTCCCGTTCTTGACATCGATGATAGCCCCGGCGGTTGCAAGGATGGGTCTTCCTAGGATGAGTGGATCCTTAGGCTCTTCATCCATTTCCAACACCACAAAGTTCGTGGGCACGTTCACACCGCTGATTCGCACCGGTAGATCTTCAAGCAGCCCCACTGGTAGCCTCACACTCCTATCAGCCAGTACCGAGATCCTACAGTCTTTGAAACGAGTAAAGCCAAGCTTCTTCGCCACAGAATAAGGCATCAGATTTATGCTAGCTCCGAGATCTCAAAGGCAACTCTTGGACTCCAGAGGACCTAAAGCGCAGGGTATAGTGAAGCTTCCAGGGTCTCCCAACTTCTCAGGGACTATCTCCTGATGTATCACAGCACTACACTCCTCACTTAGAACAAGCACCTCCTTGCTTTCCTTATTCTTCTTCACGAGAGTGTCTTTGAAGAATTTAGCGCATTTAGGCATCATTGCAAGGCAGTCAACGAGAGGTAGCTTGATCTCCACGTCCTTAAGATGCTTCTCAAAGAGAATTCTATGCTTCTCTATGAGTTGCTTCTTGAAACGGCCAGGAAAAGACAGCTTAGGTACATACGGTGGAGGTACATAAGCATTCTTCTCCTTAGTAGTTTGCTCCGCTTTCTTCTCAGCAACTGCTTTGTCTCCTCTTCTTGGTCCTTGGATCCAGACATTGTCAAAGTTAATCTAATCATCAGCTGAAGGCTTACCCTCCCCCTCTTGAATTACAACGTCCTCGTTGTTCTTAGGAGTAACCGGAGGTGCTAGCTCTTTGCCGCTTCTTAACGTGATGGCGTTGGCATATTCCTTAGGATTCTGCTCACACTTGCTCGGTAGGCTATTCTGACCACTTGTACTCGCTTTCCCCTTCTCTAGCTGCTTGATCTTGTTGTTTAAGTTTGTGATCTGAGTGGAGAAGTCAGTGAGAGACGAGTCTAGATGAGTGTTCATCTCGGCGAACTTCTAGTTTGTAGAGGCTTCCCCTTGTATCAGCTGCTGAAACATGGCCTGAACCAGATCAACTTGTTGTTGCATCGGCTGTTGCTGCTGAGGTGCAAAGCTCGGAGGGTAGTTTGGCGTATAACCCTTGTTACCTTGATGTTGCCCTTGGAAGTTGTTCTGCCCTTGACCTTGGAAATCACCACTCGGCTGAAAACCTTTGTTGTAAGGGATGAAAGGTTTTGCTTGCTGAGCAGGGTACACTTGGTCCTTAGGGTTGGCAACGGTTGTACTACGGTAGGAGAGATTGTTGTTTTGGTTGTATCCTTGGTTGTAGCCTTGAGGTTTGTAATTGTTCTGTCCCGCCTCTTGATTCTTCCTGGCTCAACTCAAGCTCCTCTTGATTCTCATCCGCTTCACCAACAAAGTGAACATGCTTCTGGTTGGCTAACACCAGCTTATATATCTTCTCATGCAAAGATTTCAGCTCCCTTTTTTGAGACTCTAGCTCGGATCCTCTCGGTGCACGGTCATAATCCTCAGCGTAGTTGCCATCACTCAATGCCAAGTTTTCTATCAGCTCCATGCCCTCTTCTACCTCCTGACCAAGGAAGTTCCCTTTGCTAGCTGTGTCAAGCAACAACCTGATCTTTGCTGAAGCTCCGTGGTAGATGGTGCTGAGTAGGGTCTCCTCGCTGAAACCGTGATGAGGACATTGGATCGTGTAGTCTTTGAAATGTTCCATTGCCTCGTTGAATGTCTCGTTGTTTCGTTGAGTGAAGCCGCTGATTTCGCTTCTCAACCGTGCTGTCCTGGTGCTAGAGAAGAATTTTGAGAGAAAGGCCTTCTTACACTCGGCCCATGAGGTGATGTGCCTTGTGGGAGGGTCTTCTCCCAATGCGTAGCCTTGTCTCCGAGTGAAAAGGGAAAGAGACGCAGCTTGAAAGCATCTTCGGATATACCGTTTATCTTGATCATCCCACATACTTGCTCGAAATTGTCAAGGTGCTCCAAGGGATCTTCCATTGTTAAGCCGTGGAACTTGTTGTTTTGCACCATGGAGATGAAACCTGGCTTAATCTCGAAGTTGTTGTTTTGTACAGGAGGAGGAGTGATCCCAAACCTATTGTGATGAGTATTGGGAGCATCTCCGGCTCCTATGATCCTTGGGGGTCTAGCCGCGTGTTGGGGGTTTCCATTGCCCCTTCCCACTGCCCTGTGAACTGGAGGAGGTCCCTCTGGATGCTTGTGTTCAGCCATAGCTTCAAACTCAACCAAACCGTGCTGAACAATCTCCTCAAAGGCTCTGGCTTGTTCTCATACTCTTCTTTGCCATTAATGACCAAGTTGATGAATGTTGTCCAAGGGTTGTAGTAGATTGTTGTCTCCCCTTGAATGAAGATTTATGTACCTGAGAGACACACGTTTGAGAGTAGAATGATTAGTAACTAAAACAAGGTAAAGGCTTAGTCTTTACTAAGTCCCAAATCTCTATGTTTTCTAAACAATCCTAGGATGGCAACGGCGCCATTTGATAACTAATTTCTTTGCAAGGGTGAGTATGCAATGAGGCTATCAAAATACAAATGCAAGACAGGTTGTAGCACAGTATGCAAGAGAGATTCAATCCACACCTAGGATGATAGAAAAAGCAAGGAGAATGCAAGGGCTTTGCAAATCTAAGTGAAACAAGATCGGTTTTGAGAAAATCCCTAAAAACTAGATGCAGCAACTAAATGGAATGCAAAACTATTTTAATATTACCAGGAATGATCAAATTACCATGAGGAACAAACAGAATAATTAAAGAACAAAGCTACAAATTACTAAAATTCGACTAGTGGATCGACCACGGGATCGACCACTAGATCGAGCAATAACGATCAATCTCGTCTAAAAATGCAAGAACAGTAAAACTAACGACCAGGATGCTATCAAAGATCAAGCGAATGACGAGAGAAGATGTAAAGATGCTAAGAAAGAGGGTCTAGGGTTGAGATTCATGGTCAGGGGTTTCAAAGGTCCGAACTTGGGTTAAAAACATTAAATCGACTCACTTTGTGAGAATCTCTAAGCCTTGAAAACGAAATAAGATCTATCCGTGGCTTTCGGTATAGATCACTCCTTCATCCTCTCCTCCAAACCCATGGCTTTTGGTGGAAAGAGAGGTCGGAGGGCAGGAAAAACAGATTTCAAACGAATGGCTTAACTAGTCCCTCAAACTTCCATGGCTTTTGGGAAGGGGTAACTAGTCTTTAGGGTGTGATCTTCAGAGGTCCCTGAATCTAAGGGTAAAAGCTGGAACATCAGATATTAAGGAGCTTACTATCAAGAAACTTGGAGATCCAGGATGTTTTACTCTCCCATGTGAGCTTAAAGGGCAGACTTTCAAAAGCTGTCTTTGTGATCTTGGAGCAAGTATCAATCTTCTACCATCCTCTATTGCTAAAGCTCTTGGCTACACTCAACTTCAAGAGATTAATGTGTCCCTTACTATAGCTGACGGGACAGTGAAGACACCACTTGGGAGTCTCAAGGATGTACCAATGATGATTGAAGGAGTAACCATCCACACTGATTTCTTGGTGCTTGATGTAGAAGGCCATATAAAGAATGCTATCATCCTATGAAGACCTTTCTTAGCCTCAGCTGGAGCAGTGTTTGATGCCAAGGAATGCACATTTGAGCTGAGACTGACCAGGAAGAAGGTTCTAAGGTTTGACTCCAAGGGGAATAAGCTGGAAAATGAGCAAGCCTTCTCAATGGACATCAAGAAGCTGAAGCAGCTTGGGAAACATTGGCCAGAGTTTGAAGGCTACCAAGGGGAGAGTTTTGATGGCTGCTGTTTTCCAAAGTTGTTTGAAGACACCACTGAAAAGGAGGTCCTTGAAATGGGTAGTTACAAGAATCTGAATGATATTAAGCTGGTTACTAACAAAGGAGAGGTGGTTTTGCAACCAAGTGTCTCTATTAGGGGAGAGTTTAGCTTAAGCTTCAGCAAGAGGGGAATACTATGCCTTTTGCCAAGATCAGGATGAATGGAGCCTCTGCCAGAGTCAAAAGGAGCAAGCCACCACCAAGGAGTTCCAAGACTCCTTCTCCTCACCTCAACTAAAAGAGGTAATCAAAGTCAAGCTTAGTGACTTTAAACAAGCACACTTGGGAGGTAGTCCCATGGTATCCTTTTGTATATATTATGCTTTCTAGTTTCTCTTTTGTGCTTTGATGTAATGTATAGAAGCAGGATTTCGAATTGGGGGTTGAGAAAGTCTGAAAGGGACAAAGAACAGGTGTTTTTCTGGCTGACATCGATCAAGTGTATCGGTCATGTCAAGACCGATACACACATTTCGGTCATGAGTATCGATCATATTTGATCACTTCGGTCATGAGTATCGATCGCATCGATTATTTTGGTCTGTGAGTATCGATCGCATCGATCATTTTGGTCAGTGGAGCCAGTTTACACCAGTCAACATATGATCACTTGTGATCGATATGGAAGGAAGTTTGAAAGGGAAATACATTTCGGTCATTCACATCGATCAAGCTTGAACGATATAAACCCGCCGGACTAATTTTGGTCAAGTGTATCGATCAGTTGGTGATTGATGTGATTCACAGAAACATATCGATCACCAACATCGATCATACACTGATCGATTTAAACCCAGCGGATTAATTTTGGTTAAGAACATCGATCATGTGATGACCGATGTGATCCCCTCGAAGAACATCGATCACTAGCATCGATCACTTATGATCGATACTGACATTTTGGTCAGTTACAACGGTCATTTTTGATCGATGTTCCACCCGAGGTAACTACTTCATTTTTCAAAAAAAATTCCCTCTTTTGGTTTGGAGCCAAGGGGGTTTAAATTTATACATTGGATTCTTCCTGACCTCTTTCACAACTTCTGAGCACTTTTGTTCTTGTCGCCCACTCTTTTGATTCCTTTTGTTCCCTCACCAACCATTGATTCCCTTGGTTCCCCCTTTTTCTCTCTATTTAAACCAACAAACTCCTTCACTTCTCTTCACACTTCAATTCACTACTTCTCTCACCTAAAGCTCGAAATTCTTAGTTCTCTCTCTTTTATTTGCTTTCTCTAAGTGCTTAGAAGCTCCACAAAGGTTTGCTTCCTAAACTATCTTTTCTTTGCTCTTACTCTATGCATTTGTTCAAAATCGCTTAGAATATGTTTTTAAGAGCAAGTTTTGATTAGTTCTAAGTGTTATGCTTTGGTTTTGCAATGTGGATTTGTTTAAGATAAGCAAGTTAGATGTTTAAGCTTTTTTACTGTTCATCTATCTCATTACTTGCTTATTTATCATCCCTATGCATGATCATCATCTCTTTTGCATAGGAACCATTTTGCTAGATTCACATGCATAACTGCCTATTCTTTGTGCATTCTAGCTTATCTAAACTGTTAGCTTTTGATTTCCTCTAGCTTTATAGAAGTTTAATCTTGTTGCTAAGACTTGTTAAGCTTACTTTAGCTTAGAGAGTTTTCTATTTAAAGCTTTCAGTTATATGGTTCTTCAGCTTTTGTTCTTTCACTTACCCTGTTTTCAAGCTTTGCATTTGAAGGTACAATGGGGAAAACAAACATAGCTGCTGGGAAAAAGGGAAAGGCACCACAGGAAGGAGCAACCACTTCACCAAGAGCTAAGAAAGAAAAGGGAAAAGGCGCTGCTGCTGAGACTTCATCCAAGGCCGCTGGAAAGAGGCCAGTTGGAGATAAAGGCGCCAAGCAGAGAGGCAAGGGAAAAGCTGCTGAGGAGGACACGCCATCCAGGAAATACAGTGCTAGGTAACTCATGGAGGCATTCAGTCAATGCACCTTCATGCCAACAAGATATCCATGCCCCACCACAATGAAGGAGCTAGGGATCTATGAAGACTGCATTTGCCTCTTTGAGCACATGGGGCTTACACAGCTGTTACAGCCTCTTCCCTCTTATGAGCGCTTCACTCATCAGTTCCTCTCCACTCTCAAGGTGGTCAACTATGAGATGAGTGAGCTCTCTGACCGTGATGGATGGATCTCCTTCAAGCTTGGGAAACAGCGGTTTACAATCACCTTCCAAGAACTCTCTAAGGCGCTGGGGCTAAGGACCTATTTTCAAAGAGGAAAGAAGTTCTCAATCCTTGAATCACAGTACACAAGGCTGTGGGTAATGATTAGAGTTAGGGATTCAGAGCTGGGATTACAAGAAACCAACACTTAAAGCATCCTGCAGTTAGGTATGCACACAAGTCGCTTGCAAACACTTTCTTTGTAAGGAAGGAAACCTCACGCCTAACTGGCAAGGAAAGAGACTTCCTCTACTCTGGATTGTATACCAGTGTGGACACCAACGAAAATGCAACACCTATAGGTCCACCAAGCAAATTCCCATGCTTTGTAAGACTGTTGATGGAGCAGCTGCTAACCTACTAGAGCTGGGCCATAAACAAAGGAAAAGGGGAGAAGAACCCACAACTTCACATTAGAGGAGTTGTGACAGCCATACTCATGGCCTGTGATGTGAATCTTGAGGAGCATGCTGAAGATGCTCTAAGTCCTTCCTGGATAGACATAGAGTATCTGAAGAGAAGCCATTTCCTTGAGAACAGTGTGCAAGACAGGCATGTCTACCTATTCCTCAATGATCACCAAGAGCCAGTAAGAGTCCTTCTCCCTAACCCAAGCCTCCCCTCCTTCACCACAAGGACCAACATCAACTTCAATCTGAGTGAGGAGGAGCTCTACAAAGGCGGCCCTATCCTTGAAGGAAGAGAACAAGACAGTGACGAGGGAAACACTGAAGAAATTGAAGAAGAAGCTGAAGAAGATGACCAAGGAGATGCTGCTGCTGCAGAAGATGAGCTTGAAGAAGAAGAAGTGTTGAGCTACAGTTCAAGGCAGTTCCACTTCACACCCTATGAAGCATCCAGCCAAGGAAGCTCTTTGAAGGTTGCTCATGAGCACATCAATGCCCTCCAGAAATGGTGTAAATGGCAAGACAAAGCCATTAAGGGATTGGTGAAAATGGTTAAGGGGAAGTTCAAGAAAGACAAGGCTACATCAGCAAGAACATCCCACCAAAGCCATACTCATGAGTACACTCCTGATCAAGAAGAGCATCTACAACAAGCTGAGCCAACTGAAGAGGAGGAAGCTGTATGGAACCCCCATGGAAGACACTATTTCCATGCACAGCCAAGTGATCAATGGGGGACATGGGCAAACCCAAGAGCTTCATCTTATGAGCTAAGTACCCATGTATCATCAGCTTGGGAACCAACTCCCACTCCCTCTGAAGTTCAGGTGACATGGCAATGGGGTCAACAAGGGAACTCTTCTCAAGCAGAGCAGTTGATACAAACTTAGAGGCGGAGGCTGATGTTCCTACAATGAGGCAAGCTCCAAGAACAATATCAGGAACTAAAGACTTAGCTTAGAGCTTCAACCAATCAGTAGAGGCGCTGATCACTTCGCAACACTAAGAAGATGTCACTACTCAACTTAGCCAACTGAGCATCGCCAAAGAAGCAGCTATGGTGAGGGCACTTCTAAACGAGGAAGGCATTCCCAACGAGCAATAAGACTTTCTAAACAAGGAAGGCATTCCCAAAGAGCAAGAAGACCTCCCAGCTAGTCAAGAAGACGACTTAAACATCATCAACGGTCCTCACATCAAAAGCATAGCTTATACACATGGATGGCCAATGATTCATGTCAGCAAAGGAGTTTCCTTATTTAGCATTACGCTACTTAAGTGAAAATACTTCTAAAACACCTAAACCGAGGTAAGTCAGGGTTCTTATTTCAATATGGTTTATTCAACTAAAAAAACTCTTTCTTTGGTTGTTTTGATTCAGCTTTTATTTCATTTAAACATTAGTATAAGGCATGTTGGCCACATTTTATTTATATTTTCCTTTTAAGGCATTGTTAGCCAAGTAGTTTAACCTAAGGGTTTTGTAATCTGTTTCAAGTCCCCTGGAAGGGCAAAGCTGTTCGGACGGTTTATAAAGTCCCCTTACAGCCGTGTTTTTTTTCATCATATCAATAAAGAAACGAACTTCTTGGCTAAGTACCAATCTCTTGTTATCTAAAACTTTGTGTGATTCATTGCTTGAGTGTTCTTTGTCTTATCAAGGTTTATCACCATAAAGCATTGTGGTGACTATTGATCCATCATCCTATTCATCTCACAATGATCTTGCAAATAGAGTTGTACGGCTCTTTGTTTGGTCCCCATCTCGATCCACTTCCTTCCATAGCCCATCCATTGATTGTAAGCCGAGAGAGTTGAACAACCAGCAGCCCAATCCCATCACCATACACGGTTACTAGTTTATCGGTGTGTGTAATCTGGATGAGGACAGAACCTTTCCAAGGGGGAGAGGATGATACAAACTTAGAGGCGGAGGCTGATGTTCCTACAATGAGGCAAGCTCCAAGAACAAGATCAGGAACTAAAGACTTAGCTGAGAGCTTCAACCAAGCAGTAGAGGCGCTGATCACTTCGCAACACTTAGAAGATGTCACTACTCAACTTAGCCAACTGAGCATCGCCAAAGAAGCAGCTATGGTGAGGGCACTTCTAAACGAGGAAGGCATTCCCAACGAGCAAGAAGACTCCCTAAACAAGGAAAGCATTCCCAAAGAGCAAGAAGACCTCCCAGCTAGTCAAGAAGACGGTTTAAACATCATCAACGGTCCTCACATCAAAAGCATAGCGTATACATATGGATGGCCAATGATTCATGCTAGCAAAGGAGTTTCCTTATTTAGCATTACGCTACTTAAGTGAAAATACTTCTAAAACACCTAAATCGAGGTAAGTCCGAGTTCTTATTTCAATATGGCTTATTCAACTAATAAAACTCTTTCTTTGGTTGTTTTGATTCAGCTTTTATTTCATTTAAACATTAGTATAATGCATGTTTGCCACATTTTATATATATTTTCGTTTTAAGGGATTGTTAGCCAAGTAGTTTAACCTAAGGGTTTTGTAATCTGTTTCAAGTCCTCTAGAAGGGCAAAGCTGTTTGGACTGTTTATGAAGTCCCCCACAGCTGTGTAATTTTTCATCATATCAATAAAGAAACGAACTTCTTGGCTAAGTACCAATCTCTTGTTCTCTAAAGCTTTGTGTGATTCATTGCTTGAGAGTTCTTTGTCTTATCAAGGTTTATCACCATAAAGCCTTGTGGCGACTATCGATCCATCATCCTATTCATCTCACAACTTAGATCTTGCAAATAGAATTGTACGGCTCTTTGTTTGGTCCCCATCTCGATCCACTTCCTTCCATAGCCCATCCATTGATTGTAAGCCGAGAGAGTTGAACAACCAGAGGCCAAATCCCATCACCATACACGGTTACTAGTTTGTCGGCGTGTGTCAGCAGTTATGGTCAAGTTGGGTTCAACCACCTCAAGAAGCAGAGCATTCTACCAAGGTTTATAAGAGAAGAAACAAGAGGAGAGCTAGCAAGTCTCCTCAGACAATTGGATCATCCCACCACTCCTACCACTGAACCAAGTACCACATCCTCTCCACTGTTTATACCGTTGCATCTTTTTCAGTTTTAAATTATATTTTGTGCTTCTCTCTCTCATTGCTTTCATTACACAAGAGACTGTGTAATTTAAATGTAGGGGAGAGATTTGGGGTTTGACTTTGTGTTTTGTTTTCTTAGTTTTTCTTTCTCTTTCACTTTGAGTCTCATGCATATCATGCATTCATGTAAGGCATAGAAAAACATAAAAAATCGAAAAACTTTGAAATTTTTTTGCATTTTTGCAAACCAAAAAGAATGCATGTAGTTGCATTTCATTCTTCTAGGATTGAGTCTAGTGTTGACATATAGGTTGCATTGCATTTGCATAAGGCATTATGATGAGTTTTCCTTGTAAAGTGCTTAGTGTTTAGAGATGATTTCAGTGTTTAAGTGGCTAGTTGTTTGATGCATCATATGATTGCTAGAAGTTAAGGCTGAACCATGCTTAGATTGCTAGATTTGGTCTTCTCATTGATATTGCTGCATATTTCATGTGTTTTGCATGCATATAAGATAGTTCATCATGCATTTACCTTGCATATTAGGCTAGTTTGCATCACTTTAGGTCCTAGAGCACTTTTGCATCAACATTTGCATATTTCTTGCATTATGCATTGCATTCAGGTTGTTTTCGGCTACTTTGGAGCTTTGGAAGATTCGTGGACGTGCTAAGGCTCGTGAGGAAGTTTGTGGACACTTGGAGAACTCAGGATTTGCATGCTAAGGACCCGAGATCGAGTACCAGATCGAGCATGACAGGTCGATCCAGACGAGATCGACCAGAAGATCGAGTAGCCGAGCCGATGCAAGGAAATGGATCGAGACCGAGATCGAGATGGGAGATCGATCTGAAGTACGGACGTAAATGACGCCATGCAGATCGAGGATCGGATCGAGCTTTTAACCCGATCAGCACAAGATCGACTCATAGATCGGCCAAAGTCACCCGATCCAAGCCAAAGATCGAGAGCCAGATCGAGCCTCGATCCCAGACTACTTTAACCGTCTTTGGCCTCTAGCGAGGGGGGGGGGGGGGGGGGGGGGGGGGGAGCATCGAGCTGTTTGCCCATTTTGGAAAGGCGGCGATCCTGTTTTTCCCACACGCGTTTTCACTTTATCTTTTTATCATCTTCTCTCTAGTTTTGGGGCGATTATCTCCGCCATTGTAGAACCTTGAGTTTTCTTGGATTTGCGCTTTGAATATTGAATCTTTTGCTTTAATCTATCTTTAATCATGCTTAGTAGATCGTCTTCTATGCTTTGTTCGGTTTATTTAATGTGTAGCGAGTAGTCTTTTCGGGTTTTGGGGTTGAGATGATTCAAAAGGGTCAAAAAGGTTAAAGCTTGTGTTTTCTTGTTCTTGATTCCTTTCTTTTCTAGGATTTGAGCACTTAAGGCTTAGAGACTCTCATGCCAAGATCTCTATGATCAGAGGGATATCTTACCTTGACAGGATTCAGATGTCCTGGAGAAGTCAAATCCTAGAGGCTAATCCTTCCTTTCCCACACGCCATGGTTGTTTAGGGGATTAGTTAGTCCGTTTGCTTGAAATCTATGTTTTATGCTCTTTAATCTCTTTTTCCACCAAACGCCATGGGTTTGGAGAAGAGAATGAAGGAGTGATCCAGACCACACGCCATGGATGGATCTTATTTTGTTTTCAAGGCCTAGAGAACCTCTTAGAAAGAGTAGATCTAATGTTTTCAAACCAAGCTTTGATCTTTGAGACCCACGAATATGAACCTCGACCCTAGACCCTTTTTCTTAGTGTTATAAACCTTTGCTTATCATCCCTTCGTCATAAAGTTGTGTTCTTGTCAATCGCAAATAGCATCTTTCATCATTCTAGGTTGTTTAGACGAGATCGATCGTTGTTGCTCGATCTAGTGGTCGATCCTGTGGTCGATCCACTAAGTCGATTTTTAATAATTAGTAGCTTTGCACTTTAAATATTCCGCTTGTTCCTCGTGGTACTTAACCCTCTTCAGGGATTTTAAAATAATTTTGCTTTGCATTTGACACTTGCATTTAGTTTTTAGGAATTTTACCAATCATTTATCACTCTCGCTTAGCTTTGCTCATCATTTGCATTCTTAGTGAACTTGCTACCCCTAGGATTGGATTGATATCTCTCTTGCTCACTATACTACATCTCTGTGTGCATTAGAGTTTTGATAACCCCTCTGTTGCATCTTGACACATCATTGCATACCAAAAACGTGTTATCAAATGGCGCCGTTGCCATCTTAGGGGATAGAAAGCATTAAGAATTGGGGTTTAGTAAAGACTAAGCCTTTACTTTAAGTTGGTTACCGATTTCTCCACTCTCAAACTTGTGTCTTTCAGGTACATGAATCTGCGTTCCAAGTGTGACAACGACTTACTCACACTCTTGGACAATATTCATCAGCTTGGAAACACACGATCAAGAAGAGTTCGAGAACAAGCTAGAGCTTTTGAGGAGATTGTTCAGCAAGGTTTAGTGGATTTTGAAGCGATGGCTGAGCACGAGCACCCAGAGGGACCTCCTCCAGCTCACGGGGCAGTGGGAAGGGGTAATGGAAACCCCCACCACGCGGCTAGACCCCCACGCATCATTGGGGCAGGAGATGCTCCCAGTACTCACCATAATAGGTTTGGGATCACTCCTCCTCTAGTGCAAAACAATAATTTCGCGATCAAGCCAGGGTTTGTTTAGATGGTGCAAAACAACAAATTTCATGGGTTAGCTTTGGAGGACCCATTGGCGCATCTAGACAACTTTGAGCAGCTTTGTGGAATGCTCAAGATAAATGGCATCTCGGAAGACAGCTTCAAGCTGCGTTTGTTCCCCTTTTCCTTAGGCGACAAGGCACGGCATTGGGAGAAGACTCTTCCACAAGGCACTATCACTTCTTGGGCTGACTGTAAGAAAGCTTTCCGCTCCAAGGTTTTCTCAAGCTCTCGGACAGCAAGGTTGAGAAGCGAGATCAGTGGCTTCACTCAGAGACAGAATGAGTCATTCAATGAGGCTATGGAGCGTTTCAAGGAGTACACTATCGCTTGTCCTCACCACGGTTTCAGTGAAGAGACCCTATTGAGTAATATCTACCGCGGAACACTTCCAAAGATCAGGTTACTACTTGAAACGACAAGCAAAGGAAACTTCCTTGGTCAAGAAGTTGAGGAAGGCATGGAGCTAATTGAAAACTTGGCGTTGAGTGATGGAAATTATTCTGAGGATTATGACCCTCACCAAGAGGAGCTGATCTTGAAACCAAGAAGAAGGAAATGCAGTCTCTACATGAGAAGATCGATAAGCTCATGCTTGCTAAACAAAAGCATGTACATTTTGTTGGGGAAGCCGCGGATGTCTTGGACGAGCTAGAGCAATGCCAAGAAGAAGAAGTTAATTGGGTAGCCGGTTAAAACAACTACA
Source organism: Thlaspi arvense (assembly GCA_911865555.2). Taxonomy (NCBI): domain Eukaryota; kingdom Viridiplantae; phylum Streptophyta; class Magnoliopsida; order Brassicales; family Brassicaceae; genus Thlaspi; species Thlaspi arvense. Next base: position 51,347,489 of record OU466858.1, on the reverse strand, counting down.
AACCTCAAGGTTACTCTCAAGGCTACCAAGGCAACAACAACTTGTCTTATCGCAGCACCAACGTTGAAAACCCAAAGGATCAGGTGTACCCTCCTCAACAAGCTAAACCGTTTGTGCCCTATAACAAAGGTTTTCAGCCGAGTGGTAGTTTTTAAGGTCAGCGTCAAGGTAACTTTCAGGGACAGCAGCAGCAGCAAGGAAACAAACCTTATACTCATATGTACCCTCCAAACTTTGTTCCTCAACAACAGATGCAACCGTAACAAGTTGATCCTGTACACGCCATGTTTCAGCAGTTGCTTCAAGGGTAAGCTTCCAAAAACCAGAAGTTCGCCGAGATGAACAACTGCTTAGACTCCTCTCTCACTGATGTCTCTACCCAGATAACAACTCTAAATAACAAGATAAAGCAGTTAGAGAAGGGTAAAGCAAGTACAAGTGCTCAAAGCAGTTTACCGGGAAAGTGTGAGCAGAATCCCAAGGAATACGCCAACGCCATTACACTACGAAGTGGGAAAGAGCTTCCACCGAGGTTTGCGCCTAAGTACAATGAGGACATTGTGGTTCAAGAGGGGAAGGTTAAGCCATCGGCTGATGATGAGATCAACTTCCACAACGTGTGGATAGAACGGCCAACAATGGGTAAAGAAGCAGCTGTAAAGAAGCAAGCGGAGAAAGTAACAGAGGAGAAGGATGAGTACATACCTCCGCCTTATGTTCCTAAGCTTCCCTTTCCCGGTCGCTTCAAGAAACAGCTTATAGAGAAGCATAGGCTCTTGTTTGAGAAGCATCTGAGGGACGTAGAGATCAAGCTACCTCTCGTGGATTGCCTTGCCATGATGCCTAAATGTGCAAAAATTTTCAAGGACACGCTTGCAAAGAAGAATAAGGAAAGCAAGGAAGTGCTGGTGCTTAGTGAAGAGTGTAGCACCATCATTCACAAGGAAATAGTCCCCAAGAAGTTGGGAGATCCTGGAAGCTTCACTATACCTTGCGCTTTAGGTCCATTGGTGTTCAAGAGTTGCCTTTGCGATTTGGGAGCTAGTATAAATCTGATGCCCCATTCTATAGCAAAGAAGTTGGGATTCACGAGATTCAAAGACTGTAGAATCTCCTTGGTGCTAGCCGACAGAAAAGTGAGGTTACCCGTGGGTTTGCTTGAGGACTTACCAGTGAGGGTCAGTGGTGTAAACGTGCCTACAGACTTCGTTGTGCTTGAAATGGATGAAGAACCTAAGGATCAGTTCATTCTTGGAAGGCCATTCCTTGTAACCGCCGGAGCAATCATCGATGTCAAGAATGGGAAGATAGCTCTACACTTGGGTAAGGATTTAAGGCTGGATTTTGATATCAACGAGGTTCTGAAGAAGCCCACCATAGAAGGGCAAGCTTTCTACATAGAGACGTTGGATGGTTTGGCGGATGAACTGCTAGAAGAGCTTGCACAAGAGGATCACTTGAAGCTGGCATTGACTAAGGAGAGAGGAGAGTACGATTTCGTGGATCAGAGGACTCAGGAGTACATTAATCTCCTTGATTCTAGGAAAGTTGTGCTAGAAGATGAAGGCGAATGCCTAGAGATCGATCAGGCAATGGAGAAGATCACTCGATCCAAGTTAGTAATCGACAAGAAGATCGAGGATACTGGTCGATCCAGAGAAGAGAATGACTCAGACACTCGATCCACTACTCGATCCCATCTAAATCGAGTGGGAGATCGACCTGAGAGCAGTCGACCCAGAAAAACAATCGATGGGAAGATCGAGGGAAACCAATCGATCAGTTCAGAGAACGAAACGAGGATTCGATCTATTGCTCGATCCCAATCAAATCGAGTAGGAGAATCGAGCGAAATTGCTCGATCCGGACCAGAACGAGTGCAAGATCGACTGGAAGACTCGATCTCAAAGAGGACAACAGTTCAAGAAAGCAGTCTTTTGGGTCAAGTCTCGGGTTCTAAGGAGGCTACTGAGGATGGGAACGTCAACAAGAGCCACGAGGAGGACTGGAGCGAGCTGCTAGCCCAAAGGTGGACCTTAAGGAGCTCCCAAAAGGGTTAAGGTATGCTTTCTTAGGTTTTAACGAAACCTATCCCGTGATTGTGAATGAGAACTTAAGTGATGATGAGTTGCACTCGCTCCTAAATGAGCTGAGAAAGTATAAGAAGGCCATTGGATACTCTCTAAGTGACATCAAGGGCCTTTCACCAATGCTTTGCACTCATAGGATTCACTTGGATAATGAGAACGCCTCTTCTATAGAACACCAAAGGCGTTTGAATCCTAATTTAAAGGAGGTTGTTAAGAAAGAGTTTCTTAAGCTTTTAGAGGCTGACATGATCTATCCCATAAGTGAGAGCACGTGGGTTTCTCCCGTACACCTGGTGCCTAAGAAGGGAGGCATCACGGTCATTAAGAACGATAAAGATGAGCTTATACCTACTAGGACTATTACAGCACACCGTATGTGTATAGACTATAGGAAGCTTAATCTTGCTACTATAAAGGATCATTTTCCTTTACCCTTTATTGATCAAATGCTAGAGAGGCTTGCTAATCATCCTTACTATTTCTTTCTCGATGGATATAGTGGTTTCTTTCAAATACTAATCCATCCAAACGATCAAGAGAAGACGACCTTTATATGCCCTTATAGCACCTTCGCGTATCGAAGGATGCCATTCGGGTTGTGTAACGCACCGGCTACGTTTCAGCGGTGTATGATGTCGATCTTCTCTGATCTAATAGAGGAGATGGTAGAAGTGTTAATGGATGACTTCTCTGTATATGGTGCATCTTTTTCTGCGTGTTTGTTGAATCTTTGCAAGGTACTAAAGCGTTGTGAAGAGACGAATCTTGTGCTTAACTGGGAGAAGTGTCACTTCATGGTGAAGGAAGGGATCGTGCTTGGCCACAAGATATCAGAGAAAGGCATAGAGGTTGATAAAGCCAAGGTTGAAGTCATGATGAGTCTTGAGCTGCCGGTTAATGTCAAAGAGGTGAGGAGTTTCCTAGGCCATGCTGGCTTCTACAGGTGCTTCATCAAAGATTTTTCCAAGATTGCACGCCCTCTTACAAGGCTGTTGTGCAAGGAAGCTGACTTTGTGTTTGATGAGGATTGCCTTCATGCTTTCGTGACCATCAAGGAAGCTCTAGTATCCGCCCCTATAGTGCAAGCACCGGATTGGACTCTACCGTTCGAGATAATGTGTGACGCGAGTGACTACGTCGTGGGAGCTGTTCTTGGTCAGCGGAAAGAAATGCGGCTGCACGTGTTTACTATGCTTCACTTACCTTGGACGACACGCAAGCCAGATACACTACGACTGAGAAGGAGTTGCTGGCAGTTGTATTCGCCTTTGAGAAGTTCAGGTTATACCTCAGAGGCTCCAAGGCCATCGTTTACACAGATCACGCGGCTCTGGGGTACATCTATTCCAAGAAAGACACTAAACCGAGACTCTTGAGATGGATCCTTTTGCTCCAATAATACGATATGAAAATCAAGGACAAGAAAGGGATAGAGAACGGCGTTGCTGACCACCTCTCTAGGATGAGAATCAATGAGTCTCTTCCCTTAGATGATTCGCTTCCAGAAGAATAACTCATGATGATCACCACGGCTGTTTGTGGAAGGCTAGAAGGACAGTTTGAAGAGGTTTTGAGCTTCAAAGAAGAGGATCTTCCTTGGTACGCTGACATTGTGAATTTCTTAGCGTGTGGAGAGGAGCTTTCTCATCTTGACAACTATCACAAGAAGAAGTTCATGAGAGACGTAGGCCACTACTTTTGGGACGAGCCCTACTTGTACAAGAGGGGGCGTGGACAGTTTATACAGGAGGTGTGTAACAAAGGAAGAAGCTAAGGACATTCTCCTTCACTGCCATGGCTCTTCGTACGGCGGTCACTTTGCCTCATTCAAGACCGCTACAAAAGTCTTACAAGCCGGTTTCTGGTGGCCGTCTATCTTCAAAGACGCCCATGAGTTTGTGAAGAGTTGTGAAGCTTGTCAACGAGCAGGGAACATTACGAAGAGGAACGAGATGCCTCAGCTTGCTCCACAACTCCTTCCTTAGGACACTCACGCTTGAAATGCCCTGGTTCTCCACAACCTTAGCATACTCGTACTGCAATGCCACTGCCGGACACACGAACCACTCGTAAATCCTCCTCCGGACAGTCTCGTACCCAATGTTATAAGCTCCCGCACCAGTGGCATCCACTACCACCGCGTCTGCACTCGCCAACGTGAGCCTTACCACACTTGCTGCACACGCTGCGACCCCCGGTCCCTTTGCTTGGTACACACTTTCCCAACTTCCGGTTCTGACCACTAGACTAACCCGCCTTGGCCACGACTGTCCCTGCCCCAGCTGTCATCAAAGCAGCTTCTGCCTGTCTTGGCTCCAACAATGCCACCTTCTCAACTAGCTCGTCCACTGTCCTGAAGTCACGGACCACACATCCGTTCTTTAGCTTCACTCGCAGTCCGTTCATGAACCTACGAATCAGCTTCTCCTCAGTATCAAACTCATGGGCCATGTACTTCGTCAGCTGATTAAACTGCGTCTCATACTGCCTCACTGCCAGCGTCCCCTGACTTAGGTACAAGAACGCCTTCTTTAACTCGTTGTAAGCTTCCTGTGGGAAGTACTTACTCCTGAACATCGCTGAAAATATCTCATACGAACAATTCACATTCACCAGCCTTCCAACGATTCCTTTCCACCACGTTTGTGCATCACCCTCCAAGTAGTGCACAGCTATGTCCCTCTTACAACCCTCAGGACATCAGATAACCTCGAAGTTCCGCTCCAGTCTCATCCTCCACTCGTCCGCCTCAATAGGTGTTGAACCTCTGCAAAGAACTTGGTTCCTAACTGCACCATATGATCCAAAGCCTTGAGGTAAGTCGGAACCCTCTCCACTTGGTCCGCTTCCTCTCCAACTACATCCGCATTAGCCCCACCAGGCTGAACTACTTGTGGTGCTGCTGCAACCGCCGGAGCAGGAGCCACCGCAGGTAGTCCGGCTAGTACATGTGCCAACATCCCTAGCACAGTCTCTAACCCCACCGGTGCTACATTCGCAGCAACCCCAGCTGCATTCCCAGCTATCCCAGCTTCTACACCCGCTGCACCCGCAGCATTCCCTGCTGCCACGTTCACTGCATCCGCAGCATTCCTTGCTGCATTCTCGGCTGCCACTTTAGCCGCCTCATTTACAACCGCAGCTGCCTGTCTCTCGGCGTCCCTTGCCCTCTCAGAAACATCACCGTTTACTGAGTTCACAGACCCAAAAGCCTGTTGCCCCGTATTGTTTCTCACAACTCTTCTGGTGTCAACCATCTGCAAGTACAATCATGCCAGTTTGCCGAAGCTAACTCAATACGTGTTTTACAACACAACACACAAAACCTGACCGCGAGACCTGGCAGTGAAGAATGGATTGGACCCCACACAAACAAACAACAGCAGTCACCAGCAACCACTCCTAGAAGCGTAAAATGCTCTGATACCAACTTGTGGAAGCCCGACCCGGCTAACTAAACCGCAGTCGTGCCTTCACTACATCCTAACAGTTCGTTCAATACTTAGCCAAATTTTAAACTTTTTTTTTGCATTTATCAATACACAGCGGATTCAAAAACAACTTCATTTCATTAATAACTTGCATAAAAACACTTAACCAGATTCAGGGTTCAACATAAATCAAAACACAAGGTTCGCTAACGATTACAACGGATCATCTAGCAACCTAAACGGTCAAACACCAAAGCCATAAGACCCAAAACACAAGTCTTTAATATGAAAGCACCCAATCTCCGATCCATCCATGTTCATCACCGCCGCCGGTCTCGCTCCACTTACTGCTTAGATCCTGCACACTCAAAAAGAGAGGCATAAGTATTTGGTAAATTCTTAGTGAGTACGGTCATCCCGTAACACCTTGGTCGGTACTATTCATGCATTCATACTATCGGATTCAACATCCCATACAATCAATTCGCAATAAACATAACATATATCAAACGGCCATGATCATCTAACCTAACCCTTGATATATCCTTTTTTGAGACCCATGTCTACTTCAGCGAGAATCCCACATCCCCTAAACTAGCAAATGATATGGATTACCCTGAGGTTAGCTAGACATCATATATGCCATGGTAAACACCTCACAATAAAATAGTATAGAACCGCTTAACACACGCTAACAACCAAACATGCAAATCACACAATCAAACATTGAAAACATCAAACCCTAGCAATCCAACGATCCTATATACTACCACAGTCATGCACTCACCTTAGACAAGGTTGGAAACAGATTGGTCAGAAGAAATCCCGATGAAACTTGCGTGGAAACAAAGATATCCCTCTCTCCTCGGCTATCTCTCGATCCGATCACCCTAGGAATCTCTCGGCTCTTGGTACGATCCGATCCCTCTCTCCTCGGCTATCTCTCGATCCGTTCACCTTTTTTCGAGTCAAACTCTGTTTTCCCTCAGAAACCCCACGAAAAACACTGATTAGCCTGAGGTTATCTGATGGAAATTCGACACAAAGGAAAATATCCGATCACTCACCAAATTCACACGGACGGTCTGAAGTGCTCTCGGGTAAATCTCAATTTGCTTGGGTGTTTGCTGATTTCTCTCGCCTAAAATCTCTCACTCATGGTGAAAAACCCTTATTTTATAAGCGGCTCCTGAAGAAATAACTAGTTTTGCTCCTTTTATCTGTGCGAAACCCTAATTATCAACACTTAGCCGAGAAAATCCTACACCGACTAGGAAAATCCCCATTCCCTCGGATTTAACAAACAGCCCACGAGCCTAGCCAATTATTCCATCGGCTATTTCCTTTTCTCTCGGCCAAACCGACTTTTTGATATCTCTTGTATGTACACCATTTAGGCCTGCATTTAGTACATGTTTTGGTTCTCTTTTGCATGTTTTCCCTTAGTTTTTATCCCATTTTCTTCTCCTTTTAGACTTAGGTTGCATTTAGGGTATAGTTTGTATTTTCCTTGCATTTTGGATGTTTTTAGGTGCTTTTTGAGCTAAAAGGAGCTTGGAGGATGTTTGAGGATGATCCAGGAAGCTAGCTGGACCAAAGGGAGCAAAAGGGATCAAAGCAGACAATCTCTTCAAAGGTTTTCGGTCATGGCACGGAGAACATCGATCAAGGGGTGATCGATGTAAGATTTTTGGTCAGGAGCACCGATCAAGAAGTGACCAATACGAGTACATCGATATCAGCATCGATCAGAAGTGATCGACACCAACGCATCGAGTTAATTTCGGTCACCACATCGATCACTGCCCAGACCGATGTAACTCTACATCGATCAACCCTGACAGATGTGACTGATCGATGTAAACCCAGTCCGAACCTGTTTTATTCACACTTTTGCCATTACTGTAGGGCTTCCATCCTTAGGCTATGAATAACCCCATTTTCCAGATTTTTGACAAGTCTTGTCAAATTACTGTTCTTAAGTATTTCCTTTGAGTTTGTAAGACAAAACCTTTGCTTTATTTAATATATTTGAGTATTTACCTTTAATCTTTCATTATTCTCTCTTCTAATCATGATTAACATCCTTTGTCTTTGTGATTTGGTGTTAAACATGAGTATTAGTGAGTAGTTTGCTTAGAGTTTCTAGATGTGGTAGATTAGGGGAATTTAGGACTTGATTAAAGCTTGTTTAGTGCCTCAGTTTACGGGTTCCTCTCTATTAATCTGTTCTTAAACTAGATTTGTCTTGATCACACTTATCTAGGCTGTTAGCTTTCTCTTATGCCCACCAAGTGTTTGATGAAATGCTTGATAACTAATTTCTTTGCAAGGGTGAGTATGCAATGAGGCTATCAAAACTCAAATGCAAGACAGGTTGTAGCACAGTATGCAAGAGAGAGTCAATCCACACCTAGGATGATAGAAAAAGCAAGGACAATGCAAGGGCTTTGCAAATCTAAGCGAAACAAGATCTGTTTTGAGAAAATCCCTAAAAACTAGATGCAGCAACTAAATGGAATGCAAAACTATTTTAATATTACCAGGAATGATCAAACTACCATGAGGAACAAAGAGAATAATTAAAGAACAAAGCTACGACTCACTTTGTGAGAATCTCTAAGCCTTGAAAACGAAATAAGATCTATCTGTGGCTTTCGGTATAGATCACTCCTTCATCCTCTCCTCCAAACCCATGGCTTTTGGTGGAAAGAGAGGTCGAAGGGCAGGAAAAACAGATTTCAAACGAATGGCTTAACTAGTCCCCCAAACTTCCATGGCTTTTGGGAAGGGGTAACTAGTCTCTAGGGTGTGATCTTCAGAGGTCCCTGAATCCTGTCAAGGTAAGAGACCTCTAGTATCATAAAGCTCTTGGCGTGAGAGTCTTTAAGCTTTAGGAACTCGACACCCTAGAAGAGATAGCCATTAAAACACTAGAAAACTCCAAGATCGAAAACCTTTTTGACCCCTTCAATCCTCTCAACCCCGAACCCAAATGAACTACTCACTACACAAAAGATAAATCAAGCAAGGCATGAAGAAAGAAACGATGAACATGAAAAGAAAACTAGATTAAACTTCAAACGATTCGAATACAAAGCAAGAAAAACTTCAAGTTCGACAATGGTGGATAATCTCCAATACCAGAGATAAAATCATAAAAAGATAAGACTGAAAAAGTTCTCTTGAAAGGGACATCGCCGCCTTCCCAAAATGACGAAAACAACTCGATGGTCCCCCCCTCGCTAGCGGCCAAAAGAGATTGAAAGGACAGAGATCGACTTCAGGATCGGGCGGCTCTCTCGGTTATCTCCGGACATCGTGTCTTCAACTCGATCTGGGTCTCGATCATCTTCGGTGGATCGAGTGATGCATCCGATCTTAGTATCGATCTTTAGTTGGATCGAGTGGTGGACTCGATCCGGCCCTCGCTCTGCATGGCGTCATTTACGTCCGTACCGTTTGATCGATTGCTTTACTCGATCTTTGGCTCGATCATTTTCGTTGCTCCCCTGGTCTTCTCGATCTTCTGGTCGATCTCATCTAGATCGACCTGCCATGATCGATCTGTTCCCCGATCTCTGGTCCTTAGCAAACATCTGACCTTCCACGAACCGCCACAACAGCTTCAGCATGTCCACGAACCTCCACGACTCCAAAGTAGCCAGAAACAACCTGAATGTGATGCAAAATGCAAGGAACATGCGTATGGTGGTGCGAGAATGCTCTAGGACCCTAAGTGATGCAATCTAGTCTAAAGTGTGATGTAAATTCATGAAAAGCTAACTAATATGTATGCAAAATGTATGCAATATGCAGTAACATCAACTCCCCCAAACTTACTTCTTGCTTGCCCTCGAGCAACAGAAAATAAGTAAGGAAGAGAGGTTTTAAAAACGAATGGGGGTTTAAGCTTCTTGCAAAGGTGCCTTTCAAGTGAATCAATCTCAATGTTCTAGTTAACAGTTCTAAAATGCTACGCACACACTCATACTCCAAAAAACTTAGCCATACTCATCACACAGAAATTCAGATCATGACTCTCCTATTCCTAACAATCAAAGAAACTCATCCTTTAACATTCATTAACATCCGAACCATGAATCAAACTTATGCACTTTAAAGCAAAACACATTTGGCTAAGGGTGTAAGTTATGAGCATAGAATGATCTCATTTGAAAAGGGTTTTCAATTAAAACAAGGGTTTCTCTCGAAAGTGGCAAGAACTTTATGCATAATGCTAAAGGTGAAGGCAATTGATGCATACATGATCAGATTCTCATCTACCCATGTAAACTAACAATGATCCTAGACCCCTCTCATTTATTAACTTTCATCACCACTCACCACTTAGAATCTATCCCTTTTTTTTTCAAAGCTTAGCATTCCCCAATTCAAAACAGAAAATATTTTTAAACTCTTTAGGCTAGTGAAAAGGTTGAAAATAATTTTGCTTCTTTAACTTTCTTATTGGTAGCTCTCTTATTTATTAACTTTTTTTTTTTTGGCACTTAGGCTCTTTTTTTTTTTTTTTTTTTAATTTGGGAGAGCTACCTCTTGAAATTTATTAGAGCATATATATAGTTTTTAAACACAACCTTTCACTTAAAACCCATTTCTTTCTTTTAAACACCAAACTCTTTGAAACCGAGAACAAATAAACATGAAAACAACCCCAATGATCCTCCAAACTTATCCTAAGCCTATTCCTAGCTTCAAAATGCAAAGCTAGCAATCATATGAGAACCAAATCATGTCGCCTAAACCTAACACTTTATGCTAAGTTCAAAACCGAAAAAGAAGGCCTCACAATGATGGGAGTTCTACTTAGGCTCACAAAGAGTGGTAAAAGGAAGAAGAGAGCCTAAACATTTTAAAATCAATGTGTTCATTTTCAAATGCATAAGGATGATAATTAAAATTTCAGATTAAGGATTTCACTTATTAGGACAAGTTTCAAATCATGAGAGTTCAATTCAAGTCAGGAAAATCATAGCAAGTGATCCAAGCATGGTAAGAACTTACTTTCAAAGCATAAGCAAAGCATTAGAGAACTACTAACTAGGGCATTGAAACAATTCATGAGTATAAAACACCTTTTTAAGAAACTTTAACCCCTTATGCAAATGCAAACAACCTAGATGCTAAGAAAAATTCTAGACTCAATCCTAACATGTTTTGAAAAGTTGAATGCAACTACATGAATCTTTGAAAAATTTTTAAAAATTTTACCAATTATTCATGAACTAAAGACTCAAGGATGTTAAAGGAAAATAAGATCAGAAAACACATGTTAAACCACACATGTACTCCCCCAAACTTGCTTGACACCGTCCCGGTGGCAAACAAATTCAAAGGAGCACCAAAACACAAAGCAAAAAGAAGCAAATATGAGCGGTTATGTACAATGGAAGAAGGTTGTTACCTCTGGTCTAGTCTCGGCTGGAACTTGAGGATGTTCCAGAGGAGCTAGAGACTATGGTTTTGCCCTTGTCGGTTGATTCTTGGAGAGAAAGACGCACCGGCTGAATGTTGCTGCCTTGAGTCTCACGGATGACAACTCCGCCGGTTGAGAGCCTCCTCTTCTCGGGTTGGTGAACCTCTTCACTTGAATCTTTCTTAGGCGAGCCTCCTTGAAATGCTTTGACCTTCTTGGCAAGTTTCTTGAGCATTTTGCCTTGCCATTTGTTGATTTTCCTTTGCATCTCCACAACAGATGCTAGGAACTTCTTCGTTTTGGTTCTCGGCTCAAAGTCTATCTTGGGAAGGGTGTAGACTTCGGGCATCTCATCGTCCGTGGCTGGAGACTCGGACCTTTGACGAGGAGCAATCGCTGGGGTAGGCGGTCCTCCTAGAGGAGCAAAGCACTCCTCTTCTGTTGGCAAGAACTCGATGTTCCCAACACCAAGCAGCTCGGTCTCGTCTTTGTTTGGCAGGATGCACACTCTCTTCTCGTTTTCGTCGTCTATGAAGATGTAAGCGTATAACCCTTCTGCTGGCGTGCGTCCCAAGCTGTCGGTATTCCTCATGTAGACCTCATCCATGAAAGCTCTAGCTGGTACGTGTGTGAAGTCGTGTATAGGTACACCAGCTTGTAAGAATAGAGGGGTGAGGAAGCCGCCAATGAAAGAAGAGGTTGCCTTGCACCGCAAGGCATAAGCCTTGTATTTCACCAAGGAGGCAGCAAGCACACATCCATAGTTCACCTCGTCGCCAAGCTCATCCTCCATAGGCTCGTCATTCTCATCCGGGTCACACAACAAGTGCTTCACGCCTTGGAACAGGAAGCAAAGCTCGGTCTTCGTGACCGTGGGAGCAACTGACCTTCCGCTAAACGTGTTGACGATCAGCTTCAAAGTGTACCTCAGCACCGGGCTTCTCACTCTCTTGATCTTGGCGGTGTTGGCTTTGTAGTCTTCGTGCTAATCAGGACCCAAAAATCGTTTGCTCGCTTGAAGGAGGGGAACTCGACCTTGGTGGCAGCTGTGTTAAGACCATACGCTTGACATAGCTCGGGGATGGAGAGGCTGAAGGCTTGACGTCCGACCTTGAAGGAGAGGCGACCTTGTGAAGGAACGGGTGCGCTAGGGTTCTCGTAACGAAACTCCAACGTGGCAAGGAAGTCTATTGTCACTTCTGGAATGGTTGGGCAATCCATCCGTGACAGACATCTTAAGCCAATGTTCTTGAGGAGTTGGTCAAAATCTCCAAGGATCCCTAGCTTGAACAGCAGCTCCTGGTCCGCAAACTTAGTAGGCTCAAACCGAAGCCTTTCAAGCCGTTTCTTGTCCCTCTTCTCATCCTTACTCCATCTGACCCTCTCTTGAACAGCCACCTCTTGTCCTTCTCCCTCTTGTGCTGTCTCTTCTCTCGTTCTTTTGGGGGCCATTGTACCTGAAACAAATTTCTCAAGGAGTTTATAAGTAAAACGGCGATTTGACGAGAGAAGAAGAGAGGGGAGGAAGAAAGCTTATAACTACTACCCTAGAATTTTGGGGAATTAATGAAAATTATAGCAAAATAAAGGAGAATCAAATTTTTAGATACTAGAAAATCCAGAATTATTCCTTTTACTTAGCTAAATTTTAAATTTCAAAAACGGCCCTATCATCTAAAACAATGTCTTGCGAAATAAAAGGGAATTTTCCAAAAACTAATTCATTAAACTCCAAAAATACCTTTTGCAAGAATGTTAAAGATCCTTGCTAGCCTTTGAAAACAAAAAACTCTCACTTTCTTTGTTTAAAATTTCCGAGAAAACAAGAATGAGAGGATGAGAAGTTGTTGAAATATTTAAAGGCTAAGCAAGAAACAAAACCATGGGTAGGAAAGGTGGTTTTCTGACAAAGTCTTGGTCAAGGCACATCTTTCATGGTCAAAGATGCTTGCCTTGACCAGGTTTTGAATTTAAAAACTGGAGGGAAAAGAATAAAGGAGGGAAAGAAAATGTTACCTCGGCATGAGATCGAGTCCGTTTGGTCGATCTAGGACTCGATCTCATGCCCATAATGGCTTAGATCGAGAGGGTTACTCGATTTGTGACTCGATTCATGATGAATCGAGTCTCGGATCGATTGGCTCCCTCGATCATCGAGATTTTGGCTCCACGGCTAAGTCCTCGTGATCGAGCTACGTCCTAGATTTGGCGGTCGATTTGGCATAGATCGAGTGATGGATCGAGTCGAGTGATCGATCTGTTTTCAAAGGATTTTCCCGAGAGAAATTAGATCGGTCGATCCATTTTGGATCGATCGATCCGTTTCTGTCTAGATCGATCTTATCACTCGTTCTCGTCAAGATCGACTGGCTCCTCTCGATTCACTTACTCGATCTAGCAAAGATCGAGTCAGGATCAGTCGATCTAGCACTCGATCTCCAGCCTTTTCTTAACACCTATCGCCTCTTTTGGACTTCAAGATCGAGGTTTAGACTCCTCATACCTGCTCCTACACACTTGCAAAATAAAAACATAAAACTGACAGAAAATTAATCAGAAATATGTACAGGATAGACATGGGAATACCTCCCAAGTGCGCTTTCTTTAACGTCTTTAGCTCGAATTTACTTGGTTTAGGCGGATGATGGGTCTTGGAGAAGCACCGAGGTACTCTCCTTGTCATAGCTGTCTGCCATGTAAGGCTTGACCCTGTGTCTGTTGACGGTGAATGCACTGCCACTCTTTCCTATCAATGTAACAGCTCCATAAGGCAGCTCTTCTTGGATCACAAACGGCCCGCTCCATCTTGACTTCAGCTTTCCCGGGAAGAGTTTGACTCTTGAATTGTACAGCAACACTAAACCTCCTTCCTTAAGCTCCTTGGCAACCAATTTCTTATCATGAGCTTCCTTAGTCCGCTCCTTGTATATCTGAGAGCTCTCATAAGCGTTCAGTCTTAATTCGTCCAGTTCATGCAGCTGAATAAGGCGCCTCTTTTGAGCAGTCTTGAGGTCAAAGTTCAGCCTCTTCACAGCCCACAATGCACGGTGTTCCAGCTCAACCGGGAGATGACAGCTCTTGCCATAGAGTAGAGTGAAAGGGGTTGTACCAATCGGTGTCTTGAAGGCGGTACGGTAGGCCCAAAGAGCGTCGTCCAGCTTCACTGCCCAGTCTTTCCTTGTTGCTCCGACAGTCTTCTCTAGTATAGCCTTGATTTGCCGGTTGGAGACTTCCACTTGACCGCTTGTTTGAGGATGATACGGTGTAGCCACCTTATGCTTAACGCCATACTTTCTCAAGAGGTTCTCAAAGACCTTGTTTATGAAGTGGCTTCCTCCATCGCTTATAACCACCTTAGGTACCCCAAACCTTGGAAAAATGATACTCTTGAACAGCTTGATCACCACCTTAGAATCGTTTGTAGGGGAAGCAATAGCCTCAACCCAATTAAAGACATAATCCAATGCTACTAAGATGTACTTGTTGCCATATGAAGAAGGAAATGGCCCCATGAAGTCTATGCCCCACGCGTCGAACACGTCAACCTCGAAGATGGGAACCTGAGGCATCTCGTTCCTTTTAGTGATATTCCCTGCTCGTTGACATGCCTCACAGCTCTTCACAAACTCGTGTGCGTCTTTGAAGATAGACGGCCACCAGAAACCGGCTTGCAACACTTTCGTGGCAGTCTTGAATGAAGCGAAGTGTCCTCCGTAGGAAGAGCCATGACAGTGATAGAGGATGTCTCTAGCTCTCTCTCGATCGTCGACTCGATTGTTTTTCCGGATCGATCATTCCTCTCGATCTGTCTGTCAATTGCTGCACCGGATCGAGTTGGGTTCTCGATTTCCTTGTCGATCTGACTCCTGGATCGAGTGATAGCGTCGATCTCGGGGTCGATCTCTAGGCAGGTCGGCTTCTTCAGAACCTCATTGATATCGAAGTCCAGCCTTATATCCTTTCCCAAGTGCAAGGCAATCTTCTCGTTCTTGACATCGATGATAGCCCCGGCGGTTGCAAGGATGGGTCTTCCTAGGATGAGCGGATCCTTAGGCTCTTCATCCATTTCCAACACGACGAAGTTCGTGGGCACGTTCACACCGCTGATTCGCACCGGTAGATCTTCAAGCAGCCCCACTGGTAGCCTCACACTCCTATCAGCCAGTACCAACGAGATCCTACAGTCTTTGAAATGAGTAAAGCCAAGCTTCTTCGCCACAGAATGAGGCATCAGATTTATGCTAGCTCCGAGATCTCAAAGGCAACTCTTGAACTCCAGAGGACCTAAAGCGCAGGGTATAGTGAAGCTTCCAGGGTCTCCCAACTTCTGAGGGACTATCTCCTTATGTATCACAGCACTACACTCCTCACTTAGAACAAGCACCTCCTTGCTTTCCTTATTCTTCTTCACGAGAGTGTCTTTGAAGAATTTGGCGCATTTAGGCATCATTGCAAGGCAGTCAACGAGAGGTAGCTTGATCTCCACGTCCTTAAGATGCTTCTCAAAGAGAATTCTATGCTTCTCTATGAGTTGCTTCTTGAAACGGCCAGGAAAAGGCAGCTTAGGTACATACGGTGGAGGTACATAAGCATTCTTCTCCTTAGTAGTTTGCTCCGCTTTCTTCTCAGAAACTGGTTTGTCTCCTCTTCTTGGTCCTTGGATCCAGACATTGTCAAAGTTAATCTCATCATCAGCTGAAGGCTTACCCTCCCCCTCTTGAATTACAACTTCCTCGTTGTTCTTAGGAGTAACCGGAGGTGCTAGCTCTTTGCCGCTTCTTAACGTGATGGCGTTGGCATATTCCCTAGGATTCTGCTCACACTTGCCCGGTAGGCTATTCTGACCACTTGTACTTGCTTTCCCCTTCTCTAGCTGCTTGATCTTGTTGTTTAAGTTGGTGATCTGAGTGGAGAAGTCAGTGAGAGACGAGTCTAGACGAGTGTTCATCTCGGCGAACTTCTAGTTTGTAGAGGCTTCCCCTTGTATCAGCTGCTGAAACATGGCCTGAACCGGATCAACTTGTTGTTGCATCGGCTGTTGCTGCTGAGGTGCAAATTCCGGAGGGTAGTTTGGCGTATAACCCTTGTTACCTTGATGTTGCCCTTGGAAGTTGTTCTGCCCTTGACCTTGGAAAGATTGTTGTTTTGGTTGTACTACGATAGGAGAGATTGTTGTTTTGGTTGTATCCTTGGTTGTAGCCTTGAGGTTTGTAATTGTTCTGTCCCGCCACCCAATTGGCTTCTTCCTGGCTCAACTCAAGCTCCTCTTGATTCTCATCCGCTTCACCAACAAAGTGAACATGCTTCTGGTTGGCTAACACCAGCTTATCTATCTTCTCATGCAAAGATTTCAGCTCCCTTTTGTGAGACTCTAGCTCGGATCCTCTCGGTGCACAGTCATAATCCTCAGCATAGTTGCCATCACTCAATGCCAAGTTTTCTAACAGCTCCATGCCCTCTTCTACCTTCTGACCAAGGAAGTTCCCTTTGCTAGCTGTGTCAAGCAACAACCTGATCTTTGGTGAAGCTCCGTGGTAGATGGTGCTGAGTAGGGTCTCCTCGCTGAAACCGTGATGAGGACATTGGATCGTGTAGTCTTTGAAACGTTCCATTGCCTCGTTGAATGTCTCATTGTTTCGTTGAGTGAAGCCGCTGATTTCGCTTCTCAACGGTGCTGTCCTGGTGCTAGGGAAGAATTTTGAGAGAAAGGCCTTCTTACACTCGGCCCATGAGGTGATGTGCCTTGTGGGAGGGTCTTCTCCCAATGCGTAGCCTTGTCTCCGAGTGAAAAAGAGATGCAGCTTGAAAGCATCTTCGGATATGCCGTTTATCTTGATCATCCCACATACTTGCTCGAAATTGTCAAGGTGCTCCAAGGGATCTTCCATTGCTAAGCCGTGGAACTTGTTGTTTTGCACCATGGAGATGAAACCTGGCTTAATCTCGAAGTTGTTGTTTTGTACAGGAGGAGGAGTGATCTCAAACCTATTGTGATGAGTATTGGGAGCATCTCCGGCTCCTATGATCATTGTGGGTCTAGCCGCGTGTTGGGGGTTTCCATTGCCCCTTCCCACTGCCCCGTGAGCTGGAGGAGGTCCCTCTGGATGCTCGTGTTAGGCCATAGCTTCAAACTCAACCAAACCGTGCTGAACAATCTCCTCAAAGGCTCTGGCTTGTTCTCATACTCTTCTTTGCCGTGAATGACCAAGTTGATGAATGTTGTCCAAGGGTTGTAGTAGATTGTTGTCTCCCCTTGAACGAAGATTCATGTACCAGAGAGACACACGTTTGAGAGTAGAATGATTAGTAACTAAAACAAGGTAAAGGCTTAGTCATTACTAAGTCCCAAATCTCTATGTTTTCCAAACAATCCTAGGATGGCAACGGCGCCATTTGATAACTAATTTCTTTGCAAGGGTGAGTATGCAATGAGGCTATCAAAACACAAATGCAAGACAGGTTGTAGCACAGTATGCAAGAGAGATTCAGTCCACACCTAGGATGATAGAAAAAGCAAGGAGAATGCAAGGGCTTTGCAAATCCCTAAAAACAAGATCGGTTTTGAGAAAATCCCTAAAAACTAGATGCAGCAACTAAATGGAATGCAAAACTATTTTAATATTACCAGGAATGATCAAACTACCATGAGGAACAAACAGAATAATTAAAGAACAAAGCTACAAATTACTAAATTCGACTAGTGGATCGACCAGGGGATCGACCACTAGATCGAGCAATAACGATCGATCTCGTCTAAAAATGCAAGAACAGTAAAACTAATGACCAGGATGCTATCAAATATCAAGCGAATGACGAGAGAAGATGTAAAGATGCTAAGAAAGAGGGTCTAGGGTTGAGATTCATGGTCATGGGTTTCAAAGGTCCGAACTTGGGTTAAAAACTTTAAATCGACTCACTTTGTGAGAATCTCTAAGCCTTGAAAACGAAATAAGATCTATCCGTGGCTTTCGGTATAGATCACTCCTTCATCCTCTCCTCCAAACCCATGGCTTCTGGTGGAAAGAGAGGTCGAAGGGCAGGAAAAACAGATTTCAAACGAATGGCTTAACTAGTCCCCCAAACTTCCATGGCTTTTGGGAAGGGGTAACTAGTCTCTAGGGTGTGATCTTCAGAGGTCCCTCAATCCTGTCAAGGTAAGAGACCTCTCGGATCATAAAGCACTTGGCGTGAGAGTCTTTAAGCTTTAGGAACTCGACACCCTAGAAGAGATAGCCATTAAAACACTAGAAAACTCCAAGATCGAAAACCTTTTTGACCCCTTAAATCCTCTCAACCCCGAACCCAAATGAACTACTCACTACACATAATATAAATCAAGCAAGGCATGAAGAAAGAAACGATGAACATGAAAAGAAAACTAGATTATACTTCAAACGATTCGAATACAAAGCAAGAAAAACTTCAAGTTCGACAATGGTGGATAATCTCCAAAACCAGAGAGAAAAGCATAAAAAGATAAGACTGAAAAAGTTCTCTTGAAAGGGACATCGCCGCCTTTCCAAAATGGCGAAAACAACTTGATGGTCCCCCCCTCGCTAGCGGCCAAAAGCGGTTGAAAGGACAGAGATCGACTTCGGGATCGGGCGGCTCTCTCGATCATCTTCGGACATCGTGTCTTCAACTCGATCTGGGTCTCGATCATCTTCGGTGGATCGAGTGATGCATCCGATCTTGGTATCGATCTTTGGTTGGATCGAGTGGTGGACTCGATCCGGCTCTCGCTCTGCATGGCGTCATTTACGTCTGTACCATTTGATCGATTGCTTCACTCGATCTTCGTCTCGATCATTCTCCTTGCATCGCCTGGTCTTCTCGATCTTCTGGTCGATCTCATCCTAGATCGACCTGCCATGCTCGATCTGTTCCCCGATCTCTGGTCCTTAGCAAACATCCGACCTTCCACGAACCGCCACAACAACTTCAGTACGTCCACGAACCTCCACGACTCCAAAGTAGCCAGAAACAACCTGAATGTGATGCAAAATGCAAGGAACATGCGTATGCTGGTGCAAGAATGCTCTAGGACCCTAAGTGATGCAATCTAGTCTAAAGTGTGATGTTAATGCATGAAAAGCTAACTAATATGTATGCAAAATGTATGCAATATGCAGTAACATCAATGCTGATCTTGTTTAATAGAGGATTTGCTGGCCTTGGCTCAAGAGATTGACTGTTTGAGGAGCATCTTGACTTGAATAGAGTTGTTTATTATTGCTTGCTTAATGTTTTAACACTAATGAGAGTTAGTTCTTGTTAAGATGTTTAGCAAAGGGCTATTTTACATGAGATTAGATCTAGCTTGCTTGATTGTGAACTCTACGTCTAAGAATCACCATTGCTAGCTTGTTTGCTTGATCAATGTTGTTTGAAACTGCCTTAGTTAGTCTATAAATTCTCCAAAGTCAATAACCACATCTAGGAACTTGCTTTTCTCTTATTTGAATTTCGGATTTGCTCTGTTTTGCTTGCTTAGTTTTGCTTAGTTTGCCTTTATCTTTATTCTCTTTGCTGCTTGATCATATTAGGGTATTAGATTGGTTGCTTAGGCAACAAAAACACTTTTCTGCTTGCTTGACTTAGAGATATTTACTTTCAACTCTTCTGTTTTCAACTAAAACCCATTTGGATTGATAAAAACCCTGTGCTATACTACAACTGACTAGTACAAGCTTGGGTGATTGAATCAAAACCTCAAAAATCTTGTATCAATTTGGCGCCGTTGCCATTTGGGCTTTCTGTTTGAATCATTAGAGTATGTAGAATTTTTAAGATCAAGTTTTTAGTTTTCTTTGGTTACTAATCTCTTTTGACTCTCAATTCTGTCTTCCAGGTATATGAACTTGAGATCCAGAGGTTCAAGCAATCTTGTGGACTTCATAGACAACATCAATCTTCTGGATAGAGGACAGAGAGCAAGGAGACAGCAAGAAAGGCAGCAACACCTGCAAAGACTTGTGATGAACAACCAAGAACAAGTCATGGATGATACCAGATTTCAGGGTCCCCAAGGTGCTGCTGGCGCTCAGGGTATACAAGGACATCAAGGTGTTCAAGGCTTACAGGGTGAGCAAGGACCAAGAGGCGCTTTACAAGCTCCAAGAGCAGCTAGACCCATTGGCACTGGTGATGCACCAAATGCCTACAACAACAGGACAGGTATCATTCCACCAGCTGTCCAAAACAACAACTTTGAAATCAAGTCTGGATTGATTTCGATGGTTCAGAGCAGTAAGTTTCATGGGCTGCCACTTGAAGATCCTCTAGATCATCTGGATAATTTTGATAGACTATGCTCCCTCACAAAGATCAATGGAGTGAGTGAAGATGGCTTCAAACTCAGGTTATTCCTTTTTTCTCTTGGAGATAAAGCACACCAATAGGAGAAGAACCTGCCCCAAGGGAGTATCACCAGCTGGGATGAGTGCAAGAAAGCTATTCTAGCAAAGTTCTTCTCCACTTCAAGAACTGCAAGAATAAGGAATGAGATTTCAGGGTTTGCACAGAGGAACAATGAAAGCTTTGGTGAAGCTTGGGAGAGATTCAAGGGCTACACACTGCAATTCCCTCATCATAGCTTCTCACAAGCCTATTTGCTCTCCACTCTCTACAGAGGAGCCTTACCTAAGATAAGAATGCTTTTAGACACTGCATCAAATGGGAACTTCCTGTCAAAGGATGTGGATGAAGGCTTGGAGCTGGTAGAGAATTTGGCTCAGTCTGATGGAAACTACAATGAGGAATTTGACAGAGCTCCAAGAAGTGCAAAGGATGAGTTAGAGTCTAGCAGGAAAAAATCAAGTCTCTACATGAGAAGCTAGACTTGTTGCTAAGGGAAAAGAAAGCGGTTCACTTTGTGGGAGACATGGTTCAGCTTGATGACCAGGAACAATGCCAAGTTGAGGAGATGAACTACTTGGGCAATCAGGGTGGTTACAACAACTATGGGAACTACAGACACAATCCCAACTTGTCTTAAAGGAGCAACAATGTTGCCAACCCACAAGATCAGGTTTACCCTCAACAGCAAAAACAAGCTGCCCTAAGACTTTTTGTTCCCTACAACAATCAAGGTTTTTAGCAAAGGAACAACAACTACCAACCTAGAGCGCCCTACAACCCTCCTGGATTCAATGCTCAAGCTCAAGGACAAGCTTCCTCCAGCTCTCAAGACACTGAACTCAAGACTCTCATGCAATAAATGATCAACACTCAAAATACAACAACCTTGGCAATGAACAAGAAGTTTGCAGAGGTCCATAAAAAAATTGATTCAGTACATGTAGAGCTCACCAACAAGTTTTAAGGGTTGGCTCCAAGAGTCAAAACACTGGAGAACAACAAAGGCATAGCTGGCCCCAAGCCTCAAGGACAATTTCCTGGAAAATCAGAAGCTAACCCAAAGGAGTTCTGCAATGCTATAGTCATACAAGAAGAAAGCTTCTCAGCTGAAGAGGAGGCTATCATTGAAGAGTTCATCTACTTGTTCACTGAGGACACTGAACCTCAAGGTGGGGGGGAAGAGTTCTTAGAAGTTGAAACTGACCAAGGAGCTGTAGAAGAAGAACCCTTTGGAAATGGGGAAAACTCAGATGAAGAAAAGTGGTGGGTGCCACATGAAGTTGTTGATAACACAAAGGACTACTTGATGGAAGCTGCTGATGATAAAGAAAAGGCTCAAGCTGTTGTCCTTCCTGTTTACCAACCAACCATCCCTTTTCCAGGAAGATTCAAGGAACAGCTTGTGCAGAAATATGAAACCTTCTATGCTGCCCAAATGGAATTGAGGGGTTTGGATGGCCAAGAAGAGCTTAAGAATCTAAGGGTAAAAGCTGGAACATCAGAGATTAAGGAGCTTACTATCAAGAAACTTGGAGATCCAGGATGTTTTACTCTCCCATGTGAGCTTAAAGGGCAGACTTTCAAAAGCTGTCTTTGTGATCTTGGAGCAAGTATCAATCTTCTACCATCCTCTACTGCTAAAGCTCTTGGCTACACTCAACTTCAAGAGATTAATGTGTCCCTTACTATAGCTGATGGGACAGTGAAGACACCACTTGGGAGTCTCAAGGATGTACCAATGATGATTGAAGGAGTAACCATCCCCACTGATTTCTTGGTGCTTGATGTGGAAGGCCATATAAACAATGCTATCATCCTAGGAAGACCTTTCTTAGCCTCAGCTGGAGCAGTGTTTGATGCCAAGGAATGCATAATTGAGCTGAGACTGACCAGGAAGAAGGTTCTAAGGTTTGACTCCAAGGGTAATAAGCTGGAAAATGAGCAAGCCTTCTCAATGGACATCAAGAAGCTGAAGCAGCTTGGGAAATATTGGCCAGAGTTTGAAGGCTACCAAGGGGAGAGTTTTGATGGCTGCTGTTTTCCAAAGTTGTTTGAAGACACCACTGAAAAGGAGGTCCTTGAAGTGGGTAGTTACAAGAATCTGAATGATATTAAGCTGGTTACTAACAAAGGAGAGGTGGTTTTGCAACCAAGTGTCTCTATTAGGGGAGAGTTTAGCTTAAGCTTCAGCAAGAGGGGAATACTATGCCTTTTGCCAAGATCAGGATGAATGGAGCCTCTGCCAGAGTCAAAAGGAGCAAGCCACCACCAAGGAGTTCCAAGACTCCTTCTCCTCACCTCAACTAAAAGAGGTAATCAAAGTCAAGCTTAGTGACTTTAAACAAGCACACTTGGGAGGTAGTCCCATGGTATCCTTTTGTATATATTATGCTTTCTAGTTTCTCTTTTGTGCTTTGATGTAATGTATAGAAGCAGGATTTCGAATTGGGGGTTGAGAAAGTCTGAAAGGGACAAAGAACAGGTGTTTTTCTGGCTGACATCGATCAAGTGTATCGGTCATGTCAAGACCGATACACACATTTCGGTCATGAGTATCGATCATATTTGATCACTTCGGTCATGAGTATCGATCGCATCGATTATTTTGGTCTGTGAGTATCGATCGCATCGATCATTTTGGTCAGTGGAGCCAGTTTACACCAGTCAACATATGATCACTTGTGATCGATATGGAAGGAAGTTTGAAAGGGAAATACATTTCGGTCATTCACATCGATCAAGCTTGAACGATATAAACCCGCCGGACTAATTTTGGTCAAGTGTATCGATCAGTTGGTGATTGATGTGATTCACAGAAACATATCGATCACCAACATCGATCATACACTGATCGATTTAAACCCAGCGGATTAATTTTGGTTAAGAACATCGATCATGTGATGACCGATGTGATCCCCTCGAAGAACATCGATCACTAGCATCGATCACTTATGATCGATACTGACATTTTGGTAAGTTACAACGGTCATTTTTGATCGATGTTCCACCCGAGGTAACTACTTCATTTTTCAAAAAAAATTCCCACCTTTGGTTTGGAGCCAAGGGGGTTTAAATTTACACATTGGATTCTTCCTGACCTCTTTCACAACTTCTGAGCACTTTTGTTCTTGTCGCCCACTCTTTTGATTCCTTTTGTTCCCTCACCAACCATTGATTCCCTTGGTTCCCCCTTTTTCTCTCTATTTAAACCAACAATCTCCTTCACTTCTTTTCACACTTCAATTCACTACTTCTCTCACCTAAAGCTCGAAATTCTTAGTTCTCTCTCTTTTATTTGCTTTCTCTAAGTGCTTAGAAGCTCCACAAAGGTTTGCTTCCTAAACTATCTTTTCTTTGCTCTTACTTTATGCATTTGTTCAAAATCGCTTAGTATATGTTTTTAAGAGCAAGTTTTGATTAGTTCTAAGTGTTATGCTTTGGTTTTGCAATGTGGATTTGTTTAAGATAAGCAAGTTAGATGTTTAAGCTTTGTTTACTGTTCATCTATCTCATTACTTGCTTATTTATCATCCCTATGCATGATCATCATCTCTTTTGCATAGGAACCATTTTGCTAGATTCACATGCATAACTGCCTATTCTTTGTGCATTCTAGCTTATCTAAACTGTTAGCTTTTGATTTTCTCTAGCTTTATAGAAGTTTAATCTTGTTGCTAAGACTTGTTAAGCTTACTTTAGCTTAGAGAGTTTTCTATTTAAAGCTTTCAGTTATATGGTTCTTCAGCTTTTGTTCTTTCACTTACCCTGTTTTCAAGCTTTGCATTTGAAGGTACAATGGGGAAAACAAACATAGCTGCTGGGAAAAAGGGAAAGGCACCACAGGAAGGAGCAACCACTTCACCAAGAGCTAAGAAAGATAAGGGAAAAGGCGCTGCTGCTGAGACTTCATCCAAGGCCGCTGGAAAGAGGCCAGTTGGAGATTAAGGCGCCAAGCAGAGAGGCAAGGGAAAAGCTGCTGAGGAGGACACGCCATCCAGGAAATACAGTGCTAGGTACCTCATGGAGGCATTCAGTCAATGCACCTTCATGCCAACAAGATATCCATGCCCCACCACAATGAAGGAGCTAGGGATCTATGAAGACTGCATTTGCCTCTTTGAGCACATGGGGCTTACACAGCTGTTACAGCCTCTTCCCTCTTATGAGCGCTTCACTCATCAGTTCCTCTCCACTCTCAAGGTGGTCAACTATGAGATGAGTGAGCTCTCTGACCGTGATGGATGGATCTCCTTCAAGCTTGGGAAACAGCGGTTTACAATCACCTTCCAAGAACTCTCTAAGGCGTTGGGGCTAAGGACGTATTTTCAAAGAGGAAAGAAGTTCTCAATCCATGAATCACAGTACACAAGGCTGTGGGGAATGATTGGAGTTCGGGAATTCAGAGCTGGAATTACAAGAAACCAACACTTAAAGCATCCTGCAGTTAGGTATGCACACAAGTCGCTTGCAAACACTTTCTTTGTAAGGAAGGAAACCTCACGCCTAACTGGTAAGGAAAGAGACTTCCTCTACTCTGGATTGTATACCAGTGTGGACACCAACGAAAATGCAACACTTATAGGTCCACCAAGCAAATTCCCATGCTTTGTAAGACTGTTGATGGAGCAGATACAAACCTACCAGAGCTGGGCCATAAACAAAGGAAAAAGGGAGAAGAACCCACAACTTCACATTGGAGGAGTTGTGACAGCCATACTCATGGCCTGTGATGTGAATCTTGAGGAGCATGCTGAAGATGCTCTAAGTCCTTCCTGGATAGACATAGAGTATCTGAAGAGAAGCCATTTCCTTTAGAAGAGTGTGCAAGACAGGCATGTCTACCTATTCCTCAATGATCACCAAGAGCCAGTAAGAGTCCTTCTCCCTAACCCAAGCCTCCCCTCCTTCACCACAAGGACCAACATCAACTTCAATCTGAGTGAGGAGGAGCTCTACAAAGGCGGCCCTATCCCTGAAGGAAGAGAACAAGACAGTGACGAAGGAAACACTGAAGAGATTGAAGAAGAAGCTGAAAAAGATGACCAAGGATATGCTGCTGCTGCAGAAGATGAGCTTGAAGAAGAAGAAGTGTTGAGCTACAGTTCAAGGCAGTTCCACTTCACACCCTATGAAGCATCCAGCCAAGGAAGCTCTTTGAAGGTTGCTCATGAACACATCAATGCCCTCCAGAAATGGTGTAAATGGCAAGACAAAGCCATTAAGGGATTGGTGAAAATGGTTAAGGGGAAGTTCAAGAAAGACAAGGCTACATCAGCAAGAATATCCCACCAAAGCCATACTCATGAGTACACTCCTGATCAAGAAGAGCATCTACAACAAGCTGAGCCAACTGAAGATGAGGAAGCTGTATGGAACCCCAATGGAAGACACTCTTTCCATGCACAGCCAAGTGATTAATGGGGGACATGGGCAAACCCAAGAGCTTCATCTTATGAGCTAAGTACCCATGTATCATCAGCTTGGGAACCAACTTCCACTCCCTCTGAAGTTCAGGAGACATGGCAATGGGGTCAACAAGGGAACTCTTCTCAAGCAGAGCAGTTGATACAAACTTAGAGGAGGAGGCTGATGTTCCTACAATGAGGCAAGCTCCAAGAACAATATCAGGAACTAAAGACTTAGCTTAGAACTTCAACCAATCAGTAGAGGCGCTGATCACTTCGCAACACTAAGAAGATGTCACTACTCAACTTAGCCAACTGAGCATCGCCAAAGAAGCAGCTATGGTGAGGGCACTTCTAAACGAGGAAGGCATTCCCAACGAGCAATAAGACTTTCTAAACAAGGAAGGCATTCCAAAAGAGCAAGAAGACCTCCCAGCTAGTCAAGAAGACGGCTTAAACATCATCAACGGTCCTCACATCAAAAGCATAGCTTATACACATGGATGGCCAATGATTCATGCCCGCAAAGGAGTTTCCTTATTTAGCATTACGCTACTTAAGTGAAAATACTTCTAAAACACCTAAACCGAGGTAAGTCCGGGTTCTTATTTCAATATGGTTTATTCAACTGATAAAACTCTTTCTTTGGTTGTTTTGATTCAGCTTTCATTTTATTTAAACATTAGTATAAGGCATGTTGGCCACATTTTATTTATATTTTCGTTTTAAGGCATTGTTAGCCAAGTAGTTTAACCTAAGGGTTTTGTAATCTGTTTCAAGTCCCCTAGAAGGGCAAAGCTGTTCGGACTGTTTATAAAGTCCCCTTACAGCCGTGTATTTTTTCATCATATCAATAAAGAAACAAACTTCTTGGCTAACTACCAATCTCTTGTTATCTAAAACTTTCTATGATTCATTGCTTGAGAGTTCTTTGTCTTATCAAGGTTTATCACCATAAAGCATTGTGGTGACTATCGATCCATCATCCTATTTATCTCACAACTTAGATCTTGCAAATAGAGTTGTACGGCTCTTTGTTTGGTCCCCATCTCGATCCACTTCCTTCCATAGCCCATCCATTGATTGTAAGCCGAGAGAGTTGAACAACCAGCGGCCCAATCCCATCACCATACACGGTTACTAGTTTGTCGGTGTGTGTAATCTGGTATCAGAGCCGAAAGGCTCTCTAAACAGGTGTACTCTATCCCTTTTGCATCTTGTTCATTTCTAGTTTCGTTTGTTTCGCTAGTTCATTCATTCATCCTTAAAAAAAAAAAAATCTATAAAAAGTTTTTGTTGTTAAACTGTTTTGATTCGTTTTTTTTTTTAAACCATAAAACCCCAAAAGAAGTTTTCTTTATTGCATATCTTGTATTTTGATTCATTTTTACAAAAGAAAAAAATTAGAATTGTTAAGTTGCTTTGTTTCTCATATACAGTTTTAAAACTCTTTCCATACTAGTCGTATATCGAGTATTGCTTGCCTTTTGTGTTCAACTACATCTTGCTTGCATATTCATACCATGTTGCTTTATTACTTGTGTAGAACGGTTTAATATTGCTAAGTACCAAAACTATAGCCTATAAGCTATTGTTGGCGTATTTAGTTGCAAATCTTAAGAACCCATTCAACACTTGTTCTTTGAGAAATTTGTAGGTGTACTATGGGAGAAGCAGATCAAGCTGGCGTTATGAGGCAGATGCTCGAGTCCATTCAAGGCATCAGTGCTAGGATGACTCAACTGGTGCAGCGAATTCCAGCACCACCCCCTGCTGGAGCCCCCAATGGTCCTAAAAACTGAGAGAGGACTCCCGTACCACAAGGAGAAAGTGAAACTGACGATGACATGCCGAGTTTGGAGGAAGATTATCCTAACCCGAGGCAAAGGAGGTACCATGATCGTCATAGAAGAGGGCGAGACAGAGAAGATGATCAACCGTGGCTTGAAGGAAAGGATATCAAGCTTACCGCACCCACATTCGCCGGAAGAGTCAACCTCGAGGCATATGTGGATTGGGAGCGAAGAATAGAGTATATCTTTGACTACTACCAATACAACGACGCCAAGAAGGTCTCCTTAGCTGCTGCACAACTAACCGAGAATGCTCTTTCCTGGTGGGTCAGAGAAGTTTCGGAGAGGAGGAGGCATAGACATTATCAAATCAGCACTTGGGTGGATATGAGATATCACTTGAGGAAGAGATATGTTCCTTCCTACTATCACAGTAAGTTACAGAAGAAGTTCAGGAAGCTTACACAAGGCACTAGATCAGTCAAGGAGTATTTTGAAGAATTTGAGCTACTTAAGAATCGTTTGGAGACCAACGAGACAGAAGAAACACTCATGGCACAATTCGTTGATGAGTTACACGACCAGATAGCAAGAAAGGTGAAGAGGACTACTTACCGAGACCTTGATGAGATCCTACACTTGGCTGTACAAGCTGAGCAGCACGTCAAGAGGAAGTCAGCCTCTACAGCTAGAGCTCAGCCCGCTTGGAGTTCACAGCCGAGGGCCTTTGATAAAGGCAAAGCACCAAAGCAGCTTCCAAGTACAAGAAGCCGGTTGTAAAGACATCTAAAGCAGCTACTGGCGAGTCAAGCAAGCCCCAAAACCAGCGAGCTAGAGACGTTACATGCTTCAAGTGCCAAGGGAGAGGCCATTATGCGAGAGAATGTCCAAATCAACGAGGGATGTTACTGAAAGAAGATGGCGAGTATGAATCACAAGATGAAGCCAAGGCCAAGATTGATGATTCAGAGGAAGAGGTGACTGATTTTCCTGACGAGGGAGAGTTGCTAGTGACCCGGAGAGTTCTCAGCACCATGTTTGATCCAGAAACCGTTCAAAGAGAGAACATCTTCCATACACGTTGTACCGTGAATACCAAGGTATGTAGCTTAATCATAGATGGTGGTTCTTGTACTAACGTGGCTAGTAAGTATCTTGTAGATAAGCTAAGTCTTAAGAAGACGAAGCACCTGAGGCCCTATAGACTCAAATGGTTGAATGACGAGACAGAGCTAAAGATCGGAGAGCAAGTTCTAGTACCATTCAACATTGGCAAGTATGAAGATCAGGTTCTATGTGACGTAGTTCCCATGCAAACCGGTCATATTCTACTCGGTAGACCATGTCAGTTCGACAAGGAGACGATACACAATGGCTGTACCAACTTTTACAGCTTCTCTCACAACAAGAAGAAGCATAACCTTTCTCCACTTACACCCCAAGAAGTCTTTAACATCCAAAAGGCTATGGATAAGGGAGCTAAGGTAAGTAAAACTAGCCTTTATGTTACTCCTAGTAATGTTTTAAAGGCTTTAGAATCCAAAACGCAGGTGCTACTCATGATCTTTAGATAAGGGTTGTTTTCAGGTCAAGAGGAGAATGCTTTACCCGCCGAGATGAATGAGCTTTTGGAGAAGTTCAGAGATGTCTTCCCTGATGAGATACCAGCCGGATTACCCCCCATCCGAGGCATTGAGCACCAGATAGACCTTATACCCGGAGTACCTTTACCCAACCGACCAGCTTATAGAGTTAACCCGGAGGAAGCAAAGGAGCTAGAAGCACAAGTTCAAGAGCTTATGTCCAAAGGTTACATCCGAGAGAGCTTAAGTCCTTGCGCTGTACCGGTCTTGTTAGTGCCAAAGAATGACGGATCATGGAGGATGTGCGTAGACTGCCGAGCTATAAACAACATCACCATCAAGTATAGGCACCCCATTCCCCGGTTAGACGACATGTTAGATGATTTGAGTGGAGCTACTATCTTTTCCAAGGTTGACCTCAAGAGCGGCTACCACCAAGTCAGAATGAAAGAGGGCGATAAGTGGAAGACAGCATTCAAGACCAAGAGGGGTCTAAACTAATGGCTGGTCATGCCATTCGGTCTCACCAATGCACCGAGTACATTCATGAGGCTTATGAATCATGTATTGCGAGCATGCATTTGTAAGTCAGTAGTTGTGTATTTTGATGACATTCTGATCTATAGCTCTAGCTTAGATGATCATCTTAAACACATTGAGCAAGTGCTAGAAACGTTAAGGTTAGAGGGCTTATATGAAAACTTAAAGAAATGTACCTTTTGCACTGATCAGTTAGTGTTTTTAGGCTTTGTAATAAGCTCACAGGGGCTTAAAGTGGATGAGGAGAAGATTAAGGCGATTCAGGAATGGCCAACTCCCTCCACCATCGGTCATGTCCGGAGCTTCCACGGTTTAGCCAGCTTCTATAGGAGATTTGTGAAGGATTTCAGCAGCATTGCCGCCCCCTTAACCTCGGTGATGAAGAAGAATGTAGCATTCTCATGGGGCAAAGAGCAGGAGCTAGCGTTTCAAAGGCTTAAAGATAGCCTTACACATACGCCTGTTTTGGCCTTACCTAACTTTAACCAAATGTTTGAAGTTGAATGTGATGCTTCAGGAACAGGAATTGGAGCTGTTCTTACTCAAGGAGGGAAACCCATGGCTTTCTTTAGTGAGAAACTCAATGGAGCCGCCCTTAACTACCCTACCTATGACAAAGAACTATATGCTCTAGTAAGGTCTCTTGAAACTTGGCAGCATTACCTTTTATCTAAAGAGTTTATTATTCATACAGATCATGAGACCCTCAAGTACTTGAGAGGACAAACTACTTTGAAAAAGAGGCATGCTAGATGGCTTGAGTTCGTAGAGACATTTCCCTATGTAATCAAATACAAGAAGGGAAGGGAGAATGTTGTAGCGGATGCTTTGTCAAGGAGACATGCCCTCATATCAACAATGGAGGCTAAGATCATGGGATTTGAGCATCTCAAGCTACTCTACGGAGAGGATCCTGACTTCAAAGAGCTTTATAGCCAATGTAGCCGAGGAGTTTTTGGTTCTTTTTACAGGCATGATGATTTTCTATTCAAGGACCGCCGGCTATGCTTACCTCAAAGCTCAGTCAGAGAACTCATCATAAGGGAAGCACACGGTGGAGGCCTCATAGGACACTTCGGGATGGACAAAACACTTAGCATCGTTAAGGACCATTTCGTTTGGCCCCATCTTAGACGTGACGTTGAGAGGTTCTGCTCCAAGTGCATCACTTGCTTAAAAGCAAAATCCAGGTTGCATCCCCACAGTTTATACATTCCTTTACCTATCTGACCTACCATGGGTAGACATTTCTATGGATATTGTTTTAGGCGTACCCAAGATCAGAAACAAGGATTCAATCTTTGTAGTGGTGGACTGTTTCTCTAAAGTGGCACATTTCATTCCATGTGCCAAGACTAAAGATGCTATGCAGATTGCTGATTTGTTCTTTAAAGAGGTGGTGAGGATTCATGGCCTTCCAAGAACCATTGTTTCTGACCGAGACACCAAGTTCTTGAGCCACTTTTGGAGAACCGTTTGGAGAAAGCTTGGAACTAAGCTTCTTTTCTCAACAACTTGCCACCCCCAAACCGATGGACAGACCGAAGCAGTCAACCGTACACTCTCCACCCTCTTAAGGGCTACGGTTGGTAAAAATTTAAAGAATTGGCTAGACTGCTTACCTTTCATTGAGTTTGCTTATAATAAAGTACCCCACTCAGCTAAGCTTTCACCCTTTGAGGTTGTCTATGGTTTTAGACCTCTTGCTTCATTAGATCTTACTCCTTAACCACCGGTGCAACAAGTGAGTCAAGATGGAGTTAGCAAAGCCGAGCTGATGAAGACCATGTTCAAGAAGGTGAAGGAGAACATAGAGAAGAGGAACGAGCATTACACGAAGAATGCTGACCAAGGGCGCCGAAAAGTTACCTTTGAGCCTAGCGATTGGGTTTGGTTGCACATCAGAACCGAGAGGTTTCCAGTTCAACGGAAGTCTAAGCTCTTACCGCATGGAGATGGCCCGTTCAATGTCCTTAAAAAGATCAATGACAATGCATATCAGATCGAGCTTTCAGGTGAGTTTAACATTTCTCACACTTTCAATGTTTCTGACTTTTTACCGTTTGATGTAGGGGAATCAGTTCTGAGGACAGAACCTTTCCAAGGGGGAGAGGATGATACAAACTTAGAGGCGGAGGCTGATGTTCCTACAATGAGGCAAGCTCCAAGAACAAGATCAGGAACTAAAGACTTAGCTGAGAGCTTCAACCAAGCAGTAGAGGCGCTGATCACTTCGCAACACTTAGAAGATGTCACTACTCAACTTAGCCAACTGAGCATCGCCAAAAAAGCAGCTATGGTGAGGGCACTTCTAAACGAGGAACGCATTCCCAACGAGCAAGAAGACTCCCTAAACAAGGAAGGCATTCCCAAAGAGCAAGAAGACCTCCCAGCTAGTCAAGAAGACGGTTTAAACATCATCAATGGTCCTCACATCAAAAGCATAGCTTATACATATGGATGGCCAATGATTCATGCTAGCAAAGGAGTTTCCTTATTTAACATTACGCTACTTAAGTGAAAATACTTCTAAAACACCTAAATCGAGGTAAGTCCGAGTTCTTATTTCAATATGGTTTATTCAACTAATAAAACTCTTTCTTTGGTTGTTTTGATTCAGCTTTTATTTCATTTAAACATTAGTATAAGGCATGTTTGCCACATTTTATTTATATTTTCGTTTTAAGTGATTGTTAGCCAAGTAGTTTAACCTAAGGGTTTTGTAATCTGTTTCAAGTCCTCTAGAAGGGCAAAGCTGTTTTGACTGTTTATAAAGTCCCCCACAGCTGTGTATTTTTTCATCATATCAATAAAGAAACGAACTTCTTGGCTAAGTACCAATCTCTTGTTCTTTAAAGCTTTGTGTGATTCATTGCTTGAGAGTTCTTTGTCTTATCAAGGTTTATCACCATAAAGCCTTGTGGTGACTATCGATCCATCATCCTATTCATCTCACAACTTAGATCTTGCAAATTGAGTTGTACGGCTCTTTGTTTGGTCCCCATCTCGATCTACTTCCTTCCATAGCCCATCCATTGATTGTAAGCCGAGAGAGTTGAACAACCAGAGGCCAAATCCCATCACCATACACGGTTACTAGTTTGTAGGCGTGTGTCAGCAGTTATGGTCAAGTTGGGTTCAACCACCTCAAGAAGCAGAGCATTCTACCAAGGTTTATAAGAGGAGAAACAAGAGGAGAGCTAGCAAGTTTCCTCAGACCATTGGATCATCCCACCACTCCTACCACTGAACCAAGTACCACATCCTCTCCACTGTTTATACCGTTGCATCTTTTTCAGTTTTGTATTATATTTTGTGCTTCTCTCTCTCATTGCTTTCATTACACAAGAGACTGTGTAATTTAAATGTGGGGGAGAGATTTGGGGTTTGACTTTGTGTTTTGTTTTCTTAGTTTTTCTTTCTCTTTCACTTTGAGTCTCATGCATATCATGCATTCATGTAAGGCATAGAAAAACACAAAAAATCGAAAAACTTTGAAAATTTTTTGCATTTTTGCAAACCAAAAAGAATGCATGTAGTTGCATTTCATTCTTCTAGGATTGAGTCTAGTGTTGACATATAGGGTGCATTGCATTTGCATAAGGCATTATGATGAGTTTTCCTTGTAAAGTGCTTAGTGTTTAGAGATGATTTCAGTGTTTAAGTGGCTAGTTGTTTGATGCATCATATGATTGCTAGAAATTAAGGCTGAACCATGCTTAGATTGCTAGATTTGGTGTTCTCATTGATATTGCTGCATATTTCATGTGTTTTCCATGCATATAAGATAGTTTCTCATGTATTTACCTTGCATATTAGGCTAGTTTGCATCACTTTAGGTCCTAGAGCACTTTTGCATCAATATTTGCATATTTCTTGCATTATGCATTGCATTCAGGTTGTTTTCGGCTACTTTGGAGCTTTGGAAGATTCGTGGACGTGCTAAGGCTCGTGAGGAAGTTCGTGGACACTCGGAGAACTCAGGATTTGCATGCTAAGGATCCGAGATCGAGTGGCAGATCGAACATGACAGGTCGATCCAGACGAGATCGACCAGAAGATCGAGTAGCCGAGTCGATGCAAGGAAATTGATCGAGACCGAGATCGAGATGGGAGATCGATCTGAAGTACGGACGTAAATGACGCCATGCAGATCGAGGACCGGATCGAGCTTTCAACCCGATCAGCACAAGATCGACTCATAGATCGACCAAAGTCACCCGATCAAAGCCAAAGATCGAGAGCCAGATCGAGCCTCCTGCTCGATCCCAGACTACTTTAACCGTTTTTGGCTTCTAGCGAGGGGGGGAGCATCGAGCTGTTTGCCCATTTTGGAAAGGCGGCGATCCTGTTTTTCCCACACGCGTTTTCACTTTATCTTTTTATCATCGTCTCTCTAGTTTTGGGGCGATTATCTCCGCCATTGTAGAACCTTGAGTTTTCTTGGATTTGCGCTTTGAATATTGAATCTTTTGCTTTAATCTATCTTTAATCATGCTTAGTAGATCGTCTTTTATGCTTTGTTCGGTTTATTTAATGTGTATCGAGTAGTCTTTTCGGGTTTTGGGGTTGAGATGATTCAAAAGGGTCAAAAAGGTTAAAGCTTGTGTTTTCTTGTTCTTAATTCCTTTCTTTTCTAGGATTTGAGCACTTAAGGCTTAGAGACTCTCATGCCAATATCTCTATGATCAGAGGGATATCTTACCTTGACAGGATTCAGATGTCCTGGAGAAGTCAAATCCAAGAGGCTAATCCTTCCTTTCCCACACGCTATGGTTGTTTAGGGGATTAGTTAGGCCGTTTGCTTGAAATCTATGTTTTATGCCCTTCAATCTCTTTTTCCACCAAACGCCATGGGTTTGGAGAAGAGAATGAAGGAATGATCCAGACCACACGCCATGGATGGATCTTATTTTGTTTTCAAGGCCTAGAGAACCTCTTAGAAAGAGTAGATCTAATGTTTTCAAACCAAGATTTGATCTTTGAGACCCACGAATATGAACCTCGACCCTAGACCCTTTTTCTTAGTGTTATAAACCTTTGCTTATCATCCCTTTGTCATAAAGTTGTGTTCTTGTCAATCGCAAATAGCATCTTTCATCATTCTAGGTTGTTTAGACGAGATCGATCGTTGTTGCTCGATCTAGTGGTCGATCCTGTGGTCGATCCACTAAGTCGATTTTTAATAATTAGTAGTTTTGCATTTTAAATATTCTGCTTGTTCCTCATGGTACTTAACCCTCTTCAGAGATTTTTAAATAGTTTTGCTTTGCATTTGACACTTGCATTTAGTTTTTAGGAAATTTACCAATCATTTATCACTCTCGCTTACCTTTGCTCATCATTTGCATTCTTAGTGAACTTGCTACCCCTAGGATTGGATTGATACCTCTCTTGCTCACTATACTACATCTCTGTGTGCATTAGAGTTTTGATAACCCCTCTGTTGCATCTTGACACATCATTGCATACCAAAGACGTGTTATCAAATGGCGCTGTTGCCATCTTAGGGGATAGAAAGCATTAAGATTTGGGGTTTAGTAAAGACTAAGCATTTACTTTAAGTTGGTTACTGATTTCTCCACTCTCAAACTTGTGTCTTTCAGGTACATGAATCTGCGTTCCAAGGGTGACAACGACTTACTCATACCCTTGGACAATATTCATCAGCTTCGAAACACACGATCAATAAGAGTTCGAGAACAAGCTAGAGCTTTTGAGGAGATTGTTCAGCAAGGTTCAGTGGATTTTGAAGCAATGGCTGAGCACGAGCACCCAGAGGGACCTCCTCCAGCTCACGGGGCAGTGGGAAAGGGTAATGGAAACCCCCACCACGCGGCTAGACCCCCACGCATCATTGGGGCAGGAGATGCTCCTAGTACTCACCATAATAGGTTTGGGATCACTCCTCCTCCAGTGCAAAACAATAATTTTGAGATCAAGCCAGGGTTTGTTCAGATGGTGCAAAACCATAAATTTTATGGGTTAGCTTTGGAGGACCCATTGGCGCATCTAGACAACTTTGAGCAGCTTTGTGGAATGCTCAAGATAAATGGCATCTCGGAAGACAGCTTCAAGCTGCGTTTGTTCCCCTTTTCCTTAGGCGACAAGGCACGACATTGGGAGAAGACTCTTCCACAAGGCACTATCACTTCTTGGGCTGACTGTAAGAAAGCTTTCCGCTCCAAGGTTTTCTCAAGCTCTCGGACAGCAAGGTTGAGAAGGGAGATCAGTGGCTTCACTCATAGACAGAATGAGTCATTCAATGAGGCTATGGAGCGTTTCAAGGAGTACACTATCGCTTGTCCTCACCACGGTTTCAGTGAAGAGACCTTATTGAGTAATATCTACCGCGGAGCACTTCCAAAGATCAGGTTACTACTTGAAACGACAAGCAAAGGAAACTTCCTTGGTCAAGAAGTTGAGGAAGGCATGGAGCTAATTGAAAACTTGGCATTGAGTGATGGAAATTATTCTGAGGATTATGACCCTGCACCAAGAGGAGCTGATCTTGAAGCCAACAAGAAGGAAATGAAGTCTCTACATGAGAAGATCGATAAGCTCAAGCTTGCTAAACAAAAGCATGTACATTTTGTTGGGGAAGATGCGGATGTCTTGGACGAGCTAGAGCAATGCCAAGAAGAAGAAGCTAATTGGGTAGCCGGTTAAAAAAACTACAAACCTCAAGGTTACTCTCAAGGCTACCAAGGCAACAACAACTTGTCTTATCGCAGCACCAACGTTGAAAACCCAAAGGATCAGGTGTACCCTCCCCAACAAGCTAAACTGTTTGTGCCCTATAACAAAGGTTTTCAGCCGAGTGGTAGTTTTCAAGGTCAGCGTCAAGGTAACTTTCAGGGACAGCAGCAGCAGCAAGGAAACAAACCTTATACTCATATGTACCCTCCAGACTTTGTTCCTCAACAACAGATGCAACCGCAACAAGTTGATCCTGTACACGCCATGTTTCAGCAGTTGCTTCAAGGGTAAGCTTCCACAAACCAGAAGTTCGCCGAGATGAACAACTGCTTAGACTCCTCTCTCACTGATGTCTCTACACAGATAACAACTCTAAATAACAAGATAAAGCAGTTAGAGAAGGGTAAAGCAAGTACAAGTGCTCAAAGCAGTTTACCGGGAAAGTGTGAGCAGAATCCCAAAAAATACGTCAATGCCATTACACTACGAAGTGGGAAAGAGCTTCCACCGAGGTTTGCGCCTAAGTACAATGAGGACATTGTGGTTCAAGAGGGGGAGGTTAAGCTATCGGCTGATGATGAGATCAACTTCCACAACGTGTGGATTGAGCGGCCGACAATGGGTAAAGAAGCAGCTGTAAAGAAGCAAGCGGAGAAAGTAACCGAGGAGAAGGATGAGTACATACCTCCGCCTTATGTTCCTAAGCTTCCCTTTCCCGGTCGCTTCAAGAAACAGCTTATAGAGAAGCATAGGCTCTTGTTTGAGAAGCATCTGAGGGACGTAGAGATCAAGCTACCTCTCGTGGATTGCCTTGCCATGATGCCTAAATGTGCAAAAATTTTCAAGGACACGCTTGCAAAGAAGAATAAGGAAAGCAAGGAAGTGCTGGTGCTTAGTGAAGAGTGTAGTGCCATCATTCACAAGGAAATAGTCCCCAAGAAGTTGGGAGATCCTGGAAGCTTCACTATACCTTGCGCTTTAGGTCCATTGGTGTTCAAGAGTTGCCTTTGCGATTTGGGAGCTAGTATAAATGTGATGCCCCATTCTATAGCAAAGAAGTTGGGATTCACGAGATTCAAAGACTGTAAAATCTCCTTGGTGCTAGCCGACAGAAGCGTGAGGTTACCCGTGGGTTTGCTTGAGGACTTACCAGTGAGGGTCAGTGGTGTAAACGTGCCTACAGACTTCGTTGTGCTTTAAATGGATGAAGAACCTAAGGATCCGTTCATTCTTGAAAGGCCATTCCTTGTAACCGCCGGAGCAATCATCAATGTCAAGAATGGGAAGATAGCTCTACACTAGGGTAAGGATTTAAGGCTGTATTTTGATATCAACGAGGTTCTGAAGAAGCCCACCATAGAAGGGCAAGCTTTCTACATAGAGACGTTGGATGGTTTGGCGGATGAACTGCTAGAAGAGCTTGCACAAGAGGATCACTTGAAGCTGGCATTGACTAAGGAGAGAGGAGAGTACGATTTCGTGGATCAGAGGACTCAGGAGTACGTTAATCTCCTTGATTCTAGGAAAGTTGTGCTAGAAGATGAAGGCGAATGCCTAGAGATCGATCAGGCAATCGAGAAGATCACTCGATCCAAGTCAGCAATCGACAAGAAGATCGAGGATACTGGTCGATCCAGAGAGGAGAACGACTCAGACACTCGATCCACTACTCGATCCCATCTAAATCGAGTGGGAGATCGACCTGAGAGCAGTCGACCCAGAAAAACAATCGATGGGAAGATCGAGGGAAACCAACCGATCAGTTCAGAGAACGAGACGAGGATTCGATCTCTTGCTCGATCCCAATCAAATCGAGTAGTAGAATCGAGCAAAATTGCTCGATCCGGACCAGAACGAGTGCAAGATCGACTGGAAGTCTCGATCTCGGAGAGGACAACGGTTCAAGAAAGCAGTCTTTTGGGTCAAGTCTTGGGTTCTAAGGAGGCTACTGAGGATGGGAACGTCAACAAGAGCCACGAGGAGGACTGGAGCGAGCTGCTAGCCCCAAAGGTGGACCTTAAGGAGCTCCCAAAAGGGCTAAGGTATGCTTTCTTAGGTTTTAACGAAACCTATCCCGTGATTGTGAATGAGAACTTAAGTGATGATGAGTTGCACTCGCTCCTAAATGAGCTGAGAATGTATAAGAAGGCCATTGGATACTCTCTAAGTGACATCAAGGGCCTTTCACCAATGCTTTGCACTCATAGGATTCACTTGGATAATGAGAACGCCTCTTCTATAGAACACCAAAGGCGTTTGAATCCTAATTTAAAGGAGGTTGTTAAGAAAGAGTTTCTTAAGCTTTTAGAGGCTGACATGATCTATCCCATAAGTGAGAGCACGTGGGTTTCTCCCGTACACCTGGTGCCTAAGAAGGGAGGGATCACGGTCATTAAGAACGATAAAGATGAGCTTATACCTACTAGGACTATTACAGCACACCGTATGTGTATAGACTATAGGAAGCTTAATCTTGCTACTAGAAAGAATCATTTTCCTTTACCCTTTATTGATCAAATGCTAGAGAGGCTTGCTAATCATCCTTACTATTGCTTTTTCGATGGATATAGTGGTTTCTTTCAAATACTAATCCATCCAAACGATCAAGAGAAGACGACCTTTATATGCCCTTATGGCACCTTCGCGTATCGAAGGATGCCATTCGGGTTGTGTAACGCACCGGCTACGTTTCAGCGGTGTATGATGTCGATCTTCTCTGATCTAATAGAGGAGATGGTAGAAGTGTTAATGGATGACTTCTCTGTATGTGGTGCGTCTTTTCTGCGTGTTTGTTGAATCTTTGCAAGGTACTAAAGCGTTGTGAAGAGACGAATCTTGTGCTTAATTGGGAGAAGTGTCACTTCATGGTGAAGGAAGGGATCGTGCTTGGCCACAAGATATCAGAGAAAGGCATAGAGGTTGATAAAGCCAACGTTGAAGTCATGATGAGTCTTGAGCCGCCGGTTAATGTCAAAGAGGTGAGGAGTTTCCTAGGCCATGCTGGCTTCTACAGGCGCTTCATCAAAGATTTTTCCAAGATTGCACGCCCTCTCACATGGCTGTTGTCCAAGGAAGCTGACTTTGTGTTTGATGAGGATTGCCTTCATGTTTTCGTGACCATCAAGGAAGCTCTAGTATCCGCGCCTATAGTGCAAGCACCGGATTGGACTCTACCGTTCGAGATAATGTGTGACGCGAGTGACTACGTCGTGGGAGCTGTTCTTGGTCAGCGGAAAGAAATGCGGCTGCACGTGTTTACTATGCTTCACTTA